>OX246754.1:303945157-304545157 GCA_945910035.1 Brachypalpus laphriformis | reverse complement strand
ACCGAACCTTTAGTCAGAGTATGTAGCTTTCTTAGATGAAGTTGATGCGGCCCTTTAAAATGTTGCGGATATGGATTCTTTTGTCCTGATGTGTGACTTCGATGCTCACGTGGGTGTGGATGTTTTGACATGGGGGAATGTTATGGGGAAGAGCGGTGATCCTGATCAAAACGCGAACGGACAGAAAATGTTGGATTTTTGTTGTGAAAATGGCTTACCCATCATGAACACTATCTTTCCACACAAAGCCATTCACAAATTCACGTGGTACCGTCAGAGTCTTCAGCAGAAGTCGCTGATCGATTTCTTTGTGGTACCATCGTGTCTGAAGAGATTGGCTTGTGATGTTCGCGTATTGAGAGGGGCCCAACTGTCAATTGATCACCACTTAATGCTGTGCAAAGCGAAAGAGTGTCTCCCCTACCAAAGCGCAAACCAAAGATTGTTATACGCATACGATGGGAGAGGCTACAGAACGATGAGATACGGGGGACATTTGCGCGGCAAATATCTGAAAGGTTTGAACGAATTCCAAGTGTTCCATCAAATGTAGAGGAAGAATGACAACGATTTTCAACAGAGGTTATTGCCTCTGCGGGAGGTATTTGTGGAGTGACAGTTGGTGTGGCGGCTGGTGGTGAGAGAAGAACTGCTTGGTTTAAAATGTCCGGAGTTCAAGAAACCATCAGAGAGAAGAATAGAGCCTTTAAGGTGAACTCAGATTCTCGAAATAGGTACACAGAGGCGCAAAGAACTTGCAAATTAACTGTGAAATCAGCGAAAGTACAGACTTGAAAGGAGTTTGGCGAAAAATTGGAATTGGAATAAGATCTTCTGACAGACCGTCACTCAGAGGAAGAAAGTGAAATATCGTTGAAGGAATCAAATCCAAAGACGGTACACTTATTTCCAATGAGGAGGACATCTTACGCAGATGGAGCGAGCACTTTTCAGAATTGCTCAATCCCGAACAGGGCACCGAAGATGACAGACCTATTGTCGAGAGTTGGGCGGAAAGTAGTCCTACGGTAGAGGAAGTAACTTTGGCGATCAAAGCGCTAAAAGTTGGCAAATCTGCTGGTGTGGATGAAATTCGGCCAGAAATGCTCAAGGCTTTAGGTAAAGAGGGAGTTCAATGGCTCTCGTGTGTCATTAAAGTGGCCTGGGAATGCGGTGAAACACCTGGTGATTGGCAAATGGGGGTGATAGTTCCTCTTTTTAAAAAAGGAGACAAAAGAGATTGCGCCAACTATAGGGGTATATCTCTTTTAAGTCTCCCTGTAAAAGTCTTCGCTAAGGTGCTAGAAAAGCATTCCAGAGTTGTGGTTGAGGACAGTTGGGGGGATGAGCAGTGCGGTTTTCGTCCCGGTAGAAGCAGGGGTGCGTCGTCACCTCTCCTCTTCATTGTATATATGGATTGGATGTTACAGCGCAGCCGTGGCGGGGATTCAGTGGGATCTTCGAACTGCAGCAGTGCGTAGTTGGAGAGTAGTTATCATAAGATGGTGATCACGTACTATCCCCACATCTGACACTCGCCTCTTTCGGACGTCCAGGAGACTACTTCTAAATCGACGGCTGATGGCAAAATAGTCAATTTGGTTGGGGGTTGCTTGCCTGTCGTTAGAAACCAAGCTGTCTTTGTGGCAAGTCTTGTGCTCAAACATGATGCCACCTATCACAAGGTGGTTGGCATTGCAGAAATCCACAAACCTTTCGCCGTTGTCATTGCGGTTGCCTAGTCCATGCTTCCCGATTATCCTCCATCACTATGACAATGTCTCCATTTGGTGTTGTGTTGAAGACAGCACTTAGGAGATTGTAGAAGCTCTCCTTTTCGTCCTCAAACGAGGCAGTCGTTGGGGCATAACACTGTATGATGGTGACGCGTCGTACTCTAGTCCGGAATAGTAGTAGTAGTAGTAATTTGTGATTTTTATTTAACAAAAGTTTGGTCTGTTACAATAATTCACAGTAAATGACATTGGCAATTGCCGTCAGCCGAAAAAAAGAGAGAATTCTAATTCATATTTATAATTAAAAACAAATTTTCCAATAAAATAAAAAATACAGTTTTGGTTTTGGTTTTACGAATATATCTAAAAAGCTTCGTTTATTATTTGTTGACGATATTTTGATGCAGATCTGATATAGTTGGCTAACAGATTCCAGTCTTGACCATTTAATTGCGCGATTACTTCATTTTCTGCAAGTGTATTTTTACCCAAGTAGACTCGCCTAATCTCCTTTAATACGGGACATATTCCAATAAAGTGGAGAACGTCTTCTTTCGCACCAAGGTTGCATATAGTGCATTCCTCATTCCCATCGCTTACGTAGGGCATAAAGTTTAGTCGAAGAAGTTCGCCTCTGGCCTTGAAGATGGTGGAAATTGTATTTAGGCTGTTGCGATCGTGGAAATAATTTCTATCCCCCAGATCATGATCGAGTAAAGGATAAGTGATTCTCGTCTCGCTATGCTGCGCTTTCACTCTGAATGCCGCTCGTGTGGAATCTTCAATATTCATCAACAGCTCCTGTAGGGTACGCTTCCATGTTTCCGTGCTATTTTCATCTATGGGGAGATTGTATTCCCTGCTTAGCCTAGACCATTCGCCGAAAAATTGCTGTTTTCGGTGTATCAGGAGTTTTGCGATAATATGGGGAAGGCGATGGCGGGGGAGCTCCATAACTTTTAGAATGTAAAGGAAGTGCAACCTTAAGGTAAATACATATAAAGGAGGTAAGCCTGTTTCCAGATGCAGCATGTAATTCGGAGTATTTTCCGGCAATCTGAAAATCTTTTTTAGAAAGTATCTGAGCAAACCTTCTACTTCCTCGTACTGCGAGATACCCCAAACTTGGGCAGCGTAGCACATGATCGATCTCATAGTTGCTTCAAAAATTTTGAATTTGGTGCTTGGCGGTACGTCTTTTTTTCCGAGGATGCCCTTCCAGCTGCAATTCATTGCTCTTTTCGCTTCTTTGAGCTTCTTTCTCAGATGTGTTTTGAACGACATTTGGGGAGTAATAATTACCCCAAGGTACTTATATTCCTTCACAACTTCGAGTACTTCATTTTGCCAGGTCCATTTTTCCAGCCTTGAATACCGTCCAGTACCATTTCGAAACACCATTATTTTTGACTTATTGGTATTCACTGAGAGACTCCATAAGCTGCAATATTGTTGTAGCTTGTTAATCATCATTTGTAGCATTGTTGTGGATTCTGCCAGAATGACAATATCATCCGCGTACAACAAAACCTTTATATGAACTCCACCAAACACTAGTCCTCCTGGAAGAAACGTTGTGAGGTCATCCAAAAATATGGAGAAGAGGAGAGGACTCAAGAGACAACCCTGTTTTACTCCCATGTGCGACTCAAACCAGTTGGACATTTTGTTTCCATCCCATACTGCGATCTTATTATTTTCATACAGGCTTTGTATTACTCTAAGCACTTTCGTTGACACTCCTAGGTTACTCAACTTATAGAAAAGAGCGTTCCTGTCAATTGTGTCGAAAGCCGCCCTGAAATCGACAAAGAACGCGTATAGTTTTTTGCCCCTATCAAGGTATGCCTGGGCAATGCTTTTCAGTGTAAAGATGTTGTCTACAGTTGAATATCCTTTTCTAAACCCCGCTTGGAATTCACTCAGCAAATTGTTTTCGCGTACCCAATCCGTCAGACGCTCTAGAATAATTCCAGCGAATATTTTTGTTACTGAGTTCATAAAGCATATTCCTCTATAATTATTCGGATCGCTTATGTCTCCTTTCTTAAACAGGGGGAAAATTATACTCCTTCTAAAATTATCTGGCACCTCCCCCATATCAAAAATATAATTGAAGGCTACCGCAAGTTTTCTGAGGAATTCGTTTGTCGCAAATTTGAAAAATTCGTAGGGGATACGATCTTCACCAGGGGCTTTCTTTGTGCTGCATTTGTGCAGCACCTTGTGGAGTTCTTGGACAGTAATTGTGCGGTCTAGTGAGTCTACTGTTATGTAAGGTAGCGAGTAATTCAGTTGACTTGTGCTACTCGGTGGATTCAGCAACTGCTCGAAGTGACTGGCTAGTGCGGATGTTTCAACTTGAATACCCCGTGCGAACATCGTACCGTTGAGGGATCGGACCAGCTTCCAAAACGAACGAGTATCTGAAATCCCATCCAAAGCTCTCGCCAGCTGCTGCGTGTACCTTCTTTTTTTGTTGATACAGATGCTTTTGTATGCCCTTCTCGCTTCCAGGTACATGATTTTTGCAACGCTGTTGTCTGTTCTACGGACTAAACGCAGGTAAGGAAATGACTTTTTCCTCGCTGCCATGCACTCCCAGTCGAACCATGCTTCCTTTTTCTTGAATCTTCCTGACGGTTGAGATATACTCGCAGCATTCGAAATGCAGGAAACTAGAAAGTCTACACCACGGCTAGAGTTGAATTCGCTTTCGTTTATAGCGCTGAGACTGCTGTTCAGTTTTTGTTTATAGCTAAGTGCGTAGCTTTCCTTCCATTGTAATTTTGGGAGCAGCCGCAACTCCGGGACGGTAGATTCTAACGGAATATCCACTGACATCAAAGCTGTCAACGGCAAGTGATCCGAATAAGTGAGCTCCTTTACATTTAAGTCGACCACACACTTCAGCCATCTTCCACGTACGAGACAGTAGTCTATAGTTGAACAGGCTGTACCTCTGAAAAACGTTAGGTGGCCCTTCTCGTCGCTCTTAGATCGACCGTTTAGAACTGTGAGACCGATCGTTTCGCACATTTCGGTGAACTTTCTACCATTGCCATCAATTGTTTTATCCGTTGCACATCTAGATAGATTTACGTTCTGAGGTAAGAACTCCGGATCCACTTCCAGCAGCTGCGTATCACCTATTCTCGCATTGCAATCTCCGATTACCATTACGTCTTCTTCGCCGAATTCCAATAGAAAGTCGTACAAGCTCTTAAAATCGTTTATCCATCTGCTACAATTGATATACACTGGGATTATCCACATTCGAACATCTTTCGATGCTATTTCCACCAAAACTCTGTTGATTTCATTGCTAAATCGGCACCTAACGCTACTGTTTAACTGTTTTTTAATACCATACAGGCATCCTCCGCTAGCTCTTCCATGAGAAGATAGTCGCGTTGCTGCTATCCAATGCAGTATATGGTTTCCAAAATAGGACTCAAAATGCTCCATGTTTTTGTCAACAAAAGTTTCAAATAGAAAGAAGATATCGTACTGACAAATATGTTCGAAAAAATCATTAAAAAATAATTTGTTACCTAACCCTGCTATGTTATATGATATTATTTTTAAAGAAAAATTACTTAAACTAGGACTTAAATTTAAACGGCTGACGGCGCTATTCTAAACATTAGTTGCCTGAACGCGAGATTTGACAGTTTGGGAGCCACTGCTGCTGCTCTGCACTTCAGTTGGCACATCACACCTGTCAATGGTCAGCTGCTGTAGATATGTCATCCCGCCTTCGTCGTTGCATGCCAGCTTGTTCATGTTATCGAGATAAAATATGTTTTCTCCAATTTTAAGTGTTTCTCCGCGGATTTGCACTTTAACGTCTCGGTTCCTTGCCTCGATGTGTTTTTTCGCCTTTATCAGTTGCCTTCTCCTTTCTCGTGCCGCGGCGGGGTAGTCTCTGTGCATAGAGACACCTGATGGCCTCAACTTGCTTGCTGCCTCAAGAATGCGTCCCACATCTTCCTTCTTTTGTACTTCTAGCACAACGTTCTCTATGTTTGCATTTCTTGACCCAATCGACCTCGCCGCCGCGATTGCTCTTGAGTCTTTTACCTTTAGCAAGTCTAGACATAAAGATTTTGCCTTTTCGACCGCAGATACTCCACTTTCTGATGGGAGGTGTATAATAATATTTTTCTCGTTTGCTTTTTTTGACAACCATTCCACCTGACGTTCCAACATAACACACCGAGACTCCATTTTTTGCAGTTCGTTTTTAAGAGACAGATTGTTCTGCTGTAGGGCGTGCAATTCGGAACTGATTCTCTCCAGATCTGATTTTGTTGGCATGTCTTTCAGTTTATCATCTAGCAGTGACCCAATGGATCCTACGATCAAAATTTTCAGATCAGAGGTGGACATGCTACCAACAGACATTCTTTCTATGTCTTTGTTGATTTTTTGCGGTGGGAAAACGGGAGATGTTTCCGCTAACAATCTCTTTGACCCAGAAGTGGGCCGCTGTGTGGTGTTGTTGTTTTTTGGGCTTTTCGTGGGTGACCGATGCAATGGCATATTCGAAGGGATTTGATTTTCTTTCGATCTTGAAAATATCGACTCACCTCGACTTTTTTTTTTTTTTTTTTATAAGCTTTGAGTGTAGTAGCACTTTATGTACTTATTTTTGTTCAGTAGAGGTTCAAATACTTGCACTGTAAATAAAACTTAAGATTTTCACTGGAGCTTAGAAAAAAATACAACTTGCTGCTAAGGCTCTCTCTCTCTCTCGTCCGGAATATGGCTGTCATAATCCTTACATCATGAGACTACCAGAAAATTAGGCTCTTGTGCGCTCTTGTTGTTAACAGTAGTCCGACTCCATATTCCCGCGGACTTCCCGATGGTGTTCCAGAATAAAGTAATATAGTGTTACGCGTTGGGGACTGGTACTCGCCCGCTTCTAACCATCTGATTTCACACCCCCAAAATGTCCAGTCTATATTGCATGAATTAATTTTCTAATTGAAGGAATCTGGCATTGTAAGTACCTTCTCTTCCCGATTCGAGGAGCGTCTTTACATTCCAGAAACTTATCTTTGTCCGGATAGAGTAGCCAAAAGTCGTCAACATGTGATCAATCCTTATCCGAGGCATAGTGTCGGTTTCTGTAGCGGTCGGTTTTCAGTAACGCAGGTTGCTGGCTCACGTTACCTAGTCTAGAATCAAGGCCCTAGACAATCCACACTTGCAGTTTTAGCCTACATGTGTAAGGGTTTATACGTATTGTGCCCGGGGACCACCACTAGGAGGTGAAGCAAGCACTTTATCACGAACTTGATTGTTGCGCTACTGACCCAAGGCAAGTTTTGAGCAGTCAATAGTTTCCCGATCAATCGCAATGCAGATCCCCAAAGGCCGAACTTAGTGTTCAAGCTAAATTATCGGTTTTTAACTCGGTGTATGTTCCAACGCTCACCTATGGTCATGAAATTTGGGTAGAGACCGAAATAATAAGATCGTGGATACAAGCTGATGTTCCTTCGCGATGTTGCTGGAATAACTTATAGGGATCGAGTGCGGAACACCAGAGTACGTGAGGCGCTCAATGTTGAGCAGCTACTTCTCCGAACAGAACAATCTATGCTTCGATGGTTTGGTCACGTACTGCGTATGCACCCAGATCAGCTTCCAAGACGTGACATAATTGCCGGATGGTTGGATCAATTCCGACATCTCGCCTAGAGCCGTCTAGGCATTCCTTGTGATGAGTTGGAGTCATTGGCGGAGGATCGCGAACCCGCGACCCTCATGAAGGACCATTGAAAATGAATGAATGAAAAATTAAAAACTATATTAAAATGCTATAAAAGCAGCAAACATTACATGGAGATAAAGAAAGACTCAGGATCAAAATACAAAAATATCTCTAGAAGTTAGAAAAAAATCATTGTATTATGATTATGAGACGTAAGAAACTTGAAAATGGATTTAACTGAAATCGACTTAAAAATCGGCCATACTGATACTCATTGGAGTCGTAACCGAGTTGCTGTGCAGACGGTTTTTCCAAGTTTTTGTATGCAAAATGAATGGTGTATTGGAGGGATGCACTTCAACAATGACATCATGCCATCTTTTTCCACCTGCGTAACTGGTCGTCTTTGGTTGTAGAGTGATTCACGTTCAATATTTGTGGGAGTGCTTAACCTGCTCCTCCGTGGTCTTCTTTTCCAGCGCAACCTCCCTAAACTTCATTGTCTCATTAGCAGGCGAAAGAGAAACGTCATAACAACACGAGGACGCCATGCAAGATGCAAACAACTAGCCCCAGCTTATGATTAGCGATTTTACCACTACATTTCCGAGTTCTTCCCTGCAGATTTCTGATCGTTCGTTATGGCCTTGACACGTTCTCTGTACCTTATGTTCTGGTCCGTGCATGTAACGCCGTTTATTATTCCTTTTATTTTGTTGCAAGTAGTTGCGGGCATTGCCATGGATTTCGTTGTGGATATCTCGAGAAACACAGCACATCAAAGACAATATCTCTGACTTCCTCATCGTTCTTTCTGTCCTGAATATCCGCATACGTAACTTGGATGCAACTAGGTGCTAAAGACGTAGTCTATATTTGTGTAAAAATTTGTTTTAACCTAGGACATTGGAATACATTGAAGCTATTTTTTGCCCCTCCATCTTTCCTTCATATAACGACTATGTGAAAGTTGGCGAATTCAGCTTTTTTTTTTTTTTGTCGGGATAGGAAACGTTCGACTGGAGCACTCAGACGCAACTGGTCCATTGTACTACCAGAGAGCATACCCTGATTTACCCATTTTATTGGAATTTCGTTGACTTTCTAAGAAAGCCAAGCAAGCACTTCAGTGATGAGGAGCTTACAGTACCAGCACTCACCACATCAGCACCGAGGATCTGCCAGCTGATACGAGCAAAGGCCGGACACTCACAGAGATAATGTTCCGCAGTGTCGTCTCTCTCCCAACAAGTGTCACAGATTGTAGTGTTACTTAAGCCCAGTACGTTAAGGTGCTTGGCGAAAGCAAAGTGGACTGTCAAGACGTCTATAAGTTGTCTACAGTCTTTTCTGCTGAGAGACAGCAAGAATGCCGCTGATTTCTTACAGATGTCCGGGAGCATACGTTTAGTCAACCTGCATTGTGAGAGACCCAATCGTCAATGGAGGCCCTAACCGAGGACGCAGGGAGACCCAACACATTTCATGGCCATTCGAATTGCATAAGTTTCCGCTTAGAAAACAGAGACATATTTGTCTAACGAGAAAAGAAGTCTAATGTTGTCGACTTCCACGGAGACACCAGTGCCAGACCCTTGACTGGTTTTGGAACCGTCCGTGAAAATACGACTGCATTCCATTCCTGGCTCAGACTCTGGCCGAAGCCAGTCCTGAACACAAGGAATGTCGACTCTGAATTTGCGCATCAGCTGAAGTTCTGGTGTCATTGCGTCAGACGGCATATCCATAAGACAGGAGTCGTAAGATAAGTGTCGCACTAGTTCATCAAAATTCCAGTGTGGAGTATACCAAAAACCGCCCCGCCTAAGATCCATCGTCTTTGATAGTGCAACCCATGATATAAGTATCGAGGGGAGGTAAGTTCAGCAAAGCATCTAGAGCAGAGCCAGGTGTACTCGGAAAAGCCCCCGTGCAGCCGAGACAAGCTGTTCTTTGGAGTTTGGCGCAAAAAGCGACCACGTATTTACGAGAGTGCCCCTTCCACCAAACAACCGACGCATATGCGAGGAATGGTCTTATCATAGCGTGTAGATCCAGAGGATCCCTTTCGGTGACAAGCCCCATGTTTTGCCAAAAGTACGCTTATACTGCCAGAAGACTGAGAGCGCCTTGGATGTTTTCGACTCGACGTGTTTAGACCAATGAAGTTTCCTATCTAAAATTACTCCCAGATATTTGGCTTCATTGGAAATGCGGATAGTGACGCCTTTTAGCACTGGCTGAGTCAGACCGGTCAGAATCCTCCTTCTCGTAAAGAGAACGACCTCAGTTTTAAGAGGATTCACCGTAAGCCCACTCCTAGTACACCATTCATCGATAATGTCCAGCGCCGCCTGCGCGTTAGCACAGACCGTCGCCAGACATGGTCCGACAGAAAGTACGGCGACATCATCCGCATATGTCTGAGCGTAGACGTTAGAACTATTTAGGGTGTTCAACAGAGAGTCGACCACCATGCACCATAACAATGGAGACAGAACGCCACCCTGCGGACAGCCCCTGTTTACCCCTGTCATAACATATCGGCCATAATCCGCATCCACTACCAAAGTTCTATTCATTAGCATCATCCACAACACTATTGTTTCATCTACCCCGTGTTGGCTGGCCGAGTCGCACATGCAGTCAAAAGTCGCATTATCAAAAGCACCCTCAATGTCGATGAAGATACGCACCGCGTATTCTTTCCTATCAAGCGCTTATTCATTTCTAGCCACTAAATTTTGAATTGAATTTGAAATTTTTTCGGTATGAAAGCTACTCTGACTGTCCGCCAAGGTGTAGGAATATATGCCAGCGCCAAGCCAGCGGTGAAAATTCTTTTCAGAGTTGGCAATAGCTGATCTATACCCTGTTGCAGCATAGCTGGCTATATTCCATCGGTGCCAGGCGATTTGAAACTATCAAAAGATGCCACAGCATATTTGATAGCCTCATCTTTTACCACGGCTGATGCAACACACCAGCTGCGCCGAGTTTTCTGGTTTAGATCAAGCTCAGTCTGGGTAAGCGGTCCAAGCTACGACCTAGTTGTTATCTGATTGCCAGGAAAGTGAGTCTCCAGCAGAAAACTAAAAGTTTCCGCTTTCGTCTCAGTAAATTTGCCATCAGACTTTCTCAGTGCCTTCGGTTTGGTCGGCTTGCCCCTTTTGAGGACCTTAACAAACCTGCTGGTTTCACGGAGTGTCTCGATGTTTTCACAAAAATCTCTATAAGAAGCACTTTTCGACAACCGAATTAACATCTTATAGTCTTTTTGCTTCGAACTAAAAAGATCCCAGTCACCTTCTAAATTTGTCTTGAGTGACCTATTTAGAAGTTTTCTGAATTCTTTCCTAAGTCTCTGCAGTTCTGGGCTCCACCAGGGAACCGGCGTTCAGCAGGGGATTTTTGTCAATGGGCACGTCAGTTCAAAACAGCTGGTAAGGACGCTAGTCAGGTTTTGAACAGCACCCTCAACCTTTCGTTTCGTTCTGAGTTTAGTTGGAGTTTTGACAGATCTGTCTAGCTCTTCCCTAAGCCGCACCCAGTTGGTTTTCCTCGGATTCGTCCTCTCCCGCAAAGTTATAGCTTCGCATTCGATTTAGAAAACGATGTATCTATGTTCTGACAAGAACACCTCCGGCAGTACCCTCCAGTTAGTAATTGACTTCGCCGGTGTTTTATTAGTAGAAGGGCGCGCACAAGATGCGCCAACGCTTACGCCGAGATGAGTGCCTCTACCCGTAGCTTTGCCTGCCTCAGCCATTTTCTGTCCACCAGATTTTGTGCGCTGATAACGCCAGCGGTAAGAGTGTGCCCAGCAGAAGAGCGCGCATCAGATGCGCACACACTTCCACCAAGAAAAGCTGGCAAAACTTGCTTCGTCAGATTAGACCTGTTCGAACTGACCGAAAAGGAGCCAGCGTTGGGTCTGAGGAATTGATCGGCTCCAGTTGGAGTACTTTCTGGCGACCTGGGACTCATTCCTGTCGCTGAAGGATGACCGCTTTCGGCGCTTGCGCCTTCAGCTGACTCTGCGGCCTCTTAACACCGCGCCATCGCCGCCTTCCTTCTTCTCCTTTTCAGTTGACACTTAGTCAGGAGATTATCTGAGTGCGCCGCTTCAGGAGCTCGTTCAGCCTTATTAGTTTCCGGAGTCAAACCGTCACCGACACAACTTCGATAAGCTACCCGTCTATTGAGACAGAGATTAGACGTTCCAGCCGAAGCCTTTCCGCCACTTTCTTTTTCATTCCAGCCCAGTCTACAAAGCTGCAGGAGTCTTCTGAAGCAAGCATCGCTTCTACTTCCGATTCAACGACAGAGGCGGGGAGTAAGAGTATGGTGGTTGGGACCTCTAGAATCCTCGTCCCGGCTGTAGTCGAATAGACCACGGGTGGATTATCGTTTTCACAAGTACCACCTGGAGTGGACATCTCATTTGTTTTCTCCATCATACTATATAACAAGTTTTACGTCACAGTCAAGACGTCTTCAACCTTTAGTTCGATGTCTCACCTGGGTTCCTTTCAGATCCTTAGGGTCATTGACTCTTAAGCCGTTTCGCCACGTCAAGGCAGCTGAAGAATGGAAACGAATTCAGCTTTTATCCAGATTTTAATATCGCGGTTTTTCATGTCATTTTGTCTAGCCTGTCCTGCATGCGGTCAGATAAAAGATACGTACATAGATGTAACATTTGGTGAGCAGATAGACAGTTGATGTTCCTTCTTCGTTAACCATGGTATAAAACATTAAGATCGGCCATATTGGGGTTCGTGGTTGCTTTGAGACCAAATTTTTTTTTTACGAGGCTGGGCAGTTATTATGGACGTCGTTAAAACCTCTATAAATGAGCATCAGCCACCACCTCTGCTAAAAACAAAAAAAATAAAATTACGCAGTTTTAAAGACTGACTTCTATAGGTATGCATATCTTAGGAACCATGTGTCGAACTAGCTCTTAAAGTTTAAGAAGCACATTAGGTGTCTAGTCTAGCATTTGGTGTCACTCTTGGTTTTGTAATTATTCAGCTTTCGCTTCCGTCTCGCAAGGTAGAATGGTGCATTTACAAGGTTTAACAAGATAGTTCCAGGGGATTTAAAAAAACAATTGCCTACAAATTTATTTGCTACTACCCCATGCCATGTTATGAGCAGTTAGTAGTTCTCCGACCAAGTCAGTTTTTCCGTTTAGTTTTAGTTTCGCAAATTCGTACAAAATCACTTGTTCTGGCTCAGTCCTTGAAATTTCTTTTTTAATTTTAGATGGGTGGCTGGCGATATGTCGTTAATCACTCGTTAATACATACAGTGGACGCTCGATATAGTGAACATCGAACAGTGAACAATCCAATATAGTGAACACACAATATTTTATACAGGCTATTTTAAATAGTGAACAAAAAAAATTTCGCTATAGTGAACCTATGTTTTTTTTTTATTTTCTTAGAACCTTACAGCATGCAAAAACAGTTAAAACAGTGCCATGTAGTCGCCAGCGAGGTCCGCTGGGAAGTAAAATATATACGTACATAGATATGCATACCCATATGCAATCGTCTAAATTTACTGTTTGTTCTACTGTTTGTGTTGTGCGAGCATCTTGCACCATTATAATGCTACGAAGTTTGGGGTTAGTTGTAGTACAAATGCAAACTGCCTGTTGCTTGTTTTTTTAGTAATTGCAAAAAAATATAATTATATTCTATTTTCGAAGTATTGCATGTGAAAACATGCACATTTTGATAAAATTTGCTTCAAGGAGTCCTCGCTCGTTACAGTGAACAATCTCGTTCCAGTGAACAGGCCCGGTTTTTATTAGTTCACTATATCGGGCGTCTACTGTATATACAAATTTGAGCAATATTTCATTAAATTGCGTGGCAATTATTCATTACGAACAATACCAAAATTCTTGGCAAGTTTTTTTTTTTTTCTATCACCTGTCCATATAATTCCAAAAGGAATGAAAAGGTAAAAATCATGGTTCGCACAGCAGCAAATTGTATAATCCTTTTATTTCTCTTAAGTACATATATATATCTACCCAGGGAATCCAATCAAAATCCACCCAGAACTCCTTATGATAATTCGTGATACAAACGTTCAGACAGACAAAAACTAAAAAAAATTTGACCAAATGCTATAGGGATAGACACTAGGTATCTGAGTCATAATTTCAAAAATTTCCGGCTACTGTATACAATTAGGAATTAATGATTTATTAGCACTTATGCAGGTAGGTATTCATATATGTATGAACCACACTTTTAGAGAGCTCTGTATCAGTGTACATATTTCTGTTGAACAAACTAAGCTCATAAAATACGTATATGTATGTATACGCGTACCTACACATGTACTCATATTTATACAATTTATAAATCTGAAAATTAATATACCACTTATGGTAGAATACAAAATCAATAACTTCAAAAAAGAAATTCGTTTTGACAAATTTTTCGAAATTCATGTACTGTACTTTGTAAAGAGGGACGGAGGCAAGGTTGTGCCCGTGCACTCTTCTATTGAACTGATTAAAGGGATTTATGTGAAGGTTGTGCTTACGTTTTGCTTATTTTAAGGATACGAAATTTAATGAGGTGTAGGTTTAAATTTTATATACGTGATTAAAATTAGAAAACCTCACTTCAACGAAATGTAAATTTAGGGACGGTACGTGTTTACCTACTTTTATAACGGCGGCTCCGCTCACAAATATTTCACGTTTCCATACATGTAGCAACGTCCGTATGGCTAAATGTGTTGGAGGTTGGTCGTTTACATGTTTATTCAAGAAGCTTTCGTGGCAACGAATTAAACGGCGAAGGGTTGGCAATGGTGGCTGGCGGCTGGTGGCACATAAGCGACTCTAAAGCCCATAACATGCAACTCACTCTCTCTCAGGGTACATGTGTGTTTTCGTTCCAAACGAAAAAAACGGAATCCTGAAAACACATTTATGTGAAATGTGTATTATTTGTGAAAATGATACAAAAGGCTGTTTGGCGCTCTAGTGATGAGATAAAGAAATACACTTAACAATAAACCGCATGTCGACTGTTGCAAACACGTATGCGACATTTTAAATATTAATGCCCCGACTAGGGATATGTACGGGTAATGCCGTTGGTTGGTACTTCAAAGCGTATGCTTAATTTCATTTGGAAACGTATTTTAGATGCATAGATTAAATTTGCATTAGGTGCGGAAGGACCCTTTTGTGAATTACTGTATTTTTTTGTGTTAGTAAAAAGTAGGGTTTATCTGATGCATGATAATCATGTTAAATCTATTTTGTGTTTATTTATTTGCTTTGAGAGAAGAAACCGACGTGTGTGACTAGAATAAAACCCATAACTTGGCCGTGCGCTAGCTTCTTGGAAATCAATTACAAGCCAAAACCAAAAAAGTTAGTTTGCGCAACCTAACTCGAGGTAAACCCCAGCAATTTTTTCATTACTCTTGAAGTTGTACAGCCTTAAAACGATCTGTAAGGACTGCGTAAAGTTATAAACCTTTTATAATGGTTCTGAGCATGCAAACATTATTAGCAATAATTTTGAAAAGTTATGCAACGTTGTAAAAGGTTATATAGGCTAAACTCGCATCGAGGTTGTATACAAAGCGTAGGTATAGGAAACAAAAAGCTGGAACAAGCTGAATTTGATCCCATGATGAAGGTTTTTAATCTAAATATTTATTTCAATATAAATAGAGATCTTCAAAAGAAAAGCATACTTGAAATGGTGCGTTCGAATGGGTTGCTTTTATTTTCAATTATTCCTGGTATTTTTTATTTATTATTTTTTTTTTTTTTTTAATTATTGTCTCAGAAGTATCTGCAAATGAGGTACAGTACTACTTCGATAATATGGACTTCAATAATGTGAATTTCCCGATAATATGAACTCATAAATCTATACATCACCATCTCTATAATGTGAACTTTGAAATTTTCTCACCTCAATAATGTAAACTTTTCCTTAATAGTTCACATTCTTCTTCTGTTATGTGTCTAAACATGTTTTTGCTTTTTGTACCAAGTGTTCCTTACTGGGGAAAGAACTTTTTTCGTCATTTATAGGCATTCGCTGTTCGAAAATTCTCTTAATATTAGCTGAAAAAAATATTCCTATAATGCAAGCCTTTCTAAAATGTAAAGAGGCCCTTGTTTTAAATAAACCACATTATCGAGGTAATATTATATCTAGTCCTGCCATAAGTTCTGTTACAAGTGGAAATGCATGTTAGCAGCTCCATGATATTGGTTTGCATTTCCAAGACAGCAGCGTTGCCGTTTATACTTCAATCGAAGTATTTTGCTTCGTTTTCATAGACAACACGTCAACACTTCCTCTTTCGCAAGAACACTTCACTTTTTGTAAACTCTATATTTTCCCTCTTAATTGGGAAATTGCATTATATATTTATTAATGAGCTCTCCCATAAAGCAGCCAAAAATCGTATACGCGAACACATCCATTCGATTACTATATCGATAACTACAAGTCTACAATTCTACCCAAAAAAGAAAGTCTTTAAGTCTTTTGCAATTCTGTCTTCTGCCTCAAAAATGGTTTGGGGCAGATTATATACCCTCATTTAAAAGAGTTTATAGGAGCCTTGTTGTGTCTTTCTCATAGTAGTGCAACTACTGATAGGGTGTTTTCCTAAACTAAATTGATTAAGGGTTTAGGCTGAGACAACTTAAAGGTTAGCACTGTTAATTCACTGATGCTTGTGAAAGGAATTGTTTCTGAAAACGGTTTCAAGAACTGGGTATCGCCAAAAGATGTTGTATTAAGATACCGCAAAGCTTAGATTAAAGCTCCCTAATTAAAAAAAAAAAATGTTTTTTTTTTTCCATAAATAGTCGTTTAACGTAAGAGCAAAATACTTCTATTTTTTCCTGAAAACACTTCACTAAAAAAAATGGCAAACGGCATCACTGAGACAGTGTAAGGCTCTCAAAAACTGCTGCCTTGATGTTAATGCTGAGTTTCTTTCAGTCATGTCGGCTTTCTGTGGCCCAACAGTTGTAATTATTTCCTCTGCCTTGCACCGACTTAAAAAACTCAAAAATGTTATAATTTATACGCGACCGTTTCGCAATTTTTACGGCTATCGCTACTACTACGTCCTCGTTGCAAAAACATTTTTCAATTACTTTTAATACTAAAACAGAATTGTGAGAGCAATTACACATCAACTTTAACTTCGGAAATATTCTCACATACTGAATATAATTTGTAACTTTATTTTCTTCGGTGAAACGTAAACCTACAAATAAATCTAATATTCACAATTTTTTAACATTTTAATAGCAACTACAAATAACTTGTGGCGAAATGAAAAGTGAAATATTCCTAAAATTTTTGAAATACGTTTGTAAATACAGTTTGGAAAGTTGGGGAAATAGACCAAAGGTATGAACTTTGCTTTTCCTTTCTATGCTTGGGTGGCTTATGTTTACGGCTCCTCGCTATGGCACGAGCCTGCACTCACCGGACTGGCCATCTACTTTTTCGTTCTATGATCTGGTGATGGAAACCGGCACGTTCCCATTTATTTTCTATGCAATTCGAATACAGATCACTTAGTGCAACGCAAAGTTTTAGAAGCTCTCTGTTTCAGAAAACAAGTTTTGATAGTTTATTAATAATTTTAAAGTTGACATTCTGTAAGTACATTAGAAAGCTGGGACGCTGGCCTGATTGGGAGAAAAGTATAGGGTGGCACACGATTCATTCCGCATGAATTATAACTTTCTTTAATTACTCGTACACTACGCTCTGAAAGCATGGTAATCGAAATTCATGTTTTGTCTGCTTTATTGGTTAAATTTTATTTCAAATTCCTAAACTTTTACATATCAGTTTATGCCTGACATAAATATCATATTTATTTAATTCCAAAATATTTATATATGTAGTAACAAGGATCACAGTTGCCACTCGCTTACACACAATTGTATACAAATAGATATATATATACGAGTATATCTTTTATATTTTTTTATGCAGATGCCTGGATACATTTTTAAAGATGTGCACATATTTTAACACTGGATGTATTTCTTATATTAGTATCGAGCGGTGCATCACCTTTAATGAAAAGGGTGAAAAATAATAGCAAAATCGATTTCCATGGCTTAAGAACATAAAGCTGTGCATACACACTACCGGCAGCGTTTAGCTGCTTGCCTCGATGAGACTGGCTTAACACGGGACAGTAGCAGACGTGGCCGGGCCAGAGGCAGTTATACGGTCAAGAATATTGCTGCTGAGGCCGCAGATGTGATCGAGGACCCTGAAACATAAACCAGATTACGCGTCACGCAATTGGGCATCATCAATAGACGGTATTTACAGCGAATTTTGGTGAAAGACTTAAAGATGTACCTGTACAAAGTGCAACTGAAGGCATAGCACGAGTGAAAGAGGTCATTCTACAGCAAGCGTTTCCCGACCGCTTAATTTCTCGTCTTGGTGGTTTGCACTGGTCCGCAAAATCGGCCGATTTGACCATTCCAGACTTCCTTCTTTGGATTTTTTCGAAGTCATGGGTCTATACGGATAAGCTACAGACCTAAAAAAGTAGATCCGACAAGAAGCGCAGAATTTATCGCCAGAAGTTTTGGGAAAAGTCATGCAAAATGCTGTGAAACAAACCCGAATGTGCATCAACTCTGGCAGCGGCGGATTGACCGATATTATCAGCAAACCAATTCTTTTTATCTACACATAGTTACCGCCTTAG
Organism: Brachypalpus laphriformis; assembly: GCA_945910035.1. Taxonomy (NCBI): domain Eukaryota; kingdom Metazoa; phylum Arthropoda; class Insecta; order Diptera; family Syrphidae; genus Brachypalpus; species Brachypalpus laphriformis. Next base: position 304,526,929 of record OX246754.1, on the reverse strand, counting down.
GAAATCGAGTGAGGCCCTTTACGCCACCTTATATAAAAGTGAAAGAGCGAATCATAGTTAATTCGAGTGTGAGTTAATGCTACCAAGTCGCAACTACGTACGACCCAGTCGTGCATTTTATTTTGTTTGAAATTTCTTATTGCTTTTAAATATTCACGTCGGATCACGCAGATATTTCTCAAAATTATCCGTTCTGTATCACCGATACGATCCGCTAAAGTAATATCTTTTTTTTTATCCCGCACATTATAGGTATTTACGACCACCTGCAAGCCTCAACAAGTAGTTGAGACCCAGTAGTGAGTGCACTTTGTTTTTAGTAGTACAGTAAGACCAGTGTTATCCGGATGTCGACTATTCGCCCGACCTATGATTCTGACTGTGGGCTCGGTGGCGCAGTAGTTAGTGTGTCGAATCTGTTTGCGTGAAGTTCAACGTTAGTTTTTTTTTTTTTTTTGCAGTCCTACACATCGCAAATATGTGACAAACATCGGAGTGCAAGAAATATATATCGCACACAACACATATAGTTGTGAGAAGCTAGATTTTAGGCCTTTTATGAGGTTTTTTTTATATAATCAAATGTTTTCTCTCCTAAGTACAGGGAAAAGTGAAGTAAGAACTATAAAAGTATTGCTTTTAGTGTTTGCTTTTTAACGAGCTGATTTGTAAATGCCACCCGGGAAATGCAACTTCTGTTTTCGAATCACAATGTCCTTTCCAAAGAACTCATCCCTTAAGAGACAAGGGATAAAGTTTATCCCTTCTGACGTAAAATCCCTCGTCTACAAATATTTTTTCAATATCATTGTGGAGTTAGCACAATTACAAGAAACTTCTCTACTTCGTTATTATATCTTATAGCATAAAAAGGCTTATTTATATACTACACATGTATATGTTTTGGTTTTTATTGCTGTATTAAAAATCGATTTCATTTCACTGAGACAAGAAGAAAATAAATAAACTTTTCTGAAGAGCATATATAATCCAGCATTCTCCCCAAGATATTTTGCTTAATGTTCCGGTATGCGAACAATGTTCGTCCTTCTCATGTCATCCGCTTTTTCCAATTCCTTGCCTTGTGCCGTAGCACTGTTTGCATCATGGTTGTTCTAAATATTCATACGCTGTACTTGAGCAAAAAAAAAAAAAAGAAGAAAAATACTGAAAACTTGTTGAATGCTGTTTAGTTCGTTTCGCTATATGTTCAGTTGGGGGTGATATATTTATTTTCTTACCGACCGAGGAGCATGATGGTGAAATCAAAATCTTTTTTCAATACACATACATATTTCCAGATAATGCTTTTTTATTTAAGTACACGTGGTCCTTAACGACACCAAAAGAAACTGAATCGATGTAATAATGACGATGAGACGTTGTAGCTATTACCTAGAAGTGTTTTCTGCATGTGTCTCAAGTAGCTCCACCTTGCAAGGGAAGTGGCTTTTATTAATCTACAAAGCTGAGACTTGCTACCTTTTTGCTTTCACATCGCATTTACCAAGTTCACTATTAACGAGTTGGTAGCTGTAGTTTTTGATGAAATAGGATTCAGACTATTTCCCGTAGAAGTCGCCCAAGAATGGCAGTACTAAGGAACAAGGATACTTACACTTTCAATACTTTGCAGCAGTCAAAGTAATGCTATTAGTACAATATTACGAAAACATTGAGCTCAAGAATTAATTCACGGTTAACGCTTACTAATTTCTCCGCAATTAAGTCATCTAAGCGGCCAGAGCACGAAAGTAGTGGGTTTGTAGCCATTTCACAAATAATCGTTGGATAATTACTTGTCAGCATTTACAGCCGACACACAACCAAAAAAATCAATATTTCTTGGCCACAGTGTAGTGTTAATGTTTCCAGTTATTGAGATTTGGTTCAAGGCCAACCATAACCGTTTAATGTTTCTAGTAATAAAATTAAATGATGCTATCGCACCTTCCTAGAGTAATTAGACAAGTATAATACTCAAAGGAGAAAATGTAATCAAAACCGAATGCAAAAAATTGCAACAATTCTCCCCAATTAGTTCAGACACCACCCATGGAGTATGTTTTGCAACCTAAGACTACTAGAGTTTCAAACAAACACCTTTCTTTCCTATCGCTTCTCTTCATTTCAAAGTTTCAATCTTACGCATAAATTAATATACAAATATATGTATGTACATATAAAAAAATGTTTTATCGGTATATAAAGGAACTGGATACACCTATTCAGTACAGCCAGTTGCCGATAAGTTTCCACTTGACCTTTGATATTATAGTGACCATCAAGCATTCAAAAACACATTAATCCTTAAATCCCATTATACCACCAAGCCCCTATGACAAGTTGTGGAAACGTCAAATCACGGCAGTCGGCAAATTTCATCAACTAAAAGTTTCACAGGTACCATTAAGGCACTACAATAGTCTTAAGCTATATTTCAAGCTAATAGACATTTCATCAGAGGGAGAATTTATTGAAAAAATGAAACCTGTTCCATAGAGAGTAAAACACCCGTTAACCATTTCAAGAGCTGAAGAATGTATTGACCTCGTTGGCAGCATTCGAGCTGTACAATCAAGGAACAAGGAAGCGTCCTCCAAATGTCACCTACGCATCCCAGAGTGGTAAAATGGAAGTTGTTTACGGAAACCACCATTTTGCAAATATGGTAAAACTACTCGTGAGTATATGTGAACATATATATGTATCTGTGCCAACATCTTATATCGTTGTTAAGAGAGATTTAAGAAAACATTTTCGGAAGTTTTAGCCCGAGAGTTTAAAAGGTATTCTTATGCAGACATGGCACTCAAACTTGGAATAAGAGATTTTTGAAAGAAAATCTTCCTAAATCGTGAAAAATAATAAATCTAACTTTTGAACTCATTTACAGTATCACAGAGTATGCAACAACTGCTGTAACGAATTGATTTAAATTATTGACTTACTTAAATCGCGGTACACTTCAATGCAAATGGGACAAAATATCTTACGAAGAATTTTTCTCTCGAATCAACCAAAGATATCTAGAGTCTCCTTAGTTGTTCGAGATAGGCCTTAACCGTTGAATTGCCTTATTAGCCCAAAAAACAGCGATTCGCAAGAGTTATTCTTCACTTGATTTCTGCGCTCATGTCGTTTTCACAATATACAGCAGAGCAGACAAGACAGACAAAGTCCCTTACTACCTCGAAGTTATAGCTACCCATTGTGACGGTCTATCCAATTCGTGGGTGTTGATTGTCCCTTCTGTTGACAGCATACACTTGATTTTGCCCTCGTTTATTGCTGAACCCATTTTGGCCGCTTCTGCTTCAAAGCATGAAAACGCAAGCAATGTCAATATCGTCGGCATATGCAAGCAGTTGTACAGACTTTTGATAGATTGCGTCTCAGGTGGTGGCTTTTGAGTTTCGTACAATCCGTACAAGTCCGTTATTAAAGAATTCACATGACATCGTGCCACCTTGTCTAAAACCTTTTTTGACATTAAAGGTCTCGGTAAGGTCATTACCGATCTTGATGGAGCAGCGAGCGCTCTCCATCGTAATTCTGCACAGATGGACAAGTTTAATAGGGGTGTCAAAACTAGACATCATCGTCTGACTAAATCTTGGAGATGAGTTGGTATATGCTTTCTGCTAATTCATCACCAACTGCTTTGAAAGTTCGCCCGGTAAGCCGTCAGGTTCAGCAGCCTTGTTGGATTTCAGCTTGGATATTACGATGTTGAATGGTTCATTCTACCTGACAGCGGAATGTTGTTCTTCGTCACCGTTATACAGTCGCCAGAAATGGTTTTGGCATCACCGACTGTTTCTGAAATCTTACTGGAACAATACACAATGCTTACTATAATGGTCAATTTATTACCCCACCTATATATGTATATAAATACCTTGGGTTTGATTAACGTATTTTTTTCTAGCTACCAGCTTGTACATATAATTTCTATTGTTTTGGACTGAATGCTTATGGAGATAGTAGAGAAAAGTGTTCTGTATTAGTTGTACTTCGGGAGAGATATGCAAACTCCAAATGAACTTCCTTTGGTAGGTAGATCGGTTTGATTGTTAGTACAGATTGTGTTATTATGACATTTTTCAAAATTATACTTATTCACCCTCCGATGTAAGCTTCTTCATTCATTCTCATTCATTTTCATAACATTCCGGTTACTTAAAAAAAACATGTAGCTGTTCACACTCATTCTGTATCAAGAGTATGTCATCGAATTTATATTCAATGACACAGATACACCGTTTTAGATCACAAAAATGTAACACAATTTTAAATAATGTTTTTAGGATGCAAGCAAATGATATCGGTTGCATCGCTAAAAGTCCCAGCTTTTCCTAATTAAGATGAATATCTGAATAACATCACATTATCTGATGTCTGATATGAGGTCGCCATATATTGCGTATCATTGTATGCCAAACATAAGCGTCTATTTCAAAGGATTCGTCTAATAACCTGTCCACTTGATTTCAAACAATAACGCAATTAAATCCCAACAATTTATTTGGGCCGTATTTTATTCAATTTTATTTCGGGATAAGTGCACAACATAAAATCGTATTCGTTGGGAAGATGGGAAGCAGAATCAAATTACAGTTTAAACTTCAATTAAAGCACAATTAAATTGTAGTGAGTAAAATTAAAACCAGTATGTAATTAAAAAAAAAGTGATGAAATAAATATGTAAAACAACAATTAATCAAAAAAAGAATCAACTTGAGGTGGACTAGGAGCGAAAGCAAGAGATGGGAGATGGACGCAGTACCGCCAGGCTTTCGAAATTCCAATTGGCACATTCTGTATTACAGCAATTGGCATACATTTTATAAGCCTCTCTCGGGAAAGGCGACCTTTAATACTGAGCTAGAGCCCCGAGATAACGTGACTGTCAATTCTGCATTTAAATTGTTGCACATTTTTTCTGGAAATATTTCGCCGCGGAGAGAGTTTGAAACAGGAATTTGATATAATGATGTTCTTGCGGCTGCCAGGTGAACATGAAAGATGTGTACTCTAGTGTCATGCTTGGCATGACGTTGAAAACTCGAATTTCTAGGGATCATTCTATTGAGATCTTCCGGACATCTGCCGTGATAGTATGTTTAGAATAGGCATAATTCTGCTACCTGCCTTAGATGAGCCAACTATTGAAGTTTGAACGTTAGTGCTGTCAACTAGATCTAGATAGTGTCTTTGTGCCGAGCTCCATGAGAGAACTACTCAAGCCCCGGTCTTACTTGCGCTTTTTATAAAAAAAGGTGCGGCGGTGTAAAATACTTCATTGCTCTGAAAAGATAACTCAACTTCGTCGAAACTGATTTTGCGATATTGAATATGTGGCCAAGCCATGTTACTCCAGAGTTTACTGTGACAGTCAGTAAATGCATGATCTCTTTTGGTTGTATTGTTTGATTTTGAAGCTGGGGAACAATATACGTATATGTATTCTTCTTGGAAAAGGAGGTCGATTGTGTTTTTTTCGCGTTGACCTTCACAATGGCTGCTTTTTCCTATTGCAAGTATTTCTGTAGATCTTCGTTAATAGCTTAAGTGGTAGGAACTTATATACGAGTACATATACTAGCTTAAGCCCCGCCCATTTCGCCAGGCACACAAAAAGTTTAAGTTTTTTTTTCATGTTTTTGTATTTTTTTTTGCTTATCACCTTTGTACCGTAATTATCAACATTTAAAAAAGAAACCAACTAAATTGCTTGAAAATTACGGGCGGTAGAAGGAAACATATGCATTTTGCCACTTAGTTTTATATACGTCGACTCCGCTTAACTGAAACACCAATTTGCCACAATTATTCTTTCACTTAACCGGTATTTTCTCTTAAGCGAACTTCGGATAACTGAAAAAAAAATTTAATTTCATTTCATTTTACAGGTCACTTTTAGGGATGGGCGCATTCAGCTATTTGATTTCAGTTATTCGGAGTAGTTTGAGTATAAATTAATAATTTTTGTTGTAAAAGTTTTTTCAGTTAACCACGTTTTTCAGTTAAGCGGATTTTAGTTAAGCGTAGTAATTTGTATGAAGATTGTGAAAAAATGCTCTGTGGCAAATTTTGTGTTTCAGTTTTCCGATTTTTTCAGTAAAGCGTAGTTCAGATAAGCGGAATTGACGTATGTATATAGATTGAACTATCAGATGGGTTGCGACGTTCATGGATGCTTCTCAACCTCACGAAATTGTTTCGTGTAGTTCCGTACCTTAGCAAAAAGAATGGCATGGGAAAAATCAACCGGCGGTTTTTTTTTTACTCCGAAAACCGGGTGAAAAAAAAACAGTTATTTACATTGGCAATTGGCAGTTTAACACCAGCAAAAAATGCCAACATCACTAATATTGAAAATTCCTTCGTACAAAAATATTCATTTCTGCTGCAAACATTTTTTGCCAAAAGCTTCCAGCAGCCTTAAAGAGAGGATTTCGAAAGTATTGCAGAACCCTAGTCTATACCATGCTTCGCCCTCGGAACCTAGGTTAAAAAAAAAAGAAGAAAAAATGAGTCCCTTCGTCGCCAGCAAAGCAGTCGCCAATTTAAGCGAAGAGATTAGGCGCTACTTGGCTGAAATTGGTAAACTTTCTCCTCAAAAGGAAGACGCTAGAACGTCGAACACTCTTTGGTCATCACATCATGAAGCAGTGAGTGAGTGAATAAGGATATTGGCCCAGTTGAAGTTGAAAGTTCGTTTCCAAACGAACTTAGACTTTACCTTGAACGGCGTTGTTGTCTATATTGAGTAATCCTTTTGTTTTTTTTGGGAGCAAAGCAAAACGTGTATGCATGGTTTGGCATTTATTGCCCATAAATATTTGTGTTTTCTAGGAAGTTCGGTGGCTTCGGAGAGATAAGTGTTATCCCTGAATGACATTGTTTCCGATAAGAGGTGTCATCTCACAGACCAACATATATATGAAAGAGTATTTATGACTCGACTGAAAAAAAAATATGGGGCGAATATTTCAAACTAAAGCACTGATACATACTTTATATTTGTAAAGGCTTTTTTCAAAGAATTTATATGTATTATTTTTAAATGACATATGTAATAAAAAAATTTTGAACAAATTTTTTTTCTAAAAACAAAAAAACCGAAACCCGGTTTTTGGAAGAACCGGTATTTTGGAGCGGTATAAAACCGGAAGGCATAAAAAACCGGAAAAACCGGACACCGGTGTTTTTGTCAAAAACCGCCATCCCGTTGAGCGGGTATAAGACTGCAAGAAATAATACGGCTGTCTGATGATTAGTGTGCGTTTGTCGCGGGTAAATCAACCATGGATCCAATCTAAAGTACAGAAATAATAATTGAAAAACAACGTGATTCCTTAAAAGAGGTCCATATTGTATTAGTTGACTTTAAAGAAGCATTCGACAGACAACCGTGAGACCTGATATAGTTGGTGTGGCGCTAAGACAACAAACGGTTGCAGAACATATGTACAGATGATCATGAATACGTACGAGGGAGCAAAGAGTAACTGAACTTTGCTCTTTATTACAGTCCTTAACTATCTGTTTGAAGGTAAAGTGACGGACCTCAAAGTGTACCAGTTATTCTTTGCTAACGGTGGAGACTTCATGTAGTGTCCGACCGAAGCTTCGGCTTCGGTCACATTCGGCTAACAAAAACTACAATCAGCTAAACCTTCGGCTTCGGCCAAAAAAGGCCGAAGATTTGGCCGAAGCCGAAGGTTTAGTTTATGGTTTATTGGTTGCTGTGCGTCGTGGTAGGCTCCGAAAATTATTGATTGGATACATGTTTTTTATTATTGCTAATGAATTACTTGTTTTTTGGTTATTAATGAATTATTTCTTATTTTGTTTTGAACTATTTACTATTTCTATAAAATATTAAAATTGGTACTAGTTTAATTTGTATTTTGAAAAGTTAATTTATCCCGTTAGTTTGCTTATGCATACATTCTAGAAAAACTTCCAAAAAATCATTATTTTATTCACTTTTAGTCAATCTTATAAGGAAATTCTTTAAGTTATTAAAGCTTCGGCTTCGGCTTCGGCTTCGGCTTCGGCTAGAAATCGACCTTCGGTCGGACACTAGCTTCATGAGAGACGATCATACGCACCTACAACGAATACTTGACGTATGGGCGGACTTTTGGAGGAAATGTGTGCCGCATCTGTCCAAAAAAAGATCGAGTACATACGCTTCCCGTTCTCCGATCTCCTCATGCCTATTCCAGACATTTATTTGAATGCAACAGTGCTTTCCAAGTGCGGAAAGTGCAAATATCTGTGATCTAATATCAATACCGAAGCAAACTGTGAGGATGTCATCAATCATCGCGTGAGCATAGGGTGGACCAAGTGGCGGAAAAACTCCGCTATCTTCTGTGATCCCGAAAAATTCCCCCTATGCTGAAAGGAGGGCTCTACACCGCAGTTGTGCGTCTACTACTTATATACGGTTCACAATGTTGGACAATGTACAAAACGCATGAAAGTAAATTAGCAAGATCTGTGGAAGCCTTAACGTCAAAAAACAATCTCACGAAAAATAGATCGAGATCGGATGGTATTATCATGTTAAAAGAAAAGATCATTTGAACCCTGTTAAAAAGGGCAATGATCATTCCACAGATATCGAGAAAGAGAGACAGGCCTAGATACGCCTAGATCGCACAAGTGCAGCAACACTAGCATTTGCTTTGCCTCAGAAACGAAGTTTTTTTTTTTATTTCGAAGGTAGGTGAAAAATCTTTCATAGACACTATGAGAATAGCAAGCGCGTGCTTATAGTAGTATCAGATTCTTATTAACTAAAAAAACACCACCCTTTGATATAAATTTGTTAGATATCGTAACTAAGTATTAACTTATCAAGCAATTTTTCTATCATGAAATAAAAACGTTTGACAGGTTTCTTTCCACTGAAAGATCCTGCATATTCCGCAATCTAGACGCGGTTAATCATTATCTCGCCAAGTCGAAAGGTTTCGTCCTTATTAGTCGGCGCAATAAATTGCTCTCATCCAAAATTTGTAGGACTGTATTGTTGACATGTCCGATTAGTCCGTTTCTACGCTTTCTCGCGAAGCTTCTAGTTTCAGCTTCGATTGTCGGAATTCCGAGATCCCTGTTGATATCGTAGTTTCTACTATACTACGGTGCTTGGACAATTTCTCTTAGCACTTTATTTTGAAAAGCTTGTAAAATATTTGCATTTGTTTTCTTGGTACAACCCCAAAGTTGTATACCGTAGGTGCACACCGGCTTTAGCACTTGCTTGTATAAAAGCAGTTCGTTCTCAGTACTGAGCTGGGAATGTTTTCCGAGTAACCAGTATAATTCTCTATATTTGATTTCGAGTTCTTTTCGTTTCATTTTCACGTGCGAATTCCATTTCAGTCTTGCGTCGAGTGTCATTCCCAGGTATTTGGCCTCGTTTGCAAAAGGTATTCGGGCCGAGTTTAGGAAAATTGTCAAGTTATTAGTTTTCTTGTAAGTGAAATTCACGTGAACAGATTTAGATTCGTTGAGGGCGATCCGCCAGTCCCTCGTCCATTCATTTGCATTATTCAATGCGTTTTGCAGTTTTGCAGTAGTTTCTTCGATCGTTTTACCTACTGCTAGGATAGCGGTGTCATCGGCAAACGTAGCAAGGATAGTGCCATCTTCGTTCGGTATATCACGAGTATATAGCAAAAAGAGAAGTGGCCCAAGAACGCTTCATTGCGGTACGCCGGCCGAAATTTCTTTGAGCTCGAAGTATTCGACTCCATGTCTAACACTAAGGATTCTATTCCCGAGATATGATTCTAGAATATCGTATAAGCATACAGGGAGAACTTGTCGTCGTTTGGATTTCAAGCCATCATGCCACACCTTATCAAAGGCTTGCGAGACGTCAAGAAATACGCTTGAGCAAATCATTTTTTCTTCAAGTGCTTTCTCGATTACGTCAGCAAAACCTGGTCAATCGTCGAATGCTTGCTTCTGAACCCAAACTCGTGGTCAGGTATAAGATTATTTTCTTCTATTACAAGTTGGAGACGCCTTAATAATATCCTCTCGAAAATGTTCGATATGATTGGAAGAAGCGAAATTGGTCTATACGATTTTACCTCATTTGGCGGTTTTCCTGGTTTTAAAACCATTATGACTTCCGCAACTTTCCATGGCTCGGCACGTGTTTTAATCGAAGTGCAGCATTTACAATATGGAGAAGCTTAATCAATGCTCTACAGCTGTAAAGAATAAAAGTGAAATATAAATCAAAATCTGCGAATAAGGATATTAGTAAAGCCAAAAAGAGTCAAGAAAGTTTCTACTAAGGACTACTTCAGCATTTCTTTTTCCATGTACCTACATGTATGTCTTTGAAAGAGTCGCATCTTTGGAATCACTGTGTGAAGTCGAACCAAATCGTGAAAATTTATTAAAAGTAATTATTTGATTATAGTGTTGCCTGGCTGTTTCGAAGCACCGATAGTCAATTGAAAGAATGCACTACATAATTTGGTTTTTAGATTTTATGAACTCCTTTTATTTATCAGACAAGCGGCAGTGAGTCAGGCTCATTTACTATAAGATTCGTCCAAGAGATGAGTGATGGAGCAATCGAACTTTTTGCCAATCTTCAATTAATATCTGATCTTAGCTGAGTCAGAAACATTCTAATGGGTTGATTTTGCTAAAACGATCACACATCAGCACCGGCATCGGTGTTTTTACTTATAACTTTGCGATAAATCTACGTACCAACAGGTTTGGCATATTTTTAAACGTTATTATAGGACTTGTAGTGAAGTAATGGAGGAAGAAACTGTTCTTCAATTCTTTTGTACTTGCCCGGGTATGTGCATAGAAGTTTTCTCCATTTGGAAGCGTTTCATTTCATTTTATTTCATTTTATTTTTATCAAACAGACATTTTCTTACAGACTAAGATAAAAATCAGTGCATAATTTTTAAACAATTAAAAATATATCAAGTACAACCTCGAATGTCTAGCGAACATAGCCGTCAGAAGCACCTTTGAATTCGTAAGAAGCTGCATGTGTCTCCGTATCAAGTAGTTAGGTAAGATATATGACTCATAGTATCTCAATCGACATCATGTACTCAAGTATGTATGTGCCTAGGAGCACACAGCCACTTAAACATAACCTAGCCTATGTGAAAACCAACCGTAGTAGACCTTTATCCACTAATAATGTAGATACTTCATACTAAATTTGAAGTGCCGGTGTTTTGATTAGTTCGCACTATCGAGGAAGCACTGCAATTGATTTTGATATTTTGGGGTTTCAAAATTTGAGTTGTAGAAACAGTACTTTTTTTCTATGCCAAACATTTTATTTGACGGATGTTGTTAAAATATAAGGGACCGTAGCTTTTTGTTTGTTTAATGCCTCCATAAATCTATTTGGAATACAGCCTCCTTATGCAGCCGCTTTAATCATTTTATATTGCGGCTTTATTCAATGTGGTTTTCCTATACAATACTGTCCAATTAATCCCCAGATTTTAAAACTCCAGTACCCGGGTGAACTAATAGTCAACCCATGGATAGTTTTTGGTGCCATATCAATATGATTCAACATTTTTTAAACGACTTTTATAGATCAAGTTAGGTCCACTTGTACCTGCTTAAATTCCAATACTCACATTCTCCTTTCCGTGATTCATAAAACCTCCCGATTCGCCATAAATAGAGAAATAATCACAAAAATAAAATCGATGTCATATTTTCCAAAAAAAAGAAGTCATTAACCATAAACCCACCTTTCAAATTTATTGCGCACAATTCCAGGAACAAAATATTAAATGCCTATAAAGCTCAAAATCTATTCAACCCCAACAGATTTTAGAGAGCGAATGCGAGGGAAGCAGACGAATATATTTAATTAAGTGCGAGAAATGTCCGCGGACCAAATACCACCGACCACGCCAAAGTGCTTTAAAAATGTTCCTGAAAGTAAAAGTTGGGTAATAAAATAAAATTAATTTCCACTCACTGGCAGAACTTTGAAATAGAAATTTTCAGTGTCCTCTTTTTTATATTGCTTATGTAACTCAAATAATTTGGCCTGCAGAAAGAGCCGGGGTTTTAAAGGGACACGGAAATTATGCAAAATAACTTCCAGTAAATGCAATTTACATTAATTATTTCGTTGACAAAATGTTCATAAATATGCAGTTTAAGCAAGCCACTGCTTTGTGGTGGCCTTGCAAATGGATGGCAATACCCTCATTGTATACGAGTATTTACATGGAATATTATACTAAAAGGACAGTAACCTCTTTATGGCAGGGCGGCTTTCGTAAATTTTATTCAAAATGTGAAAAACTAAGTAGCTACTTACTCATTCGGAACTTCCAAGGATTGTCGACGTTGCCTCAGTAAGGCAATAGCTATCCAAAAATAGGCACAATATCATTTTTTATACTTCGAAAGCCTCTTCAAAGCCGATCTGCAGGGAAAGCATGAGAATTCCAAGCGCAGTGCCGAAACCTTGATCTCGAGATTGAATTTGATTGAGATTTTCAGGAGAAATGCATTTCTGAGGCTGCAGCTGTATCAGACGCCTATAGATAAACCTACTCTTTTCCGCTTCACTATGTTTGGTTTCGATTGGAATACTTTCTTTATAATTGCTTTGGTAGAGTGCGGTAGATGCGTTGCTTTGGTTGCTTTGGTTGCGTTGCTTTAGTAAGAGTTGTGTTGTGTGCAGAAAAGTTTTTCTACTGCTAAGCTGATTTATCAGTGACGTTCGTAGGATGTTGTTCAGTCCATCTATGTCTCCATCTAATTGTCTTTCAATTGACTAGCACTATGATATATTTTTTTTTAGATTGTTGGGGTACAATGAAACAGAGAAAGATACTCGTACATTGACATACACATGTATCACAATATAATGGACTGGAGTTCGAATAATACTAGATCACGAAGCACAGGAGGACAACTAGAACTACAGGTCATATATTAAGCTTCCTCAAGGTTATCAGATACTATAATCTTGCTGAAACTTAAGACAAACCATTCAAAGTGATGCAGTCGATAAAATGCCACCCCGACAATAGCGCCATAAAATTCGAAACAATAAAAAAAGATACCTTTGACGAAACAGAAATCCTGTAAATATCTGGTATAAAAATCGTCTATCTATTGACATGAACGAAAAGGTCCACTGTGTAAACAATTGCATGCCTTAAGTAAATCCATTAACTTCTTCACTTGAATACCGCAGTGCAATGAAATGTCACAGTCGGATCGTCAGAGAAACAGGGATTGTGCAAACACTACCTATGTTTGTATGTATGAGTATGTAATTTCGGTCACTAGCGCTGCTGGTTGTAGGTGGCTGTTCCTTTAATGGGTTCCATTAAGAAAATATACTAGCACATCTATGTAAATACATATATGTACCGTGTACCATGTACTAAAAATAAATTGTTTTAAATATAACTAGAGTGTCATGTTCTTTACTTATTTTGGTGGCGCTGTGGAGGAATTTAAAAAACAAAAAAGCATGAAAAAATACTAGCGTTGGCGCATATGTTGCAGTACGAGTAGTAGTGGGGTACATTGCTTACAGTTATGAGTAATAAGCGACTCCGAGGAAATTTCGAAAGATGGAACTAGAACTTCTCGAGCACTATGTTTGGAATACTTGATTAAATCAAACCGCACTTCTCACGTTTGAGCGAAGCAATGGAATTACAGGTATCGTCAGACATTGTCCAGATTTGAAAGCCTTGTGGACAAGGCCATTACCAGTTTTTCTTCCAAATTGTAATAAACTATCTTCACAAATAAATAGCTAAAAATAACTTCTTTTTTAAAACCCGTTTGATACAAATTTTACTCTAATTAAGATATTAACTCACCGACACATGTACATATGTATGCACGTATACATATGTAAGTACATATTTAAAATAAATAAATAAATATGCAACAGCTCTTTAAGTGGCAGGGCCTAGCTTCTCGCAACCACTCATGTTGTGTGCGTTATAAATATTTTTCACACGCATGGGTCCATTCCATTCCTACAGTTCAGTGCCGTATCCGAAGTGCAATTTTTTTTTGAAAAGCTTTTCGAGACAACAATACTCTCGGATGCTTGTCAGACGTTCGCGAGTGGTGGGACCGAGAAAAAACTTTTGGCGTTTTCTGGAATTCTAACATTGAACCTCACGCGCAGTTGTCCGACACCCTAACCACTTACGCCACGGCGCCCACAAGCATGTTGTGTAGCACAAATACAAATCACTTTTTTCTTTTATTGGCGTACGGTTGCTATGTAACTACATACTTAGATTCTTTGTATACCCGTCTTCTTCTTCCTTTTATCGGCGAGGTTATGATCCGAAAACAAGGGATCACAACCCTCCCACTTCACCGCATTTCTACTGATCCGCCTGTGAGGTTCGCCTATTTGACCTCAGAAAATATCGGCAGGCCTGCCGATTTTGGATCACTCGGTTACTGAGGCCAATGAAATGCCGATGTCGTCGCATTTGTCTGATCCAGGCGTTTATAGGCCTGCCTTTCCTACATCGCGATGTCTTTGGAACGCGCATAGATATTGCCTTTTTAACAGGGTTCAAATGATCTCTTCTTTGAACGTGGCAATACCAGCTGAGCCGGTCGCTGTCTATTTTTTGTACGATGGTTTCCTTGATGTGAAGCTTCCACGGATCTTCGAACTTCTTATTCGATCAAGCTTGGTCACTCCTGCTGTCATGCGAAGCATCTTCATCTCAGCTGCCGCTAATTTACTCTCATACTTTTTGTACATCGTCCAACATTGTGAACCGTATGTGAGCGCAGGACGTACAACTGCGGTGTAGAGCCTTCCTTTCAACTTAGGGGGCATTATTCTGTCACAGAAGATAGCGAAATTTTCTCGCCACTTCATCCACCCTACGCTTACGCGATGATTGATGTCGTCATCACAAGATGCTTTGCTATTGATCACAGATCCCAGATATTTGAACTTTTCGCACTTGGGAAGCACTGTTCCATTCAAATAAATGTCTAGAATAGCCCTGAGTGGATCAGAGAACGGGCAGCACAAGTACTCTATCTTTTTTGAACAAGGATGTAGGATCCTCACTTATGATGGCTCCATCGTCAGCAAAGAATAACTGATGTACCTTGGGGTCCATCACTTTACCTTCAAGCAGATAATCAAGGACTGTAATAAAGAGCAAAGGACTTAAAACGCTTCCCTGGTGTACCCCGACTTTGATTGGGAACTTTTCGGTCACTCCAGCGGGGCATCTTACTCTTGTCTTTGCTCCTTCGTACATGTCCATGATCATCTGTACATAGGTTTCTGGAACCCCTCGATGTCTTAGCGCCACCCATATCAAATCTCGTGGTTGTCTGTCGAATGCCTTTTCAAAGTCAACCAATACTATATGCAAATCCCTTAAGGAATCACGATGTTTTTCCATTATGATCCTTATACTTTGGATTGTATCTGTGGTTGATTTACCCGAGACAAACCCGCACTGATCATCAGATAGCCGTATAATTTTTCGCAGTCGGCCACCTAATACCCACTCAACGATCTTCATGGTGTGTGACATCAGCTTGATCGAACGGTAGTTATCACAGTTTTGCGTATCACTCTTCCCTTTGTATACAGGGAGAAGGTAACTTTCCCTCCATTGATTCGGCATTGGATCACCTCTCGCGAATTTGGAGATGAGAATTCTGACCCACTGAACCCGACGTCTCCCATCTTTTTCCAGAACTCAGAGGGTATTTCGTCTGGCCCAACCGCTTTTCATTTTTTGGAGTATTTGACCGCCTCACTAACTTCTTCGACTGTAATGTCGGGTATTTCTTCACAGTTAGAGGTGGCTCTTGGAAAGTATAGCCGGGGAAACTGTTCATTCAAAAGCTCTTCACAATACTGCCGCCACCTCTGCAGAATTTTGTCGTCATCCACAAGAAGCTGGCCATGAGCATTGCTAATGAACTTTGGCGAACGAATCTCCTGAGCATTCCTCCTTCTTTGGGCGGCTATTTTGAAGATAGTGGCGCTCTTGTTCATATTGTGTCTTTGCAGCTCCTGGATAGCCTGGTTTGCATCAGCAACCGGGGAAGATATTTTCTCCAGCTCCCGATACAGGCCCTCCGTACTCTCTGCTTGAAGCTGGGCGCACTTCTTCTTCGCTTTTCTCTTGCAACATCTGTATTCCATTTCGAGGCGAACTTTTTCGTCATTATTATTAGAGGGGCACTTTGACCAAGCTTTGAAAGCCGCTTTCTTCTCATTTATCACATTCTTAGCTTCATCACTCCACCACCATGTTTCTTTGGCGTGTTGATTATGGCCTTTTGAAGCTCCTAGCAGTGATTTGGCCTTCTTTAAGCAAGTTCGCTGTAGGGAGTCCCACATATTTTGTGCTCTGCACTCTTCATCCTCAGCTCCGTTGATGGTGTGAGAGAGGTAATTTTTCATTACGAAAACAAAAGCCTCGCCTTTTTCTTTGTCCAAATTGTACCACTTTATTTTCTCAGAGACCCTTGTTTGTTTGCTTTTCTTCGGTGTTTTCATAAAAATTTCTGTTAGCAGGAGACGGTGTTGCGAACTCTTTGTATACCCGTATATAATTAAAGTGTATGACGAGCTTTTAGGCTTTAACTCACTATTATCGGGGTTTTAACAGACTAACGGAAGGCTGAAAACCACGAGCCATTAACCAATTTTTTTGCAGACTTCTCAAACCATCTCATGGAAAATAGATCGCGACCGGCTCAGTTGGTATGCCATATTTAAAGAAGAGATCATTTGGACCCCGTTAAAAAGGCAATATAATTAACTAACGAGAGATAGACCTAGAAACTCCTGGATCACACAAATGCGCAGCATTTGGTTTGCCTAACTTGTTCCAAAATCAGGATATTTCCTGAGGTCAAACAAGAGAACCCCACAGGCGGATCAGTAGAAATGCTATGATTCTTTGAGTTCAGATAATAACCTCGCCAAAATAGGAAGAACAAAAACCAATGCTTTACAGAGAGAAATACTTTGAATTTATGCTTAGAAAACGTTGTACATATGTAAGTAAAATAATACATAAATTACATTTTTTTATATAGTTTTCAACTTGCAGAAAAAGAAAGTATTTCTGTCAATAGATAGGAATCGAACCTGCATGCAATAGTTATAGTTTTTCTTTAGTGCGAACTGTATAGTGTATGTACAGTGTGCGGCAAAATGATCTTACGTATTTGCAAAGGTCAATGGAACATGGTGGTGGAGAGGGTTGCATTGGAGAAGGAAAGTGGTAACGTTTTCACTTCCCAAAATGAATTGGACGGGTAAGCTTCGGGCTTTCATTGTGTAAACGTTTATCAAGAATAACGAATCCATAACAGCAATACAAAGAGCGTTCCGTGTGTACTTAGGCTAGATAGACGTGATCCCGTACTTAGTCGAAACACGATTTTGTTAGGGGTTATCCACTTCAGAGCTAGTAGATTAGCATTGAAATAAAAATCAATCATTGGACCACATTCCACATGAAATGACTCGCCGAATTATGAGCAACTTTCGTGAACGCTTTCAACAGTGCGTGGATAGGAACGGCATCCACTTGACTGATTATTTTTTTATAACCAAATGAAACAAAGTGGCATTATATTTACCTTTCGGGAATAAAAACACATTTTTGTTCTTTACTATATTTGGGTTTTATTAAACCCTTAAGTGTAGGATAGATGGTTTTGCCGCACCCTATGTAAGCTACTACTGATTTAAAATACAAAAGCGGGATTGCATAAATTCTTAACTTCCCAATATTTTTAAGTACCTATATATATTTCGTTAACTCTCAGGCCTTTATTAATATCAATCTTTTGTTGAATTTCTCTATTGACAGAAGAGGTCTTCGTCCTTATTTTAGAAATAATGCAACATTGGTGGGTGGTTGTCTTAAAACGAGTGGTATTAGATATTATTTTGCAGATGTTGTCCTCTTGACGTTCTCAAACTAAAAATACTCTCCTGGTAATCAGAGTTGACGTAATCACCTTTCTAAAAACTGACTTTTAACATTTGAAAAGTTCTCCATGCCAATATATTTCCCAGTGGGTGTTCTGGGTAACTTATTTTGATGGGTAAACTTCTATTGCGATGAAAACTTTCTGAATTCTATGCACTGTTTCTTTTTAACGATTTATAGTATTTCTTTAGTTGCGAATGTTGATTTTTTTCTTTTTCCTTTTTTTGTTGATTAAGTTGATTGAGTTTTAACATAAGTTGCTGCTTTCTACAACTTTTCAAATCTTTTCAAATCCACGACTAACGACTACTATGTATAAACGTATCCACTACGTACAAAGGGATCATCTCAGATGTGAAGGTTACAGTTTCTTTTAATTTAGTGAAGTCCTTGTACAAATATTTGTTTATTTATACATCAAATATAAAGATATTATAGAAGTAGTAATGACGTGATTCATTTTAAGTGGGTTTAACATACTCGTAAGATTCAAATTTATTTTTTGATAAGTTCACAATCAGCTCTACGTATATCTAGCTTCATGCTATATGAACAATCTATTTACTCGTATGAGGTATAAAAGCGAATTCCTGTCTGTATGTATGTTACCTTAGCCACTCAAACGATCGTCATCAAATTTTTACCACGTATGAGTGGTATTTCGGCAACAAACTTAGAGTAGTTCAACTACGATCTGAATACCTGAATACAGCATGGGGAAATTATTACTCTCTCGAGAGCGCTCTCTTCTGTCAAAAACTACGAAAATTCTCAGTACTCGAACAGGTTTTCGTAAAAATTCGTAACTTTTCGTAAAAATTCGCTGTTTTGGAAGGGTACGCGAACAGACCTCTTATCACGCTCATAAAACTCGACATTTTATATGGTAAGAACGTCAAACACGGCATAAGTAGTTTCGTTTATAAAATGTGTTTTAATATCTGTGGCCGCAAGGTAAAACCGCCTAAGTCGATTTTCACAGATTCTCAGAAAACAAGTTTAAAGTTTTCGTTTTTCCCGAATACGTATGGGAATTTGAAATTTTAGACTTGTTATTTTGCCTATAACTCGGTAACGATAAAAGATAATATGGTACAACTTTAGTAGCATAAACTTCGAATAATAGAGCATCTTTTGGCATCCTTAACTCAATATTATCCTAACCCGTCTTAGGCGGTTTTTTTAGGTGGGCAAAAATCCACTTCTCTAGTCCTCCCCGTGGGCGCCCGCTGGAAATGGCTAATCCTGGTTCACTAGGTTTGTGTCAGCTAAGACTAACACGCACGCATCAATCGTGCGCAGTGGTCATCGAGAATGAGGTAACAACAGATACCTAACTCCCTGGTGGTGTGAGCTTTAGAACCGTGCCGAGGGATGGAAGACTGGGGGTTAAACCAGTCCTAACGAGCTCCTGTGGGCGCCCTGGCAGGGCTCACAGTAAGTTGCGCCACTGAGGATAGTGACCTTCAATTCAACGGTGCTGTATGGGAAGGGGGCCGGAAGGTTGTTGCCTGTGGGAACAAAGCCTCTGCTGACTTCCTCAGACAGTTCATTTCGGAGGTTGGGGAAGTATGGAGCGGGTCTCAGCTCAAGTGCGTGACTGTGGCGGAGTTGGCTAGATACACTCCGCCCAAAGCTTGGGTCTGAGTAACGCTGCCGTACACCTACCCAGAAAAACAGCTTGGTCTCCTCCACATGCAGAACAGGGAGTTTAAGGCCGATATATGGAGGGTGCTGAAGACAGGTCCTCGGAAGCAGTTTGGTCAGCACTTCTTGCTGGCCCTAAATAGGGAATCGCTGCCATTCCTTGAAAAGACCAAAGGGATAGTGCGACATAGTATGGGGAAGGTCATGCTAAAGCTCACGACCAAGGGTGTTGAGGAGGAGGAGGAGCCCAAAGATGATGGAAGTGATGCAAATAAACCTGCAGCACAGTAAGGCTGCGACGGCATGCTTGATCAACTATATTATCAAGCATGACGTCTCGGCCATACTGGTACAAGAGCCATGGATCAACGACAACAACCAGATCCAAGGGCTCAAAAATAGGAATTATACGTTGTTCTACAAAGCGAACGAAGGTAAAATCAGGGCTTGTATACTTTTAAAAAACAATATAAGGGCATTTCTTTTGAATAATTTCAGTGACGGAGATCTAGTAGCAGTCTCCTGTGAAAGTGAGGGAAGAAAACCGCTGTGCCTGGTCTCTGCCTATCTCCCGTACGAGCTGGCAGAGATTCCATCTGGTAAAATGAAGCAGCTGGTAAGGAAGGACAACTGGGTCTTCATCGTGGACTGTGATGCAAATGCGCATCACTCGCAATGGGGTAGCAGTGATACCAATACAAGAGGTGAGTGTCTTTTCGATTTCATTCTTTCGACCAAGCTCACCATATGTAATAAGGGATCTACGCCAACTTTTGTAGTTAGGAACAGACAAGAAGTGATTGACATAACACTAGCTTCTTGTTCTGATCACCTAACGGTAGTAAAATGGAGGGTTTTGGAAGAGGCATCTCTCTCTGATCACAGATGGATACGCTTCCATATTAATTTCCAAACTAGGGCTAGCAACAGCTACAGAAACCTTAAGAGTACAGACTGGGGTATGTACACAGAGCTAGTAAGGAAACATCTTAAGGATAGGCCTATTCGCAGCGGCGACCCTCAAGATATAGATAAGGTGGTAGATAACTTAGGCAAAATAATGAACATGGCATTTGAAAGGGCCTGTCCACTAAGAAAGAAGTCCAAGAGGTCCCAACCTCCTTGGTGGAGCAAGGAAATCAACTCCAAGAAAAAACAGGTTAGGCATTTCTACAACAGGGCCAAAGAAATAGGGGACGGTACTACATGGGATGAATATATGGACCGCAAGCGGGAGTTTAAGTACTTAATTAGGCAATCAAAAAGAAAGTCGTGGAAGGAATTTTGTCAGTCCATTGCGGATACCAGTGAAGCTTCCAGACTTCGCAAGATGCTAGCTAAAGACACTTCTGTCCCAAGCTTCATCAAAAAATCTGACGGCTCGTGGGCAGAAAGTAGCGAAGAAGTTTTAGAAACGTTGATTGAAGCTCACTTCCCAGGAAGTAGATCGCCAATGGATTCTACTACTCATAGCTACTCGTATAATGGTAGGTCAATAGGGGACGACGTAGAAAATCTCATTATGGAAGAATCTGCGATTGGCTATTATGTCATTCGCACCAATCAAGGCACCAGGCCCTGATGGAATTTTGCCAGCTATGCTGCAAAAAGCTCCAGCCAAGGTCAGAAACAGTCTTATGGAAATTTTTAAACATTGTTTAAGGTCATGCTACGTACCAGTGGCATGGAGGGAAGTGCGGGTTATATTTATACCTAAGGCAGGCAAACCAAGCCACACTTCAGCGAAAGACTACATACCCATAAGTCTCTCGTCATTCCTGCTCAAGACACTTGAAAGGCTTCTTGATATTCACATCAGAAGCAAGTGTTGCAACGGCATTCTATGCTAAGCTCAACATGCATATTTGAAGGGGAAATCGATGGAAAGAGCTTTACACGACGTAGTAGAGAAGATAGAAGCTAGCCTTCACTATAAGGAATTTGCACTAGCAGCCTTCCTTGACATAGAAGGTGCTTTCAATAATGTAGAAAGTAGGGCCATCAAACAGGCCCTGGAATCTATGAATGCCGAGCATAGCATTACCAATTGGCTCTGCAATATGCTCGGCACTAGAAACATTAATTCCACTATCGGAAACAGTTCAATAAGAAAATCCGTTACCAGGGGGACTCCCCAGGGAGGCGTTATCTCACCCGTCCTCTGGGTTCTAGTCATCGATGGGATACTTAAAGAACTAAGCAATACAGGTATAAGCGTCACTGCTTACGCGGATGACGTGGTGATTTTAGTTCAGGGTAAGTTCCTTGATACATTAAGTGAAATGATGAAATCAGCTCTTAATAGTCTCGAAAAATGGGCTAGAGGGTGTGGACTACACGTCAACCCGGATAAAACAAAATTGGTACTTTTCAGTAGAAAATACAAGATACCACCCTTCAAACTGCCTAAGCTAGCAGGAGTGGAGCTTTCCCTTTCGGATCGCGCCAGATATCTTGGCATAATGCTGGATAGGAAACTAAATTAGAAACTTAACATACAGGAACGAGTCCGCAAAGCATATAATGCTCTCTTCATCTGTAAGCGGACCTCGGGGAAACAATGGGGCCTGAAGCCCGCAATGATGCACTGGCTATACATCATGGTAGTCAGACCCATCCTTACGTACGGGGCTCTTGTGTGGTGGAAGGCAACGAATACGAAAAACACACGGGATATGTTGGCCATGGTACAAAGATCAGCCTGCATTGCCATCACAGGTGCTCTACGCACAACACCTACGGCTGCACTCGAGATCTTCCTGTATCTCTTACCATTAAACCTACAAATCAAATTTCAAGCGGGCAACAGTGCGCTTCGGCAGGACACAGCTCCATTCTCAAGGAATCTTTTCCCGGAATCCCTGACGAATCGGACGATATACTTGGCACCTTAGACTTCGACACACCATACGAAGTACTGTATCCTATTAGAGAGGACTGGCAAAGGAAGACAGTCTCTGTCCACAACGAAATTGCAATATACACAGATGGTTCTAAGACCAGTGAGGGCACGGGGTCAGGTATTTACTCGAGAGATACGAACCTACAGGTGGCCCTGAGACTTCCGGACACATGCAGTGTGTTCCAAGCAGAGGTTCTAGCTGAGGTAAAGCTGCGGAATTACTTGAGATGGGATCAATATCCGATAAGAATATCGCCATCTACATTGACAGTCAGGCTGCGCTAAAGGCGCTAGAGTCTTACGTCACCAAATCTGAGTTAATCAGGAATTGCCGCACAATGCTTAGGGCATTATGTACGCAGAACCGAGTCAGATTATGTTGGGTACCTGGACACCGCGATATCGAAGGCAACGAGCAAGCCGACGCGCTGGCTAAAAGAGGAGCGGGGCTCCCACGTAGCGATATAATTGGTAGTATTAAACCACCAGGGTGCCTGGCTTAGGGAATTATCCGGGATAAAATCATTGACACGGCTATTCTAAGATGGTCAAACTTAGATGGTCACAGGGTGTCTAAGGCCTTGTGGCCTGTGTTAGATCGCAGAAAATCTGGGGAGATAATTAACTTAGATAGATCCTAAGGAGGCATGCCATGAGACTAGGGTTATCCGATGCGGATGTTTGTAGGTACTGCGATGACCTACATGTCTCAGAGAATATAACTCATATACTCTGTGAATGTCAAGAAATTGCCAGGATAAGGCTAAAGTACCTGGGTAGATACTTCTTCGATAACTTGGAGGAGGTGAGGTCCTTGAACCATATCAAGGATCTCTTCAGATTTTGTAGGGAGATTAATTGCTTGGAGGATTGGATTTAGGTCGTTTGCCGTGAAGGTTTCCTAGGGATCGCGATGGGCCCGCTTTGGTGCCTAGTGTTTTATGACAACCTCATAACCCTACCTAACCTAACCTAACCTAGGCGGTTTTACCTTGTGGCCATAATAATGATAATTATTATCAATTTAGAGAAAATATGGTAATTGCTCGCAAAGATTTTCATTGGATGATTGATTATGACTTTAATGTGGTCTAACTCAAAAACAATGCATAGATCGACTTCGTTCGGCTTTTGGTAATGAAGTATGCTCTACGCTACAATTTACAACTGGTTTGTAGAATTTAAACACAGTTGTGCTAGTGTCAGTGATGAAATTCGTGAAGGCCGTCCTTGCAGTGCTGTTGATCGAGAAAACATTGATGCCGTATGCGCCATGATTGAAACCGATTGGCATGTAACATTCCGTGAAAAAGATTCAACCTGGAGCATTAATAAGACCGGAATTCAATCAATATTGCATGAACATTTAACTGTAAAGAAGCTTTATGCTGATCGATGCTCAAAAAAGTGACGTGTCAAGTGGTGCAAAGAAATTTGATTGTTGTGCTTACGTAACAAGAAACGTAACTTGGATATGCTCGTATGAACCCAAATCTAAGCGACAATCGGCTGTTTGGGTATTTGAAGAATCAATGTATCCTGTTATCAAAACAAAAGTCGTCGTGTAATTCTCCATTATAATAATGCTAGTTCTCACACAATTAAATTTTTGAAGTTGAAGCCAATTAAAGAGTTATCTGATTTATCGCCTAATGACTTCTTTTTGTTTCCGTTCATCAAAAATTAAATATGTGGTAAACGTTTTTTTTAACGCCAGAAGATGCTGTAGAGGTGTTCAAAGAGCTGGTTTTGAGCTGTAGGCTTCAGAGTGAAGCAAATGTTTTGAAAACAGGTTCTGTCAAGTGGAAAAGTGTATAAATCTTGAAGAAGAATTACTTTGAAAAACAATAAACCCGTTTAAACCAATCAATTTGTTTTTTCATGCTTTTCTAAAAACTTATCCGAGGACCTAAATATCTTATTTTTAAGGCGTAGCAACGCACGTCGGAAATACTCTAGTACTTGATAAAGTGAAGTGGGCAGGTAGTGAAAGGTGTTGATGTTATGAACGTTTTAGTTCCAATTTCATACATATGTCTATCTGCTGTCAATAACTCAAAGCCTTCCTTTTAATAAAACTTCCAAAGCACATACTATACATATCAAATCCCGATGTATAGAATGTGCGAATTCACTAACATGAAAAATTTCACTTGCAAATTCATATTTACGAGTATGTGTATGTACTACATATGTACATATACGTATCACGAAAACATGATTTTAGTGACTTTTCAGTAAACAATGTCGATAGTGGATACAATATTGATATATGTGTAGAGGAGCTATTAATCATTGTTTGTGGAGAATGGGATATAAATTTATTATTGTGGTGACTTATATGCTAAATCCGAATGTCGTGAAAGTTAAAAGCAGGGAGAAATGTTGGATATAAACTTACTTTAAGAGCAGGAATCCATCATCCAAATGCATATGCAACTTCTTCTTCTTCTTCTTCCTTTTATCAGCGAGGTTATGACCCGAAAATAAGGGATCATAACCCTCCCACTTCACCGCATTTCTACTGATCCGCATGTGGGGTTCGCCTTGCATCTGCATATGTATTGGATAAAAGGGAGATTATGTAGTATAGTATATCGCATAGCTTACCTATTATGATGTATACCTATAGATGAAGTCACCATTGTCGTCGCAGAAGTCACTACTTATGGCTAAACGCGCACATGCGATTTCAGTCGCGCGACTACTTAGTCGCAAAAAATTAAACACACACTTACGAGTATCAATATGATTGCGTGCACAGAACATCTTTAAATCGAAGCGATTATTATGCCGCGATTTGTTCCATTTTTTGAGCGACGCAATAGTCGCCAAAATAAATGAATAATATGAATTTAAAAGAGTAAGGACGCACGGGCGATTTAGATCGCCGCGATTAAAAAATCGCAATAATATAAAATAGTGCGCGCACTGGCGATGTTCTATCGTGCTACTACGAGTATTTAGCCGCAAGAAATGGAACACATGGCTTGTAATAGGAGTGCGCGCATTTGCGACGAAATAATCTCAGAAATTAGAAAAATGGAACAAGTCCCAAATTTATTTGCGATTTTCCAGTCGGAAGTTTTGATGAAACATATGGTTTGCATGGATGCTCGCGCACTTGCGATTACTTAATCGCAAATTGAACAGTTGAAAATGGATTTCAATGTGACCTTGTTGTGTTGTGACCTTGATACTCCGTCTAAAAGCAAATAAAAAATGTAGATAAATATTGGGTTAGTGAAAGACTATTAAATGGTCAATTTATTAAAATTCATCGAAGCTTAAGACAGCACCCTAAGAAATTCATGGAATAATGTAGAATAAGTACACAATGGTAAATTTAATGAATTACTAAATCTAATTGCATCTAAAATAACACAAAACAAACACCTTAATGAAAAGCGACTGAATAATCCCTAGTGCCCGCATTTTTATGATTCTCTCTGTGTTCCAGTCTTAAATTTAAATTTACGACTAAAAAATCGCCTTAAAATTAGAGCTTAATTCAATCGCGGCGATTGTTTAGTTGCAAATGCGCGCACTAGTATTAGAAGCGATTATAAAGTCGCTGCATTTGTTGTCGCTCGTGCGCGTATGGCCATTTCCTACAGCGTCTACGGCCTTTTTATCGTCTGTGAGGGTGTTTTCCGAAGGCTGAGGTTTCGCTCGTCGGACCCAGGGTCTCCCAAAGAAACACCCGAAACTTTAGGTAAAGAGGTAACTTATTTATTTAACACCGCTTATTTAGCTGGCCTTAACAATATCGAGCTACTTAACAATGAGTTGATTCCTATTTTAATTTATGTTCTTATGAGGCCCCGTGTAAGCTAACCTTAACAATTTTGTTCTTCTTAACAATTATTGGATACCTACGTTGGCCTTTCTTTCTTATTTGTAACTTACTGACTACTCTACTGGTAAGCGTCCGCTGGTGCTGGACACTTGAGCAGCAACGGCTTAGGGCCGTCACTTGGGCAGCAACTGCGTGTGGCAGTCACTTGGCAGCAACACCTTGCGGCGTCACTTAGGCAGCAACTGTTCCTGGCAGTCACTTGGCAGCAACGGCTTAGGAGCCGTTACTTGGGCAGCAATACCTTGCGGCGTCACTTGGCAGCAACTGCTCCTGGCAGTCACTTGGGCAGCAACTGCTTGTGGCAGTCACTTGGCAGCAACGTCTTGCGATGTCACTTGGGCAGCAGCTGCTCGTGGCAGTCACTTGGCAGCAACGGCTTCGGGGCCGTCACTTGGGCAGCAACACCTTGCGGCGTCACTTGGCAGCAACTGCTTGTGGCAGTCACTTGGGCAGCAACTGCTTGTGGCAGTCACTTGGCAGCAACGTCTTGCGACGTCACTTGGGCAGCAGCTGCTCGTGGCAGTCACTTGGCAGCAACGGCTTCGGGGCCGTCACTTGGGCAGCAACACCTTGCGGCGTCACTTGGCAGCAACTGTTTGTGGCAGTCACTTGGGCAGCAACTGATTGTGGCAGTCACTTGGCAGCAACGGCTTAAGGCCGTCACTTGGGCAGCAACACCTTGCGGCGTCACTTGGCAGCAACTGCTTGTGGCAGTCACTTGGGCAGCAACTGATTGTGGCAGTCACTTGGCAGCAACGGCTTAAGGCCGTCACTTGGCAGCATTTGCTTAAGGCAGGCACTTATCTTTCAACAGCGCGGTATACTCCTAGGAGCACGGATCGGGTCCTCCAACTCGAGGATTAAATACAGGACCGGCAATGGCTTATTCTTGAGGAGGATGAGCCCAAAAGCTTATGATCGGATCGGCTGTGGTCAGCAGCAGGTCCGATTTAAAAATCGTCCAAGTCCGGAGACAAACGATGAAAAAATTCCTGTGGTATTACCACGTCGGAGAGTTGACTCACAAGTACGCTAAATTGGTACCAAACCACTGAGTGAGGAACTCTCTCGACCACATCTCCCAATCTCCGCCTTATACCATTTTCTGCAAAAAGAGAATGCGAATTATAAAAATGGATGCAATTCACATTTGCAAACCACTTGGCCAATGGATTGGGAGAAGTGGTCATGTTCGCATGGCGTGATCATCGCCAGATGTTCTTTGTTTATACTGCACCAGCTATGGACAGCAGCGGTCGTGGAAGTGAACCACAGTGGAGGCGATAAAAAGTGTAACGTTACACGTCCTTACAGAAAATCGCATTCGCGGGCCTAGCCTACGAGTATATCAGCGCTTTCAGACAATTGGTCAGCAGTGTGCAAAAGTATTGTTTTTTTTTTTTTTTTCATCAATTTCTGCAAATACAATAAAGTATACACACTTGTAGCAGAGAGACGTTGAACTTAACCTTAAAGCCAATATGTCCTTTACGTATACCCGAACACAATAAACTCCAACGTTTTGAGTGGGTAGATGTAACTAGTTGTAAATGTACGGCTTGTGAGGTGCATGTTCACTGCGACCTTCAGTAGATATATTCTGCCTCCTAAACTAAGGCTCTATTCTTATAGGGAGTGACAGTGGTGCAGTGGGTAGTGTGTTTGCTCGTTAACCGATATGTGCAGGTTCAAGCCCCAGCGGGGAAAAGCAACCATAAGTCACCCGAGGAAATAAAGGAAAATGAATTACATCTAAGTTTTTCCAATCACTGCACCAAAGAAAGGTTCCTGCCTGGTAGTACAATGGACCAGAGAAAGTCTGAGTACTCTGGGATTTGGGTTTCCTTTTTAGAAAAAAAAGGCTCTATTCGATTGCCGTCTACTGTGCCGTCCATCCGGGGGGGATTCGAAGACTTTCTTGGCGGGAAAGTTGGGGTCCATCCGCTATAAAGGACCTAGCCATCTTAGTCGCTGTATGGGAACTCTTTTGGCTAAGTCAATGTCTTTATATAGGCCGTATAGCTCGGTATTGTACCTTCACCTTCACTCACCGTCCATGCAGACGGGACCAAAGATCGCTCGAAGAACTTTTCTTTCAAAATAACCTTTGCGCCATACAGCAGGACTAAGATGATTAGTGTATTATAAAAGTTACATTATTTGTTCAAGATATGGCTTACTTACTGTTAAATTGAATTAAGTAAATGTAATCAACGTACTTTACAAATACATGCACACATACCTTATTTCTAATACAGTAACTTTGTTTTTACATACACTATATAAAGTCTATCAAATATTATATTAAGTTAGTTAATACTCAATCAGTGAATAAAACGGACATGAAGTAAAAGGGCTCTGTGTTTATCTTGGTCATATTTTCTCTTTTAAGCGGTAAAACTTCAACTGGTTATGGGCCCAGTGTGTTAAATCCAAGTATTACACAGCTTAGTAACGTCGCGTAAAAGTATTTTTTTAATTCGTATTTCTTTTATTAAATCGAGATACGGTTACGTCTGACGAGCCAGTAATTCAAAAAAAAAAAAAAAAAAAAATTAATGTCGCGAGTAATGCTTTAATCGATAAACTTGATGAGCGGAACTACGAATTTTGGAAATTGAACATGCGAAGTGTCCTAGTGTGTAATGATTTGTGGGGTTACGTCGACGGTTCGATAGCTAAGCCAAATGAAGCTGATGCCGAAAAATTATCAGCGTGGAAAACTAAGAATTCCAAGGCACTAGCAATGATCTTTCTGGGAGTAAAAGAAAATCAGTTAGGATATATAAAGAAATGTACAACTGCAAGTGAAGCATGGACTCTTCTAGAAAAGACACATACATCAAAAGGTCCCGCAAGAAAAGTTGTCCTCTACCGGCGTCTTTTTCAGATCAAAAAGAAAAGAGACCAAACAATGACCCAACATATACGAGATTTTCAAAGTTGCTGTGATGCCTTAGAAGAAGCTGGTATATCTATACCGAAAGAGTTACTTTGCATAATGCTCTTAAATTCCTTGCCAGATGTTTTTGAAAATTTTTGTATTGCCATTGAGACTCGGGATGAACTTCCTGACATCGCTACCCTTAAATCGAAGTTGCTAGAGGAAGAAGAACGGAGAGGTCATATTACAGTGGAGGAAACTTGTTCTGAAAATGCTCTTTTCATAGATGAGAGAACTAGACGAAAGAAGTACCAGTACAACGGGGGAAACAGTAAGAATGTAGATCTCGATCGAAACCACCACAGAGATTTGATGGAAACTGCTTCAAGTGTGGCAAATACGGACACAGGGCTAATGCATGCAAAACCAAATACAACAATTGGTCAAAAAGAGAGAGAGAAGTACCGTCGGAGGCTGCAATGTCTACGTGTCAACAGAAGAGCTTAGAAAAGTTACACAAATACGAATGGTGCTTGGATAGCGGCGCGAGCGCGCATATGTGTAATGATCCAAATAAATTTGTGCAATGGTGTAATAGAGACAAACAGATAATTAAAACAGCGGGTGATGACACAGTTGTAGCCCATGGATCGGGGACAGTAATTCTACACATAAATAACCAAGGCAGATTAACAAAAGTAAAGCTTATGAATGTATTGTATATACCACAATTGCGGCAAAATTTAATATCTGTTCCGAAAGTTACTGATAACGGCTGCACAGTTAATTTTGTTAAAAATACTGCAGTGGTAATGAACCATAAGCAACAGTGCATCTTTAAAGCACATAACAAAAGTAAACTCTATGTATTGAAAGCGTGTCCATATGAAGAAGCAAATTCATGTGACATTCAGTCGAATGAACATGCTTTATTTAAATGGCACCAGCGATTTGGGCACCTGAACTTCAGCGATGTGAAGAAATTAAAAGCAAACGATTCAGTAAAAGGATTAAAAGAAAGTTTTACCCAAAGTGAAATACAGTGCGTGGTATGTAGCAAGGAAAAATTGTTCAGTCCCCATTTCCTAAATCTCAAACGATTGACAGTGAAATACTAGGAACAGTGCACTCCGACGTTTGTGGGCCATTTAATGTACAGTCATACAGTGGTGCGAAATACTTCGTCACCTTTATTGACGAAAAATCTCGATTTATAGAGGTGGACTTTATTAAATCGAAAAATGAAGTGTTTGAGAAATTTAAAAACTTCAAACTTCGCGCAGAAAAGGAAAGCGGTAAGAAGATTAAGCGGTTACGGACTGATAACGGGACCGAGTACATGTCAAAAGAATTCTCAGAGTTTTTGGAATCTAATGGAATAAAAAGACAACTAACGACGGCATACACACCACAACAGAATGGTGTCACTGAGCGAGCGAATAGAACGCTGCTCGAAATGGTTCGTTGTATGTTAATTGATTCGGATTTACCGAAAAGCTTGTGGGCAGAAGCAACAAACGCTGCGGCCTTCATTCGAAATCGATGTCCAACCAGTATTTTGAGAAGTCGAACTCCGTTTGAGGTTTGGACTGGGAGGAAACCGAACGTGAATTTCCTAAGAACATTTGGGAGCAAAGCTGTTGCGTTGGAGAAAGCTCCAGGAAAAACTAAATTAGATCCAAAAGGCAGAGAATACATACATGTTGGGTATTCTCAGGAATCAAAAGCCTACCGACTTTGGGATCCGACGACCAGACAAATAGTGAAACGGCGAGATGTAAGGTTTTTTGAAAATGTGAACCCTGAAAACTATACAACGAAAATCAAAAGTCTCATGCAAGTAAAACTGGAAGAAAGCGAACAAAGAATTGACATCTACAAGGACACTATGGAGAAGATCGGATACAAAACAAAGCATGAAACTGTTGAGGGACCAGAGATCGATATTTGCGGAAATGCACCTGACTCTATCGAAAAAGCAACTCAGGGTGGAGATGAGTCTTTACAACCGGGAAGAAGTGGCAAGCTAGCTGCTTCATCAGATCCAGAAAGTGAAAGCAGCGGAGGGGTAAGAGAAGGTGCAACCAGACCAAAGCTTCCAAGGGCATGCAAGGGCAGTCATGGAAAACCATCGAACGAAGAGGTAAATTTATCATTTAGCACCACTTTTAACGATCCTTTATTTTTCGAAGATGCAATGGCAAGAAAAGATCGAGACAAGTGGATAGATGCGATGAACATCGAGCTAGCAGCACTTCGGAAGAATAACACTTGGGATTTAGTTGATCGCCCGAAAGGAAAAAAGGTCTTGTCAAACAAATGGGTCTTTTGTCTGAAAAAACGTGATGACGGCAATGTTGAACGTTACAAGGCGCGAATAGTGGCAAGAGGGTGTGAGCAGACAGCAGGAGTTGACTATGAGGAAATATTTGCTCCCGTAGCTCGTTACGAAACCATCCGAATGTTATTTGCAGTATGCGCTGAAAACAACATGCACTTACATCAGATGGATGTCACAACTGCCTATGTCCAAGGGGAATTACATGACGAAATATATATGGAGCAGCCGAAGTATCCTGACACAAATGTTCAAAGTGATAAGGTATGCAAACTTAATAAACCATTATATGGCCTTCGGCAATCGGGTCGCCAGTGGCACCTGAAACTAGATGCATATTTGAAGCAATTAGGCATGAGACAATCGATGACTGATGTTTGTCTGTACATTAAAGTCGAAGATAAAAGTAGAGTCATTATTGTAGTATATGTAGATGATTTGTTAGTAGCTTCTGACGACTTATCATTACTAATAAAAACAAAAATTTCACTTTCGAACAAGTTTGAGATGAAGGACCTTGGTAAAGTTAATAATATTCTGGGTATCCAAGTGATAAGAGAAAATCCAACAGGAAAAATATGCATTCAGAGATATCATATCGAAAAACTAATTCAAAAATTTGGGATGGAAGAAGCGAATCCATCTGCAATACCAACCGATCCAAGCAACCAGCTGACTAAAGAATTATGCCCCAAGACTCCAGAAGAAGTTGCTGAAATGGTAAAGTACCCATACCGCGAGTTAATAGGGAGTCTGATATATTTAGCTAATGCAACGAGACCAGATATAGCCTTTGCTGCAAGTACACTCAGTCGATTTTGTTCTAACCCGGGAAAGGATCATTGGACGGCAGCGAAGCGGGTCATACGATACCTGAAAGGAACATTAAGCTATAAAATACTATATGAAAAGTCGGATACAACTTTCCACGGTTATGTGGACTCGGATTGGGGAAGCGACCGCGACGATAGAAAGTCATGTACCGGATTTGTGACTATATTAGCGAATGGTCCTGTTAGCTGGAAATCTAAGAAGCAAAAATCCGTTGCACTTTCCACGATGGAGGCCGAATATATGGCGCTTTCAGAGGTGGCAAAGGAAATCATTCATCAGAGGCAGATGCTTAAGGAAATAGGAGTTGAGCATCTTGTAAAAGGCCCTACATTAATATACTGCGACAACCAGAGCGCAATCAGACTGGCTAAGGATTCTGTTTATCACGATAGATCAAAACATGTAGACATACGATACCATTATACTCGAGACATGCAGAAAGAAGGAAGAATTGAAATCAAATACCTATCTACCAGTGAAATGGCTGCAGATATCTTAACCAAAGGCTTACCTAAAGTAAAACATGGCCATTGCGTAAGAATTTTAAAATTAAAATTTTAAGAATGTTGGAAAAAATGTACAGTACGCTGATAGAGGGAGTGTTAAATTGAATTAAGTAAATGTAATCAACGTACTTTACAAATACATGCACACATACCTTATTTCTAATACAGTAACTTTGTTTTTACATACACTATATAAAGTCTATCAAATATTATATTAAGTTAGTTAATACTCAATCAGTGAATAAAACGGACATGAAGTAAAAGGGCTCTGTGTTTATCTTGGTCATATTTTCTCTTTTAAGCGGTAAAACTTCAACACTTACTTAATTGCCTTCTTAGCCAATAGAAAAAATGATTGGCAGTAATTCTTCGTTTGATTTCCCCACTGATGTCATTTGCGGAACTCACCATAGAGCCTAGGTAGACAAAGTCCTTTACTTCCTCAAAATTATCATATATCTGTCTATTGTGGCGTTCCGTCCAAGACGCTGAGGTTGGGTGTCAGCACATATTTTATTTTGCTTTCATTGACCGCTAAATCCATCTTGGCCGCCTCGATCTTAATACTCGCGAATGCCCCGTTATCGGCCTGTTGAGTTCTTCCGTCGGCGTAAGCCAGTAGTTATACAGACTTGTAAAAGATGGATAGAGGAAAGAATCAAGAAAGCAACAATAGCCTTTTACTCATGTAGTAGAATTTTTGGTAGAACCTGGGGACCCTCCCCCAAAATCATACTATGGATGTATACGGCTATAGTTACACCCATACTGACTTACGGCAATCTAGTATGGTCGCCAGCTGTCAACAAATGCGCCAACTTAAAGGCAATCACCAAAGTTCAAGGACTAGCGTGCACTGGCATCACCAGTGCAATGAGGACAACCCCAACCGCAGGACTCGAGGCTATCCTCAACCTGCTGCCGCTAGACATCTTTACACGAACATCAGCAGCCATTAATGCTATGAGAATAAGTCAGTCAGCGAACTGGAAACCAAGCAGAACAGGTCACTCGATGATCCTACTCGATTACTTTAGCCTCATGCCCGTAACGGATTACATGACGCCATATTTAGACTTTACAAGGCCTTTTTCTACCGCCTACCCTAGCAGGGAAGATTGGAAAAGCGGTCATATACCTAATGCCGAATCTATAGCCATCTACACGGATGGTTCAAAAATGAGCACTGGTGTAGGATCAGGTATCTGCTCCGACCCTCTAGGTGTATCGATATCCATACGACTTCCAGACCACAGCAGTGTTTTCCAAGCAGAGGTCTTAGCAGTGGCAACAGCCGCCCGTGAGTCTGCGATAAGGGCAATACCGCCAGAAGGTATCACCATCTTTATCGACAGCCAGGCAGCTATAAAAGCGATTACTGCCATAGAAATTAAATCGAAGCTTGTGAAGTGTTGTCGAGAAGAGGTCAGGGTTCTTGGAACACAGCACAAGGTATCGCTCTGTTGGGTCCCTGGACAAGAGGGTATCCCAGGCAAAGAGAAAGCCGACGAGCTGGCGAGAATCGGCTCAGCAGCCCCAACAGAACAAGTTGACCCCCATGTGTGTATCCCGCCTTGCACACTCAAGCTCGCTGCAGGGAATAAAGCCACTGAGGAGGCGAACACAAGATGGAACTCCATGGAAACTTGCGCCATCACTAGGAAGCTATGGCCATCTTTCGACAAAGCAAAGACCGAGAGAATCATCCGTAAAGATAGGAAATCCCTTTCCACCCTCGTGGGCATCATCACGGGACACAACACTCTGCGGTACCACTTGAAGAAACTACGCCTGACGGAGGAGGAACTCTGCAGAGGCTGTGGTGACGAGGAAGTTTTTGAGGACACAACCCACTTCCTGTGCCACTGCCCGAGTCTTCAACATTCCAGGAAAAAGTTCCTTGGTAAATTCTTCTTCCAGGATCTCGAGGAACTCTCCGGCGTTTCAACGGAAAAGATGTTGAACTTCATCAAATCATCAGGGTGGTTTGTATGCAGAAATGAAGTAAGTGACTGAGTAGTTTTTAGTTTCACTGGGTAAGGGATCACTTTTCCCCCATGGGTACCACAATGGGTCATCGCTGACCTGAGTGTGGCAGAGAGCGTCGCTCCCTGCCAGCCCACATACCTAACCTAACCTAAAAGATGGTACCTCCGGTGTTGACTTGTGAGTTTCGTACAATTCTCTCAAGTACTATGTTAAAGTGATCACATGATAGCGCGTCACCTTTCTAACACCTTTTCTGACAGCGAACGGTTCGGTGATGTTCTTACCGACTTTGATGGAGCAGCGAGAGTTCTGCATCGTCATTCTGCACAAACGAACCAACTTAGCAGGGATGCCAAGACTAGACATGGTTCTGTATAACTCGTCTCTAAACACGCCATCATAGGCAACTTTGAAATCGATGAACAGGTGGTGCGTATCGGTTTTATATTCATGGGCCTTTTCCAAGATCTGCCGTAGTGTGAATATTTGGTCAATGGTGGACTTTCCCGGCCTGAAACCGCACTGATAAGGACCTATCAGGTTGTTGACGATCGGTTTTAGGCGTTCACATAACACCGCAGACAGAACCTTATATACGATGTTGAGGAGACTTATACATCTGTTGTTGGCGCAGTTCAGATGGTCTCCTTTCTTCAGGATCGGGCAAACGATGCTGAGGTTCTATTCATCGGGCATACTTTCGTCCTACCAGATTTTACAGATGAGCTGGTGCATGCTCCTTACCAACTCATCTTATCCTGCCTTGAAAAGTTCGGCGGCAAGGCCGTCGGCTCCAGCAGCTTTGTTGGATTTGAGTTTAGATATCGCTATCCTCACTTCATTCTGAACGGGTTGACGGGAATTTTGACTGTCATCGTCACTGTTGAATGGCTCATTCTGCTGACAGCGGAATATTGGTCATCATCGCCGTTTAACAGTCTGCAGAAGTGTTCCTTCCATATCCTCAGTACCGACTGCGATTCTACTACTATATTGCCATTTTCGTCCCTGTTCAGGCTTTGAAACCCTGGCATGTTCCTTTTACCTTTTGGTAAAATTTTCGAACATCATTCCTGCAATGAAGTCTCTCAATCTCCTCGATCGGTCGCTTCTCATGGTCCTTTTTCTTT
The DNA here is from genome assembly GCA_945910035.1 of Brachypalpus laphriformis. NCBI lineage: Eukaryota > Metazoa > Arthropoda > Insecta > Diptera > Syrphidae > Brachypalpus > Brachypalpus laphriformis. The sequence continues at coordinate 304,490,811 of OX246754.1, read as the reverse complement.
TTTCTGAGATGTCGATGTTCCTCTTTTCTCCTGCGCACGTAGAGCTCGTATGCAGCTCTATGCAACGTCACTTTATACGCGTCTTGTTCTGCTGCATATGATTGCCGGCATTCCTCATCAAACCAGGGGTTTCGTTGTGGTGACCGAGAGAAACCCAGTACATCAGAGGCGGCATCTCTGATGGCTTGTTGGCAACGCTGCCACTGGTCTTCCGTATTTGCTGCTGGCGGCATAAAACTTAGATTAAGATTAGAACAAACTCGATCGGCAAAGGTTCTGGCAGTCTCTTGCGATTGTAGCCGCCCGACGTCAAATTTCCTCACAGTATTTCGTTGATTTCGCTCCGTTCTGGATATCTGCATCTGTACCTTGGCTACAACTAGGTATTGATCCGAGTCCACGTTGGCTCCTCGGAAAGTCCGGACACTCAAAATACTGGAAGAGTGCATTGCGTCGATCGCAGTGTGATCGATTTGGTTGACAGTTTTTCGATCAAAGGAGAGCCATGTTGCCTTGTGAATATCGAGACGTGGGAACCGTAGTACGCGGTTCCCACGTCTCGACGAAGTTTCGTCCCGCCGCAAAGTCGAGTAGCCTGACTACGTTGTCGGTTGTGATGTCGTGCAGGCTGTGCTAACCGACCACGCTAATAAAGACGTCCTCTCTTCCTAGCTATGCGTTAAAATCACCTAGGATAATTTTAACGTCGTGGCTAGGGCATTGCTCATACGTCTTGCCCAAGAGCTGGTAGAAGTCATCCTTCGTCGCGTCGTCCATCTTCTCGTGAGGGGCGTGAACGCATATTAGGCTAATGTTGGCAAAATTAGCCTTGATACGGATAGTCATGAGACGTTCATTCACATGCCAGAAACTCAAGACTTCTTGCCTAAGTCTGTCTCCAATGGCAAATCCGCATCCGAATAGGCGCTATCCTTGTTGTCTGTAGCAATCGCCGTAGTAGATATCGCAGTTTTTTATCGTCCTTTTGCCCGGCACATCCCATCGCACTTCTTGGATGGCGGTGATGTCTGCTTTGACACACTCTAGGGCCTCCGCAAGTTGTTCGGCTGCACGTGGTTTGTAGAGGGACCTAACATTCCATGTGCAGACACGAAGGTCGTTGACCTTTTTACGTTTACTTGGGTCATCAATAGTAAAATCATCCGTATCCGAGGCTGTTGGTTGCTTCGTAACCGAAGGTTTTTTACGTGGTAGGGAAGTTAACCCGACGGCACAACCCCCAACCTGGAGTACCAGATCCTTTTTTTTACCCCTAGGATAAGAGGCCGATGTCAGTAACCCACTTCGTGGAAATGAGCGCTGCCGTTGGCCCATTAAGATTTCATCCGCCACCATCTCTTTTTCGGTACCCTGTCGCAATATTGAAAATCCTTACAGACCTCAGCTCCATATATGTCGAAGTTGCTCAAGTAAGGTATCCGCTGGTCTGTAGACCTCACCGTTGATTCAATCGACAGAATTCATCCGCTGCACGTCCTCCTTCTGAGGAGCTCTTGCTAGACTTCTGAGTCGCATATTTCAGCCAATCAGGTCAACAAGAGATGCCTCGTCCGGTTAAACATATGCGCGCTGAAGTTCACCCAGATGTGCTTACGCAGGTCTGAGTGTTCAGCTACACATATATCGTCAGACTCAGCATACGCTCATCGTTAGTTCACTACTAGATAGCTATCCAGCGGGCACCGCGAGGAGGTGATGATACGATTTTGCCCCGCCACGGAGATGGGCACCAAGGTGATGTATTCTTTTGTGGATTAGTGCTTCGCATTCCATGAGAAGGTGTGGTGGTGTTTCTACGAAGTCTCCGCAGAATCTGCAGTGTCCGTTCCCTTCTATTCTCAGTTTCTTAAGGTTCTCTTTGAGTCTGCAGTGACTTGTTAGAATACCTGTCAAGATGTAAAGTCGATTCTTGCTAACTTTTAAGTATAATTAGTATAATAAGTATAATTTTTGGTAATGACCGCATTTAGGGACGTATACCAGGTACGCCAAATAGTATTGGCTAGATTATTTCGTTTCTGATTTCAATTTTATCAGAATGAAAACGAGACTAATATTTGCTTGATGGGGTTTCAATTTTTATATTTTTGTTTTGGAGAAACACCTTAGAAAATAATTTATGCCTAGAAAGCTACGGATTCTGTATGTGGCCTTTAATGTAAAGAGATCTATCTTACACCCAGCTATAAGGAATAAAATTAAGTAATTGAATTTAAAAAAAGTTTCTTTTTCGTGAGCGGGAATACCAAGGAGTCAATTCTTTAATCAAATTATATTAGTGATTTATCATGGAAATACATTATACATACTCGTATATACATGCCATAATATTCTGAATGTACTTCACATTGAAATGAGTGTGGCTGAATACACGGGGAAGCAATTCTCGTTGAAGACATTCACAAAGAAGTTACTTTTCATAAGCCCATCCCCTGCATTGCTCAAACACTACTGAAATTCTCATATCTCTAATAAATTGGTCATGGGCGATTGTTCAATAAAGCCCCAATTGCATATCACATCTACATACTCTGTCTCTGGAGTGCAATATGTAACAACATACTGAACAGAAATTCCTTGAACTATGTTATGCACATACATAATTACAAGATTGCCTTCAGTTTCCTTTAAATCAAACGCAGTCAATTGAATTCACTTCAGCAAATACTGATATCTACCATCGCAACACCACAAAGTGAAATATTTTAAATTAGTAATTCTGGGTCATTGAGTTGAAATGTAATCATTCAAGATAACCCTTTAGTATAACCCAGCAAGGATAGCCAAGATAAAGTTATTTTGACATACGAGAATTACGTATATAGGTACATCTCCAAAGATTTGGGCTATGTTATTTGTCTATTTAACTAAAATAAAAAGAAGAGTTCGTTACCGATTCACCTAAAGCATTTCATCAGTCTAGTAGTTGACGGCCACAATCCTATAAAACTTATTACGACTGAAAACTAATTAACTTTTCCTTAAAGACCACGTTGAAACTTTGACTTTATAACTTTACCTAAGAAATGCCCTACAACCAGCTCCCTTACAAGACTATCAAATTAAAGTTTCCACCAGAAGGCAAGAGACTCCAAACCAAATATAAAGCAGGAGATATAAGTTGAGAAACTTTTAGATATATTGAACAGAAAGATTCTGAGGCAAAAGAAAAAACCTAACCAACCAACAGCAATGCGATGAACAAGGAGGACCAGAAAAGAAAAAAAAAAGACATCCCCCTTTTAATTGCTTGCAAAATAGCAAAATTCCCTCAAGATACGAAAATTAAATCGATGCTTTGAAACGTGATATTGAAACGGATGAAGGCTGCTTCCAGGCATGTTGTGCAGATAACTTAAGTGAGAGCAGTGAAAAAAAGAATGCCTGTACGTAACAACCTTCAAGTTCAAATTGACCCATTTCTCCTCCTTGTCTCCCTTTCCACACCCTTTCCTCACTCGTTTCGCATTTTCATTCATTCCAAGTTTTTAAACTCAGAAAATAGTTCACCGAATTCCATTCGCTTCGTGTCTGAGGCAAAGTTGAAAGTTTTAGTACACCTCGAATCTGCCGTGTAGCAAAAGGTTGTATCGTGACGGAGGAATTTTTCACGAAGAAATGACAATAAAACCTCACATTTTCAATATGAAGTGAACTCCACCTGGATGCAAATGCTCACATAACTTGTATTTGGTGCACTTTGCGAAACAAAGTTGGAACAAAGAAATCCTAAAAATTCAACAAGGGATGATTGCAATGAGTGTAAACGTAAATAGTGCTTACGTGTTTCTTTTCCCAAATGGAATTGAACGTATAGATATGTGTAGCACAACAAAAAAGTATTTCCTTGAGTTAAATTATTGCACTAAGCTTAATTTTTAAAACTTTCGAATGATGATGAATTAACAAGGGTTAAGGAAGTCCATACGCTCAGGGTTTTGTTACGGCAGGAATGCTCAACTCATTTTTTTTTTTTTTTTTGCTCAACTCATGTCACCGTCAAATGTTCCAGGAACTTTTGAAAAATACACATGTAATTCTATGTTACTAGTTGTGGCTTTTGCTTATACCTACCATCATCCGGATCAAATTCCAATACTCTAAACAGGGTAAAAAGGTTTTGTTTTTCTTGGAAATAACTGAACTGATTTCAGTATCCTTTCTGATGAACGGACTTCGGTCAAAATGAAAAGAAAAAACGAATTGAATAAACAAGAAATGATGAAAATAAAAGCAAAAAAAAACTATTTTGAAAGAGTGTGTTACCCATAAATAAAGATTGATCTTTAAATGTTTTTGCAGCCACATTTGTAAATCATATTCGCATTCCATCGAATTTACCATGCCCTAACAAATTCAAAAACTCATTCTCAACATCATTCCATCGGGTCTTAAAAATAGGGATGCATGCGTCGAAAAACATGTCGATATACAGGGTGTTTCATGAATACTGGTCAACTTATACAGTGGCCTCTGGCGAACCATGCGGAGCAGATCAGTTTCTTGCTTTAAAATCAATTTTTCTTCTTAACATATTACACCAATAGGAACTTCTTCTGATACCTACGTATGTAGGTCTTGCCCAAATGTGCCACGCCCATTACTTCGCCTATCCACATTTTCCATCAATTTGACCATTTTTCCCTTAATCTGCGTCAAACTTCCCATCTTTTGATGGGTAATACATCCGGGAAACTCCACAAATCGACTTTGGCTTAATCACACCTGGATTACATTTCTTCCCGCTTGATTAAAATGTAATCGAAGTTCAACGTAATCGAGGCTCACGGACGCAGCCACTCTTATCACACCCATAGCTATCAAAAATCATGTTGAATCCAGGTGAGCGATTCCTTATCACAAGTTAACGACCGGTATATCTCACCTTACTTGACATAGTTGCGGCAACCCTGAGTCGAAGGCGGTCAATGGGGATTTTTGGGCGGTGGTGGTGTCGCGCAGGCAAGCAGTGGTGGTGTTGATAAGAGGGTACTGTTGGAGATGTAGGTACGTACGCTATGGTGTATGGTGGCAATGGTTTCTGCTGCACCCTTTTTTACGTTCAGGAAGCGGCTTAGGAATCGGTCGTAGTTGGGTGAAATTTGCGCCGGTAGGTGTGACGGCAATAGGATGCTGGCAATCAGGTTCGTAACAATATAACTAGCAGATCCTCGCGATTTTGTCTGTTTGGTCCACAAGAATACTTAAATACTATAAAAGCAAAATCTATTTTCCTTGTGAACACCGTTTCTCGAAAACTATCAGACGTAAGTACTTGAAATTTTGCACAGTTATTCCTTCTCCTTGCCTAGATGCGAGATAAGAAGGGATTTTTCGAAATTCAAGGTCTAAGTGACATAAAGGGGGTGGAGATCGAATTTTCCGTCTGTAAATATTGATTCCACAGCCGTAGCTCAGTACTGGCTCTCCTGATTAAAAAAATAAGAAATGTGGTAGGTGAATTTAGTAAATTTGCCGCTGATTCATTTAAGGTATAAAACATCCTTCTGCGTTGTCCTGAAGCTGAGCAATGCTAAAAACAAAATAATCAAATCATCGCCCACAATTTTCCTTCAGTGGATACCACGGCCAGCACTCATGCAGCAGTGGCTATCGTTGCAATAGTATGTGTGTCTGAGTATATGGGCACCCATGATTATGTTCTGATCTTCAGTGTGCGATCTCTTCTAGATTCAAAATTGAAAAAAAAAAACATTATCAGTGTTAAATCTAAGATATTGTACATTTTATTAATTAAGATATCCTTGTGCTGTCAAGACTTCATGCAATTAAGAGACTTGTGAATATACGCGTAGGTACATATGTACATGCAACTATTGCAAGATTTTTCCATTTTGTTAGATGAGATGTTGATCGTTGGATTTGTCCACATTTTAGAATGTTTTCATGAATTTAAAATAAATTGTGTGTTGGAAGCGGGTTTGCGTATGCTTTGGTGGGATTCCCACGGTGGAAGTTATAATTGAGTTTGCACATACTCGGTATTGTATTCAGTTGGCAGTTATATTTCAACAAGTAAATAAACCGTCAACTAAAATGCGGGCGAAGCAAGGCGCCCACTGGTCAGCTAGTATTTACTATTATGCACAGTACATATGTATTTTAACTACAGAAGGAAAACATCAAACGTCATCGTTATCGTCTGCATCGAAATATATAGTTATAAATTTGAGTTCCATAAGTAGACAAGAACTTTTTAGGAAACTTCCCAAACTTAATGTAGAGTTTTGCCTGCTTTTTTTTAATATCCATACTTATTTATTTTAATATCTTAATCCCCTTGAGGAATATGTTGATAATTTTAATTGGAGATAAGGTCCAAGCCCCTAAGGTATGGAAAAGCAAGGTTTTATCAAAATCTGTTTATTAGTTTTTGCGTGATAAGCACCAGGACACGCCAATAGTTATCATTTTAATATACATATGTAAATAGATGAACCAGAATGCTTAACTCTGGGCACCGTGGTGCAGTGGTTAGGGTGTCGGTCTAATGCACTTTAGGTTGAATGTTCGAATCTCAGAAAACGCCAAAAAGTTTTTTCACAGTCCCACCTCTCGCAAACGTTTGACAAACATCGGAGAGCATTGTTGTCATAAAAAAAGTTTCTCAAAAACAAAATCAAAATTGAACTTCGAAGTTCGAATACGATACAAAACTTTAGGTCCACTCCAATCGTGCGAAAAATATAACGCACACAACACGAGTGGTAGCTGGAAGTTAGGCCTAGACCCTCCATTGGCTATTGCGCCAAATATGTGTGCGTATATACTCGTACATACGAGTACATTTTCATACTCAATGCTCTGTCGCATAGAGAATTGCATTAAAAAACGAAATTAAAATTGTTTTTCAAATGATCCAGATAGTTGCGGCTTATAAATATTTGGTGGCATAATGCATGGTTATGTTGTTGTTGTAAGCTCAAGTACCAACCGTATCAATTCAAATTTACTAGTAATAAACTATTTGGTACGGTTATGCAAAAACAGGAGTAAGTAACGCAACACGAATTGGAAACAAATGCTAAGAATTAGAACTGAATGCAAAAATCACTACGAATTCCCTCCGACTAGTTCGGACACCACCCACGAAGTAAGCATGAGTTTCAAACCACTACATCAAAACAACAATTTCCTATTTTTTTTTTTTTTTTTCAGCTTACGTTGTGCAATTGTATTCAAGGGTCCAAAGTCTCAGATGTAGGTAAGTTAATATTAAAAAATTAATGATGAATGTGCACTTTTGGTGTTGTCAATTTAGATCAGCTGCCCAAGCTACAATGGTTAGAAGCAAAAATATTCTCTAGAGTATAAAGAAGAAGAAAAATATACAAGGTAATTACATTTAATTCGAGGTAAATTAATACTAACCCACCAATACAAAATGACTCATATTTCAGACACTACACTAATGAGGAAAAATTATTATCTACAATATTATTACAAGTAGATTATTTCGGATCTTACCTATGTTCATCTCTGAAGTTGACTAACACAGCAGAACCCTACTTTTTTTTTTTGCCAACAAATTTAATTTGATAGTTTTTCATGTATGATGTCTGAATTTTTGTTTTTTGAATAAAATGAAGGTGGATTATACAATAATCTTCTATGAAATTCAACTTATTTCTATCCTCTTTGCTAAATGTTCACTATTGTTAACGTAACTAACGAAGGCAAAGGAAGATTTTTTCTGTCAATCCCGGGATTATCCAGGATTGGACTCGGAAGAATTTTTTAGTTTGTCTTTTCCAATTATAAGTGGGAATGTACATACGAGTAGTACATATGTTGCTCCTACGAACACCGGCCTGCCCACCTCATTTTCCATGTATTTGCTGCTCATGGCATATACTTATTTTTTTCTAAACATATCATACAAGGCAAGAATTAAGTAAAAGTACTACTTTATCCTTCCTTTCAATTCATCCTAAGCTGAAAGCCATTAAAGGAAATTTTATTAAAAAAAAAACTTTAACAGATAATGAAAAGGAAGCAACTGTTGCGCGAGGTTCAGGTACAATTTGGAAAAGAATTTTATCCTAAGGCCGTGTGCCAATTGACGGTTAACAAACTATAATGCTAGACTTCAGAATTTAACCTCTGGAACTACATACATATATATATAACATATATTTGAGGCAGCAGCTCTTCAAGTGCCTAGGCTAGCTTGTCGCAACCACTCGTGTTGTGCGCGTTATATTGTATTTTTCGCACGAATGGAAGGGACTTACACTTTTGTGCCGTATGGAAAGGGCGATTTTTATTTTTGTTTTTGAGAAGCTTTTTTCGTGACAACAATACTTTCGGATGTCTGTCAGACGTTCGCGAGAGGTGGGACCGTGAACAACTTTACAACACGATTTCTTAAAAGACAACCCTAACAGAATTTTTTTTCTCGAGCACTGGATACACTAGAGGATGGTAAAGAAGTTGATTGTGTTGTCCCCGATTACAAATGCCCCATCAAATTATTTTCCTCGAACTCAAAGCCCTCAGTTTCCCACCATTTTTATTTTATGGATTCGGATTTAGGGGTAGCGATGGTGTAGTGGTAACGTTGTCAATTGCCATTCTAATGGTTCATGGCTCAAATCCTGATGTCAGCAAGCATGAATTCTTGGTTCAATAAATGAGAACAATTGTAAGAATATTTGGAAAAACGGACATCTATATCCCTGAAGATGTTTTCAAAACATTTCTAGTTTTACTTGGATTGAGTACGAGCAATTGCTGTTAAGTAGCAGCTACCAGTTTAGCCACCTTGTAGTAAATCAACTTTCTGTTTTGTAATGCATATAAGTCTGGATATATATAGCAGTAGTATTTTAAAAAGTATTCAGATTAGCGGAAAATGATGCAGAGAAGCTAAAAACGTTTTCTCTTCGGATGAGTATCATAACAGATCGGTATATCTGCAGAAGCTGTCAAGCCGCATAAATTTCGAGAGAAGACATTTTTCACATTGTAATATTCTTGCTTGGGTTCGTTTAAATAAAACGGTCCTTTGTGTATTTTAATCGTTTATTTATTATCAAACACCAACTTTACTTTAACACAATATTCAATCACTTTATTCTTTATTTACTTCAAATTAAACTGTCGCTACAATGTCTAATCTCCCTCTTGTAATCGCTGTATGCACTTATAAACAACTGTGTCGACGATGGTTGTGGTATGGGTATTTATAGGAAATCGCAAGGGGTTCTAGAACATGCTAGATGTTTCTCCGGGTGAATTGAGGATCATGGAATATTGGGATATTGTGTGGAACAATTGTGGAACGTAAGCACATCAGGTTGGAATATTTACTGCTAGCATGTTTTGCAATAGATGTCGTGCTATAGTTTGAGATACAGTGTTTTAGTTTTGTTTGTACACAAACCATCCTGCAGTCAATGCTACACTGCCCCCTCTTAAACTTGTTCGTCCCGAACAAGATCATCTGGATTACTGCCATGGTAACGATGAAGACGATCCAGGTGGACAATTTTCATCTTGCCTCTTACTCCACGCTGGATCCGGAAGACGACGTCATTGATGCGTGTGACCACTTTATAAGGGCCCTCCCAGTCTTGCTGCAGCTTAGGTGACCTCCCCTTTTGCCGGTGTGGGTTGTACAACGATACTAGGTCTCCCTCGTGGAAGCTAGACGTTGTTGCCTTTGTGTCGTACCTGGTTTTCATGCGGTCACTCGCTATCCTTATCCTCGTCCTGGTCCTCTGATGTATGTCTCGGATCCTTTCCCTGAGGTCTGCCACGTAGTCCTCTTCACTCTTGGGCTCATCGTTAGGGGATCCAAACTTTCCTCACTAGGTAGCCGAACTGCTCGACCAAACAAGACTTCGGATGGAGTATGTCCAGTAGTACTGTGCACTGCATTTCGGTAGGCCATCAAGAAGAGAGGAATTTGTCGATCCCAATCGCGCTGGTGGTCTTCTACGACCTTGGAGAGATGTTCGTTTAAGGTTCTGTTGAAGCGCTCTACCATCCCGTCGGATTGTGGATGAAGCGGGGTAGTTCTCGTCTTTTTGATTCCTAGTTGTTGACATACCTCTTGGAATATCTTCGATTCAAAGTTTCGTCCCTGGTCAGAATGCAGTTCCATGGGCACGCCAAATCTGCTCACCCAGTTGTTGAGGATCTGTTCCACGATGGTCTTCGCTTCCTGGTTAGGGATGGCGAACGCTTCCGGCCATTTGCTGAAGTAGTCCATGACGACTAGGATGTAACGGTTACCACTGTCTGTTTCTGGAAATGGACCAGCGATATCAGCGGCAATCCATTCCAAGGGTGCGCCCACGTTGTACTGGTGCATCTTGCCTCGCGTTTTCGTTCTGGGTCCCTTGCTGGCGGCGCACACGACGCATTTTCGGCACCAACTCTCTACATCTTCCCTTGCGCTGAGCCAATAGAAACGTTCTCGCACCTTCTCCAGCGTCTTGTTTGCACCCAAATGACCTCCGGATGCTCCATCATGCATCTCCCGTAGCACCTCGTGTACTTTTGATCGCGGCAAGACAAGCTGCATTATGAAATCTTTCCCGTCTGGCCTTTCCCATTTCCTTTTCAGTACACCATCTTGCACATGAAGAGAGTCCCACTGAGCCCAGTATGCCTTGAGAGTGGGGCTCCTGTCCGAGATATCCTGTCCATTTGGCTTCTCCATAAACTCCTTCCACGCTAATATCGGCTCGATGTCTGGGTCTTCTTTTTGAGCGTTGCGGATTTCCTCTGCATTCCAGCCGGCGATAGGCTCAGCTCTTACCCTTTGGATGGAAAGAAGGTTCTTCTCTTCCTGCCGCACACAATGCTTGCAGTTGCTCTTACATGGTCGCCGGGATAAGGCATCCGCATTAGAATGAAGTTTTCCTTTGCGATGCTGTATTTCATAGTCGTACATCTGCAACCGTTCAATCCATCTTGCCACCTGGCCCTCTGGATTCTTGAACTGCAGCAGCCATTTTAGAGCCGCGTGGTCTGTGCGCAAAAGGAACTTTTGGCCGTAGAGGTATTTATGGAAGTGTTTTGTCGCCAGAAGCAGCGCCAGAAGTTCTCGCCTGGTCACGCAGTAGTTCCTTTCCGGCTTGGAGAGCACTTTGCTGAAGTATGCTACTACCTTCTCTTGGCCGTTGTGTACCTGCGAAAGAACCGCTTCGATACCGACGTTACTTGCATCTGCATCCACGATGAACATTTCTCCGGGAATGGGATATGCTAGTGCTGGTGCTTCGCATAGTTGTTGCTTAAGGTTCTTGAAGCTATTGTCGCACTCACCTTGCCTTCCTTTTTCCGTCAGCTGGTGCAAGCTCTTCGCGATCCCGGCAAAGTCCTTTACGAATCGTCGGTAGTACGTAGCGAGACCCAAAAAGCTCCTGAGTTCGTGTTTGTCTTTTGGGACTGGCCAGTTTTTCACAGCTTCCACCTTGTCTGGATCTGTTCGCACTCCTTCTGATGAGATAACGTGACCCAGGTACTTGACTTCGGATCTGAAGAAGTCACATTTCTTTGGGTTCAGCTTCAGGTGAGCGCTTCGAAGCCGTTCTAGCACATTCTTCAGGTTATCGCGATGTTCCTCGAACGTTTTTCCTATCACGATCACATCGTCCAGATATACCAAGCAAGTTTTCCAGGTCAATCCACGCAGGACGTGTTCCATTAAGCGCTCATAAGTTGCCGGAGCATTGCACAATCCGAATGGCATTACTGTAAATTGCCACAGTCCATTTCCTGCAGTGAACGCAGTTTTCTCTCGGTCCTTTGGATCGATCTGTACCTGCCAGTAACCGCTCTTTAAATCAAGGGTGGAAAACCATCGAGCTCCTGAGAGTGTGTCCAATGTGTCATCGATCCGTGGCAGAGGGTAGCTATCCTTTTTGGTGACATCATTAAGTCTGCGGTTATTGTTGAAATTGAACATATCGGCGCACATTTACCAATAACCTCCCCTTGTTTTAGTTTCACGCTGTGGTTCTTTAAGTTCATGAGTCTTACTGGGACCAGGCTGTTCTTTGGCTCCACTAACACTTTTCCCACGATGTACTTTGGGGAATTCCTTCCTGAATCCGGTTCCAATAGGTAGAATCGGTGGCTCCCAGGATCACCCTCTAGTTTTGTCCAAATGATAGTCTCGGAAGATGGTGGTAAGACTTCGTCCTTGCTGAGTATTGTCCTTAAATGTGCTGCATTCTCGTTCCCGTACACCATTGGAATCTCTACATTCCTGCACCGCAGAACTTGCATCCCGATGTCGATGATTACGTCATGCTGTTTCATAAAGTCCACTCCGATGATGCATTCATCACATATGTCGGCCACCAGGAACGCATGAGAAAAGGCCAACCCTGCTAGTTGTAACGTGAGGCGAACTTCTCCGTATACTTTCGCCGCTTCCCCTGTCGCAGTTCTAAGATAGTAGCAGCTGGTGTTGTGCAGCCAAGACTTCCGGACGAGATCTCTTCTTACAATGGAAGCCGTGGCGCTGGTATCGATAGTAGCCACGCACTTGTTTTTGCCGATGAATGCTTCCACTGTTAGACTCTTGTTGCATCGTTTGGTTTGGGAGACCTGGATAGTGGTCTTGGGGGCGTCGATTCCAATAGCCAACTTCTGCCCCGCGAAGCTGGCTCTTAGGCGTTTCCCGACTCCTGGTTTCGAGGAGCTTGGCGAACAAGATGGATGTTGTCCCTGTAGGATGGTTCTTCGTTGCGTCGCCTATTCGAACAATGTGGACAGTTTCCACGTCTGGAGCTTCGAACTGCCTCTTATATATCGGCCATGATGTCTGTCCATCGAAGACGGGAGGCTGCATCTCTTTCCTTCTCGGGCAGTCGGTTGAATACTCCCGAACTTTCTGTTTCTTCACGTGTTCGAGTTCCTTTGCCAAATTCTCGAATTTTCCTTCAACAGTCTCGATTTTTGTTTGAACGTTCTCGAATTTTGTTTCAACATTCTCGAGTCGTCCTTCAACGGCTGTTTCAAATGTCTCTATTTTGGCTTCTACATTTTCAATCTTCTCATCAATTGTTCCAAATCTTGTTTCCAAACTTTTATTTTGTTCATCGAATTTGCTTTCGAGAACACTCCTTTGATCGAATAGCTGATGTTCCAGAGAGTTCTTTTGTTCATCGAGCTTAGCATCTAGAGAATTCTTTTGCTCATCGAGCTTTGCTTCTAGAGAATTCTCAAATAGTTTGTTCTGTTCATCGAGCTTGGCGTCTAGAGAATTCTTTTGTTCGTCGATCTTAGCTTCTAGAGAATTCTTTTGCTGGTCTAAAGAATTGTCTAGCTTCTCGAATTTTTCGGAAAGTAATTTCATTAGAGTCACTCGTCGTACTTACGTGTTCTTCTTCAACGTCAAACAAAGCTGTTTCAGGATCTCAATTCTCAATTCTTCTCAATTCTCTTTTCGTACCAGTCGTAGGTTGCTCCCGCTGGCTCAGTACTTCCTTTAGTTGCGGCAATGACAAATCTTCCAGCAATTTCCAAACCATTTCTTTTTTTTCACTTACACAATAAGCAATACACAAAATTTGTTTTATTCCACTTTTCTGACACCAATGTAATATTCTTGCTTGGGTTCGTTTAAATAAAACGGTCCTTTGTGTATTTGAATCGTTTATTTATTATCAAACACCAACTTTACTTTAACACAATATTCAATCACCTTATTCTTTATTTACTTCAAATTAAACTGTCGCTACAATGTCTAATCTCCCTCTTGTAATCGCTGTATGCACTTATAAACAACTGTGTCGACGATGGTTGTGGTATGGGTATTTATAGGAAATCGCAAGGGGTTCTAGAACATGCTAGATGTTTCTCCGGGTGAATTGAGGATCATGGAATATTGGGATATTGTGTGGAACAATTGTGGAACGTAGGCACATCAGGTTGGAATATTTACTGCTAGCATGTTTTGCAATAGATGTCGTGCTACAGTTTGAGATACAGTGTTTTAGTTTTGTTTGTACACAAACCATCCTGCAGTCAATGCTACAATATATTAATTATTATGTACATATTAGTAGCGGATGCTCCGAGTGCGCTGTAACGCCATTTAATGAAATGAAATAGATGTTTTTTTTTTGCATGTACATATCGCTCATTTACTTGGAGACTGTCATAACTCAAATAAGCGATTTTGCAGAAAACGCGTTTAAAGTTTTCAATTGACTACCACCTTGCAGGAAAAAAGAAGACATCTTATAATTCTAGCGCGGAGAGTATACAAGATATTAATATGAAATTTTTACACAATATGAAGCATGATAAAACGAATAATTCTGCATCTTCTTCGTTGTCATTTTCTGCGAAATATTATTGTACTAATATTGACGCTTAGTTGAAATACTCTCTTGTTTTCGTTTATTTTCTCTTTATCTCGTATCCGATTTTTTTCACTATTTGTAATCGAATCGAAATTAAAAAATAGTTATGTTTGAAGCGTGTTTATAATTATTTCTGTAACTGGTAGATTGATTGACTTGTTTGATGTTGAAGAGATATCCATCTTCACCTTGCCAGAAGGTTATCGGATATTGCAGTGCAATCAATCAATCGATCCAATTCATTGTAGTCATGAAACAAATTTTGCAGTTCGGCGATTATCCGATGTTGAACGCTGTTGAGCATGAAATAAATTTGCAAACATGTGTGCTCAATTGGATCGATAGTTTTTGAGTTTGAGATTTTTACGTTCAGTGCCATCTATCGGAAAACTGGAAAACTTTTAATTTACTTGCCTTTCTCATTTCATAACAAACATATTGTGTAAGTTGCAGCTCCATCGGATCGTTACTTTTTGATTTTTTTTTGTTGTTCAGCTCCATCTATCGGAGAACTTGGAAACTTTTGATTAATGTGCACTTCTCACTTCATAGCAAATATGTTGTGCAAGTTTCAGCTCAATCGTTTGAGTTTAAGATTTTGATGTTCAACGCCATCTATCGATAAACCTGAAAACTTATGATTTACGTGCACTTCTCACTTCATAATAAATATGTTTTGTAACTTTCAGCTCAATCAGATGGTTGGTTTTTGAGATTTTGATTTTCAGCGCCATCTATAGGAACACTTGAAAACTTTTGATTTCTGTGCACTTCTCAGTACACCGCCATTTCTTGAAACTTAAATTATGCAACTTAAACAAAATGAATTATAACTCTTTTTTCCTATAAAAAAGTCATTGAAACCGCATTTAAAAATATTGAAGGGTGGGAGTTTAGGGAAGTTAAAATTTGTGTTTGTATGTATTTTTGAATGCGAAATCTGGAAAAAAATAGAAATAAAGAATTTTTCGTTGAAAAAAATTTAAAAAAAAATTCTAAATCTCGACAATAGCACCACCTATTGGGTACAAAACTATCCTATCTTTCAAGCTGGGACCAACCATACACATTCGCAAAATTTCATTGAACTCGGTTGAGTAGTTTCGGAGACTAGCGTGTAGGAACACAGTGACACGTAATTTTTATATATTAGGATGATTTTTATATATTAGGATTATATATGTATATTTATATTATTAATAAAATAATTATATGAATCCATATTGACAAATATTTATGTGAATAAAAATTTCCTGAGCTCCTTTTTTCAGACTTAACTTTTTTTTTAAACAAGTTGGTGGCACACTAGAGAGATGTGCCAGTCTGACTTTACTTTACTCCGACTTTACTTACTTATAATGTAAGAAATTCTTGGATGTTTACTTACCTGGTCTATAAATAAGTCTTTTGATAATTAACGTAGAAATATGATTAAAGAATAAAATTCAAAGTTATGTTTTTTTTTAAAATAACATTTAGTTTTTTTTTTTTTTTCGTCTTTATTGTATTAAATAATTGTGTCCAAATAACAAAAATACAAAATGGAAGCGTGCGGCAATTGCAAGGAAAATATTCAAACCGACAGGCAGTCGTTCTGCATGCAGTAGAAAATTGTACTTTTTATTGCACTACCACATACAGGACATTTTCGTTTTAAACGCATTTTTTTTTTAATTCAGAATATTTTACCGGCTAACAAAATCGCTTAAAACTAGCTAATTAACTTAACTATCTTATTCTAACTTACTGGCTCTATGCGGGCGCTCAAAACTTATCTTAACTTTTAACCTATGTCTTTCGACGTAACCTAATTGAACTTATTAGTCATAACTTAACGAATTAACAAATTGAAAACTAAGAAAAATGTTTATATAGAAAAAACTTAGTGTATGGACTGATTTTTGACATGTATTAAAATAAAATTTACAAACTACCTTAAAATAATCTTAAGCTAACTTAACTACTTAACTACTATGCGTATTTAAATACACACTTTTTTTTTGTAAGGTGCTGTGCCAATTTTGAAATTTTTTTTTTTGTTTAGTGCTGTGCTGTTTTTTGATTTTTTTTTTCTACAACTACCTAAACTACGTAAGCCGGCCATGGCTATTATATAGTAATAATACAACACGACCCGCTTTACCCCGTAACAGGCTACCCCGGATCAGGGAGAAACGACGACGGCCGGCGTGACTTTCCTTCTTCTTCAAAAAGCCACCCAAATTGGTGGTGCTGCCTACTCACGTCTTCAATGTCGCGGTATGATACCGACCTACTATACCGGAGACGCTCTACACTACTCTGCGACGTCTCGGTCGAAGTTGAGTCGCCTATCCACAGCTATTCTGGCGACGTTTAAGATTAGCGGCACAGCTAACTTATCCTGGATCAGACATTGTTGATCGAGATATAGGAATGCTTCTGGGGGTATAAAACCGTTAAGGCGCACACTCTCGTGATAGAGATTGTTGGGATAATAAGTCCCAAAGATCAGGCTATTCACCGAGGTCATTGCTCTTGCAATGTGCCTTCGAATCATCTTGATCAAGAAATTATCCACTCTGGTCAGATTCACCATATTCTACAGGACCTCATTACGATAAAATTTTTTGTATTCAGACTCTGGTGTTCTGTACAAGCGATGACAAGCTCTAATGCAAGCCCTCTCAAACACCCGCATCTTTTCCAAGAAGCTGAGCCCCACGTTGAACCACACGGGACATCCATATGTGAGCATAGGCCGAATGAGGGCCATATAGCAGTTTACCTTCACCCTCGCATTGAGTTGGCTGCTATAAAACAGTCTCTTTTTAAGGGCGAAAGCAACTTTGGCTCTGGCCAGAGCAGCATCTATATGTTGGTTAAAATATAGATATTGATCTAGCCAGACCCCAAGGTACCTGACTATTCTTCGACTCGCAAGTGGCTGAATGTGCTGTCCCATAATAGAGAACTTTCGACAGTTCTTTCTTGTGTCCCAAGAGGCCCCAGACAACGGCGTTCTGAACAGGATGGTCTCCGACTTCTGAAAGTTGTCGCAGTATCTCTTAATCTTATTGAAGTCACGCTGTAAGAGTATTGCAATTACCTCGATCTTAGGTCCAGACCTGTACGCTACCAAGTCGTCTGCGTACGCTATGGCATGGTGAAGTGAACCTATGAGATCGCTCGTGTAAATATTGAATAGCATCGGCGAATTAACCGCGCCATGTTCTTACTAATGAGCATATCATAAAGTATGTACAGCAGTAGTTTACTTATGCCCAGCCTGCTTAACTTGTAGAAGAGTCCCTCTAACCATACGGTATCGAACGACTTCTCCAAGTCAACCGGGCAGGCACCCGTGCATTGCTTCTTGCTTTTGTTCCACTGGATATCCGATACCCGTTTGGACGCGGCATGTATGGTATCATGCACCGCCGTGAAACCGAATCGGTTATCCGGAATTATGTACATGTCCTCAACCCACTTGGCCAGGGCTCTATGGATCACTTTTTCGAATACCTTGCTGATGTTCGGAAGGAGACTTATCGACCGGAGATTACCCGGATTGGAGCTATCTTTATTTTTTTTTTTTGGAGTGGGCTGCACCACCGCTGGATAATGGGCATAATTCATTGCATTATTAAACAGAATGGTGTAAATGTTCACCGCTTCTGGAGGAAGATGTCTAAGTACAATGTTGGGTATACCATCGATTCCCATGGATTTCTTTTTTTCTCAGTGATTCGAAATGAATGGGGTATGTACTCTTTCATCGGCGACGGCATTGTTTGCCATATATCTTTCATTGAACACGGTGAAACCAGTGTTCTCAGATCGCCAGTACTCCATGTCATTTCGAATGTAGACGTTGTGTACAAGGAGTCAATTTTCCAGGTCGTGGTTTGGGCAAATACTATCGTTCACCTTATACACGTCCTGGAAATCTGCTCCTATTGCCTCTACCTTCTCCTGTATGTCTTCGATCAGAAAGAAATTGTCATCATCAGCTGCGTTATCCGGATTGTTCGTAGTTTAGGGGATTTTAAGACGCGGAAGGTCGTTCTGATTATTCCTCCGAAATATCTTGTTTATTTGCGGGAACATACTCGGGTTGTTGGATTTTACAGCCCGAATTTTCCTGTTCCAGTGCAAATTTACAGAAAGTCTGCAATTTTCTTTAATTAACTTCGAGAGGTCTCTAATCAACTACTTCAGCGTCCTAACATCCTTCAAGTTCTGTATATCAGTAAACTGTATGTACAATTTTTTTAATCTCGACAGCAATCTACTTTTATGTTCGTGCAGTGCGTCAATTGTTGCAACTCCTAGAATACGCCAGTCAAGTCTGGTCCCCCTACCAAGTTACCCATTCTCTTAGAATTGAAGCCGTGCAACGTAGGCTCCTTTCGCCCTACGTGGTCTCTTCTGGGTGGACAGATATAACTTACCTCCATACGAAGACCGGCTAAAACCGATCAACTTACAAACTCTGGAAAATGCCACCAAGTTGCCGACATACTCTTCGTGCTGCAGTTGTTATTCGGGGCAATTGATTTCCCCGCTTTACTTGTAAAGATCTACATTAGCATTAACCCTCACAAACTTCGGTCTGTACCCCTCCTTCGTCTCGATCTCCACCGCACCAACTACGGTCACTTTGAACACCATGAATGTTGTGTTTTGCCAATTACGCGCACAACACACTAGCCTAATACCTTTGCTCCCTATGAACCTTTCCCTCATTTTTTAATTAAACCTTATAGTTGTAGTTTAAACAAAGATAAAATGGTGGGTCCTCGGACCCGCGCTCAAAAAAGAAATAAAAAAACAATAAAGATTTATCTTAGTTTCCTGTTAGTCAGTGTTAATCTTTGTTATTTGGTGCTTGCACTAAGCTTTATTAATGTATGCACATACTTCACCCCGGGAAACCATGCATTCTGATTTGTATTACCATCTGACAATTCCGATGGTCTTTCATAATTCGTTTTAAATCTTCAGTGTGAGATATTAATGCGCAAAAAATTGCGAACCGCGTGTAATTCTTAATATCGCAATATGGAAATGCGCAGAAAAAAGCGACCTTAAAGACAAATCAATTCGAAATTAAATTCCACTTAAAACTCGTTCCTCGCAGCGTTTGTATGATAGAATAGGAAATTATATACATCTGATAATTACCGTAGTAGCCGTAGGAAGTGCAGTATTGCTATCTTGAACCGCTCCCTTGTACGCACTGTTCACCAGTGCACACATGTTGTCAAAGCAATTAGTTAATTATAGCTGCATATATTTCAGAGTTCCCGAATTGCATCTAATTATTTATAATGTATTTGCCATCCATCATGTGATTGAGCTGGCTAACAAATGCGTAGTCGACACGCATCCATATCTTTCAATTTATACTGCGGGCTAATAAAGTGCTTCGCAATAGACCGACCGGACTCCTCCAAACGGATTACGCCACGCTTCAGAATACCGTATGCTCTCATATCTATTGCATGCACATAGATACATAACTATGTGCAACGTACACAGAAATGAATGCATGCACTACGGGCTACAGCCGACGGCTTAATTAACACCGATGTCGAATGCTTTGATCTTAATATCAAAAGGCAAAGACCTTCTGGAGACTGCAATAAATAATTATCCTGTTGGATAAGTAGAGGCAGGTTGTTAGATAATAATTTTAGTAGATTTAGTGTTCTTAGATACTCGCATATGTTATGTTCACGTTTTGAATAATACAAAGTGCAGCTGAAACTGGCACTATATGTCCGATATACTCCATCATACTCGCATATGTTCATGTGTTCATTTTTGCAAGAATGCAAAGTGCAGCTGAAACTAGTACGATAGTCTTATAATAATTGACTGCTGTTTAATTCAGTGCCCGGAGTGATGCCTGATTCTATTCATCAAAGAGCATGACTGTCTCTCTGCAAGAGAAGTGGTTAGATACTTTTTGCAACATGTTGATAAGCCTCAGTTCTGCATCCTTATGAATAAACAGCGTTTTCATGGATGCAAAAAAGTTCATTTATCTCAGATGTTCTGAGATATTAGAAATCAAAAAAGCAGGCAAATTAAAATCAATGTTGACATGCCAAAATAATAGACAACAACTCGGCAAAATTTCGCGAAAAATATTCGCATGCGCACTCTTGGCAATGGCTCTCTGTTATTTTCGTTGAGTATGACGGTAAAATTGTACTTGTCGTTATGCCATTGCCACGCAAAGTACTTCAGAGAAATAAAAAAAAAAGAGATGAGGGGAACAAGTGAATGTAATCAAAAGGCGACAGAAGAGGTTCGTTAAATACTGCTATAGTTCGGCCTTCTTCACAATAATTATACTCAACTTCACAAAGTGAAATATTGCAAATGACCTCGCATAAAGTTCATCTGATTGAAAGTTGTATTGGAAAACACAGGATTCTTCGGTTGCTTATCTCTTCTCCTGCAGAGCCACCCTTAGTAAAAATATTCTCTTGTCTATATGTATGTACTCCTGTGGCTGGTTTATAACAGGACTTTATATATAGCCGCCTAACCCACTTAATGGCCACCCATGACACCCAGAAATTGTGTGCGACCACAAATCGCGGTTAAACCGACGACGACTATTAAATTTTTACTTCTCGTAAATACATTACGATTAGTGCAATTGCTGATGGTTGAAGCTATCGTAAACATTTTCGGTAAAATTTTAGTTAGAGAATAAACTTTCCTACAAGTAATTAAATTGGATTGGCTTGATTGATATATATCCCTTGTTTCTTCCGTAACTAACTGTATGTATGTATTCACGGTCATATTAGGATCTACAGGGAACCAATTTCTTATGTAATTGATTTAATTTAGCTGAATAGAAAGTCCTCGCTGCGATACATACTGAATTGAATATTTCAATGAAAGGACAGCAATTCGATTTTTAGGTATGTATACTTTCTATGCCCATCGCAAGGTCTTTGTTAAGAGTTAAGTTAGCCGTTTTAAGACATATTGTATTATCTTTAGCAAAAAAAAAATGTTTTGTTAATTACGAATCGCGAACCGTACAATGGTGTTCCAGTCAATAATTCTACCTGATCGGTAAATACGAGTATGTTGAAATTGTTTCTCGATGAAAAGTTTTCTATGCCATTCCATTGATTTTTACTTCTATGTCTATAATTTAAACTTTGGTTCGCAAGATTTTAATTTTCACCTGAAAGCATTAAAATAGCATACAGGTGGCGAGGTGGACTTTTAGGGTGGTAAGACTCTTTAAATTGTCCAAGTTACACATCTAAATCAAAAATCACTTCGTGGACTTTGATTAAGCTTTGTATGTATGTTTGGCTCCATGTACATTTAATATTATCTGAAATTTGTAAAAATCAGACGAGTGGTAATATACAAGGGGCATGATTTCCATAATTTTAGATCACCTTTGCCATCGTCTAAATTAAAAAAGTTCTAATGGATTTATTTTGTTGAGGTTTCCTTTGTATGTACAGGTTGGTCTAGCAATAGCAAAGTGCGTGTAAGATATAGGGAGGCGTTTCACGGAATGCACCATACTCCTCGCCTGTCTCAAAACTTCTTAAGTTTGATATGAAGATATATTTACTGAAAGACATTGAAATCGAATGAGACTTCTAAGATTTTTCGCAATGATATATTCGGGGTTAAAAAGAGGACACCGTTATTTAAACAGTTGCTCAACAAATTTTATATATTTTACATACATACATACATACATTTTCAATGGAGCGCTAATCCTTCAAGAGGGTTGCGGGGGTAGGATGCTCAGGTGGACTCTCCATCCTTCTCGATTCTCCGCCATTCACTCCAACTCATCAGAAGGGATCCCTAGACGTTTCCAGGAGAGATGTCGGACTTCATCCAACCATCTATTTCTAGGCCTACCTGATGGCACGGCAATCATGGCACGTCTTGGAAGCCGGTCGGAGAAGTAGCTGTTCAACATTAAGCGCCTCGCGTACTCTGGTGTTGCGCACTCGATCCCTACGAGTTATTCCAGCAACACCGTGAAGGAACCTCATTTCGGCAGCTTTTATCCGCGATCTTATTCTTTCGTTCAATGCCCAAATTGCATGACCACAGGTGAGAGTTAAAAACCGATTGCTTAGCTTGAACACTAAGTTCAGCCTTTCTTATAACAGATTGAGCAACCTCTCTCAAAATTGATCCAGCCTGACCAATTCTACAGGATAACTCAGCATTGCTCTTTCCATCACTCGTGAATAAGAGGTAATTAAACTTATCTACCTTCTTCAGTGGGACTCCACCAACATGCAGATTATACTGAATGGGTATTTTGGGAACGACCATTACTTCCGATTTGTTCACGTTGATCTTCATTCCACCATCATCACAAACGGCTATAAGCGGTATTGCCGTAACAATGAGCGATTCACTTGAAGAGACTCGAAGTAAAAACCAAAGGATAATCATCCCACCTAGACCCTCCTATCATTTCTCCAGGAAAAAATATTTTTTTACATATTTCATAAGTCACGTGATGAGGTGCAAATATTTTGTTTGCCCTGAGTAAAAGGTGTCCACAAATGTGCACTAAAAATGTTTGCCATCACCATCTCGTGCGAGCTAGACTCTGACCCAATTCCTATAAATTCTGAGTAAAAGATGTATAAACCAAATTTCCTGTTAAAATGGTTCTGCAAATAAGGTACGCCACCAAAGATACTTCAAGGAACAATCAATCTAGCCGAAAAAATGAGAAATGTACAGAAAAATACTAATTTTGCTACCCGAGCAGTTGGACTTTTTTCATTTAATTTGAATAATTTTAACAATTCTTTTTTCCTTGCTTACGATACAGCTTCTCTTTCATCAACAAAACTCGCGTTTATAGGGTCACGGCTTATTGCCGAAACGCTCTAATTTCTCGCTGGAAATTGCGGAACATTCCTAGCTGCAACTTTCTTTTCTGAAAAGATTTAATTTTTTTCGCTGTCCGATTTTTACCACTACTGTCAGCTCCGAACTGAAATGCTGTGGCTGGAAAGTTCTGTGTTCTCAATTTTTTTTTTATTTTATAATATCTGCTTATAATACTCAACAGAGGGATTTTTATCCGAGCGTGCGACAATATGTTCAAGGATTTTAAAGTAACTGACGTTTAGGCCTGCATAAGTAATTGGGTATCAATCCAACACGTACCTAATAATCTTTTGATTTTTCCAACTCTAATTCTTATCTCAAATCAGTTCTGATGTTTTTCAATTTAGTTACTTGTACTTTGCTCTCGAATGGAAAGGATTCGGGCATCAGACCACCTAGCTCGATCGTTACCTGTGCTTCTTCTTCTTCTGCTTCTTCCTATTTCGGCGAGGTTATGATCCGAAAACCAGGGATCATAGTTCGATTCTTTCGATATTACATTCGTTCACAGCAACGCTGCTTGAAATAAGGTCTACATTTCATTTTTGTCCCAACTCGAAACAAATAAGATATGTTTGTACAAAATATTGGTGTAATAATATCCATAGCAAAGAACACGGATGAAGGTCAACATTCCCGATCCTTGCCCTTTTAGGTACAAAGCTTAGCATGTGTTAGCATAACAGGAGCACAGAGATCAGCGGTTCAGGCAGGGTTGGAAATGATTTTCAATTTTTCTCCTCTGGATATACGAAGCACGGCTGCCAAAAGTGCGCTTCGTCTTAGATAATCAAGCACTAGGAATCCTACAGACACTGATCTATATTTCAAAGACTATGTCGTACCTTACATAAATTTTCACAAGAAATACTCCATTATTTTTCGCGGCAGGCAGGAGTGGAAATCCAACGCATTAACCAGTACACAGGATTGTCAGCTCTACACTGATGGATCTGAAATGGAGATAGGAACCGGCGCTAGAATTTTCTCTGAATCACCCAACATCAACGATTCATACAAACTCCTAGGTGACTGCAGTATCTTCCAAGCTGAAGTTTTCGCCATTGAAAGAGCAGCACAGACTATACATACGAAGACACTAAGAAACTAAATCCAGCTAGGATTTAGTGGATAGTCAAGCTGCACTCAACGCACCAAATAGCGAAAGTATCAGATCGAAAACAGTCGCCGCATGCCGACAAACGATAAACAGAATATGACGATAAACGATATATAGAAGGGTGTCTTATAAGAGTTACATTAGTTGTTCAAAATAGGGCTTTGTTACTTAATTGCCTTCTTAGCCAAAAGAAAAAACGATTGGCAAGAGTTATTCTTCGTGTGATTTCCCCACTGATGTCATTTGCGGAGCTCACCATAGAGCCTAGGTAGACAAAGTCCTTTACTTTCTCAAAATTATCATATATCTGCCTATTATGGCATTCTGTCCAAGACGCCGAAGTTGGGCGTCCTTTTTTGTAGACAGCACATATTTTATTTTGCTTTCATTGACCGCTAAATCCATCTTGCCCGCCTCGATCTTAATACTCGCAAATGCCCCATTGACGGCCCGTCGGCGTAAGCGAGTAGTTTTACAGACTTGTAAAAGATGGTACCTCCGGTGTTGGCTTGTCTCCTCCTGCCTTGAAAAGTTCAACGGCAAGGCCGTCCGCCCTCGTCCTTCTATGCAGCGGCACTTTGTACGCCTCTTGTTCTGCTGCATGTGTTTGCCGGCATTCCTTATCAAACCAGGGGTTTCGTTGTGGTGACCGAGAGAAACCCAGTACATCACAGGCAGCATCTCTGATGGCTTGTTGGCAACGCTGCCACTGGTCTTCCGCATTTGCTTCTGGCGGCATAAGACTTAAATTAAGATTAAAAGAAACTCGATCGGCGATTTTAGCCGGCCGACGTCAAATTTCCTTACAGTATTTCGTTGATTTCGCTCCGTTCTGGATATCTGCATCTGTACCTTGGCTACAACTATGTAGTGATCCGAGTCCACGTTGGCTCCTCGAAAGTCCGGACACTCAGAATACTGGAAGAGTGCATTGCGTCGATCGCAGTGTGATCGATTTGGTTAACAGTTTTTCGATCAAAGGAGAGCCATGTTGCCTTATGAATATCGAGACGTGGGATCCGCGTACTAGCTACGACAAAGTTTTGTCCCGCCGCAAAGTCGAGTAGCCTGAATACGTTGTCGGATGTGATGTCGTGCAGGCTGTGCTATCCGACCACGCTAAAGACGTCCTCTCTTCCTAGCTTTGCGGTAAAATCACCTAGGACAATTTCAACGTCGTGTGTAGGGCATTGCCCATATGTCTTTTCCAAGAGCTGGTAGAAGTCATCCTTCGTCGAGTCGTCCATCTCCTCGTGAGGGGCGTGAGCGCATATTAGCCCAATGTTGGCGAATTTAACCATGATACGGATAGTCATGAAGCGCTCGTTCACATGCCGGAAACTTAAGACTTCTTGCACTCCACACCCGAATAGACACTGTCCTTGTTGTCTGTAGCAATTTTGCCCGGCCCATCCCATCGAAATTCTTGGATGACGGTAATGTCTGCTTTGAAACAATCTAGGAAGAAACGATCAACACCTCCTAGGCAGCCGAGGCAGCCGAGGCAACTGACTGTATCTTATCTCGCAGCTTGTGGACAACTCTGAACGAAAAAAGCACTAAAAGCCATTTGTCAATGAACAAAAAAGAAACCAATATCAGGATATGTGTACTAACCGGCCTTTTTCCGATAGTTGCAATGGCCAGTTGCAACGGCCGCTAGACTGGGAATCAACTCACCTGATTATTGTAGGAGCTGTAATGATACAGGAGAAATTGAAACTATCAAACACTTACTGTGTGATTGTCCCAATCCTCAAACTCGTCGCTTTCGCTAAATGGGAAACAGAATTTTTGAAGAACTGATGGATCTGGCGCAAGTCACACTCGGGAACATGATATGTTTCGTCAGGAGTACAGGTTTGTTTGATTCAAGAGCAACAGAGAGGCAACCAAATTAGAAGTAGAGATGTAGTTATTATATTATATTTATGTGAAGAATGATTATTTTTCTCGAGAATTGATCAAAGTGAAAACATTTTTGCAGAGGCAGGAGACGAACCTGCGATACCAACGCTCTACCACTGAGCTATCCCTAGAGGGAGGATGATTGGTACGGCTGATTTGTTGATTGATTATTAATTGGGAAATACAAATTAATAAAAAAATCATCAAAAAAATGCATGTGTCAAAACGCGATTCGAACCTCGATCACCGAAGGAAAAATACTAAACACAGCATAGCCATCTCGGCAATGGTAGTATTCCGCTAGGCGATGTCAAAGCCCTACCAGTCTTCTGCAGATAATGCAATAATAACGTTCAGTTTATATTATATTTAGTCCGGTAAAATACCTTTGCTGGCCTCACAAATGGAGAAAAAATCGGTGCTCTCTTTTCAAGAAAGCGTAATCCGCATCTACAGATTAGAAAATAAAAACGTAATTATCCTTTTTCTTTCTCCTTGTGCTTATTTTTTATGAAGTTTCTTCGCATGGTGGGAATGCATTCGACCGCTGGTGTATTTATTTTTATTATAGGTTTAGCTCTTATGGATCGATTTTGATGACTTAAGTGAAACCTCCTTAACGAGACTAGTGAATCGGAATGACCTCGACACAAAAACCAAACATGAAACAATCAACCACGCTCATCTGATCACCAAAATCAATCAGCTTCGGGCGCGGTTAGTACCTAGATGGACGACCGCTTGGGAACACTGCGTGTGTCGGCACTTTCTTTTTTTAATTTTACAAGTTGGTGTATGTATGTACAATACAATACATAATCCACACAGATTATAAGCTTTTGATACAGTACATCACACTTTACCTTTAGCTAACCTTAAATCACTGGGTTTTCACTCTTCATTGCTCAGCATAAGCTATTCTATCGGACTGTCAATTTTTGACATTTTAGTTTACGTCAAATTTGGCCGAAGTGTTTTTTTTTACCACTATCCAGTTCTAGGCAAATAATAAATAAAAACAGAAAATTCATTACATGTGAAACATGTTTCAACAAATTTAGCATATTTTGCTAGTTTTTTAGACACCCTCTCCAATAAAATAAAATAAATAGATTTCTCGAGTAAACTAAAACAGGAAATAAATACCACCATTTTTTTTCTCTTGTGGCTACCTATCCATTTATGTGTAGATGCAAAAAGAACGTTCATTTAATTCCATTGCTTTTTTTTTGTCAATTGTGGTAGGTAAACAACAAATCCCAATAAACTTAAATACCAAGCAATTATTATTCATCCGAATTAATTCATGAAAGCAAAGTATGCACTTGTAGATTGTGTTTACTAGAAATTTATCAAATCTCTCGCATATACACAGATAAACCTAGTTCCAGTGCCATCTAAAGCTGTTAAAAAAAATATATAATAATAATTTAAATTCCTAAGTGAGTACCACACCCGATACACAAGTAAGGGGTTGAGCGTTGCTATTCTTTTATTACGTACATTAATCGCAACTATAACACCACGTCACCATGCTTAATGTGTCGTTATATCATCCTGACACAAGGCATCTGTCAGAGGCTTCAACAACAATGCTTGGTTCCTCTTTTCCCACAAAAAAACAATTATTTGCGATTATATTTACTCTCTAGAAATGTTCGGCTATTTACAGTGTTTTAACAAATATGCTGACGTCCAAGGAGTAATGTGAACCATTTAAGAGAATTCGCAAAATTCTACGAAAATTTATTACAAGAAAAGGAATTTTGTACATATGTGTTTAAAAAAAGATTAAACTGTCTGTATAGCATGTTATGTTGTCTAGCATTATGCTCATATGAAAGTACAAATGATTTCCATTTCACCCACGCCAGACGTTTAATTTAGGCTTGCTTGGCACTTTTGTATACTTATCTTTAATTTTCAAATTTACGAGTATATGGTATGTATCCTACTTGTGTATCGTCGAATATTCTTATTCGCTTTTGAAAAAATGCCAATAAGTACTCCTCCTATCTTGGATGAAATGAAGAGACCAATCGCGCTCTTTGTCCTGCTAAATGTAGAGTTATTTTTCTTACTCCTCAGTCATTTCATATAACGAAGGACTCAAACGAAACCGACTAACAAACGCCCAAATCTTCGAAAACAAGCTCAAAGTCCTTATGTCGGTAAACCTTAGAGATAATATATGTTTATTTGCTTACGGCATCCCCTGTATAATGTTATAATTTGACTTTGCGTAATGTATGTATGGATGGGAGTAAAAAGTTCCTACACAGAATGCCTCGGGGATAATCTCTTATTCAATTACTGTTCTGGCCAATTCCGCTTCAAATAAATAAAAGATGATCATAAAAAAATGTTCTGTATATACTGGTATTCGTACATGTGTACGTATGTATGATACATATTGTGCCTTTGATAATTAGATAAAGTTAAGCGTGCCTATATAGCAAAGGATGTTTGATACATACATATATATGTAAGTGCAAATTACCCTTGAAGTTTACGTTCTTAAATGACCATGTTCCTTCCCTAAATTTTGATCACAGGCACGTGCTTCTTATTTTGTACATCAAACTGCCTGACCAAGAAAATTGTCTCGCAATCAGACGTCTGAAGAGC
Organism: Brachypalpus laphriformis; assembly: GCA_945910035.1. NCBI lineage: Eukaryota > Metazoa > Arthropoda > Insecta > Diptera > Syrphidae > Brachypalpus > Brachypalpus laphriformis. Next base: position 304,461,882 of record OX246754.1, on the reverse strand, counting down.
TCGTAGTACTTACAGTTGTGTTCGGGTTCAAGGAGGTTATGTTGTTGCTGATGTTGAATCATGGATATAGGGATTCATCAAAGCTCCTGCAGCTAGTGCTATTCGGTCCTATCCGGCTGTGAAAGGCAATTTATTTATTGGTAGCATATTACAGTAGATCGTGTTGACTTAAGAATCTATTCCGTTTCCGTTTTTGTTAGGAACTAGATTATATACTCCAATTTTGACTGGGCCCAAACGGATGAACATGCATATATGTATTGTACATATGTTTAGGTTAGTATACTTCGCGTTGGAATGCTGACGTGTACTCTTCAGTTCTTTTTTTTTTTTTATTAGATTCTAATTCTAAACACACATTCATTGGAACTACAAGATATTCAAATGGGCAAATTGGACCAGATCTACTATTTTAACTATAGCAGCTGTACCCAAAATTAGTTGGCATGTGCAAGTAATTACTGATTTATTCAATATCCCAGGCATCACTATTCCGCGCCGGGGCTGTTCCGTCAAAGGAATTAGACTGATGATAGTTAAGCTCATAAGCGTGATGCCAAACACTATCACGTTAACGATTTTTGTTCGATGTTGGCAAATGTGGGGTGGCAAAATCGCATCATCACCTCACCGTGGTGCCCGCTGGATAGCTATCTGATAGTGAACTAACGATGAGTGTATACTGAGTCTGAAGATATATGTGTAGCTGAACACTCAGACCTGCGTAAGGACATCTGAAGTGGGTTACTGACATCGGTGTATCCGGCCCCTCGTCCTAGGGGTTGCCAAAAAAGGATCTGGTCCTCCAGGTTGGGGGTTGTGGCGTCGGGTTAACTTCCCTGCCACGTAAAAAACTTTCGGTTACGAAGCAACCATATGTATAATACAATGGACATACATATTTTGGTGCAAACAGCCCATGAAGGGCCTAGGGCCTAGCTTTCCGTGCAAATGATATAAGATCGTTTATGAGAAAAAGGATTAAAGTTATCGTGTATGTATTTTGAGAATTGCAGATCCGGCCCAATGTGCTCTCTCTTTTCTGTGGTTCATACTAACTACTTAAAGATCCAGCTCTTTAGGTGATCCAGGGACTTCTTGATAGGTATTGACTGGACTGGCTCAATATTTATGGAAGAAGTCACAGTAAGTGAAGTAGAAAATATTCTTAGCTCGGTAAAGGAAGATAAATCTCTAAGTATGATGGCATAATGCGAAAACACTCTCTCCGGTAATAACAAAAATGATCAGTATGAGTCTTGAACAATCAACAGTACCAATGAGATTAAAACCATCAATCGCACGCATTATACATACGAGTAAATGTATTGTAGTAAGAAGGATGAAATATACGTATTGAATATAGCCTGTAGCAGCCTCATTTTATTATACCATTGTATTTATTACATTTATTATATTATAGAAACAAGTCAGTAATTAATATAACTTTTATTTCGGTAATTAATTTAACATGTGTCCTGTCTTGCATTAGCAAATTGTAAATTTCTGTATCATTTTCTTTAACCCTGACTGTAATTTGAAGTTTAGTTTTTTTTGTAAAGCACATACGCACACATTAGCCGTATTTTATTATCACCCAAGATCCATATAGATCACACGACGAAAATAAAATGATCCGGATCTGGATCAACGAATATTTTTCCTTGTGTCTTGTAGTGTGGGTGTAACCTACCAAGGAATAAAAAAAAAATTTCTGGATCACGAAATTGATCCTGATAGAAAGCAAGATCTCGTATTGTTGTTGTATTGCATAGAAATCAAAGATCCATATGGATCATGAGTGATAATAAAATACGGCTATTGTAGCACATTGTTTTTGGATTGTAAAGTTTCGTGCACAATGGGGTGTGGCTTAATTTTAAGTGTAGTTGATCTTTGCACCCGAAAAAGTGTATAAAAGTCACTCTGATTCCGGCAACGATAAGGTAAAGAACTCTTCGTGCTGGCAATAGTCAAGAACTACGTGATTGTTAATCTGATCCTTGGACTGTCTATTGCTAGTTCGGAGACAAATTACCAGGTGAACAGTAAGAATAATGGTGATTGTGGTGCATGCCGAGTCAAACTGTATTCGAACTGCTAACCAATAATCGTCTCACCATTTTAATTAAATAAGTATTTTTTTTTCTATTTTTTTATCTGTAACCCACTATAAAGGAGACAAATAAAAGCACGTTTGTACAAGCCCAATTTCTATTATCTATGCGGCAGATTAAGCTACTGAAGAAGTGATTTGTAGGAAATTTTATATACATATATCTTAAGAAATGTTATCTTTTAGCAAACAACCAGTTCGGTTTCTGAAAAACAAAAATATTAACCGATCGCTCGAAGGTTTTACAAACAGATTGAACAGCAGCTTGCAGAAAAAATCAGTACTCAATGGCATAATTTATTGACTTTAAAAAGCCTTTGATACTCCAAGCCATGTAATTATTTTGAAGCAATTGGAGAAAGTTAACGTAAAAGGATCTATTCTTAAATGATTTGAAAGCTAACTGAAAAGTAGAAAGCTTAGCATCAAAATCATGGACCAATATAGCGAGGAAAATGGAAGTGCGTACGGAATTCTACAAGGATCAAAATTAAAACCTCAGCCTTTTATTGTGAATACAAATAATTTGCTTACAGTCATTAAACAAAGCACAGGCTACGGATGGGCATACGACATAGGAATTGTTGTGAGTCATAGAGATGTTGAGCTAGCAGCGAAAATAATGCAGGGAGAATTTAAGACAGTAACAGCCTGATGCTATGATCACGGACTTGTTATAAACGTTAAAAAAAACAAAAGTCATGCATATTCATCCACCACACATCATATAGTTCAACTTAAAGGTGAAAGTGTCTGTATATAATATGTAGAAGATCATCTCCATCCTCAAAATGACGATGCCTGCACAGCTTTAATCGAAAATGTATTCACGTATTATAACCTAGATGTTACCGTAGATTATAATCTAAAATTTTATCAGCAATGCTACTTTGGATTGGTGTAATCTTATTTAAGGTACGGAATAGGGGAAAGGCATCGCAACTTGCTGGTCTCGAAAGTGTAAAATGCAATCTAAAAAAAATGATACACAGGGTTTAATTAGAACAACACTGCAACAGACGAAACATCGGCAGAGATATAAAGCTTCTTAATGTAGCTCAGTTACACAAACTGGTGGTAATACCAAACTTTCATGATGATGGAACGTACAAAGTTCTACCCAGCAAATCGTCAACAAAAGGAGAAGCTATATACCATCCTGCGATATCAGAACGAATATGGTCGACGGAAGTACGACGTTACTATCAAAACAGTGTTCAAAAAACTTCCTATTGAATTCAGAAATTTGTATAAAACTATGTTAATGAACAAGTTAGGCAATTATATTCAAATTAAGATACCTAGAAACTTTGGGAAAAGAAAATAATTAAATTGAAGTTAAAATTAAAATCTAAGTAATTTAAGGATACCACTGTTACGGATCTCAAAATTATGTATGTCAGGTTAGGTTGAAGTAGCTGCCAACTTATACCAACACACAGAGATAGTTCCTTTGCGATACCTCGTGGATCAAGTGATCCCTGCCTATTCATTAAAACCATTTTGAGGTTCTAATAAAGCGTATGAGGGTTCTGATATCCGTGCTTAACAGATCGCCTAAATCGTTGTAGTAGAGAACTCTTAACTCCCCTGACACCCAACACAGGTGAGTATTAAACTGTTCCACCATCTCTGTGAGAGATGATCGTCAATTTTGAGCTACTAACAAATTTATAGAGATCGATTCCAAGGATTGATGTCGAAGGGTAACAGATGAAAAAAAAATGTCCAATGCTGCAGAGGGAGTTGTACGCAATGCTCCACTTATGCACAAACAAGCGGTTTATGTCTTTTCCTAATGCCATCCGCCAGATAATCACCCCAAATTATATAAAAAAATAAAAATGTTCTAAGCAGTCTTCTGCAGACAAGCCCTTAAGACTTTGCAGATAAAACCTTGTACTATGAAATTTTGTATGCATCAATAAAATCAATCAATTTCGATACTTATAAAGAAGTTATGAATTTTATTATTTTTATTTAATATATGTATTTTATTCTTACATTTTCGTAAATTTGATTTCAATCGCATTCAATTCAATTGCACATAGATTCACTTGGTTTTTTTGCCCTTTTTCCCTTTCTTTGCTTTTTTTCTGTAAGGTCCAAGGCATCTTCTTACCATCAAACCTCTCCACCAAGCTTGAATTCTTATAGCAGAATCGATACGTTTCATCTGCAGTTCCATCATACGAATTTGTTCAGCCTTCTGTTCCAGGTATTCCTCTATAAACTTCTTCCGCTTACAGTCGATTTCAAAGTGCTTTTCATAAGTCTTATTCACTTCCTTAATTTTCTTTTCCTTATCCGCTATACTAACCAAAAGGTCATCCATTTCCTTTGAATACCTCTCCTTCCACATTTCAATCAGCTCGGAATACTTATTGAATTGTTGCCTTGAATACGATTGAAAGTCACTCATAACGCGTTGCTCTGCTTCGGTCTTGGTAAGCAAATGTAAAAGGTCTTGTTGAAGTATCTCCTCATCCCTTTCACCAAGAATCGTGGCTTGCGTATGGCGTGTATGTTCCCATTTTTTAACTAATTCATATTCTAGTTCATTTACCTTACTTATGATTCTCCAATCGGATTTTAAATTATTCAAGGTTTCACTTATGTGCATAACCTGGTTATCTGCCTCAGACTTGAACTCGGTCAGTGTTGCTTTTAGATTCCTTAAGGCGGACATACTCGACCTGTGATCCTCTATGAGTTTTTCCTTTTCTTTATTTTTTTCAGCTTGCTGATTAACTGTTCCAAGAAGTGTATTAAAGGTTCCATTGCCTTGTAGTTCGGCTAGGGTATCCAAATATGTGTCTATCAGCTTTTTTAAATCATTGTTAAGTTTGATTTCATTCAGAGTTGCTACAGGTAAATTACTTCTTTTCAATTCGTGGACCTTTCTGCCTGACTCCCTTTTCTGGATTGTACTGCATCTTAAGTGTTTACCGTGACTGAGAACTATGAGTTCATTGAGGGTTGATGTGAGCACAGTGGCTATTGCGTCTCTTAAAAAAGTGTTCATCTTTACAAATCGCAATTTGCTAAGGAGTTCGAAAAACCACTGGTATAATTTATCAATAAAACAACTAGCTGGTTTCCAAGGCAGAAGTAGCTGGATATGTTATCCAAACACACCTTCGTTGCTATGACAAATCAACAAACCATAAGTTATTATCCTCAACATCCTGTGTTGCCATTTTAGCCGAATTGTATTTTTATTTTACATGTTTGGCACCACTTAAAGCTATACGTAATTTAAAGTTAAAAGCAATGGCGCAAAATTATAGTCATCTGATTTTAAAGAATGTTAGTAGCCACTAACTAGCATCCCTTTAAATTTAAAGCCGGTACTTAACTTTGAATTGAATTATAAACCTACCTACAACTAGTATCGACTCAAACCCAAAAATTTAAAGTTTGAGAACAAAAATGCAGTTTAGGGAACAATGTTGTGTCACATTTAAATGATTTTTAGCCGTTGGTTGGCTGAAATTTGAATTTGAAAAGGTGAAAAAGAATAGCGGATGACAGATGGTTAAAAGCCCACTCTAAAAGTTAAAAGGCACTTTTGGTGGTTTTAAAGTTAGCGCGAGGTGATACGTATAAAGTGGGTTTTATGTCGACTATAAATAGGAAAACACTAATATTGACTTTGTTACGTGCTAAAATACTTTTAAAGTGTACTTTATGCGACTATAATTTTGCGCCAATATGATTAGCTGAATCCGGGAAGAAGAAAATGGCGTCGCTACTCATTAGTTTTGAATCTATGCTAACTACAAACCTCAAGAAATATTTACGAAGTCAAGACGACCCACATTCGTTATCAATAGTTAATGGAAGAAGGGCTAAGATATAAGAAAGTGTTCGGTATCCTCTTTCTCTCCACATCCACGGCCATTAACACATTTATTCAAAATACACTTTTTTTATTTGAGAACATATTCTTCTATGTCCTTGCAAGGATTTGGTGATATAAATTGTTTTCACGGAAATGGAAACTAGATAATTTGGGGTACTCATATATTTCTATACAACAGGAAATGAAAACCAAGAGCAAGTAATCGGCTATAAGACTGTAACAGGTTGAAATTATTAAAAATAAAAAATAAATATATGCCTTTAAGTACAACTGACACAGTGCATGAGCTCGGTTCCATCTGTTGAATTGACAACAGATAGATTTAAGGCTTTCATATATTGATCCAGAAATGATCCCTGAAGACATACAAAATTCAGCATTCTGTGGAATAAATTACTTCAAAGTACGTGCTACGTTCACATGTGCTTATCTGAAGTAGGTGAATTTACGCACTCTACCACATGTGTCCTCATTTGGTGTTTCAACGGCAAGAGAGAGCAGTAATATCAAAATAATTATTTATATGGTGTGTAATGTCAGAGATGGGGTGGAATACACGGTAGCCATTTATAACTTAACATTTACGAGAGGATATACTCGTAAATATACTGACGAGCTCTTTAAATGTTTTAAACTTAATTACATTCACAGTGTCCATAAACGTTAGTTGTGCGGTTCGTTTGAAAAACACTAAAATCGCTCATAGAAATTTGTGAAATGACTTAGGCTAGAATGAGTTTTACTACTTTCATGACATACGTTTCTATTTTAAATAAATTTTTCCTTGTGCTTGGAATTGCGAAACATGTTGGTCTGAAAGCTGCGATAGGAAGCAGTATGAAAATTCAAAAGAGTTATCATAAATGGTGATCACGCGGTATTCCTCACTGCGATTTAAGTCACTCATAACTGTGACAATATCTTTAAATGATTAAGTACGAGTAGTAAGTTTGTTGTTCAGATAACGAGGGAGATTGGATTTGTTATTTTGTCTTTGTTTCTGATTCACAGTCTTTTTTTCGCTATCACCTAATCGCAATTAATCGGATTGACTTTATTTATTTCACGAGAAATAAATATTTGCTTGCTGACTTCGGGACTTAAACCATGAAACATTAGCGCGGTAATCGATGACGTTACCAGCACACCATCGCCACCCCAAGTTTCTGTGATACACGTAGACCTATATAAGCCGTCAGGTAATCTATCAATACTACGTGAACCATACTGAGGATGAAGCCATGGAGCCATTGTCCGAGCCATGGAGATCTGGATTTCCACCTAGCCAAGCACGTTATTTTCTGAGTAGAAAACTCGATCAGCCACCAACCTCTAAAAGCATTGTTGGTGAAATGTTAAAAAGCCACCACTCGGCTTTTGGGATGCAGCCGTTGAGTGCATAATGTGCATAATGAAATAATGCGTACACTATAAAGACTTAGTGGTAAGCCCAACCGCGTCAGTACATACGAATAGAAAAGCGAGGCCTAAGCTCCCCTGTGCTTAAACGGCGGTACCGTAGGGCACAGGGTGGGGCAGGTGAAGTGATTTGTACAAGTCTTATAATCTGACACGAAAATCTACTTTTGGTTTAGGGAGTACGTATCGACAAATGGCGCCCTGTGGACCTCAGTCAGTCTTAAATCTGGTCTTAGTTGGAAGCATGTATGTATGTTCTTCTTTCTCACAAGTAGAGAAGCTTTCTAGAGTTCGAGAATTATAGTGCGTATTCAAAACGAAGTATCCTTTCATCGATCAGCACATTCCGCCCGTGTCCTAAGAACCAGTATAAGAGTATTAATAATCCCTTTGGCGCGCGCAAATAATAAAAAACAAACATTGATCCGCTCTTCGAAGAGTTATATATTTACATATACGAGTAAAGCGAATCAGAGAAATCAATGTCACTATGTAAATAAATATTACACATTTTGGATTAATTCTGAGTGAAATGAAAATACTATACTCCTGAATTTCTAAATCAAAGTAACTAAGAAGTGTAACTTAAATAGTAATTTAGGTACGTTCAGCATCCTCATTGACAGCAAGGCTGCCGTCAAGGCAAAAGTTCCCGCTACGTCATCTTTCAAATTGGTGGAACAGTACAAAGAGGAACTCCTTGGGTCATCGGTACAGGATCACTCTCCTTTGGGGCCGAGACACAGCAACATAAAGGGGACTGAGCGAGTATGTGAACTTGCAAATCGGGAATCTGCCCTTAAGAGATTCCTGGCGGAGGCAGTTCTCGTAGCCTTGGGGGCTCTTAAGAGAAGAATCTTCGCGCACTTCCTATCAAAGGCCAACAACAAATGGCATGGGTTGTGGAATCACATTACATTAAGGCAGATGCGGCCTAATTACAACTGACACAGAACACAAGATCTACAAAACAGGAACCATGCAGATTGCTATGCGATTAGAAAATGCCACTGGTCTATTGGGATCTGCGCGGCCAGGCTAGGTATTTTATGCACATTTTTCCAGCTGCAATATTGCTAGTGAGCAGAAAACAATCTACCATTTACTCTGCAAGTGTCCGGATCTAGGTAGGAGCAGGCAGCACAGTTTTCTCAATGCCACAGGATGGATTTAAATACGTTCACTCCAATTTCACTTATTTCTAGGTTAACATACGATAAGGTCACGTAAGTTCTGGTACTAAAATGCATGCACAATTTGCTGTTACAGCCTCATCTACCATACCATACCATAGATACGTTCAATAACATGTGGATGGATTTAAGCGGGCATTGCAAATCAAGAATTTTTTTATTTATTTTTTTTGTGTAGAATATATGAACATATGTTCATATGTTTGTGATGCCTTGGTGATGATTAAAATGTTTATTTTCTTTGTATCCAAGTCTCTGAGATCAGAAGCGAACGAAATATTTTCCGTTTCTAAATAGCCATTCTCCCAACTGCAATACGGCCAGTTTGAGTAGGCATGCTACTTTTAATAAAAGGAAATAAATATTGTCAAAACATATCGAATTTGTCAGGTTTTATCAATGAAAATAAACACTCATGTCCTATCAACGGGAAAATATAAATATTTACTACATGAATGATGGAATGGCACTCTTTAGCTACACTCGAAGCGCGGAATGTACCACCAGATTGTTATCGCACATGAAATACCACTTTTATCGCCACAAAACATTTAGGTTCCACTGCAACTCACATTGTGCATATTTTTGTTAATCGCGTCAGTGTAATTGGTTTATTTCGTGCAATCTATTATGCAAAACGAAACATCCGTCAATTAGCTGCCATCATTGATGGTCTATAACTATAATACTAGCCATCATCGCCATGATGAGCGAATATTCTGTCCTGAAACGAAGCAGATGTGTAAATTCGTCCTAAATGTGTGAATTTCAGGCGTCTGGGTTTAGCTGTGTGTACGCAATTCACATCATTTATCATTCTGTGCTAATTAATTTTCAATTGCCCACATCACCTTCTGTTCAGTTGAGTTGTAACGTGTCATTAGAGGTGTTAGTTTTTATGCCCTAATGCACAAGCACATACCACATACATATATGTAGGAGTTTCAATCTGTAGATTGTACGATAGTTAAGGTAATGAAGCTGGAAGTATAATGATCGAGATCAAAGATCTTTATAACTCTCCTCTTATGCTACAATATTTTCCTAAATCAATTTTTCTTATCTAATAGTAATAAACTATAAAGCGCAATTAGTGGCTGATGATATTGTAAGATTCAACTAAGATACAATCGCATGGCAGTTTAACTGAGTGCGATCTGCCTCCTTAAGCAGGAGTGTCACCAAAAATATATAGAAATATGGACCCCGCTCTTTTGCGATCTGCAAAAGAGAAAACTTTGCCATTATTCTAATGTTTCAATTGAATAAGAAAAATCGTAATAAGATACAGTTTGCCCTTCAAACAACACCATCTCTGTTTTCTGCTCCATGAAGTCAGATTTTCTATATACCCCTAACGTTATCTACCGGGGCTATGAAATGTGGTTAATATTTTGAAGTCATAACTGGAAATCATGTGGGCGCCGTGGCGTAAGTGATTAGTGTGTCAGATCACTGCGCGTGAGGTTCCAAATTCAAATCCCAGAAAACACCAAAAAGTTTTTTTCCATGGTCCCACCTCTCACGAACATCTGATAAACATCCGATAGTATTGTTGTCTCGAAAAAGCTTCTCAAATCAAATTGCCCTTCGGATACGGCACTAAAATGTAGGTCCCTTCCATTCGTGTGAAAAATATAACGCACACAATATGAGTGGTTGCGAGAAGCTAGGCCCTGGCACTTTAAAGAGCTGTTGCACCAAATATTTTTTTTTTTTTTTTAACTGGAAATCATTTTCAGCAATCAAAGGCTTGCAAATGCAAACTATAATATTTGGATTTCTTTGATTTCTTTTTGCTTCCCAATAATGCCTTGTTCGTTTATAGATACAATACAATTTTTGATCGACTGAAACTATAAACTATAGTTGTAACGATAATTTACTGTACACTATTCGGCAAAAGGTCTTACAAGTATTGGAAATTAGTTTAAAAGAGATTACTCAACTTTCTATTTTTCGTCCATTTTTAAGAAAACCCAGAAATAGACACTTGGCCAATTAGTTGGTTTCAAATAAGTTTTTGTTCAGTTCTGCACCGCAATTTTGCTCTGAAAACCACTTGTGTTATGTGTAATATCGATACCGCACCGTGTTTTCCCCTTATAAACGGGAGAAGAGTACGTACCGGGGAATAATATGGTAAAATAAAACAAATTGTTTTTATTCTACCACTGATTTTATTTCCAACTCTAAGGCCCGCTGTCTCAAGGCATTGGCAGGGACCGCTAGAGTGCACTTGCAAATCTATTCTGAATTTATTTTACCTATCCTCCGCCTTATAAAGTATCGATTCATCCACATAAGACATTCGGTACCGCCTTCGATCTTTACGTGCGGGGTACCTGATCATAAAACGTATCCCGTCATAAATGGCTTACCCATGCTGTTGTAGGGTTTTCTAGCATGTGATGCCATGACCGTCATAAACCATTTCCTCTGATCATGTACCGTCGGCGATCCGTTCACAAAGTGAATTTGATCATTTCATATGTTTATTGCTTGAGGAAAACCCGGATGCTTAGTCGCATTGAATGTAAAGCAATTTAAGCGATTAGGCTTAAGATTTGCTTTGCGATAGTTAAGGGATGGTAGTCGATATATGTATATGGTTAGTGTGATATTTTATATGGGACGCATGTAGTGAGCCACTACATATACTCAATACAATAACGCCTAAATTGAAAAATGTCATAACGTCCGAATAACGACAGATCGCCCAAAAGTAAAGGAAGAAATGGTAACAAAAACCAAATGAAATGACTATTCGCCCAAAAAGATTGCGCACCCAAACATAAAAATGCAACGACGCCCAAACATGGCAAATATGAATTGTTGTTGTAAAATTTGGGCGTTATATCATAGTTCTTGGGCGTTACGACGTATTTTATTTGCGTTTGCTCCATATCGGCCAAAATGTACCAATGCACGACATTCTCTAAAATTGGTGAATCGATTACAAAACTGTACAATAGACCTGGCGCCCAAGTAAACATGTTAAACGAGGTTAATACATAATAGCATAACATACGCGAATGCATAAATAAAAAAAAGTCCTTATCTCCAGGTACCAGTCTGACAGTTGTTAACGGTGCAGGGAAATAACTTCACAGGATTTTACTTAACATGGGGATTAACTTCACCTCAAGTGGGAAATAAAGGCACTCTTATGATACATATGACGATATTTTCCACAGTATCCAAGCATGTACTGTTAAGATATAGGCGTCTGCCAGACAACAATCACCTACCCTTAATGGAGTAACGAACTTGTGTGAGCTGGTAAATCCTGCGAAGAAAAGGGTGAAATCCTTCTAACTCGGGAAGATTTTCTCTGAATTCGGGTATTTCATAATGGCGGGAAATAACTTCACAAAAATTCTGGTTAAATTATTTCCCACTACCAAGGGTATGTCAATAACTGTATCTACTTAGTTATTTTTTTTTAACAAATGTTTGGCGATTTGTCATTGCATTTGGGTGTTATGTTATGTGTTATGTGTTAAATATATGTCCGTTCTGCCATACAAAAAGTACAAAGAATGGCCTGAATAGGCATTACAGGACTGATGCGCACCTGTGCAACCACTGCAATGGAAATCCTTCTAGACCTCGACCTCTGCATATTTTTTTTTCTTTTTTTTTATAATTTGCACGCACTCAAAGGGTTATGAATACCTTTAACATGTTTACACACAGTGCGGGCGTTGGAAAGGATGGATAGAGAGAGAAAGAGAAAGATTTTGGTGTAGTGGTTCTTGAAGCTCAGGTGTTCATGCTTCAGAGAATCTCCGGGGGTGGCGTCCAGATAACTGTGGAGATTTTTTGTTATTATTGTCTTTGCTTCTGATTCACAGTACTTTTTTCCCGATAACCGATGTCAAGGGCAAACCATCATCAACAGAGCGAATAATTTTTCCAGCCACATGACGTAGCTACTGCCAGTGTTATGCCTCCGCAGTAGTGTTCACAGAAGTTTTGCAAATGATCGGACTGACTGTATATACTTCATGAGAAATAAACAAATGCTTGCAAATAAATAAACTGCACTATTGCCACTATTACCACTACTAATTGCATATAAGAATTATGACGACTGCGGCTGCCAGCGCCTTAAAGATCTATCTTCTATGCAACATTAAAGCATCAGAAGAAACCTCCGAAGATCTCACATAAACATTCTTTCAGAAAGCCAAGCAGCACTCATGTCCTACAACTTTGAATTGATACTGTCTGCAAACTCTCCTGCTTGACAGGCAGGCTTGTTGTGAGCTTGCTGCACACAACAAAATCACACTTACTATAAGGGCATCACTGGCACTGAAGCTGCTGACGAACTAGCAAGATCTAGTAACCAATCTCCGTTCATTGACCCCGAACCCTTTGTGGCCATCCTAACAGCCAAATAAAGATTGAGTTAAATCAATGGGAAAACAAAGAAAATTTCACACATTGGGACTCACAATCTGGCCTTAAACATACTAAAAAACTCATAAATTTCTCAAACAAAAGAATTAAACAGATTCTGGCAGTCATTGCTCAAGAAAATCGGCAACAGTCAGTCTGATACATCCAGGCTTACTCTTGAGGACACCGAATCTGCCGAACATATCTTATGTAAATGTTCCACTATTAATCGGACCAGATTTAAATACTTTCAGAAAGATTTCACTTCCCCATTAACGTTGTCTCTTCCACACCTAAAAAAACCCTAAGCTTTCTACGTGAACGTGATTTCAGCTAGGAAGCAAATTCAAGAATGCGTCTCTAAAGGCAACAGCACAAAAGATCTTAACCTAAAAACAAAACCTTATTTAGGTATTACGAGTATGACACTTTTCGATTTTGGCGCGTTGGGGTGCAATAGGGAAGCGTCTTAAGTCCTTTGCTCTTTATTCCACTTCTTGACTTCTGTTTGAAGCTAAAGTGATGGACCTCAAAATACATCTGTTATTCTTTGCTGACGATGGAACCATCATAAGTCAGGATCCTACGTGCCTGCAACGAGCACTTGACGTATATTTTCTGAGGTCTAACAGGCGAACCCGAAAGGCGGATTAGTAGAAATGCAGTGAAATGGGAGGTTTATGAACCCTTGAGTTCAGATCATAACCTCGCCGAAATAGGAAGAAGAAGAGGGTTTTTGATTTTGGCATTGCGATTTTGGGTATTAGTATTTGATTGGGGACAGTGGTGCAGTGGCTAGTGTGTGAGACATTTGGTTTTGGGTGCTATTGCCTTGGGTGTTAAAAACTAAAGGCTTCTTCTTAGCTTGAATTCTACAAGCGTTCTTTTCACTGAATCTGTAGAAATGCGTTAACATATTGAGTGAAACCTAGTCTTACTCATTCGCCAACGCCATGGTTCTGAACCAAATTTCAGAAAAAACGTGGTTGGCGCTGATGTAATTACGCAGTTTAGACTGGGCAACTAATTCCAGGAAGTGTACCCTTCTTCTAAACAAAATGTTTCATAAAATATTTATAAAATTTTTTCTAATTGATTTTTTATCTTAAATTCTGTTTTTACATGATCTATAGTGGGATATTTTCGGTCTCACTATTTGCTCAATAAAATCAATAGCAGCAAATTTATCATTACGGCATAGATACCAAACTAATTACTTGCATTGTTCATTCATCACTAGGATCAGGAACCATACACACAACACCCTTCCTGGCAACAGATTCCCAAGCAGTGTGTTGAACAAATGCTTCTTAAAATCCACCAGTTAATCTTTCAAAACAACAGATCTGGGAACCGGGAGTACATACTGTGCCTGATTTTTAATGCGAATTCAGATACTCGTACATCGTACACATACGAGTACTTGTATCCTCTAGAGTTTCTCTGCAAAACAGCACATAGAAAACATTTTCCCCATAAATTCACTTTACCATGTTATTCTACGTAATTCACTTTATCATATTCTGCAGAATTCTCCCAACTCTCGATACTTTTGATTTTACAAACGTGTGTTAGCTTAAATATAAATTCTATTTGAATATTATTCCGCAAAAATTAAACGACAAGATTCTTTTTGTCTTGGTTAGGTCTGTGTTCACTGATGCAGTGTTTCCCAGTTCAGGTGGTTTCTGGCAATCTTAATTCCTTCTCAATATACACACTTCCCAAGGAACTTCCTCCCCGGAGTGCGCACAAAGTGCCTCTTTTGGACTATGAATATTCATAAATGCAGATAAGAATTGAAATTGCAATAAAACAAATGGGAAATCTGAGTAATGTATTGAAAATCAATATTGGAATTAATTTTGCAGGAAGAGAGTTGGGGCGGAATATGTCCTTGTCATGCGAGACGAAATACTCTGCTGCAGTTGGTTTGCTGTTATGTACGAATTCAAATGAAACGGATGTGGTGACTGCATCCTTCGATGGAGTTACATCCTTTGCTACATGAATGCGAAATGCGAGTATGGCGCAAATAAATTCAATCGACAGAACACCAGTGTGTTTTGGCCAATGGAATGCCCGGGATGCCTCGACTGCTATAAATAATTGTTTGAACAAAAGGTTGTTGGTAAAATATTTTGTAAACATTGTCCATTTGCTTGTTCTGGATTTATACAATAGCATTAAGTTCAAATTTACATTTTTGGACAATCAATCATGAGTGTTGTTCTACTGAGAGTTCACTAACGAATACAAGCGTCAAGTTTGCGTACTACATATTAATATTTCATGTATTCTGGCTATCTCTTTGCTGTTGTAAATTGGTATAAATATGCTAAATAGGTTTAGTTCGGGGGAGAATATGTCTCGTAAAGCACATGTATAAACGGCGAATAAAAACAGTAGAAGTACTTTGAGCGTTACCTTGATATTAGCATTTTTTGATCCGGCTTTGGAGTGACTTTAGAAGTGAACTTTAGAATATCTTTCTAACTCAAACGCGATTTTTATTAATTATTTTTATTGCATGTTGTGTTGCTTGGTTGTTAGGTTGCTTACATGCAAAATCGTTATTTAAACTTATCTAGGGTATTGTATTGTATTGAGTGGTTGAAAAAACATATGAGATCCCAATAAATGTTTTTTTTTTTTGTTGGTCCTTCCCACAAAAAAACCTAATAGAAAAAAAAACCCAAACACACACAAAATAATCACATGGTAAGCATTCACATCCCCGTGTGAAATTTTTATTTTTTTTTTATTTATACGAAATTGTATCTGATGACAGATGAAATGGCAGATGATTTGTTAGAGCACTCAGACGGGTTTTCAACACTTGGTTTCTATGCAGTGACAGCTTAAGATCACCTCTTTGCTTGCTATCTAATGCCGGAAATTGGCACTGTATGTATGCCGCTGTCTCCATCCTTTTTTAAACACTCTGTAGGCATCACCTTCTAGTCTAAGAGTCTTTATGTGTTCTATGAGCATCGGTTATAATACCAATGCAGAATGTTCAAGAATGGTGTGAAATGGTTCTGTTGGAATTCTTTAAATAGCTTGTAACCATTTTTGATAAAAAGAAAAATTGTGACTGATTTTCATTAACAACAAGCCACCACGTTTTTACGAAAGAATGTAAAGTATTATACATTCAAAGTTCGCTTACTTACTCATTTATTTCCTGTACCCGCTTGTGGGTCCTAGGGCCTCCACTACGCCTACTCGCCATCGTGTACTGTTTCTGGCAATGTACGTTAGCTCTCCCCAATCACCGTGCCTCCTTCTCAACTATTCTGCGCCACGTGCTCCTCGGGCCGCCAGGTATTCTGCTATCATAGGTTACAGGTTCTCATTGCAAAGCATGGTTCGCTATGGAACTGTCACATTTTCGGAACGTGTGCCCAATCCACTGCCACTTCCGTCGTTGGATGGCTGTGCCTATTATAATGGTTCCTGACCTGTTCTCTGGTAGAGGTGGTCGATAGAGATACCGTTGGTCCAAAAAATCCTTAAGATGCTGCGCAGGCATCTACTAACGGACGTTTGCACCTTTCTAGTGATAGTGGTGGTCACTCTCCACGTGCTGCATCCATATAACAGCATAAATTCAACGTTGGAGTGAAACAATCTCATCTTGGTGTTCAAACTGATTGCATTGTGTATAATATAAATTTGGGGCAATAGCTCATTAAGTGCCTAGGCCTAATTTTCATCTGCTTCCCTCTCCACATCTGCTGTCATTTGGTGGAGGTCCATAATTCTGTGATAAGGACATCGTCAGCGTAGTCAAGATGTTTCGGCTGGGTTGTAAGGCTGAAAACACACCGGATCAGTCAAAACGTTTTTTGATTCACAGACAAGAAAATGTATTTTATTTTAACATATGTACACCAACCGAAACACAATGTAACAAAAAAATTATTTTCCTTTTTTGTTTCGTTTGGTGTGTGTTGAGAAACAACAAAACTGAGTTTGCGACGAAGTTGTGCCAATTTTATTTAACAGTTTTATTATTTTATTTAAGCACAAAATAGAGAGTGGTGGATTAATCCTTACAATCATAAACGAGATGCAGAGGACACCTTTAAAAACCTGAAATACTCTCAAATAAATAAAACGCCAGTGAAAGGAATTAACAAGAACAAAATTTTGTTTCTGAAAAACAACGATTCAGCTAGCGACAACGCAGCACGTTTTTCTGTTTCGCCTTTGTTTTTTGTTTTGCCGTATGCGGTGCGTGTTGCGCCATAAGCAAGTGTGCAATAATCGACAACGACACTCCCTTGAAACGTTTTTGTTTCATTCGGTGTGTGTTGACTGTATGCAAAGCCGTGAATATTCGGCAACCACTCACGATGCGCTTCGAATCAAAAACATGATTTTTGTTTCGCCTGCTTTGGTGTGTGTTGGCTCATAAGAAGCAATGTATTGTTGTTTCATAAGGCAAAAAAAACGTTTTGTCTGGTCCGGTGTGTGTTCAGCCTAAGAGTCCATCAAATTCTTCTGTCACACTTTTGTTTTATTTAATTTGCCAAAGGGCTGTTCTTGTTGACAAAGCTGCACGAAGCACATTGCTAATCACCGATAAAAATAGTATTGGTGAATACAGACTACAGACTTTTCTTACATCCTTTCGGCTCTCAAATTCCTCAGTCAACCTTCCTCTGTGCAGAACGTGACTTTTGGACCCTTCATATGTAGCTTTGATAACAATTAATTTATCGGGAATACCTCTCCTGCGCAAGACCCCCAAATAAACTCCCTGTTGACACTATCTAACGACTTCCCAAAATCGATGAATAGCAGATGAAGTCGCTATCCGTTTTTAACGCACTGTTTGATGATAACCCGCAGGGTGTTGTTGTGGTCGACACAGGAGGATTCAGAGCGGAAACCTGCTTGTTCAGCACCGAGTGTGTCTTCGAGATTTTCTTTGATTCGCTCCAGAATGGTTTTAGCTATTATCTTAGCTAGAGCAGACAGCACGCAGATACACCTCCAGTTTCCGCACTCCATTAAATTTCTTTTCTTAGGAAGCTTATTCACTTTTTCAACTCGTCAGGAAAGCTCTCAGCTTCCCAAGCTCTCTCTATAAGTCGAAGCAGAAGTTCAGCCGATGTTGCTAGCCCTGCGGGAATACGGTCAAGTCCTACCGCCTTGTTGATTTTAAGTGCTTTGGTCACGGTAGTGATCTCATCCTTACAGGGGTTTATGGTGCGTATTCGGGCATTTCTCACCTCGGGCCACCTGATTTGGAAGCATATAGCGGTTCAAAACCGCAACAAAATGCTCCTTCCATATCTTGAGCTGGTCCTCATCCGAAATGAGCAAGGAACCGTTTGGGCTTTTCACTGGGTGCTGACTGGAGTTGCGACCACATGGCAGCTCTTTCGTGATTCGGTAGACTTTCCTGATGTTCCCCCGGGCAGCTTCTTCTGGTTCTGTAGCCAGCGCGTTAACGAAGTTGCGCCTGTCAAGGTTTGACACCTAATGTCAAATCCTTTTTTATTCAGTTGGGACAATTCAGTGGAATTTTTTATTCGAAATTTCGGATTTCAATTTGGTGGCTTACTCCTGAAAAGTTTTTCAATATAAAACCCCACATTCTTAATTTTTTTTTCACAAAAATGATTCTTACCAGACAATTTTTAATTTCTTTTGTGGATATACTCTCAATATATGAATGCTTGAATAGATTAATATTTAGTTAGTGCTAAGGAAATAGTTAATTTAGAAAATGTTTGTTTATGGCAAATATATGCACATACTCGTACATATGATAAATCTTCCCTGCATCATGCTGCAAGCAATTCGCTTATTCATACCATAGTAAGCTTACATCGAATATTATCTGAATAAATACCTACATATTTTGTTTGGATATAATTAAACCAAAATTAAAAACAAAATATTATCGGGTAGTTTTTATGTTTGTGTTATAGGAAGCATGTCTTAATATTCGAATATTGTTAGTTTAATAAATATTTATTTAAGACTGAATATTAGATTATCGAGAATGTTGGGTTGGAAACAACGTGTATTAAGCCGCTTTGTCACTAGATGGCATTAAAGAAAAATCTCTGTTAATATTAATCCGATCAGGCAACTCTTATCAGCGTTTGAAAGGTGTCATTTTGCTAATTAATTGAAAAAAAAGCCGGGAACATTTGTTTATTCAATCAGTTGTTTTCGCATAGTAAAGATGAATGAGATATCTGAAAAAAATCGATACAGGCGAAAATTCTGCGAGGCTCGTCATAAAATGTTCGCTGTTTGTGGTGAAGGTACTTTATCAAAAGAAACAGCCAAAAGATGCTTCGCTCGATTCCGTTCTGGAAATTTTCATGTCAAAGATACACGCCGCTCTGGTCGAACAACGACTGAAAAAGTCGATGAAATGCTGAAAAAATTCGACGTTAACCGGCACATAAGCAGTCGTGACATCGCTTCGGAATTAAACAAACACAACAGTTTTAAATCATTTGTGGAAGGCTGGCTACAGAAATCAACGCGACGTCTGGGTACCACATAATTCGACAAAAAAAAAATAGGTTGAAAAAATTTTAGTTTGCGAATCGCTGGTGAAAAGGAACGGAATTGAGCCGTTTTTGAATATAAAGATTGATTAGTTTTGATGAAAAGTGGATCACGCACGATAATGCGGTGCAAAAAAAATGTGTGGTCGAAGAAAAGAGAGGCTCCCCAAACCGTTGCAAAGGCGGGACTGACGCCAAGGAAGGTGATGCCGAGTATTTGGCGGGACTTCAAGGAGGGGCCCATGCATTATGAACTACTGCTGTCTGGACGAACGATTAATTCAGAGCTCTACTATCAACAGCTAACAAGATTAAACGAAGCGGTTTAAGAAAAGCGACCGGAGTCGATCAACAGAAAGAGCGTGATCTTCCATCACGACAATGCCGGACCACATACTATTTTGGTGACCCACCAAAAGCTGAGAGGGTTTGGCTGAGAAGTTTTTATGCCTCCATTGCATAGCCCAAACCGACACCGTCGGATGCCCATTTAGATGGATAAATTCCATAAGGGGCTGCGAAAATCAATTATCTTTTCTTAATAGTACTTTCTTTCCAATCAAATATATTATATTTATTATTTCGGTCGACCATTTTTTCTTTTGTAAAAAATTAAGATAGACATACTTTATTTTACAATATAATTTACATTCGCTGCCGCACATTTTCCAATACAATTCAGAGATATGATACATTTTTATCTTGCTACTAAAACATTATTTTAACAATTTTGAAAGTCATTTAAGAAATATACAATATTTTGGAGGAAAATGCAAGAAAACCTCCAATTTAAGAAGGTACAAAATTAATTAAATTATAAAAAATATTAATAAAATAATTTTTACGCACTTGGTACATACTTACATGTTCATACCGGTACAAACTTAGTTTTTTTCAGTTAACTAAATTTAATTGGTATAGAAAAATTCAAAATTGTCCGATCATACATATGTATACACACATACTGCCTTTAAAATTAAATAAGAAGTACGTACATACTTGCATAAGTACTTGCCGGCATACAATGCCTTTTCGCAATTTAAACAATACTTATGTATGTACGTCGGTGGTTGATAGTAATTATTCTCCATTCACAGAACCCAAACAAATTTGTACTACCAGAAAAATTTTGTTCGGACAAACTTCTTTCTTAATGTGTGGAGTCCTTTCAACTTTAATTTTCATACGATTTTCCATAACAACAAAATTATTTATTTGTCTGTTCCGCAAAGCATATTCGTATACATATCTAAGTATCACTACCTTGAAAATGTCAACTATCTAAGTTTAACGATTCAAAAGTTACAATGGCGTGACAGATTGACAAACTGACAGACTCTGTGCTGAATCCATAAGCGTTCTGTTTTTACCCTCAGGTCCGAAACATTCAAAACTTTATAATGAGACAAATTTAAAAAAAAAAAAACTTTATAGGCATTGAATGGGATTAACTATCATCGCTTTTGATGACTCTAAAGTGATGATAAAATGAACCGAGAGAAATCCACTCCAAAGGCGTTATTGGTATTGTAGCGTTAGGATAAGCATTGATTGGCGTAGTCCAAATTTGTCAACACTTCCATTACACACTTTCTGTGAAAACTAACAGGGATATCCAGACTTCTAAGACTTTATTCCAACTTCCCTTCATTACAACAAATTAGCCTGAAAGTACTTCGTCACTCAATCTTCCAGTAGATTAAATGTCTTTCCAAGAAAAAGCCTATCATATGTTTGCTTCTTCGGAATAGATCAGTAACAGCGCCTTCACTGCACGGCATTCAGCCCTATTTCTTATATTAATGATCATAAATTCATGTTTGATCCTAGGAGACTAATTTAACAAGTCATCGTATACGCTAGTAATTTATGCAGCACTCTAAATCGATAGATCATTTCTTTGAGAACTCCAACGTTTCACGTTACCCGCCTGCTCTTAATCTACTTGATGATTATAATCTTTATGCAGGTTGGTCTAAGTGTGCGGTTATTCCTTCTCCATTACCGACCCTGGGACGAAAAAGGAAATTATGCCGTCGTCGTCACCGAGTAAGTAAGTATTCCACCCGCAGGGAATCGGCTAATCGGAAATCAGTATTGCAATTCATAACACGTCTGCCTTCCTACTTTCTCCTGTTATTAATGTCATGAGACATTTAATATTTGGGTAAATTACCATCGAAATCCTTTCTAATTTGTCAGAGATACGAGTACTTTACAGAGAGGCCCAATTCCCGCATAAGGAATTTGTGCGTCATGTTGTACTACTTAATGTGATAAATGTCTTAACAACTTGTGATAAGGTTTCAAATTTCGAGTTAAATTCGCATAACTCATTTTTATGGACCTGTTTTCTACATGACGGCGCTGAAGGTACGTACATACGGGACGTTCGCTATATTAAAATTGAAAAGCATTAAAAAGTTGAACATACTCGTACATACTATATACGGATACCATGAAGCATGGGCTTACAAAGTTTCAACTTTTTCCTTGAATTAGGGTTGCATGGTATGTACTTCTTTGCTCAAGCTCACCACTCTTATTTGACATGCCATGTGGTGCGTGCAAATGTCTGACCGAGTGCCAATATATCACCAGTTTGAGGCTCATGTCCACCCATCTGTCACTAGAATGAGTATTGTAATGCCCTTGTTAAACATTAATGAAATGCATAAATTTGCGATGATATCTCGAAATGCATTGCTCTCAACCGACCATTTGCATGGCCACATTTGAGCACTACATTTCTGTGCTCTGGTGTTTACATGAATTTTTGTGTACATTAATTTTTAAAGTGGTAGTTAGTGTAGGCCCACTTTGCTTATCAGCTTTGCATATATAATGCGATCATTTCATTGCTTTTACTATTTGCTTTATGTCAGAATACACAAGTTTTTATTTTCGTTCTAAGTGATGTGAAAGTTAGTTCTTGTCACAATATTTAAATGAAATCATTATCGCCTTATGTCAAAGTGAGACAACTAACATCTTACTTTTTAATTGACGACTAAGTAAGCATCTTCTATGAGTTTTTATTCCTTGCATGGAGTTAAATGACCTGTCTGTATGTTTATGTGAACAGGTATCGCGTAAGAACTACTACACAAAATTGAACGGGGTTTTCGCAGTTGCATTGCCTAGAGTATAACTTAAAAAATTGTGTTTTATCATGATCCGCATTCCCAATCCACATTCTCAATCCTTTTGCATCCTTTTCGTCATCCACCCCCAATTGCACCTCTGCCCATACCACGTTCACGGCTTCTCCTAACGTATCCAACAAGGTCAACTTGTCACCAACTGCATCTCCCCCTACTTTCGATTCAATACTTCCTCCCACCGTCAAACTCACGTCTAAATTAATAGACCCTACGTCAACAATCAATTACCTCGATGGCCGCTATATTATGTCAAAATTGCGTGATAGCCGGCTTTTTGAAAATGTTCGCCTTTACCTAGCCTATTTAAGCCCCATTTAGATGATAAGTTCAGTTTCAGTTTCAGTTGAGCTTTCAGTTGAGCTTTCAGTTAAACTGCTGTGCAAATGCAAAAACTGAAGCGTTTAACTGAACTGAAACTGAGACTGAAGCTTATGGAATTCCCATCAGTTTTCAATTCAGTTGTCAGTTAAACTGATGTGTAAATAGGTTTCAGTTCAGTTTTCATTTCCGATTACAGTTGGTGGTGGATTGTCAAAGCAACGGATTTGAATTTTTGTGTTTTTTTTTTTTCATTAACCGACGAAGATTGCAAAACAATGTGATAATTTGGATGAGTTTATAGAACTTTATCGCACGTCTCCTTGTTTGTGGAAGAAAAGTGATGCTTTTTATCACAATACGGTGAAAAGAGAAGCAGCTTAATATATGTTGCTGGAGAAACTAAAAAGGTGCGATAAGGAAGCAACGAAGGCCAAGGTCAAGGCAAAGATTAACAGCATTCGTTCTCCTGTTTCAGGTATAATTGCACTTAGACTTGGTGAAGATATTGTAGTAGGAAATTTAAGGCTTTGGTTAGTATTTCCTACTTACTTACTAAGGTGGCGCTACAGTTCGGGGTAAATCTGGGCCTCAACCAACAAGCCTCTCCATTTAGATCGGTCTTTACCTTATTCCCTCCAGGTGTGCACTCCAAATTGCTTGAAGTCCCCTTGAACTTGTGCGGGCCACTTATGGCAAAGAGGTCCTTTACTGCGTCGTCCCTCGGGGTTAAATTCGAAGACTCTGCGGGCCGGAGCATTGGTGTCTATTCGCTCTACATGTCCTAGCTATCACAGACGTCCAATACGTAGTTTTTTGACTAGGTCGATGTCGCTGTATAGCTCATATAGTTCGTGAATGAATCTTCTCCTCCAAAACCCGTCAACGCAAACGTGACCGAAAATCTTACGAAGCAGGACTGGGATGATCAGGGTCTTATACAGAGTCTCCTTAATTGTTCGAGATAGGGCTTTACTATTGAACTGACTTATCAGCCCAATAAAACACCGATTGGCAAGAGTTATTCTTCGCTTGATTTCTGCGCTGATCTTGCTTTTCGAGTTTAAAGCAGAGCCAGTGTAGACGAAGTCCCTTACTACCTCGAAGTTATAGCTGCCCACTGTGACATTCTATCCAATTCGCCGGTGTTGGTTTTCCTTTCTTTTTGACAGCATATACTTGGTTTTGCCCTCGTTAATCGCTTCCGCCTCAATGTCTGCAAACGCACCAGTGACAGCCCGCTGAGTTCTTTCAATAATGTCAATATTGTCGGCATATGCAAGCAATTGTACAGAGATTGTGCCTTCGATGTTGGCTTGTGAGTTCTGCACAATCCGTTCAAGTAGAATATTGAAGAAAAATCGCACTTTTCTCACTCTTATATTGTTACTGTACCTCGTTTATTTAATAGTCTGTCAGAAAGTCTAAGATGCGAAAGAGTCAAAACAGTTTTCATAAGAAAATTAAAGCTTTTGCTCTTTTCATTTAACTATGAAGAAATAAATATTTTGTTGAATGTTATTGTTTGAGTTAAGCATCTTTATGCCGTTGTAATTCCTTAATTTTTTGCTTACACTTAAATACTCATTTTCCTTTTGTATTAATAATAATTAATCCCCATCAATAGTAATTAATATCTGTATGTAATTTCTGAATGGTGCATTCAACTCTTGTCCTGTGGACAATCGGATGTTCCTAACTATTTCTTTGAAAGTATTTTTTAGTAACTATCTCATGAGTTGCAATAACAATGTTAGCTTATAAGTTTTACAGTTGAAATAAAGTATAATAATAATAATAATAATAATAATAATAATAATAATAATAATAATAATAATAATAATAATAATAATAATAATAATAATAATAATAATAACAATAACAATAATAATAATAATAATAATAATAATAATAATAATAATAATAATAATAATAATAATAATAATAATAAAAATAATAATAATAATAATAATAATAATAAATATAATAAAAGTAATAGCCGAAGCAGACAAATACCTAGCTCCTTTAAATCTAAACGGTAGCTTATGTCACACAGACGGCTATTTAATGGCGAAATATATGCTGAAACTGAAGCGTTTATGATCGCAATCCAGGACCGAGTGATTCCAACGAAAAACTACGGGAAACATGTCATGAAGGATTCGAATGTGAGAGAAGATACGTGCCGAAGATGTAGAAGCCAACCCGAGACAGTAGACCATATCATATCAAGTTGCACGAGTCTAGCTCAGACTGAATATACAAGGAGACACATGATAACGTCGCTAAGATTCTGCATAAGAAACTTCTTGAAAAATACGAATTCGTACCCGACAAAGCAGCCTACTACACCTACAACCCTGTACCGATAGTGGAAAAAGAGAACTCCAAAATCTACTATGACCGCACTATTCACTCCGAGCATACAAGGCTCCATAATCGTCCAGATATTACCTTCATCGATAAGAAAGAGCGCAAGGGTGTTTTCATCGACGTCGCGATTCCTGCGAACAGAAATATAAGTCGTACATACAACGAAAAACGTAGCAGGTATGCCGAACTTGCTGTAGAAATCAAGCGTAACTGGAATCTAAAGGAAGTGAAAATAATCCCAATAATAATCAGCGCTGAGGGTATAATCGACAAACAACTGCGAGCAGACATACAACCACTGGGACTGAGACAGAACACCATCGATGCTATGCAAAAAGCTGTCATAATCGACACCTGTTATATGACCAGAAACTTCCTGAACATTAATTAAACAAATCAATAGTAATATATTTTGTTACGGGCTAAGGCCTCCAAAATATGTTTTATATAAGTACCCAATAAGGAGAAAAAAATTCCCAGATAGTAACAAATAATAATAATAATAATAATAATAAGTCACATGACAGCGCGTCACCTTGTCTAAAACCTTTTTTGACATCAAAGGTCTGAGTTCATTACCGACCTGATGGAGCAGCGAGCGTTTTCTATCGTCATCCTGCACAGACGAACAAGTTTGGCAGAGATGTCAAAACTATACATGGCTCTATAAAGCTCTTCTCTATAGATGCTGTCATAGGCGGCCTTGAAATCGATAAAGAGAGGGTGAGTATCGATTTGGACTTCTTGGGTTTTCTCCAGGATCTGTCGAAGTGTGAAGATTTGATCGATGGTGGACTTTCCTGGCCTGAAATCGCACTGATTAAGCATTTCCACTTGCTAGAAATCTGAGAGTTGCACAAAGAATACCGAACTGACGTCTAAATGTACTACCTTTTTCAACTGAAATGACAACTGAAACTGAAGCTGATCATCTAAATGAGGCTTTACATGACAAGCATCGACGGAAAGACAAAAACTAATGTCATGGTATTGATCCAAAGAAAAGGCCTCCCAACTGACTCTTTGACCCTAAAAAACATCAACACTCGTTTTCATGAAAGTTTTAATATCTCCTCTTCCACTGTGGCTAAAGACCTTTCAACCTATGGTTCTCATATTGGTTCCAAACGTCTCTCGTATCTCCCAAAAACACACAGCAACTATAATAAATATTTTCGTCCCTAACTCCATTCCAGTCAATCCTTCTCACTCCGTCGTAATTTCTCCAAAGCTCCTTTCCCTCTACTACCAGAATGTCAGAGGACTTCGCACCAAAACCTCGATGGTGCACCTGAATTCACAATCACTTCCCTACGACACTTTTGCCCTAACTGAAACCAACCTTTGTCCCAATTTTCTTAACTGTAAATTATTCACTTCTGATTTAGCAGTCGTTCGAGATGACGCCCAGGATAATGAAGACCTCTCCTTCGGCCGCGGTGTTCTTTTAGCCATACATAATCGTCTTGATGCAACCCTCGTCAAATTCTCAAATTCCACTTCTTTTGAATTCGTATGAGCTAAATTATCTGTATCCAAACGGAGCGTATATATTGTTTCCTGTTATAATAGCCCTCTCAACCCGCCCAAGCATACAAGCTGGCCGTTGATACAGTAGACTCTCTGTTAGATATCCCTGATCTTGATGACGATTTTATTATCGTTGGCGAATTCAACCTTCCCCTCTTGCAATGGACTCAATCGAAGGACGAATCATCATTTGCTCCTACTAACTCGTCCTCAGAAAAGGAAACCTTCCTTACTGATCGTCTTTTTGGCTCCGGCTTTTTTTAAACTAGCGGCATAACCAACAACTTAAGTAGGCAGCTAGATTTTGTTATCTCATCCGACGCCCATAATTTTTTGGTTGCTGCAAGTAACCATCTTCTCTCCACCCTAGACCACTATCACCCCCTTCCGCTCTTACCTTCTCGTATGAAAACGACCGCATCACTGTTGATTCAGAAGAACTCTCAATCTTTCAGCTTTCGTAAAGCTGTCTTCTGAAGGTAATATCTACCCCCACCGATTCACTTTTACTTCAAAACGATCAAAATTCATTCCACACATGGTGCAACAAAAATTTCTTAGAACTTAACGTCTACCGTCAATCCATAACATTTTCCCGTAAACGCCTCCCCCCATCCCTCAGAACCTATTACTTTAATAATGTATCCGTTCCCTCAGTCTCCTCTATACGCGATCTGGGTATTATTTGTGATAGGGAGCTAAACTTCCGTTCCCACATTAATCAAATTATACACAAGGCCAATTCTTCTTTCGGTTTCAAAAACGCTGGTCTAAGGAATTCTCGAACCGTTACGTTACTAAATCCCTTTACATCACCTTTGTCAGACCCCGCCTTGAATACGCCAGCCAAGTTTTGTCACCTTATCACGACACTCACTCCCTTAGAATCGAAGCTGTGCCCCGAAGGTTTATCGGTTTGCATAACGCGGTCTCCCATGGGCCGACAACTATATCCTACCCCCCAACGAAAATCGGCTAAAATTAATTAACCTGCAAACCCTTGCAAAACGTCGCGAAGTCGCTGACATACTCTTCGTGCACCAATTATTAACCGGATAGACTGCCCCGCACTACTGGAAATGACTTCCCTTCGCACTAACCCTCGTAACCTTAGGTCTGTACCGCTCTCACCACCGCACCAACTATGGCCACTTTGAACAAATCTGCAGAATGTTGCGCCTGGCCAACAACGCACAAAACACCCTTGACTTTCACTCCAGTCTATCCTCCCTTAGAAAGTCCCTCCACAACTCTTCATGACCTCAGTACACCACACCAGAATTGTCTATTCCCCATCTCCTCTTTTCCCATCCCTCCATGGTTTTTAAGATAGTTTTTAAGACCTACTTTACTGAAACAAAAATGTGTGGGCCCTAAAAAGTCCAGGAAAAAGAATAAATAAATAAATAAATAAATTAAAAAAAAAAAAAATTAAAAAATTTGCGTTAAGTTCCCCTCCCTTTTTGTTATAATAGTTTTTAAGTTTAGAGTTAAATTCCCTTTTGTTAGTTTTAGGGTTTAGCTTTACGTTGTTGCTTGTATTAAGCTCAAATAAATAAATAAATTATTTGGCAATAACGTATAGCAAGCTTTTGTAATATAAACAGAGACGGAAGATTTATGGTGTTTCTGTAAAAGGAAAAATGGCCCCTTTTCTAATACACTTAACAATTTATGTTTTCTACCATCTCGGGAAGAATTCTGAAGATTTGGACAGATAAACGATCCTAAGCAATAGAGATACCAAAGTAGAAAAATGATTAATTCAAGGCACTAAGTTGGATTTGTGTATGCTTCTTAGGCGCAAACGAGTGCAAAGTGTAAACTTTCCTTCTTAGGTCCTGTGCCTCTTTATGGGTCGTATTACATCTACTACGACTACGCTCGATAGTATTCGGTTCCCAGCAATTTATTTTCATTCACTCCAGCTTTTCCCCAAATGTCGTACATACCTCATATTCCTATTTAATTGTAGGATATGTACTTATATTAATTCTTAAATAAAAATCTTTAAAAATATTGGTTTGTCTAGTAGAACCTTTCTATTTCTATTTGAATATACCTTCAGAGGCAAAATCACCAAACAACCCCGTCGCTATAATGTAAAGGGATACTTCAAACTGCTTTAAAATGCTGAATGCATTTGCTCTCGCGCAGCTTATGAAAAAAATATACAGAATACAGCATAGTCGTAAAGCAATCATTAAAGCAAGTATTTTTTGTTTCAAAAGCGTCGTCAACAATTTATTGTTATTAGCAACTTCAATTTGAGTTATACTCAAGCTTCACTTGTACCTTAATTATGAAATCCACACACACATCCAAAGTGTTATTATTCACTTGTATGAGTGCATTTATTCATAAATGCGACTCAGAAGTGGTTTATAAGGAGTTAATGTCGCTTTCATCTTTAGCTTTTATTTATATAATTTTTTCGCGCGATAAATCATAATCAAGTGTCTTAACGCAGAATGATTCTGAAAGGCAGTAAAAGCAAATATATTTGATTTAGGGATTATCGGCTTCAATATGAATGATTGACTTTTCAGATCGATATATGTACATATAATATCTAGATACAGTATATTTACGTACAGTGGTGTGTTATTAATGTGGAGTTTAAGTTCACCCTGCACTCTATTTTCTAAACTCTCTATTACAACGATGCAGCATAGTTGGTGTGCCGTTTAACTGAACCACCAACGAGATGACGAAGAGTTGAGAAGATCGTAGGTAGTGGAAGACGGGCAGCGAATTAATAAAGACGAACGACGAAGACGTGTGCCGCCACCGAAATCCCTAATCATTTGGTCATACGTTTATACATACTGAGATCAATTTTTCTTTTTCCTTTGTACACATTAACTTTTTCATAATACCTTTTGAATTATAACGTTTTCTAATAAGCATAATCGAATTGTTTTTATATCGATTCCTACATTAATGCTTAAATCTCTTATCAGCGTATTAAGATAAGCACATCAAAATAGTTACCAAGCCCTGATTTGTTATGATAGCCTCAAGTCTGAGAAAATGTGAAACTAAGAACCAGGTCAATTTTGCAAGAAAGGAAAAGGAAATGGGTAATCACAGAATAAGTTCAACATTGTAGTATGTGATGCTAACTACAATACATGGTCTGTCGAAGACTGAAACTGATGGATGTTAGATCGAATTCACACACATTGCAGTGTATAATAATTAAGCTGATTGGTATCTGTATTAGGGGAATAGTCGTACTGAAGTTTTCGTTTCAAAGTAAACACGGATATGTACATACAATATTTATTCATTAGAAATGCGTGGGCTACAAGCACCTGCTGCTGTTAACATACTGTACCAATGCCACCATTCAATTTTCAATTTTCAGGAGGAGGCGCTGTCCAGGCGCAGTACTAACGATTATGAAAGTTACTCATAGGTAAATATACAAGGAACGACCTGCTACTATTCATTCTTATATACTCGTACGTAGTACACATTGAAATTTTTCCAAACGTTTTTTTTTTATAAACTTTTCTCGGGAAAGGCGAACCTGCAATGCTGAGCCAGCGCCTCGAGATCGCTGCAGATTATGTATGTCTGTTGATTCTGTGTTTAAATTGTTTCAGATTATAGTTTTTTTTGGATATAGATACAGTATGACGCGAGGTTAAAAGGTTTTGTCCTTTTAAGATGACGAATTGAATTGTTCGCGTCAAGTAGTTCAATGACAGTACGGTTACAATGGCCGTGAACACGATCTTTGTGTTTACGCGCAAATTTTGTTATCTCTTCGACGACGCTGGGAATTCCCCGATCCGGATGAATATCTTCGTTACGTACATACAACGGTGCGTTAACGATCGTTCTAAGAACTTTATTTTCAAAAGTTTGTATGATGTTTCTATTGCTTTTCTTGGTACAACCCCATAGTTGTATAGGTACCATACGTCCGCACAGGCTTTAGCACTTGCTTATAGATAAGCAGTTTGTTATGTAGGCTCAACTTCGAATGTTTTCCGAGTAGCCAGTACATTTGTCGGTATTTGTTTTGAAGCTCGTCGCCTTTCTTTTTTACGTGCGATTTCCATTTGAGCTTAACATCTAGAGTCATTCCTAGATATTTTGCTTCGTTCGCGTACGGTATTTGAGCCGAGTTTAGATATACAGTCGAGAACGGATAAGTGCACAATGTCCGGACATCGATTTGTTGTGCTCTTATCCGGTCTGTGCACTTATAAGTGCAAATTTTTGCACTTATCCGTAAGTGCACATTTTTGCACTTATATGTACTTACTTACTAGGTGCACCTTATTTATACCGTATTTACACAGAAAGAAACTACAAATATTTATACTATTTGGAATATTTTTATTAAAAAAAAAGCGAAAACTAAAAAAATTAACTAAAAGAACGCAAAGAAAAAAATATCAAATTCCATTTTGAGCTAGGTATATAATTGCACATCTGTATATGTATGTGCATTTGTACATACGTCCATGTAGATAGTATATCCAAAATAACATTATTAATACATACTACTACTAGTGGGGCGCCGTGGTGTAATTGGTTAGTGTGTTGCACTACTGCGCGTGAGGTTCCAAGTTCGAATCCCAGAAAACACCAAAAAGTTTTTTTATGGTCCACCTCTCGCAAACGTTTGACAAACATCTTCTCAAAACAAATTGCCCTTCGGATATGGCACTAAACTGTAGGTCCCTTCCATTCGTATGAACAATATAACGCACACAACATGAGTGGTTGCGAGAAGCTATTCCCTGGCACTTAAAGAGCTGTTCCGCCAAATATTTATTTATTTGTAATACTATGTACAAGACGTGCCATGATTGCCGTGCCATCAGGTAGGCGACTCCCCGGTAGGCATAGAAAAAGATGGCTGGACCAAGTCCGACATCTCTCCTGGAGCCGTCTAGGGATTCCTCCTGATGAGTTGGAGTCAGTGGCTGAGGATCGAGAAGGATGGAGGGTCCACCTGAGCATCCTACACCCGCGACCCTCATGAAGGATTGCCGGGCCATTGAAAATGTATGTATGTATGTACTTTGTATGTAGTTATAAGTGCAGCTAGCTACCTAATTTTTTATGAACGTAAAAAAATTAAAAATTTGCATTTGCACTTATCCGTTTTAAAAACAGTGGAAATCTTTATTCGGGGTTTTGAAAAGTTGTTCTCTTATGAGCAATTTGCACTTAAACGTTTTGCACTTATACGAACAAATTTCTATAGAAATCGCGTAAAATGGCTAGAGACATCTAAAGTTGTTGAGTTTATGCGATTTTTCCACTTAACCGTTTTCCGCTTATCCGTTCTCGACTGTATAGGCAATCTATGCAATTTTTTGTACGTTAAGTTGACGTGAGTAGATCTGTTTTCGTTCAGCACAATACGCCAAGAATTCGTCCAAGCGTGGACTTTATTAATAGCATGTCGAAGCTTTCCAGTTGAAACAATATGTTTTTGAAAACTGATTAATAAATAGGTCGCTATATATTTTTTTTATTTTTTTTTGTGTAGCTGGGTGAAAATCGTCGAAAGACATCGCATGCGAGGTGTACGATAGTGTGGGACTTTAATCCACTAAAAACACGAGTAGAACAAAGCACCCCCAAAGCTGTATATCATTTGTCCATATCAGCTTTAATATTGGCTTATAAAGCAGTAGCTTGTTGCATACTGAGAGACAGGAATATCTCCCTAGGAGCCCCTACATTTTTTTTACAGCGAATATTAGTCGTTTTTTCTTGACAAGTGCCTTCCAGTGCAATTTAGCGTCAAGAGTCATGCCTAAGTATTTAGCTGAGTTCAAATAAAGAAGAATACGTATGTATTGTACATTTTTATTTGTAAAGTTAACATGAACTGACTTCAGTTCGTTCAGTTTTATTCGCCATTTTCTGGTACATTCAAATTTATCATTTACTGTCCTTTGCAGTTTTTCGGTTACTTCCTTGACGGTTTTACCAACAGCAAGAACAGTAGTTTCTTCATTTTGTGGTAGGTCGTTTGTGTATAAAATGAATAAAACGGGTCCTAATACACAACCTTGGGGTACGCTAGCTTTTATTTATTTTAATGAGGAGTGCTCACCTTCTTGCTTTATTCCAAATGATCGCTGCATTATATGAGACTATTCTTATATATATATTTTGCAGCTTATGTATTAATCCTTTGTGTCACACTTTATCAAAATTATCAAAAGCCTGTGTAACATCAAAACGGATGGTAGGCATGGAGTTCGGGCATAGCTCGGCTCGGCATAGTTCCCCAATCCAATGCCGTTCCGACCAAGAGGAAGAGAGCTTGCCCGCCGATGCCGCCACCTGGGCAACCGGGAGGCAAGGATGACCCCTTGAGAAAGGGTCTGTGCGGTGCGGAATCTCGCTGGTATCTGCGCTACCTCGAAAAGGGCCTTACACCTGAGGATGACAGGAAAAAGGCGGAGGAGCATAGAGCAAAGCCCGACTCCAGTACTGTGCCATCAGCTAAGAGGGACAGTAATGCTATAACACCTCCTGCATGAAATGTGCAGAAAAGGCTGAGGACAGAGGAGAGCGCCAAGAGGCCCCAGGCAGAGGCTGCGAATGCTAGCGCTGTCTCAGCTCGTAGAAGCTATGCTGTGGCTGCTGGGGCAGCTCCGGTTGGTGGAAGACATGGTGGGGCTGCGAAGGCTGAGCAGGTTGCGGTACTTCCTGTGAACTACCCACAGGAAATGCTCGATGCAGAAGACCTCAAAGCACTCGAGAACGCCATCGTGGCGGAAATGGTCCTGGGATGGGAGCATAAGCTCAAGTTCCAGGGCGTTCATTTTAAGAATGGCATTGTACTGGTCGATTGCGAAACTCCGCAAACGGTGGAATGGCTGAAGACCGTAGCTCCCAAGCTAAAAGGGTGCGCCTTACTGCATGCCGCCGTGCGGAAATACCACGTGTCCTTTCCATTACCATCTTCCTACCACGCAGCGTGGATCTGGACTACCAAACCTCTTTGGCACTCCTAGAAGCGCAGAATGATGGCTTGAACATCAAAGCATGGAAGGTTTTGTATGGCTCTCGGTATTGATCAAGTGTCTTTTGAAGACATTAAGGCTCAAAACTGCTCTCTGAGCTTCCGTTTCGGAAAAGTGATGGTGGGTGAACTCAAGAAGCTGAAGGAAAGTGCAGGGCATAATACCAGCTCGAAACCAACCTCAGAGGAGACACTCACGGAAGTGAAGCATCCGGTTCCGCTGACGGTCGAAGCACAACTTCCACTGTAGAACAGGACGCTCGGAGCGCAGTAAATTTATCTCCATCTCAGATGACTCGTTATCTGAGGAGGAGCTAAACAGTACAGTAATCTTTCTCCCTTTGGACTTTAACCTGGAGGAAGAAGAGATTCTGCTGACGGGGGGTGGGGCAACAGCCCCCGACGAGCACTAGCTCGGTAACCTCCACTAGTAAAATAAAGGTCGCCCAGGTAAACATCCACCACACCATAGCGGCATTAGCCGCAATAGCTAGGATGTTTACTAAGCAAAACATGGGCATTGTATTGATTCAGTAGCCATGGATCTTCAAAGGAGGAGTCAAAGGACTGTCATGAAAGGATGCAAAGGTAATTTGGAATATAAGAGTGACAAATCCAAGGGCATGTATCCTTATCAATAACAAAATTAACTTTCTCCTACTTTCAGAATTTACGACGGGAGACTTGGTGCCATTGTAGGTTTCTTTGAACATCGACGGAGTACACCGCACCATCATCATCGCTTCTGCATACTATGCTGAGGTTGAACCAGCTGTCTCCCCGGACTGGAGCACTGTAATATTCTCCAAATGCCGCTGCTGATTGAATGTGACGCCAATACTCACAATGTTATATGGGGGAACACCGACACCAATACCACCAATGTAGGGAATACCCCAACCTTTGTTGCTGGAGTTTGAAATGAAAGTTCTTGACCTCACGTTGGGTAGCCCGAGCATTAGTAGGTTAGTCAGAAACTGAAAAGTATCAGATGAGCCGTCATTATCTGACCATAGAATTATTGTGTTTGATTTAGATAGTGCATGTATTATAAGAAATCCAATCAGAAATCCAAGAAAAACGAATTGGGAGGTCTTTAAAGAAACCCTGGACAGTAATCTGGAGCATATCGATCATAGGAGGACACAGCACACTATCTAGAGTTAGAAAACGCGGAAGAGAGCATTAATACCGCAATTACAAACGTGTTCGAATCGAGCTATAGAAAGGGTGGGAAAGATGTGCCTTGGTGGAGCAGCAATCTAACAAACTTACGTTTTGATACACGCAAGTTGTATAACAGGGCAAAGCGTAATGGAGATTGGCAAAGCTACAGGGCGGCACTTACAAACTGCAACAAAGAGCTAAGAAGGGCGAAAAAAGAAAGCTTCAGGAAGTTATGTGAGACAATAAATAGCACTCCTGCTGCAGCTAGGCTACATAAAGCCCTAGCAAAATCGGGGAGATTGCCAACATCCCTTAAAAAATCAGATGGTAGTTTTACTGAAGATGAGGAACAAAGAGCATTACTGCTACATGTGACGCGAATATGACCAACACGACCAGACCTCGTAAAGAAGATTGAGAGATTGCAGGGGCTATCTATTCCAGAGGGAGAATCGGGTGGGCAATTAGCTCCTTCCAGCCCTTCAAGTCACCAGGTGTGGATGGTAATATACCAGCCCTATTGCAAAGGGGGCAAGAAAAAACCCTACCACACCTTGTCAGAATAACAAAAAGTAGTCTCGTATTGGGATATATTCTAAACCAATGGAGACGCGCCAAAGTTGTGTTTATACCAAAAATAGGGAAGAAAGACCCAACACAGCATAAGTCATAGAGACCGATCAGCCTAACATCGTTTCTTCTCAAAACAATGGAGAAAGCTGTAGATAACTACCTTAGCGAGGATGTACTTAATACATCCCCACTGCATTACCGCATGCATACAGAGCGGGCAGATCCACTGAGGCTGCTCTTTATCAGCTGACGAAAGCCATCCATAGTTTTCCCCGTGCTCTAATGATATGCAGAAGCCTAGCGGGTAATTCTTAAGGGTTTAGTCCAAACATTCTAAGATGGATGTATATTGCCATTGTGAGAACAATGATCACTTATGGAGCAATAGCATGGACAAAGCGAACTAATCTAGTCACAACGAGGGAGACACTCACTATAGTGCATAGACTTGCGTACCTCTGCAT
This sequence comes from Brachypalpus laphriformis, assembly GCA_945910035.1. Classification (NCBI taxonomy): domain Eukaryota; kingdom Metazoa; phylum Arthropoda; class Insecta; order Diptera; family Syrphidae; genus Brachypalpus; species Brachypalpus laphriformis. Next base: position 304,425,742 of record OX246754.1, on the reverse strand, counting down.
CACTGGGGCCATGAGAACACGTCCGACTGCAACCATGGAAGTAGGGTTACCATTTTAAATTTATTAATGGGAGTATTTTAGAAGTTCACAGGGGAGTATTTTGTGTCCGAGGGGAGTACAAAAAACAAACATTGCAAACCAAACATGTAAATCGTTTAAAAATATGGCTGAATTCTTAAATGTCAAAATAATGTGCATCGTGAATGCGTCACTGCCATTGTGAGGCGATGTCATGATGCTTTCGTTATGCGATGCTTTGAAAATGCGTTGCAATCTTTGACGTTTTGGAACGATATGAATTAAAACAAAAACTATTATCAAAAAAAAAAAATGTCTGGTAGTTTTTAGTAAATTTTACAAAATTTAGTATGTAATAAATAATTTAAAACAATAATTTCTTACGAATCAGGAGAAGAGGCTTCCATTTTGGCGAAATAAAAAACAATGAAATGTCAAATGACATTTGCATCACACCAGTTCATGATGCGGTTCATATTTACTTATGTTTGCGCAGTAGATATATTCACGATGCTTTTTGAAACGGCATAAAGGAATTCAGCCTATATCTTCATTGCATTTATTTTTATATCTGATTTAAACATTACTTACTTACTTAGGTGGCGCTACAGTCCGAGGTGGATCTGGGCCTCAACCAACAAACCTCTCCAGCCAGCCTGGTTATGAGCCTCTCCACTTGTTTGCGTCACCTACCGCGAGGTCGTCCTATACTGCGCCGTACATCCAGGGTGGATTCTGAGACTTTCTTGGCTGGAACGCTGGGCTCCATCCGCTCTACATGGCCCAGCCATCTTAGTTGCTGTATGTGAACCCTTCTGGCTAAGTCGATGTCCTTATATAGGCCGTATATAGTTCGGCATTGTACCTTCTCCTCCACTTGCCGTCTATGCAGACTAGATCAAAGACAGCTCGAAGAAACCAAGGGCATTCTCATCTGATTTTGACAAAGCCCATGCCTCTGCGCCATACAGCAGGACTGAGGTGATTAATGTCTTATAAAGAGTTACCTTAGCAATTCGAGATAGTACTTTGTTACTAAATTGCATTCTTAGCCCATAGAAACATCGATTGGCAACAGTAATACTGTCAGGCAGCCAAGCAGCTATCAAAGCACTTGACTCCTATGTCATTAAGTCAAAACTTGTGTGGGAATGCCTATACAAACTTAATGAACTGGGCAGAAACAATAAAGTTACGCTTTACTGGATACCCGGTCATATCGGGATAAAAGGCAATGAAGCAGCAGACGTCTTGGCAAGACAAGGGGCTGCAGAACCTTTCATTGGACCTGAACCATTCTGCGGAATAGGGGAACATACCATACGCGAGGAATTCAGAAAAATTGAGAAAGAAGACAGGGCAAGAACCTGGAACAACACCACTGGTCTGAGGGAAGCTAAGAAACTACTGGGATGTTACAACCGGATAAGATTCGAACCCTGTATCTGCCTTATCAAGAATAACCTACGAATCCTAACAGGCTTCCTAATGGAGCACTGCAAACTCAGGGAGTATTTACGGAAACTAGATATAACAAATGAAGGCCCTTGCAGATTCTGCAATGAGTCAAGTGAGACTCCGGAGCACCTTCTGGAATCTTGTGAGGCACTGACCCACAAATGATTGAAATACTTGGTCAAATACCAAATATCAGAAGAGGATATGCCAACCATGGACCCACTTCTCATTCTCAGATTCTTAAAAGAAACTGGTTTGGAGAGAGAGCTCTAAGGTGAACTATTCTCGCCAAGGCAAAGTAAGACCTTCAAACACAATTCCGAAGGAACTGCAATGCGACGGGCACTCTAACGAGGGAACAAACATCTCCAAGGTATTAGCACGGGGCACAATAGACAACTAAGTCGCAGTGCAAAATAACCCTATACAGTAATAATAATAATAGGCGACCATGCAAACTGGCAGGATTGAAGGGCAAACTGACAAAGTTGACGGTCAACCACCAGGGCAAAATACCAAAGTTTGCAGTCAATCGACATTCGGTCAGCTACTACAATGCTTTTTGAGATTCGCATCTCTTCTTTTTCGCTAAGAATGCGTAAATATTCAAATTTCTCATACGCCATCCAAAAGAAATTGCGATGTAACGCCAGTTCTTTGTCACGTAGTTATTGCAACAATTGTCCACAAAATTCCTCCAATTCGCGCTTCGCGTTCGAATCTTTAACCAAACATTACGCAGCTTTCGCGGCTGCTCTCCAACACCGTCTTCATTTTAAAGTATATGAATTGCTAATATTAGCTTTTGAGTCTGTTACCTACATATATATTTTAAGATAATTGAAGGTTAGGTTAGGTTAAGTTGGCTGTGATGTTCCATGTTTCCACTCAGTTTAGATGATTGAAGCATATTTAAGAAATTTATGCCAAATATTCCTCGCAAGAATTGATTTGTAAAATAAGCTGTCAAATACTTTTCAGATAATGTTAAATTTTTATATTCGAAACAAATTGGCAAAACATTTGACACTAAAGCATTTGACCGCCATTGATACCAAATGCAAATTTGGTTCATTCCTATAGAGATCGATTGCCAGGGCGTCCATAGGGCTTCCCGCTATACTGCCTGCCTGGGTGAGTGGATTCCAATGTCCAATCCACTGCCACTCTCTGCTTCGTACTTCCGGAGAAGCTTAGCTTGTCATGGCTGTTTCTTTTGACTACTCTTTACGAAATAATTAGTCCAACGAAATTGTTTACAAAACAAATATTAAAGAAACAGTAAATGACGATAAGAGCTACCGGTATAGCTTTCAAAACAAATTTTTTGCAATAATGACCTTAGACTTAGACCTTTTACTACTAGTATGAACTTAAGTTTTATGCATATGGCCCAATGTATATAGCATTTGGATGCGAAGTGTCAAACACTTGTTTGACTCGTTTGACGTTTAACACTGCGTCATATAGTGGAATCATAGCTTGATTCTTGTTTTATATGTACTCGTAAGTACATACGGAGATTCGAGAACGGAGATTGATAGGCAATCACGAATTTTGTGATCCTTTTTACGGAATTTCTACTGATGCGATTTTCATAAATTATACACCGTTGAAAAGCTCTTTCTATGCAGATGTGCACAAAGTTTTTTTTATTTTAAGTAAGTCAATACGTGTGCATTTAGGCTTGCAATAAATACACAAATCACACGTACAGTGTAAAGCCACCAGCCTCTTAATTACCCACAGAGTTGCACTGAACTCTTGTGTTTCTATTTTGGAAGTTGCTTACGTTAAAAACAGAGCGATCAGTGATGCTACTAATGCATTTTTAAATGTACTTCTTTAAAAAAATATATAATACTACATGTTTATATTGTACCACAGATACCGCAAATCGTACATATGTATATTTTTATAATGCAAATATTAAAAATGAATGGCATTGAATTAAGCAATAATGTATTTTCATTAAATATATAAAACATTTGATTAACTAGAATGCGGTCGAATTGAAAATGATAGCGACACTCCGAAAAAGAGATTCTAGAAGTTTACCCGGAATTTGAATAAGAATTTCAATTCGCTCTACATAACTACAACGATTCATACATACATAATTCAATACAGTGACATACATTATGCATGTAGTCTAATTTTAAATTTAAACATTTAAATATAAATTTCTTTACGAAGGAAAACATGTATGTACATATATTCATAGATAAATACACAATACCAACTTAAAGTCATACAACTCGAAACTCAAGGGAAGTTGACAAAAGAGTTTCGAAATTGAAGACGACCATAATTCGAGTAATAAACAACACACGCGTCGACGGCTACATAAATGTTATAACTTCATTCGTATATCTTTTCCTTACAGCACATCTAGATATGTATGTACTTGCGCGTGTATACCAAACTTAAGATACCAAGTACCAAAATAATTTACAACACTTAGGTATAAAAGAAAATATGATAATCTCGTGATGAAAGCGCCGAAAAAAGCCCAACTTATATACCTATTTACATAGCTTCAACTTACTTTACTGGACCTAAGATATTTCATAAACATAATTTCATTTTGAAATTTATTCAATAACCTGATTTGCATAATCTTAAAAGCAACAACAAAAAAATTGGTTTTATATGACGTAAGAATCAGCAGCTTCTTCGTATACATAGACCCTTCGAATACTTACAAACTTTACAATCATATTTCGAACACAAAAGTCAGAACAATCCTGCAGGAAGGAAACAACTTTCATGTACAAAATTTGTAAGGAAATTACCATATGGATTATCACTCTCGGATTATTGCTCCGATGAGCTCAACCACATCCTTAACTTCTACATTATTCTTCTTTTTCTCTCAATTGGAGGGGGTTGATTATGGTTTTCGTGTGTTCGCAAATAACTTTTTCATCTTCAAAGACACCACCCACACAAATATGTACGTTATACCTCCTGTGACTGTGTTAGCATAATGACTTAATTGCTTGCATAATTTTTCCTATTTTACTCGTTAGCTGTGTGTGGTAGCTAAGTGTTTACATTATGCGATAAAGTCTCCTATCTGTCGTTCCAGAAACACTTGAAACCGCTTTCAAATAATCAACCCAAGTTCTCGGCTTTTCGCCCCTGCAAGGTCCTCGTAAAAATGAAAATGCTACTTTGCTACAAGAAGGGAACTGGCTTGTAGGCACATCAAAAGCAATTGCAAATTATTTCTCGTTGAATCTCAAGTAATTTGTATAATTTGCTCATTGTTCCTATGAGTATTTTACGAAACAGACATGTACGTGCGATAAAGTTTTGTGTTGTGTATGTGTAATTAGAGGCCTATGTAGCAAAGATTTTCCAAATGATGTCTCATGACTGTGGTAAAGCACACCTGGTTCTTGTCTGAACGTTAGAGACGGATCCTTCATACTTTAGATGGCCTCGTAGACAAGAAAGGTGTACTGTGCTTGCTGGCTGTGTACCCTATAATTCTGCTAGGGTTCGAGTGAAATTTACGATTATTCTGGGCCGATTATGATTGTCGGTCTGGTATAAAGTGGGAAACGTGCTCCCATAGTATTAAGTTCGTGATCTGGTAGTTCTTCAACAGAATTGCAATTCATATATTCCGGGAAGTTGTTTTCATAATTGAAATAATTTTTTATCGGTTAATTTGAAAGGAAACCAAATTGTGCACATGGCTGGCTGCAATCATTTGCAAGAAGGATAACTACTTGCGTAATTGCTATAGAGGCATGAATGTGTTCAATTTGGAAACAAATTATGAGCATAATCTTGTTGAAATTAATTTATGAGCGACAGAAAGAGATGCTCTTGCGGCTATGAATGACAGGTGACTCCTCCAAAAACGGCACTCAACTTAAAATTTCTCGAGTCGAGCAATATGAAATAGCTTGTCATAGAAAAGGCTCTGTTGAGTGTTGAGCATACCAGACTTACTTATATCTAAAAAAATGATAAGACACATTTTAAAAGTGTTCTTGGTAATTACCATATCTAGAAGAGGAGTTCCACCTATTTTTGAGGTTACATTTTTTTTTAAGAATCTCAAAATTTTTGTAATTCCTTTTTTTTTGCCTTCTTTGACTTGCGGGAAAGTTATTTCAACCATTGACCTTAGCGTTTTTTTATTTAAAGCGAATAATTTCTTGACATATAGAACTAAAATATGTACAAAAGTTGAATAAATTAAAATTCTGACTGACTTCGTGGGTTAAAATGATTTCACACTATGGGACATTCATCGACTCATACACCGGACGGCTTTCGGCCTTCGGCCCAATATGCAGTTGCTCAGGAAAGTGTGACCAAGTATGTGTATTGAAAAGGGGGAGAGGTACTTGGGAGATGCCGGTTTGCGTTGGCTTTAAATGTTTCAAATATTTATAAAAAAAAAAAGTAGAAAAACAAGGAAACACACGGAACATTTCTACGATGTTCAAGTGAGACCATGGGGTTCACAATGCCTCAATCACCGAATGAGTACAATCGATTCTGTACTCTGTCTAGAATGTGCAAAACGGTCTTGGGTGCACCAGACAAGTTGTGGTTGCTATATTCCAGCTTTGAACAGCCAGATCGGACGGGGAAAAACATTTTTTGGACCTCTTAAGAAATCATAAACATTTTGCAGCATTTTTGGTGACCTCGAATATGTGGTTGTTTCTTTGAAGATAGTTATTCATGCACATGCCGAGAATGGCAAGTCTTCCGATTTCAGCGATATGTAGGACTAGGTATATGAGTGCCTTGTGACATAAGTCACTACTCACTTAGACCAGCAATGGTCCATTGTGTCCACTTTGTTTTTACTCGAGAAACTTGTTAGGGTTAGTCATGTCGGGAAGGGACATCGCTTGATTAGAACTACCTCATCAGCATAGGATTAGAAGCAGACAAAGATTATTATCTATTTGATTATGCTGTCCAGCAGGGACGTGAGTTAGGGAACGAATATGAAAAAATTAAGGCACTGTCATCAGCGTAGGAATGGATTGGATTAGAAGCAGACAAAGAGGTTATTTATAAAAATGGGAAAGAGAGTTAGAGACAAAGCAGAGCTTTGGGAAACACCAACATTTCTATGGTGCATCGCAGACTTGAGGCCGTCCAATACAACCTGTATTGAACAGCCCAAGGTAATTTCTAATCCATTGAAGAAGAGACTCATCAATGTCATATGCACGGAATTTCAACAAAAGAGCCCGATGCCAAACTCTGTCAAATGCCTTGAAAATACCGAGTGCAACCATCTTTCTTTCGCCGAAGTGATGGAGAGATTGGTTACACTTTTCGGTGCGGTAAGTCATAAAATCACCAGTGACAATCATCATTGTACAGTGTTTTTCGTTTTCTCGGAACGAGCCCCGAAGATTAGCATAGTCAGAAATGTTTACACAGTGGTTTTACCTGCGTCGGCGTCGTAGAACAAATTTTCACCTTCTAGAGAAGTATGTAAAATGCGCGGTATTAAATTCCATGTAAAGTATCATAGATCATATAATAAACAAACATACTCGTAAAAAAATGTTCATAAATCATTTGTTGTAAGTAAATATTTTATTAACAACATTGGCGCAAAATTATAGTCGGATAAAGTGCCTTTTAAAATTATTTTAGTACATCCAAAGCTAAAATTTGTGTTATCTTAATTATAGTCGATATAATACCTACTTTATCTTTATAACCCCGTACTAAACTTTAAAGGAACGATAGCCCACATTATCTTTTAGTATTGGCTTTGAACCTTCTGTCATCGCGAAATTCAATAAAATGTTTTCTGAGGATATTTTTGAAATTAAAAAAAAAAGGTTATTATTATGCCAAATTCCTTTATATTTGTCAAAAGACTATCTCTCAAACTGCGTTCGTTTTCCTAAACTGTGGTTTTTTGGGTTTGTTTGGTAGGTAGGTCAAAAGTGTTTATAATTAGATACAAAGTTAGGATCTGGTTTTAGAGTTAACATGATACTACTTAGTATATACTTAAACTACTTAAAATACGGTGACTATAATTTTGCGCCATTGTGTTAATTCATAAAAAATGTATATATATGTACATCGTTTGTAAATTATAAAGAACAATATTTAAAAAAAGATAGGAAAACGTTATAATGAAAAATAAGCAAATTTAAAATCAAATTAGTTTTGGTAAAGGAAACATATAGTTATGTAAGTTATCTATAAGAAAAGACTTAAGACCCGGTTGAATAACCTTTTTGCCTTATAACTTGGCATACCAGTCACTCATTGCCTGAATCAATGAACAGGCCACTGAAAAATTTCTATTCTGTTGGGCTCCAGCCAAGACTTAACGGCAAGAGACCAGTGATTCGGATCATTGTTCTGATGAAATGTCCCCGCAAGTCCCAAATTGTCCGTAAAATCGCCATTTAGATGGTCGTTTAAGATGTTTCTATACATTTTACCCATAATTTGTCCATTAATCTGGACAATTGGACCCATTCCAGATGAGGTGAAGCATCCCCAAATCATTACCGACGAGCCCTCATATTTGACGGTTTTCTTTTTATATTTCATGTCCAATTCTCTTAAAGGGGGATGTCAAACGTATGGTCTTAAACTCATTACTCCAAGCTATCATTTTCCAAAATTATGAATCTTTACACAAGTGTTCATGGGCGAATTGTAACCTTTTTTTAATACATTTTTGGACACGTTAGGTTCTCGTCTCACAATGCCCCCATTCTTCTCATTCTCTTTCAAACGCTTTCGGATGGATATTTGTACATCATAGTGGGTCTCCATTTCGGCTCTGATTTCAGTTGAGGTGAGAACTGGATCTGAATTGCTGACCAATCTTCGATCCTCAGCGCTCATGGTCTTTCTTGGTTTTTCCACTGTAAATCGTTGAAGGTGGAACTTTTTTTGAAATATTGAATAGCGTTGGTCACCTTACCACGAGAAAATCGTAAGACCTCCGAGAATTTTCCAACGCTTTTGGTTTTTTGGAAGGTTTTCCATATCAGTCTGCCTGAAAAAATATATTTGGCAACAATGAAAAAAATGTTCTTGTGACTTAATTACAAGTATATGAGCGCAAGTGTACATATCCAAAACGAAACAAAATGTCACTTGCTTAAGATATAATACGTATATTTATTTATTATTATTTACTTATTTTTTAATGTTTTTTTTTTTCAAATGGATCTTGTTTGAGTCTACCCTAAGGTTAATTTAACATTTTTAACTCTTCTAACCCAAGCTTGTTTCTAAACTTTTCGGTAGTGAAATGCAGTAATAAAGTCCAGATGTCGTCATTATAGTCCTTTAAGAGACCTTTCATCAAATTGTTTCTTTTGTGGTTCTTGTAACTTTTGCTTACAACAAATTGTCTTTCCAATGTAAAGTAGCTGAGTGTTATAAATCTGAGCAAACTGTGCAGCAACAAAAATATTGTAAAATTTTATTGGTCAATAAAGTTTAAGTAGTTACATGTCAGTGAATGTCAAGGCAATTACATCTAGGTATGGCAGAAAGTTTCCTTTCTTTATGTGAAATGGGTCATGGCATGATAATGGCAAGTAAGTATCTTTATCTAAATTACTATAGGCACTTCTATTGACCTCAAAATTCGTTGTTGTTTAGTTTTAGTTTAGTCTTTAGTTTTATGGAGCTACTTGGAGCCGGAAGGGCGAAAAATAAAATGTATTCAGTAGTGTAATCGGACAGGTAATTTTTACCTCACGCTCTAATGTTCTTCTTGCAATTTCCTGTTTTTCTTGGCGCAAAATTAATAAAAATTAAAGTTTAAATTCACCAAATCACAAAAGTGTAAAAATATTTGATACCGAAATAGCTAAGGTATAAGGACGAAGTTAAAATTCCTTCCATACCGTGCTTCACATAGTTTCATTCCTTACGTTCTTACACGTAATGGATCTACTTAAATTCATTGAGAAGATTAACACCTTTACTGAAAATATTTTGCAGAGGACGGTCCCAATTTCACCTTCGCTAGAGCTAGTAGGTACTCAGAAATATAATATACTCAATTTCAAATTATTATCAAAAACATTTGTCCACGATGTTTCGGGTATTGAATCCTAATATACGAATAATGGAATTCATCGCTATACCTTAACTCAGATAACTTCACCTGGTAATAAAGCTCAATCTCTATTGATTATTCCATTCATGAGTATGGAGCTCCTCTCAAGTACGAAAAACACGTACACCCGACAGCCATATGAATGCTTAGAATGCAGTCGAGCAGAACAACTAAAGTACACTAAATTATAAACCGAAAAGCTAACTAGAGAGCGGAAATAGGTTGCACAGGTTGCATAGGTTGTTAGAGTACGAGTTTCGTGATTTGGTGCTCCTTTGTTGAAAAGTTCAGTGGGGCTAATGGGTAAGCTCTTTTCTATCGTACTACCTGGAACATATGAGGGCGTTTATCCTACAAATTATAGAGATAAATTGTTTCATTAATGAATACGAGTATGCACATGGAAAACGAATAATTAAAAAAAAAAAAAAAAAAACATGATGAGACAGATTCTTCGAATTAAAAGGTTTTGTTATAAGGAATAAAACTATGAATCAGCTATGTTAATTCAAAATAAAGTTCTTTTAATTCTTCACCATATATCCTTTTACTCAATTTCACTCTTAGCCCGAAAAAGAATACTCAAAGTCCGGAAACGTTGTTTTCAACTAGTTTCTTATGAATTTTTGAAATCTTTTCTGTGTTTGATTTTTTGCATTTATTCACAATAAAGTAACATAAGTACATAATCCATATTTGTATAGTTCGCGAAATACTAGAAAATACTTACTAAGAAGATAAAAGAGGAACCGTCAAACATCAGGCGAACCGGACTCTCCTAGACTCGTTTCGATTCACACAGCTCTGCTACCTGCGATTGCGCAAACTATGAACAAACCATTTTTAGTACATTTAACACTTGGCAATTCTACTATTTGAAAAGAATAGAACTTAATTTACCTCTCTCAGAGTGTACCAACCCGTCTTACCCTGGAGATATCCATGTTTTCGCCGATGGGGATATGAACTCAACTGTGATTGCCTGGCTAAAAATATAGATGTTGTGCTAAAGCTCACCCTCTTTTGCATATAATATACTGGGCGTTTCCAAGTTAAATGTCAATACTTTGGGAAATGATTCTTGGGTATAATCTAAAAAAAAATCGTTCTACAGCAAGTGTCTATCTCCAATGTGGACATCATTTACCGAGAAGAAGAAAAAACTTACTTTGGTGTAGCTTGACTCATGCTAACACAAATATCTCCACTAATACTTACTATAGAAACTATATTTAGGGCATTCATTTTAGAAGAAATAATATATCACGATATTTCTCAAGGGGATTAAGGGGGATTTTTTTTTTTTTTTTTTTGTGGTAAAAGGGGGAGGATGGCAGAGAATGACCCCTGAGCACTGCGACCTAAAAAGATCTTTTGTGCTATCCCATGGTTAATTGTTTGGAATTTGTCAACTAGCTGAAATCAAGTTCATTAATGAAGCTAAGAATAGTTCGAGCTGAAGAAGAGGTGACGTCAGAAGGTGATGTAACGCCTTTATTAAAGTGCTTTAGCCTAAGTCTGGCTATGCCTGGCAATCACAGAGTACCATATGTGGTGGGCTGTTTCGGTGTCTTCAAGATAGAGACGGCACGTTTCTGATTGAGCACGGCCCATTTTATTGAGATGGTAGTTGAGAGAGCAATATCCAGTTAGGAAGTCAGTTAGGATCTTAGCATTCTGTTTGTTCATTGATAGAATGTCTCTAGTTCTATTTTTTGAGAAGTTTTCTTGGAATGGCTTTGGCAGGTTTGAGCATTCCAGTGAGAGAGCATTTGTTCGCGTTCCCAGCGGAGTAGCTCTGTTTTAATCTGGCTGGTGGGTAAACCGCAGAAGAGTTCAGGTCCAATGTAAGAAGATTGGGCACCTAGTGTGGCAAGCTTATCAGCCGCTTCATTACCAGGGAAACCTTTGTGACCGGGGACCCAGTGAGTGTGATATTATTGTGTGCAGCAAGCTGCAAAAGCATCTGCAGACAATTCCAAACCAGCTTAGACTTATAGTCAAAGGACGTGAGAGCCTTAAGTGCTACTTGGCTATCTGACATTATATTAATATGTGATCTTCCAGAGGTTTCGTCTATTGCATTCTCTGGCGCAAAGCTCGATGGGATAGACCTTAGAAAATAGTAGTGGATTGACCTAATGGTGTAAAGAGTTTGTAGTTGGGACCAAAGATACCAGCTCCAACCCCATTTGACATTTTTGAACCATCAGTGTACCAATTGATTTGAGATCTTGATTGGGGGATTTGAGGATGGTCCCAGTAGCTGCGGTCAGGTATGTTTACTGTGAAGGGATGATTGAGGTGGATTCTTTTGGGCATGAAGTCTGAGATGCATACTGCTTGACAAGTAAGTAGCAGAATTTTCTCAAGGATCTTCATGTGGCCAACTAATTCGGAATTTGTACTGTTGCAAAGGTGAAGCTTTAGAGTACTGGCAGCCGCAGTCTTCATAATATTTCTGTGCAGGGGTGGAAGGTTTAAGAGAACTTCCAGCGCAGCTGTTGAGCAGGTACGCGTTGCGCCCGTGATACCTACACATGTTAGTCTCTGCACCTTCTGGAGGACGGAGCGGGTAACGGGTTGATTAACTTTATCCCACCATACTAGCGAAGCATAAGTTATTATCGGAACGATGATTGTGGTATAGGTCCAGTGTATCATTTTTTGAGTTAATTCCCATTTTTTATCGACAAACCTAGAACAGGCCCAGAAGGCTTTAGTCGTCTTCTCAGTGGTTCTGCTTATATGAGGTTTCCAGTTTAATTTGTGATCTAGAGTAATCCCAAGATATTTTGTTTCTTTTGAGAACTAAATTTGAGTATTGTTTAGTGATAGTGCTTGAAGGCTTAAGTTTCTCCTCCTGGTGAAAAGAATAATTACGGTTTTTGCAGGGTTAACCGTTAGACATTCTGACTGGCACCAGTTATTTACTTTATTAAGGGCATGTTGCATTTGTTCAGAAATGCTGGATTCATCCTTGCCCTTAGCTATAATGACTACGTCGTCAGCGTAGCCCTGGGTGAGAAATCCAGAACTATTGAGGTCATTTATGATACTGTCCACAACAATGAACCATAAACGAGGAGATAGGATACCCCCTTGGGGACAACCCTTAGTAGTAGTTCTAACGGAGATTGAGATTTGTCCAAGCTTGGCAGTGATAAGTCTGCTTCTGAGCATGGAGCATATCCATTTGGTAGTTTGCGGGTCAATGCCTTTGACATCAGCAGCAGACTTAATTGATTGAAACGATGTGTTATCGAAGGCGCCAGAAATGTCCAGGAAGGAGCATGAGACTATTTTTTTCCTCACCAAGTGTGTTTTTTTGTTTTTTTTTGTTTGAAAGTATATTTAAGTGTTAATAAACAGTATTGTGTTTTTGTTTTATGTTTTCGTTGTTTTTTAATTTTAAAATATTCATTAAAAATATTACCATTTTGTGCCCGCCGGCGGTACACATGGCCTCTCAGAAAAAAGAACGCGATATGGGTCACATGGCAGCGAACGTGTTAATAGGTATTATTGTGGACGACACAGTCAAAGTCGCGGGGATCTGCTAGTATAAAATAAAAATTAAGAATGCGTTATGTATTTATGTATTTTTGACATTGAAGCAATCAGTAACAAAATGAACGACAGCTGAAATTCAAGGTTTTCTGCGAACAAATGACAAAGTTTGAATTGAAATATTTCACCATCTTTGTTGTTTTCCACCGGACATGATGTCGCATAATCTCTTGTTTTTTGCTTCAGAACTAATAAGTCATTTCAGAAACGTTCCAGAAACATTTCGGAATCATTTAGAAAATCAAAAATGTTTCCGTTTTTTTGGTTTTTTGGTTTTTTTTCTTTTTACTTGTCCAGGATTCAAGCACATACGTTTCAGTATCTTCAAATGGACTATTAAATGGGTTGCATGTCACAACCCTCTCCTAATTAGGAGCTTGCCTACTTTTGTACTGTTTTTCCAGTAGAAATAAAATATTTGCGAAGACGAATTTTCCTTAACAATTTTGTTTAAATTTGATATTTTGCTTTTTGAACAGATTTAACTACTTTTTTTAAGAAACTTAGATACATATAAAATATAAATGCCATTCACCTTACCCAAACATTTCACGGATGTCGATTGTAAGACTAAGAGAATAGACAGACCTATGCTTACCCGGGTAAAACCAGTATTACACCATTATTACTTAATTGGCTCCCGGACCATCTAGAGTCTCTGCCTGAGACACAGCATCCTTTCATTCTCGTCGATCCCGTGCACGCTACTTCCAGTTATCTGCCTTATCTGGGTGGACAAAAACATGCCAGATGACTGGAGTAGAGGTAGGCCTTCAGAACCAGCGGTTTTTTGTATCAGCTTTCTAAACTGGGTGGATGTACGACTTCTTTATTGACTGGGCGTGGGTTCTCTCCTTGCCCTATCACTCTCTCTAGTTTATGCCCGTTGGAAATGCTATTTAAACACAACTACAATTCCCTGCGCTTCCGTGACAAGTTTACACTCGCTATTTCTAAGAGTCTGCGTTCCGGATTATAAACCAGTTGCCAGTAGCTTGACTTTTCGTTAGAAGTTCCGGATATTATTGCACCCGTGATACTTTTCGAGCTGGGAGGCTGTGTGGGTTCTTTTTTTTCTGCGCAAGATTTTCTTTTCTTCTCTTCCTCTGGTTCGACACTACTCTCTTGTTGCCCTTGTTTTGCGCTGCAGCGTATGTTTGTGTGCATCTTCTGTCACCGGTGCCGTGACATAAGGCCAAATTTTTAAATTTGTTTTGTTTTAGACGTTTGCGTAAAAGACAGAAATGCTAAGATATGCATAGGTACCTGCCAGATAATAAGCACTTACCCTTAGCAGAGCAACTTAGTTACGTTTTTGGCACTGAACAAATAAAACCCGCATTTGGTCTTATGTCTCAAAATAATTTGGCTTTATGTCACTTTGTGTAAGTGACATAAGGCCAAATTTTAAAATTTGGACTTATGTCGCTTGGCCTTGTGTCACAGCACCTCTGTCACCATCTTCAATTCGGGGCACTCATCATCATACCACTGGTTAGTGGATGGGAGCCCAAAGTGGTTTCGGCTACCTCTTTGATGATGGTGCGATATTGGATCGTTGGCGTTTGTGGTTGGTGAATGCACGGCAGAGTTTCTCAGCCAGGCGCCACCATCATCACCACTAATTACACCATTATTGCTCATGGATAAAATCGGGCCCAGCACATTTTTTGAATTTCAAGTCCAGAATGCGAGCGAAGAAACTGACTGTAGTGTGCGGCTGCCCAAAAACGACATACTGCAGTTTTTAATCCCTGAGCGCGAGTCCACCTACCCCAACTTGCCATCGGAGTGAAATTAGAAACTAACAAAATCAGTAAAAGATTTTAATAGTCTTTAGTGCATCTTTCTTACGCGTCTTACTTAGAACCACTTATCGTTTTTTTTTTTTTTTTATATAATTGGCGCATACTCAAGGGATTAGGAATACCCTTCAAATGTTTATTTTACATAGGGCGTTGAACATGATAGATAGAGAGAGAGAAAGATTGGTGTAGCGTTTTGAGAAAATCTCCGGGGGTGGCGTCCAGATAACTGGGGAGATTTTTTGTTATTTTTGTCTTTGCTTCTGATTGACAGTATTTTAAGCCGGCTAGCGATGTCATAGCCATATCAATCATCCATCAGATCGAACAATTTTTCCAGCCATATGACCAGGCCTTTGCAGTAGTGTTCACACAAGCTTTCGCAATTGATCGGACTGACTTTATACATTTCATGAGAAATAAATAAATGCTTGCTGACATCAGGATTTGAACCATTAGCGTGGCAATTGACGACGTTACCACTACACCATTGCCAGCCCTAATTAAATTTGACATTGAAATCTGATAAAAGAGCAAAAAAAAAATACTTCTTGGGATGTCCTCAAAAGTACTCCCCACCATAATTCCATCAGGCTCCAACAAAACTTTAAAGTTTTCTTAAAATTTCAGTTCTTAACCTCAAACGGTTCAAAAGTTGTAAGCCGCCGATTAACTGGCAGATTGACAGGCACCGTATTTTATGCATACCTGTTCCGTTTAACCTTTCAAGTCCGTAAAACTAAATAGAGAATACCTGCATCCTTATAAAAGTGACACACTTACAAAGTCGAATAACCAATAATATAAAGGCAAAACATTTTAAACAATTTAAACTTTTATTAAAATGTTTCTCATCAATATGTGTGCTTTACTGACTAGCCGAAAAGTCAAAATCACTTTCACTAGAAACTGCTTCGGGTTTGGGTTGTGTAGAGCTCTCGTCGGTTTCACTGTCAACAAAATTGACGCGTTTCTTCTTTTTCGTCGCAATGTCAGGATGTTTCTCTGTTGAAAGAATCGATGTAGGTGTGGCCACTTTTTGTGGTGAAACATCCTCGCTAGCTTCACCGACGTTCGAAGAGTTTTCCTTTGAAACGTCCTCTCCCGCATCGATTATCTCCTGCTCCGAAGAGACTGGTTTCTCGATTTGCACCCCAGGTACTTCTTGTTCTACTGGGGTGTATTGCTCTTCGGTATATGGCTGATTAGACGTATCTATTTCATTAGAAGTATTTTCTTCATAATTGGCATATTCCCCCGAATATGGATCTTGTTGATACTCCTGATTGTATACTTCGGGTGCATATTGAGCTTGATTAGGATCCTCGTATTGCTGTTGTTCATAACCATACTGATAAGCGTTAGTGTCGTATTCACCTTGATATTGAGATGCGTCATAATTTTGATAATCAGTTGTGTAGTTCTCACTTTGGGATTGCTGTCCGTCTTCTGTGAATAAATATTCCTGCTGCGGCACCTCCTCCTGGCCAACATCTTTATAATCTTCTCCAGGATTTGAATAGTCGTAGTTCTGCATATCGTATTCCTGTGCTCCTGCGGATGCACTGTTATCTGTGTAATTGTAGTTCTCTTGATTATTTTCTATGTCAATTTCATTTTTCGCATCACTCTGCTCATTGTTTGCCGGATATGATACAACCTGCTGCTCTTCCCCCATTACCGGATCCTGTTCCTGTTCATATAATTCCCTCCCTGAACTATTCTCATACTCATATTGTTCAGTTTCCTGAGAATTTCGATCAATTTCCTCCCCGACCATGATACCTCTCGATTGATCTATTAAGCCAGTGGAAGTCAAGTTTTCAGGTTTCGTTAGGAGCTCACCGTAAATAGCGGTTTCAATATTTTCTATAGACATTTTCTCCTTCTTGTCAAAATGCATGGGGCGGTAGGTTGTCTCCAAACGTGTATTTTCTACATTTTCACCTCCACCATCAATAATTGCAGTGGTTCTATTACTTGCTCCAGTGCTTTCATCTTTGGAATTTTTTGTCCCATTAAATAAAGTTATTTGTTCCGTATCCCTACTCGGATCTATGTTTCTGGCAGTAGCATTAGATGTGTTTTCTTCGGTCTTATTTTCCAATGGTTTCTTCGTAAGGGCTTCATCACCAATACTTGCTATGCTACATTTACCACCTAAAGGAGGGAAGGTCGATGAAGTGTTCCCTTCGTTGTCTTCAATATCGTTTATTTTTTCATCGTCTCTGACATTCGTTTCATCGATTTTTTGTATTTGAAGTGTTGTCGTGATGTTATCGATGCTGTGCTCTTGAGGAGTCACGTTAATAGGAATGGGAATGTTTTTTCCGTACGTTTCCTTCATTTCTTTTATATATTTGATGTACTCGTTGTCGTCGGTACGGAAATCAATGGCATTAAGTTTGTTTCCTCTATGTACAGCCCGCCCGTCTTCGGTTCCTGGCTGAAAAGAGTTGTTTGGGTTTATGTTGGGTAATTTATCAACCTTTAAACTTTGACGAGGCACTGACGAATCATTATGGAACATTTCGGGTTCTCGGAATTTCGTAAAATGTTCGGGCTCATGACCATTCCCTTTGTCTTCATAGATCTCTAAATCATCCGTTTTCTTGGGTTTACTACTAGATGAGTCGAAAATCTGTTGGCTTAATTCTGGTTGCGTCCTATTTTCATTTGCAAATGAAAAAGACGAAGGAGATTGATCTCTGAATTCAAAGTGCGGTCTTGACTGTTTAATGTCGTCATCAGGTGTGAATGGCGGCTTCGAATGCCTTTCTGTTGATTGCTTCTGCTGAGATTGTTGCAAGTAAGATTCACCGATATTACACTGCATGGGGACCATCCCTGTCGGCGTCTGAAGATATCCTATGGGAAATTGCGAGTAATCAAAACTAAAGTTGGTGTTGCTATTTTTGTTGCCGGCGATGTCTGTCGATGGAAGGGTGGAATTGTTAGCAAGGCTTATTAAAACACCCGGAGGTGTTGTTGCAAATCCCCAACTACGATAAAATCGGTTTTGCTCATTTGGAATTGGTACAACCATGGGTATTGGAACTGTTTGATATTGAGGCGTGGTATTGTTAAACGTTGTTTGATATGTTTCAGCTGGAAGGACATCATCAGTTTTAATTGTCGTGTACGTATTAGATGGCGTCTGAATCGGAAGCATTGGGACGGTTGGAATACTTTGAAGTGTTTTCATGGAATATGATTGTACAAGTTTGGAAAAGTACAATTCGTATTGAACCTGAAAAGAAATTTTAAACGCTTTAAATTCAACTGGTTGTAAAGTTTGAATATAATTAATATAGTAACAATAAAGAAATGTCGCAAATGAAAGGCAATGACTAAGAATAATACGCGGGATATGTTGGCTATGGTACAACGAACAGCCGGTGTTGCCATTACTGTAACATCATCTCTGACCAGCGGGTGTGATGCAGCCATGCCGCGCAGGGAAGAAGAAACTGAAGAACGCTGGTATACTAGTGAAACGACAACATCGCCAAGCTCCGAGGCGACTGTCAAAGAATGCGGAGGCACCAGCAAAGGTCAAGAGGCAGAGTCTCAAGGAATTATGAAGAACGTCGAGAAGAATTTCAGAGGAAGCGGATGCAACTCCGTTAGATGATTAAGAAGAGCAAAAGTGAGTGATTCCAAAAAGTGAGTCATAGTCATGAATAAACTGAAAAGCGCCACGGCAGCTGCACCGATATGCACGCGCATCATGAACTCTCAATTGTCAGCAACCTATTCCTGAGGAAAGATGGATTCACACTGCCACAAGGCAGCAGATGGAACGCAGACAATACCAGGAAGTCGTAGAAGCCGCGTTAGCTATCAATAGTAACAAGACGCCCGGGGACGGGACGGGATGCCGAACTTCGTTTTGAAGGAGGCGATCAAAACCAGACCAGAGGTCTTCACAACTCTACACAACATGCCTAAAAAAAGAAGAAGTTTCTATATAACATAACGTACGATGGCATACTAGAAACACAAAGGCCGAGTGGAGTAGACATCATCAATTATGCCGACGATATTGCAGTTGTAGTAGTGGCCAAAACATTAGAGAAAGTGATGCAAACCTGCAATCAAACAATCACAAACGTGAAGTTATTGCTACAGGCGTCAGGTTTGAAACTAGAGGCTCACAGACTCAGCTTCAGGGACCACCTGACGTACGCAGGCGAGAAGACTTTGCGAGCAGTAGCAGCACTATGCAGACTGACTTTAACGACCATGAATAAGCCAATACTCTTGTATGCGTCCCTCCATTATGCGTAAAACTCCATTGAAATTCCATAGATGGTGTCGGAAGTAATCGGTGAGAATCTGTTTTTGCATTCGGGTTGAGTTACTCCGATTTCATTTTGTTACTAGTAAATGAGTGGATGTGGTTGGTACTTGAACCGACAATCACACATCATGTACACCTGTCCTGCAACAGCGAAATTATGACGATCCAATGACCCCCAAAACCAAGTTTTACAAGCGAGGAGAACACAGGCAAACAATGGAGATGCTTCGACTTAATAATAATAAAAATAATTATATTCCTTGAAAGTTTCTTTAAAACTTAACTTTGAACAGCTTTCTCAATTCAAGCAGTATTGCTTACTGAAGTAGGTATCTTCATTACTAAATTCATTTTCTTCAAATTTTGTATGAGTATAACCAAAATATGGGAAAGAATCTATTTTAACACAAACGCTAAATTCATTGAGTGGAACCGCTAATTTTGAAATATTTCGTTGTTTTCGAAGCTACAGATTCAGCATCGAGTTTCCTTTTCTAACCAATGCAATTGTTGTACTACTCAAATGTAAAGTAAGGACACGTATGTTTATAGGTAGTGGAATATTTTAGATATCAAGGGGTATTCACAACTGATCTTGACAAGCGAATCGTTATTTTTATTTTTATTCATTCAATGGAGGCTCCATTGCAATCAGCTCATGGCACATACAGGGTGGCCCAAAAACACTCA
Source organism: Brachypalpus laphriformis (assembly GCA_945910035.1). Classification (NCBI taxonomy): domain Eukaryota; kingdom Metazoa; phylum Arthropoda; class Insecta; order Diptera; family Syrphidae; genus Brachypalpus; species Brachypalpus laphriformis. Next base: position 304,405,800 of record OX246754.1, on the reverse strand, counting down.
CCCGATGTTGTTTTGCTATATCTTTAAAATGAAATGACATAATTTCATATTTTTTTAAAATGTTTATTTGGACCTTTAAGTTTTTTTCCATTACCTTTTTAAGATGATATCGATCAAGTGGGCGCCGCCATTGTTGATGACCATTTGGGCTCTTTTTATTGCATTTTCAATCGATTTGGCGAGAACTTCGGGTGATAAGTTCTCGCATTTTTGTCGGATATTCTCGTTGAGAGCTTATAGAGTATGTGGCTTATTCTCATAGTTTGTTTGTTTGCGTACCACTGACAGATGGCGCATTTGCAAAAGTTATAGCATCTTCCGATAGGGTGATACATTTTAGGCCACCTTGTAGACTTTTAGTGTGCCACCTTATCTTGACTGACATGCAGCTATAAAACTAAGTGCCTGCTCAGACTCTTTGCTTTAACGAACTTTCGTGGCCTAATGTTACTGTTTTATATTTATACTGTACTCGAAACGAAACCTTTAAACAAACGTTCGCTTAACAGTGGGGCAGAGCGAAAGACATCGAAATTGGCAATGGACTGTCGAAAACGTGTTTGGCAACCTCAGCACTTGAACCTTATTAACATTGCCTTAACTTAGGTACTCAGTTAAAATCAGTCTAGCTAGTCAGGTGATACTTATAAATAGGGTTTGGCTTTACTCTAAAACAGTTTTCTGCTTCAATTTAGGTAGCCAAACTCAGTCCAAACAATGGACTGTCGAAAACGTGTTTGGCAACCTCAGCACTTGAACCTTATTAACATTGCCTTAACTTAGGTACTCAGTTAAAATCAGTCTAGCTAGTCAGGTGATACTTATAAATAGGGTTTGGCTTTACTCTAAAACAGTTTTCTGCTTCAATTTAGGTAGCCAAACTCAGTCCAAACAATAACAATTTAGCACACCGTAGACGATGCAATATTTCCACATGCGTTTTAGCTTTTTGTCCCATCGGCGATCGAAAAAATGCAAGCGCTTGCATCTAATAGGACCATTACTAAGAGCTTTAATAAAAGCATTAATATTACTTTTCAGTAGACAAAATTTAGTTTTAGTTGAGCCTAATTGCATCAATCAATTCTGTACAAACCGAGCATTATCCCGAACAATAAAAGAGATTTGCTCTTACTTATTTAGTGTACTATTAGTATCTAAAAGTGCAATGAATATTACTTACTTACTTAGATGGCGCTACATTCCGGAGTGGACCTGGGCCTCAACCAACAAACCTCTCCAGCCAGCGCGGTTACGAGCCAGCTGCTTCCAGTCGCGCACGCCAAGTTGGTTGAGGTCCCCCTCCATTTGTTTGCGTCACCTACCGCGAGGTCGTCCATCCGGGGTGGATTCGAAGACTTTCTTAGCGGGAACGTTGGGCTCCATCCGCTCTAAATGACCCAGCCATCTTAGTCGCTGTATGTGAACTCTTCTGGCTAAGTCGTTGTCCTTGTACAGGCCGTATAGTTCGGCATTGCACCTTCTCCTCCACTCACCGTCTATGCAGACGGGACACAAAGATCCCTCGAAGGACTTTTCTCTCAACCAAGGGCATCCTCATCCGGTTTTGTCAAAGCCCATGCCTCTGCGCTATACAGCAGGACTGGGATGATTAGTGTCTTATAAAAAGTTACCTTAGTAGTTCGAGATAGGGCTTTGCTACTCAATTTCCGTTTTAACCCATAGAAACAACGATTGGCAAGAGTAATTCTTCGTGTGCTCTCCCAACTGTTGTCATTTGCGGAGTTCACCATAGAGCCTAGGTAGGCAAAATCCTTTACTTCCTCAAAATGATATCTGTCTATTGTGGCGTTCTGTCCAAGACGCCGATGTTGGGTGTCCTTTTTTGTAGACAGCATATATTTTGTTTATAATATGTAATGTATAACTTTCTATATCTAGGAAGTGTCGTCTCGGCTAGTCGCGGTGGCACCGAACTGGATGTGTGCAGCAGAATCGGGAAGGCTAAAGCTGCGTTCGGAATGCTGTCCAAAATCTGGAGAAGCAATGTTATTAGCTTAAGAACCAAGCTACGACTGTTCCGCTCCAACGTAGAATCAGTGCTGCTTTATGGGTGCAGTACCTGGAAGGTGGACACCATTAACACACGGAAGCTGCAAGTCTTCGTAAACAAATGCTTAAGAATCATCTTGAGGATTTTTTGGCCGAACCGCATCTCTAACGAACAACTTTATCTGAGAACGGGCCAAGAACCTATAAGCATTACTATACGAAGAAGAAAGTGGCAATGGATTGGACACACCCTACGGCGCGAAGACAACTCCATTGCGAAATACGCCATGCAGTGGAATCCGCTCACCCAGGCAGACAGAATAGCGGGACGCCCTAGGCAAACGTGGCGCAGAACAGTTGAGGAGGAATCGAGCTCTTTAGGAATGAGTTGGAGGCAGCTCAAACGCGTTGCAGAACTCCGAACACGATGGCGCGCAGGCGTGGTTGACGCCCTATGCCCCCCGAGGGGTTAAAGTATATAAGTAAGTAAGTATATATTTTGTTTTACTTTCATTGACCGGTAGACCCATCTTGCTGCCTCGATCTCAATGCTTGCCCCATTGACGGCCCGCTGAGTTCTTCCGATTATGTCAATGTCATCGGCGTAAGCGAGTAGTTCTACAGACTTGTAAAAGATTGTACCTCCGGTGTTGGCTTGTGGGTTTCGTAAAATTCTTTCAAGTACTATGTTAAAGAGATCGCACGATAGCGCGTCACCTTGTCTAGGACCTTTCCTGACATCGAATGGTTCGATGATGTTCTTACCGACTTTGATGGAGCAGCAGCGATGAAGAGGTGGTGCGTATCGACTTTATATTCATGGGTTTTTTTCCAAGATCTGCCGTATGGTGAATATTTGGTCAATGGTGGACTTTCCCGGCCTGAACCCACACTGATAAGGCCCTATCAGGTTGTTGACGATCGGTTTTAGGCGTTCACATAATACGGCAGATAGGATCTTATATGCGATGCTGAGGAGACTTATACCTCTGTAATTGGCGCAGTTCAGAGGGTCTCCTTTCTTCAGGATCGGGCAAACGTTGCTAAGGTTCCATTCATCGGGCATACTTTCGTCCGACCAGATTTTACAGAAGAGCTGGTGCATGCTCCTTACCAATTCATCTCCTCCTGCCTTGAAAAGTTCAGCGACAAGGCCGTCGGCTCCAGCAGCTTTGTTGGATATGAGTTTAGATATCGCTAACCTCACTTCATTCTGATCGGGTTGACGGGAATCTTGACTGTCATCGTCACTGTTAAATGTTTCATTCTGCCTGACAGCGGAGTATTGGTCATCATCGCCGTTTAACAGTCTACAGAAGTGTTCCTTCCATATCCTCAGTGCCGGCTGCGATTCTACTACTATATTACCATTTTCATGCATGTAGGCTTCTGTTCTGGCTTTGAAACCCTGGAATACTCTTTTTACTTTCTGGTAAAATTTTCGAGCATCTTTCCTGCAATAAAGTGTCTCAATCTCCTCGATCGAGCACTTCTCCTGCTCCTTTTTCTTTTTCTTGAGAAGTCGATGTTCCTTTTTTCTCCTGCTCACGTAGAGCTCGTAAGCAGCTCTAGTCCTTCTATGCAGCGCCGCTTTGTACGCCTCTTATTTTGCTGCATGTGCTTGCCGGCATTCCTCATCAAACCAGGAGGTTTTGTTGTGGTGGCCGAGAGAAACCCAATACATCAGAGGCGGCATCTCGGATGGCTTGTTGGCAACGCTGCCACTGGTCTTCCGCATTTGCTGCTGGCGGCATAGGACTTAGATGAAGATTAAGAGAAACTCGATCGGCAACGGCTCTGGCGGTCTCTTGCGATTGTAACCGCCCGACGTCAAATTTCTTCACAGTATTTCGTGGATTTCGCTCCGTTCTGGATATCCGCATCCGTACCTTGGCTACAACTAGGTAGTGATTCGAGTCCACGTTGGCTCCTCGGAAAGTCCGGACACCCAGAATACTGGAATACTGCGTCGTTCGCAATGTGATCGATTTGGTTGACAGTTTTTCGATCAAAGTAGAGCCATGTTCCTTTGTGAATGTCGAGACGTGGGAACCGCGTACTAGCTACGACAAAGTTTCGCCCCGCGCAAAGTCGATTAGCCTGAGTCCGTTGTCGGATGTGATGTCGTGCAGGCTGTGCTTTCCGACCACGTTACTAAAGAGGTCCTATCTTCCTAGCTTTGCGTTAAAATCACCTAGGATAATTTTGACGTCGTGGCTAGGGCATTGCTCATACGTCTTTTCCAAGAGCTGTCGCGTCGTCCTTCTCCTCGTGAGGGGCGGGAACGCATATTAGGCTAATGTTGGCAAATTAAGCCTTGATACGGATAGTCATAAGGCGCTCGTTTACATGCCGGAAACTCAAGACTTCTTGCCTAAGTCTGCCTCCAATGACAAATCCGCACCCGAATAGACGCTGTCCTTGTTGTCTGTAGCAATCACCGTAGTAAATGTCGCAGTTTTTATACTCCTTTTGCCCGGCCCATCCCATCGCACTTCTTGGATGGCGGAAGAGGTCTGCTTTGAGACACTCTAGGGCCTCCGCAAGTTGTTCGGCTGCACGTGGTTTGTAGAGGGACCTAACATTCCATGTGCAGACACGAAGATCGTTGTCCTTTTTACGTTTGCTTGGGTCGTCAACAGTAAAATCATCCGTATCCGAGGCTGTTGGTTGCTTCTTAATCGAAAGTTTTTTACGTGGTAGGGAAGTTAACCCGACGGCACAACCCGCAACCTGGAGGACCAGACCCTTTTTTTGCAACCCCTAGGACGAGGGGCCGGATACACCGATGTCAGTAACCCACTTCGGGGATATGAGCGCCGCCGTTGGCCCGTTAAGGGTTCATCCGCCACCATCTCTTTTTCAATACCCTGACGTAGTATTGAAAATCCTTACAGACCTCAGCTCCAAATATGTCGAAAATTATAAAAAAAAAAAAAAAAAAAAAAAAAAAAAAAGTAGCTCAAGTAAGGTATCCGCTGGTCTGTAGACGTCACCGTTGATTCCATCGAGAGAATTCATCCGCCGCACGTCCTCCTTCTGAGGAGCTCTTTGGGGACCTGCATTGCGATTGATCGGGAAACTACTGACTGCCCAAAACTTGGCTTGGGCCAGTAGCGCAACAATCAAGTTCGTGATGAAGTGCTTACTTTACCTCCTAGTGGTGGTCCCCGGGCAACTATACGTATAAACCCTTATACGTATAGGCCAAAATTGTAAGTGCGGGTTGTCTAGGGCCTTGATTCTAGGCTAGGTAACGTGGGCCAGCAACCTGCGTTACTGAAACCAGCTCGCTACAGAAACCGACACTATGCCTCGGATAAGGACTGATCACATGTTGACGACTTTTGGCTATTGTACCCGGACAAAGATAGGTTTCTGGAATGTAAAGACGCTCCTCGACTCGGGAAGAGAAGGTCCTTACAATGCCAGATTCCTCCAACTGGAAAAGGAAGCGATATAAACTGGACATTTTGGGGGTAAGTGAAGTGAGATGGTTAGAAGCGGGCGAGTACCAGTCTCCAACGCGTAACACTGTACTACTCTATTCTGGAAGACCATCCGGAAGTCCGCGAGAATATAGAGTCGGACTACTGCTAACAACAACAGAACGCAAGGGCCTGATTTCCTGGCAGCCTCATGGTGATAGGATTTTGACGGCCAGATTCCGGACTAGAGTACGACGTGTCACCATCATACAGTGTTACGCCCCAACGAATAGTTCGTCTGAGGACGAAAAGGAGAGCTTCTACAATCTCTTAAGCGCCGTCTTCAACACAACACCAAATGGAGACATTGTCATAGTGATGGGGGATTTGAATGCCAAGGTAGGCAGCGACAACGAAGGGCTCAAGCATGTAATCGGGAAACATGGTCTAGGCAACCGCAATGACAACGGCGAAAGGTTTGTGGATTTCTGGAATGCCAACCGCCTTGTGATAGGTGGCACCATGTTTGAGCACAAGACCTGCCACAAAGTCAGCTGGGTTTCCAACGACAGGCAAGCAACCTCCAACCAAATTGACCATTTTGCTATCAGCCGCCGCTTTAGAAGCAGTCTCCTGGACGTCCGAAACAGACGAGGGGCAGATGTGGGGATAGTACGTGATCACCATCTTATGATAGCTACTCTCCAACTACGCACTGCTGCAGTTCGAAGATCCCACGACAACACAAGAATGCCCAGGTTCACCATCGATAGACTTAGTGATCCCTCAGTGCGCCAACAATTAAGGGAGCACTTTTCGCAAGGCGTGGAAGCAATCAGCAGCTCAATGCCCGCAACCATCCAAGACCATTGGTGTGCTGTGAAAAATGTTTTTACATCTGGTGCTGAAAGAATTGTCGGTCGATCGTAGGGAAGACATAGGGCGTGGCTTTCCGAGGATACCTGGAGAAGGATTGACGAACGAAAACAGCTAAAAGCTCGCGTTGCAGCTACCCCAGCAGCAGGGAGAAGCGTGCTAGAGTCCCTATATCGCATGAAGATGAGAGAAGTTCAGCGTAGCGTACGACGTGACAAGCGCAACTACATCAACGCGCTGGCTACAGAAGCAGAAGAAGCTGCACGGAGGTGCGACAGCAGGACTGTCTACAGAATCACGAAAGAGCGGACAGGTGGTCGCAGCTCCAGCCAATACCCAGTGAAAAGCCTAGACGGCTCCTTGCTCATTTCGGATGAGGACCAGCTCAAGAGATGGAAAGAGTATTTTGCTACGGTTTTGAACCGTGTATTCGCTAGCGATATGCTCCCAAATCAGACTGAGATGCCCGAGGTGAGAAGTTCCCGAATACGCACCACGACTCCCAGTAAAGATGAGATCATTACCGCGATCAAGGCACTTAAAACCAACAAGGCGGTAGGACTTGACGGTATTCCAGCAGAGCTCTTACGAGCAGCGCCAACAACATCGGCTGAGCTTCTGCTTCCACTTATAGATAGAGCTTGGGAAGCTGAGAGCTTTCCTAACGAGTGGAAAAAGGGAATGATCGTCAAGCTTCCTAAGAAAGGAAATTTATTGGAGTGCGGAAACTGGAAGGGTATCTGCGTGCTGCCTGCTGTAGCTAAGATAATAGCTAAAATCATCGTTGAGCGAATCATACAACATCTCGAAGACACACTCGATGCCGAACAAGCAGGTTTCCGCTCTGGATCCTCCTGTGCCGACCACATCAACACCCTGCGGATTATCATCGAACAGTGTGTTGAATATCGATCGCCACTGCACCTGCTGTTCATCGATTTTGAGAAGGCGTTCGATAGTGTCAACAGGGAGTTTATTTGGCTAGCCTTACGCAGGAGAGGCATTCCCGATAAACTAATTGCTATTATCAAAGCTACATATGAATGCTCCAAATGTCACGTTCTGCACAGGGGGAGGTTGTCTGAGGAATTTGAGATCCAAAGTGGGGTAAGACAAGGCTGTATCCTTTCACCAATATTATTCCTATTGGTGATTAGCGATGTGCTTCATGCAGCTTTGTCGACGGGAAACGGAGGAATTCGATGGACTCTTACATCTCAACTGAAACATCTTGACTACGCAGACGATGTATGCTTACTCTCCCACAGAATTATGGACCTCCACCAAATGACAGCAGATGTGGAGAGGGAGGCAGGTGTCGTCGGGCTGAAAATCAATACGACAAAAACTAAAATCATCAGCCTTGGAACTAACTCATCGGCTCAGTTATGCATTGCTGGACAACCGGTAGAGAGAGTAGAGGATTTCCAGTATCTTGGGAGTATTGTCTCGACCGATGGTGGAACCGAACTGGATATAACCAACAGGATCGCCAAAGCAAAGTCCGCGTTCGGGATGTTGTCCAAAATATGGCGAAGCAATGCAATCAGTTTGAGCACCAAAATAAGACTGTTCCTCTCCAACGTTGAATCCGTGCTGCTATATGGTTGCAGCACGTGGAGAGTGACCACTACTATCACCAGAAAGCTGCAAACGTTCGTTAATAGGTGTCTGCGCAATATCTTACGGATTTTCTGGCCCAATCGTATCTCTAACGAACACCTTTACGAGAGAACGGGTCAGGAACCAATAGGCACAACTATTCAACGGCGGAAGTGGCAGTGGATTGGTCACACGTTCCGAAAGGGTGACAGCTCCATAGCGAACCATGCTATGCAATGGAACCCTCTAACTCAGGATGGCAGAAGACCTGGCGGTCCGCGGAAAACATGGCGCAGAACAGTCGAGAAGGAGGCACGGCAGTTAGGGAAAAGTTGGGGAGAACTCACACACATTGCCAGAAACCGTACACGATGGCGCGTAGGCGTAGTAGAGGCCCTAGGACCCACAAGGGGATACAGGACATAAGTTAGTAAGCAATCAGGTCAACAAGAGATGCCTCGTCCGGTTAAACATATACGCGCTGAAGTTCACCCAGATGTGCTTACGCAGGTTTGAGTGTTCAGCTACACATACCACCTTGATCAAAAAGTTCCCGGAATAAAAACCGTGTGGCGCTCCCATCGCTCCGATTTGAGTGTTTTCTTTGTTAAGTTAGTACATCTGTTGTTGATATTCCCTCTAAATCTTAGCATCATAGCTTGACATTTGCAAAAGTTACGTAGCCAAGAGTACATCTATCTCTGTGTGTGTTGGCGATTTTTTACCAGATCAGAATTGTGGGCAGAAAACTCGTGGATTTTGTACCATGATAACGCACCGTCGCACAGTGCCATCATTATTCGTAATTTTTTGGCAAGAAATGCAACAAATACCATCCAAAAGCCACCGAATTCACCTGATTTGGCTCCCTGTGACTTCTTTCTGTTCAATCGATTTAAAAAACCATTACGGGGAACGCGTTTCAGCAGCCGAGAGGAAGTAATGGAAAAATCGCAGGAAGCACTGATGGACATACCGAAAACCGAATATAAAAAATGTTTCGAAGATTGGATCAAGCGCTGGCATAAGTGTGTTGCAGTCGATGGAGATTAGTTTGAAGGGGACAATATAGATTTAGGTGAATAAACTTGTATTTTTAGTTTTCTGAATAAATTCCGGGAACTTTTGGATCAACTTTTTGATCGTCAGACTCAGCATACGCTCATCGTTAGTTCACTATCAGATAGCTATCCAGTGGGCACCACGGGGAGGTGATGATGCGATTTTGCCACGCCACGCAATGAATATTATAGAAAGAAAAATTCAAGATATTCTTATATCCAGAATACATAGCAAGCTTCCATTCTGTGATCCAGGGATGTAATAACAGTAAGAGTAGTAGAAATAGCAGCAATTGTTTTATTGAACTATGGATAGAAAAATGAGGAATGAAAAAAAAAACTTAAATACCCTCTCAGCAATACCAGGACAAAGATTGATTGAATGTGGAAGACCATGACATTATCCTTTCGCTAAAAATAAATTGTAAATCTGCACCGATTTGGGTGGTTCTTCTTGCAAAGTCCTAACTTCAAATTGAAAACGATTTTGGTTACAATTGGAGTTGATGTTTTGAAAATACCGTTCATCTTGTAAAGTTGGGTGGCATATTCTTCCTTCATTCAGGGCATTTTTTTCTAAAACTGCATTTGAATGAGTCTTTCTCCAGGAAAGAATACCCTAACCACATAACCTAACGTACACAATTTATTTTCATGTTGAAGTATAATAATACATACAATAATCTTTTGCATATTTTGTGGAATTTTAAATTTTATACCTACAAAGGATACGACCAATTGGTTGATTTTGTGACATTCGCGAGCATGCCCACCCCAGTTCTGAAGTGCTCAAGTGAACGTGATGTGGAAAAGAAGTGAATAATACGACCTCATTATTTTATTAAACACTAGATTTATGTATATGACATATTTTTCGAGGAATTCTCAAACCCAATAGGTACACAAACCATACATGTGGTGTATTCAACTCATGCCCCAGTTGCAACCACCACTCCTTAATTGAACGTGACTATATCACAATGCTATTTCAAAAATAAAGAACTTTACTTTCACACGAATTCGTAAAAAAAATTAATTGCAAATTCAAGTCTGCAATAAAAAGACAAGTAATAATAAAGTGCACAATATTAATTCTCAGTGGGATATTCTGCAAGAAGTGTTAAAAAGTGCATAAATGTCCTAAGATATAATAGACCATCATTGCTCTGAATGTATAGGTATAAGGACATAAAATTGCACTTGACACATTTCTGAGCTCAGAATAAGACTCTACCAGACATTTATAGAACTCACCTTCATCATTTTCAAACGCTCGCTTCGTGCTGATAGAGCAGCTGCCTGCTGATCTATGCGTTCTAACATTTCAACTAACTTCCGATTACGTTCGTTTCGCTTCTTTTGCTCGTCCAAGAATTGCTGATACTTTTTTTGACTTCTTGACCTCAATGTCCTCTCACTTAGCAAAAATAAGGAAAGGAATTATGGAAAATCAAGCACTTTTTCAACTTAACAACATAAAGTCGAAGAGGGAAAAATTACTTACTGCTCGTTTCGCTTTTTCATTATCTGCTCCAATTTGCCCTCCAATTCTTGGCGATTATCCTCACTTTTTATGTACACAAAAATAGAAACATACACCGCACAAGAAAAAAGAAATTAATTTTATTTTTATGGTCAGGAGATTTTCTTTCTCCTTCGACTATTTCTTCGTCAGATTTACAAGAAAAGTATTCTTCATTGCTCTTACCTTCGGTGCAGTTTCTCTTGCAGCAGCTCCACTTGTAACTTGTAATTTTCCAGCTCTGATTGAGGATGCATCCTCTTTGACTTGTAGTGGTTTATGTTTTTCGTTCTTAAATATTTTATGCACTACACTGCAATTCAGATGTCCTGCGTTCAGTACGGGGCAAAGAAATGAACAAACTGAAAATGTAAGCACATTAGAACAGGACGGGAATGTCATGTACATTAATTATTGTTTTGCACTAGGTTAAGTCCTTGGTTAGCAACCAGTTGTTGTTTGGGCTCCCTTCCTGGTTACGGTATCGATTTTGTCCTGTTCTTTTGAAATATTATCGTAATACAACAATGGAAGGCATATCCACAATACAGTAGTAAAAGTGTAGATATTAAGTGCCGGAGCTCTAGGTCAATACAGTTCACCTACATTTGGCTATGTGTAGATACGCTTGGTTCGTTTGTTTAAAACTTGTTGTTGTTTCCTAGCCGTTTGCTGGTCACAGTTGGCTTACTTTCACCAGCAGCGTCATCCCCTGTCGAACAGGAAACAATTGCAATTCTTTCAATGGTTATGCACTCGTGGTACGTGATGCCACAGACATCGCTTGCAATTTCCACTACTGCATAACTAATGCTTGTTCGTTTGATAAAAAAGACCCTTTGTCGTCAACAAAAAACTAATCGGATATCAATGCTTCACCTGCTAACAGAAACTTTCAACTGTATTCAGAGTGAGAAAATTTAGTTCGGAGGACGAAAAAATTGCAAAAAAATATGGGTAGGTATTTACATGCGGGTGCGATGAGCTGGCCTTTTTTGGGGTTTGTACAAATGATATTCTGGTACAAGTTGCTTTTCTATCCAATGGGAAGGATATTTATATCCTGTCTTTGCAATTATGCAAATAAATTTGGTAAAAAAAGTTCCCAAATTATTTAATATTGTCACTAATGCAAGGTGACCTTCAAGACCAGATAAATTCTAATTTTAGAATGACTTGCATGTTTTCGTTCCATTAATGAAGTGGGTGCAGGCTAGAGCTCTCAATTTTCAAGGGCAACTTCAATGCTGGTAGTACCACGAAAATGCTAGTTCAGCACCCCAGTAGAGACACTTATTGAAATGTTACGATATGTACTTACGACTATGTATGTATGTAAACCACCATTTTTCCTGGAATTATTTTAATATTCCGACACCGCGTCTGCATATCCTTTTATCGGTATATCTACCACGTGCTGGTAACTTTACTTACTTACTTAGGTGGTGCTACAGTTCGGGGTGAACCTGGACCTCAACCAATAAGCCTCTCCATTTAGCTCAGTCTTTAGCTAATTGACTCCAGTTGCGCACTCCAAGTTGGTCGAGGTCCACTTGAACTTGTGCGCGCCACCTACGGTGATGATTCCCTCTACTGCGTCGTCCCTCGGTGTTAGATTCGAAGACTCTGTGAGCCGGAGCGTTGGTGTCCATTCGCTTTACATGTCCTAGCCATTTTCGACGTCCAATACGCAGTTTTTTGACTAGGTCGATGTCGCTGTACAGCTCGTATATGGTAGTTTGTGATTGAATCTTCTCCTCCAAAACCCGTCAACGCAAACGGGACTGAATATCTTACGCAGAATTTTTCTCTCGAAGCGACCAAGGATATCTTCATCCTCTTTTTATAAAGTCGATGTTTCAGCGCCGTAAAGCATTACTGGGATGATCAGTGTCTTATACAGAGTCTCCTTAGTTGTTCGAGATAGGGCTTTACTGTTGAATTGCCTTATAAGCCCAAAAAAACAGCGATTGGCAAGACTTATTCTTCGCTTGATTTCTGCGCTGATCTTGGTTTTAGAGTTTATAGCAAAGCCAAGGTAGACAAAGTTTCTTACTACCTCGAAGTTATAGCTGCCCGCTGTGACGTTCTGTCCAATTCGTCGGTGTTGGTTGTCCCTTCTTGTTGACAGCACTTACTTCGTTTAGCTCTCGTTTATCGCTAAACCCATTTTGGCCGCTTCCGCCTCAATGCTTGCAAACGCACCGGTGACAGCCCGCTGAGTTCTTCCAATAATGTCAATATCGTCGGCGTATGCAAGCAGTTGTACAGACTTGTAATAGATTGTGCCTCCGGTGTTGGCTTGTGAGTTCCGCACAATCCGTTCAAGTACAATATTAAAGAAGTCACATGACAGCGCGTCACCTTGTCTAAAACCTTTTTGACATCAAAGGTCTCGGTAAGGTCATTACCGACCTTGATGGAGCAGCGAGCGTTCTCCATCGTCATCCTGCCCAGACGAACAAGTTTGGATGGGATGTCAAAACTAGACATGGCTTTATAAAGCTCTTCTCTATAGATGCTGTCGTAGGCGGCCTTGAAATCGATAAAGAGATGGTGAGTATCGATTAGGACTTCTTGGGTTTTCTCCAGGATCTGCCGAAATGTGAAGATTTGATCGATAGTGGACTTTCATGGGCTGAAACCGCACTGATAAGGTCCAATCAGGCTGTTGATAAAAGGTTTCAGGCGTTCACACAATATCGCAGAAAAGATCTTATATGCCATGTTGAGAAGACTGATGCCTCTATAGTTGGCGCAGTTGAGGGGTCTCCTTTCTTGTGGATCGGGCAAACGATGCTGAGAGTCCATTCATCAGGCATACTCTCGTCTGACCAAATCTTAGAGACGAGTTGGTGTATGCTCTCTACCAGTTGATCACCAGCTGCCCTGAAAAGTTCGATGGGTAAGCCGTCAAGTCCAGCAGCCTTGTTGGATTTCAGATTGGATATTGCTATCATCACTTCGTTTTGGTCAGGTGGACGGAAATATTGACTATCATCGTCTATGTTGAATGGTTTATTCTGCCTGACATCGGGATGTTGGTCTTCGTCGCCGTTATGCAGTCTGCAGAAGTAGTTTTTCTATATTCTCAGCACTGACTGCGATTCTACTACGAGGTTTCCATTTTCATCTCTACAGGTTTCTGTACGGGTATTACTTCTCTGACACGTTCTTTTTACCTTTTGGTAAAACTTCCGTACATTGTTCCTGGAGTATAAACTCTCAATATTCTCGAACGCGCGCTTTTCATGCTCTTTCTTCTTCTTTTGGAGAAGCCGATGTTCTTCCCCTCTCTTTTGCTCGTAGAGTTTGCGAGCAGCTCTCGTCTTCCTTCCTTCATCAAACCAGGGGTTTCGCGGTGGTGGGCGAGCGAGACCCAGCACATCAGTCGCGGCATTTCTGATGGTATGTTGACAGCGTTGCCACTGGTCTTCGGCACTAGATGCTGGTGGCATAGGGGTGATTGAGAGATTTCGGGATACGTGTTCAGCGAAGAGTCTGGCGGTTTCTTGCGATTGTAGCTTTTCGACGTTGAATTTTCTCACAGTGATCCTTCTTTGTTGCTCAGTTTGGGATATCCGCATTCGTACCTTGGCTACAACAAGGTAATGATTCGAGTCTATGTTGGGCGCTCGGAAGGTCCGGACATCCAGAATATTGGAGGCATGCCTTGCGTCGATCGCAATATGATGAACTTGGTTGATCGTTGCATGATCGTTGCACCGCCATGTCTGCTTATGAATATCGAGATGAGGAAATCATGTGCTTGCTATGGGGACATTCCACTCAACAGCGAAGTCAATTAGCCTTTGTCCATTATCAGACGTGGTGTCATGTAGGCTATGCTTATCGACTTCCCTACCAAAGACGTCCTTCTTTCCTATTTTGGCGTTAAAATCGCCCAATACGAATTTAACGTCGTATTTAGGACATTGCTCGTATGTTTTGTCGAGGAGCTCGTAGAAACAATCTTTGGTGGCAGGATCCTTTTCGTCCGTGGGGGCATGAACACATATTAGGCTTATATTAGCGAATTTAGTCTTGATCCGGATAGTCATAATACGCTCGATCACGTATCGGAAGCTTACAACTTCTTGTCTAAGTCTGCCGCGTATGACAAATCCGCATCCGAATAAGCGTTGCCTGTTACCTCTGTAGCAATCACCGTAGTATGTGTCACAGTTTTTCATCCTCTTTTTGCCCGGCCCATCACATCGCACTTCCTGGATGGCGGTAATATCTGCTTTATAGCAGTCTAGGGCCTCTGCTAGTTGTTCGGCTGCACGTGGTCTATAAAGGGACAAAACATTCCGCGTACAGATCCGAAGGTCGTTGTCCTGATTTCGTTTGCTGGAGTCGTCATTAGTTGAGTCATCCTTATCCGAGGCTTTTGGTTGTTTCGCAACCATAGGTTTTTTACGTGAAAGGGAAATTACCCCGACGGCACAACCCCCAAGGCCCTGACCAACATTAGAAATTTCCTACCGACCTGTGATTCGAATACGTCGAAGCAACTCTCGCAAGGTATTCACTAAGTGTAAACTTAACTGGAACTATAGACGCCACCGTTGGCTCCGTCTAGGGAATTCGTCCGCTGCCGCCTGGAACAGGAAGAAGTGGTGTAGTGAGAAAGCATTTTGAAAATCGGTCGGTGAGTAAAAATTGAAATTTTTAACAGAATCATTAAAACCATTTTCGAGAAAAACAACGTTTTCTAAAATAGATTTTATATAAACCACCATTCATTTTTGGGGCAAGAATTAAAATTCGGATTTTGCCTCGGAGCATTAACCCACACGCTCTAGATTAAAGTTAACGCTGTTGTAATATTCTAACTGGGATTCGTAATAATAAAACCGTCTTCTGTGTATTTAAATTGTTTATTTACAAGCAACCAACGAATTCACTTTCATTATAATTCACAATTATGAAATCTCTTTATACTTTATCAGTCTCAGCTTAAACTGCCCTTACAACATCACTTTCAATCAAAACATCGTTTATTTTTGCCACCAATTTTCAAATATAATACTGTAGCATTGACTACAGGATGGTTTGTGTACCAAAAACTAAAACACTGTATCTCGAACTGTTGCAAAACCTGTTAGCAGTAAATATCCCAACCTGATGTGCTTACGTTCCACAATTGTTCCACACAATATCCCAATATTCCAGGATCCTCGATTCACCCGCAGAAACATCTAGCATGTTCTAGAACCCCATGCAATTTCATATAAATACCCATACCACAACCACCGTGGACACAGTTATTTTTATAAGTGCATACAGCGATAACAAGAGGAAGATTAGACCAGTGGTGAAAATAAGCGACATTATTTGAAAGAAATAAAGAACAAAGTGATTGAATATTGTGTTGAAGTAAAGTTGGTGTTTGATAATAAATAAACGATTAAAATACACAAACGACGGTTTTATTTAGACGAACCCCAGCAAGAATATTACATTGGTGTCAGAAAAGTGGAATAAAACAGATTTTGTGTATTGCTTATTGTGTAAGTAAAAAAAAAAAATAGAAATATGGTTCGGAAATTGCTAGAAGATTTGTCATTGGTGCAACTAAAGGAAGTACTGAGCCAGCGGGAGCAACCCACGACGGGTACGAAAAGAGAATTGATTATTAAGTTGCGGAGAATAGTGACGGACGAGGGTGCAGATCCTGAAACAGCTTTGTTTGACGTCGAAGAAGAACAAGTAAGTACGACGAGTGACATGTCGGCTTTAATGAAATTGCTATCTGAAAAATTCGACTATCAGAATAGAAAGTTCGAGAAGCTAGACAATTCTTTAGACCAGCAAAAGAATTCTCTAGAAGCTAAGATCGACGAACACAAGAATTCTCAAAATGAAAAATTCGAGAAGCTCGAAAATTCCTTCGCTGAACAAAAGAACTTTCTAGATGCCAAGTTCGAGGAACAAAATAAACAATTTGAGAATTCTCTAGATGCCAAGCTCGATGAACAAAAGAATTCTCTGGATGCTAAGCTGGATGTGCAAAACAAGAAGTTCGAGATACTAGAAAATTCCTTGGCTGAACAGAGGAATTCTCTAGACGCTAAATTCGGAACAATTGAAGGACAATTCGAAAACGTACAGTCTAAGATCGAGAATGTTGAAACAAAATTCGAGAATGTTCAAACAAAAATCGAGGCGGTTGAAAGAAGATTCGAGAATTTGGCAAAGGAACTCGAACACGTAAAGAAACAGAAGGTTCGGGAGTATTCAACCGACTGCCCGAGGAAAAAAGAGATGCAGCCTCCTGTCTTCGATGGTCAAACATCATGGCCGATATATAAGAGGCAGTTCGAAGCTGCGGCAATGACGAACAACTCGGACGATGAAGAGAGGTCCATTGCCCTCACGCTTGCGCTTAGAGGATCAGCTGCAGAGCTACTACAAACTATTCCCGAGGACAAACAACGCAACTACGACAGTTTGGTGAAAGCCATTGAGATGCGATTTGGGGACGACCACATGCAGCAAGTATATAGGGTCCAGTTGCGCAGAAGGTCCCAGATGAAAGGTGAAACGCTCCAGCAGTTACAAGCAGACATCGAGCGGCTGGCACATTTGTCCTATCCGAATGCCGGCGAGGAAATCATCAACGAGATGGCAACCGAAGCGTTCACCCACGCCATAGCTGATGCGAAACTACAAATGGCGGTAAGAATGGCTGGAAAGAAAACGCTCGCCGAAGCTTTGGCGTTTGCTCTGACAATGGAGGCCGCAGACCAGGCCTGTCAGGGAATCCACCGTGTGAGGGAAGTAGCCGCTATCGAATGCTCTTGCCAGATGATGGACGTCGAAGACCGAAACAACGCTCGCGGAGGACAAATTCGTTGCTGGAACTGCAACAAAATGGGACACCTACAACGGCAATGTAGAAATCCACCCAGACGTGGAAACTGTCCACATTGCGCGAACAGGCGACGCAACGAAGAACCATCCAACAGGGACAACATCCATCCTGTTGGCCAGGCTCCTCGAAACCAGGAGTCGGGAAACGCCTAAGAGCCAGCTTTGCGGGGCAAAAGTTGGCTAATGGAATCGACGCCCCCAAGACCACCATCCAGGTCTCCCAAACCAAACGATGCAACAAGAGTCTAACAGTGGAAGCATTCATCGGCAAAAACAAGTGCGTGGCTACTATCGATACCGGCGCCACGGCTTCCATTGTAAGAAGAGATCTCGTCCGGAAGTCTTGGCTGCACAACACCAGCTGCTACTGTCTTAGAACTGCGACAGGGGAAGCGGCGAAAGTATACGGAGAAGTTCGCCTCACGTTACAACTAGCAGGGTTGGCCTTTTCTCATGCGTTCCTGGTGGCCGACATATGTGATGAATGCATCATCGGAGTGGACTTTATGAAACAGCATGACGTAATCATCGACATCGGGATGCAAGTTCTGCGGTGCAGGAATGCAGAGATTCCAATGGTGTACGGGAACGAGAATGCAGCACATTTAAGGACAATACTCAGCAAGGACGAAGTCTTACCACCATCTTCCGAGACTATCATTTGGACAAAACTAGAGGGTGATCCTGGGAGCCACCGATTCTACCTATTGGAACCGGATTCAGGAAGGAATTCCCCAAACTACATCGTGGGAAAAGTGTTAGTGGAGCCAAGAACAGCCTGGTCCCAGTAAGGCTCATGAACTTAAAGAACCACAGCGTGAAACTAAAACAAGGGGAGGTTATTAGTAAATGTGCGCCGATATGTTCAATTTCAACAATAACCGAAAAGGAATCTGCGCGGCCCGTTTCATCAGCCAGGTTGGCCGAAGTAAGGGACAGGATCCTCAAGCACTGCGACCTGGATCGGGATCAGCGTGCCATGGCAGAAAATCTAATCGGTGAGTACGCTGATATATTTGCCTCACAGGATGAAGAGTATGGCCGAACACATCTGGTGCAACATCGCATAGACACTGGGGATGCCAGACCAATTCGTCAGCCTGCCAGACGACTACCATTGGCAAAACAGACGGAGGTTGCGGATATGGTGTCAACGATGGAGAAGGAAGGGCTCATCGAAAGTTCTAAGAGTCCGTGGGCCTCACCTGTTGTTCTAGTTAAGAAGAAAGACGGCAGCACTCGATTCTGCGTGGACTATCGCAGACTTAATGATGTCACCAAAAAGGATAGCTACCCTCTGCCACGGATCGATGACACATTGGACACACTCTCAGGAGCTCGATGGTTTTCCACCCTTGATTTAAAGAGCGGTTACTGGCAGGTACAGATCGATCCAAAGGACCGAGAGAAAACTGCGTTCACTGCAGGAAATGGACTGTGGCAATTTACAGTAATGCCATTTGGATTGTGCAATGCTCCGGCAACTTATGAGCGCTTAATGGAACACGTCCTGCGTGGATTGACCTGGAAAACTTGCTTGGTGTATCTGGACGATGTGATCGTGATAGGAAAAACGTTCGAGGAACATCGCGATAACCTGAAGAATGTGCTAGAACGGCTTCGAAGCGCTCACCTGAAGCTGAACCCAAAGAAATGTGACCTCTTCAGATCCGAAGTCAAGTACCTGGGCCACGTTATCTCATCAGAAGGAGTGCGAACAGATCCAGACAAGGTGGAAGCTGTGAAAAACTGGCCAGTCCCAAAAGACAAACACGAACTCAGGAGCTTTTTGGGTCTCGCTACGTACTACCGACGATTCGTAAAGGACTTTGCCGGGATCGCGAAGAGCTTGCACCAGCTGACGGAAAAAGGAAGGCAATTCAAGTGGTCAGGTGAGTGCGACAATAGCTTCAAGAACCTTAAGCAACAACTATGCGAAGCACCAACATTAGCATATCCCATTCCCGGAGAAATGTTCATCGTAGATGCAGATGCAAGTAACGTCGGTGTCGGAGCGGTTCTTTCGCAGGTACACAACGGCCAAGAGAAGGTAGTCGCATACTTCAGCAAAGTGCTCTCCAAGCCGGAAAGGAACTACTGCGTGACCAGGCGAGAACTTCTGTCGCTGCTTCTGGCGACAAAACACTTCCATAAATACCTCTACGGCCGAAAGTTCCTTTTGCGCACAGACCACGCGGCTCTAAAATGGCTGCTGCAGTTCAAGAATCCAGAGGGCCAGGTCGCAAGATGGATTGAACGGCTGCAGATGTACGATTATGAAATACAGCATCGTAAGGGGAAACTTCATTCTAATGCGGATGCCTTATCCCGGCGACCATGTAAAAGCGACTGCAAGCATTGTGTGCGGCAGGAAGAGGAGAACCTTCTTTCCGTCCAAAGGGTAAGAGTTGAGCCTATCGCTGGTTGGAGTGCAGAAGAAATCCGCAACGCTCAAAAAGAAGACCCGGACATCGAGCCGATATTAGCGTGGAAGGAGTTTATGGAAAAGCCAACCGGACAAGATATCTCGGACAGGAGCCCCACTCTCAAGGCATACTGGGCTCAGTGGGACTCCCTTCATGTGCAAGATGGTGTACTGAAAAGGAAATGGGAAAGGCCGGACGGGAAAGATTTCATAATGCAGCTTGTCTTGCCACGATCAAAAGTACACGAGGTGCTACGGGAGATGCATGATGGAGCATCCGGTGGTCATTTGGGTGCAGACAAGACGCTGGAGAAGGTGCGAGAACGTTTTTATTGGCTCAGCGCAAGGGTAGACGTAGAGTGTTGGTGCCGAAAATGCGTCGTGTGTGCCGCCAGCAAGGGACCCAGAACGAAAACGCGAGGCAAGATGCACCAGTACAACGTGGGCGCCCCCTTTGAACGGATTGACGCTGACATCGCTGGTCCATTTCCAGAAACCGACAATGGCAACCGTTACATACTAGTCGTCATGGACTACTTCAGCAAGTGGCCGGAAGCGTTCGCCATCCCTAACCAGGAAGCGAAGACCATCGTGGAACAGATCGTCAACAACTGGGTGAGCAGATTTGGCGTGCCCATGGAACTGCATTCTGACCAGGGACGGAACTTTGAATCGAAGATATTCCAAGAGGTTTGTCAACAACTAGGAATCAAAAAGACGAGAACTACCCCGCTTCATCCACAATCCGACGGGATGGTAGAGCGCTTCAACAAAACCTTAAACGAACATCTCTCCAAGGTTGTAGAAGACCACCAGCGCGATTGGGATCGACAAATTCCTCTCTTCTTAATGGCCTACCAGTACTACTGGACATACTCCATCTGAAGTCTTGTTTGGTCGAGCAGTCCGGCTACCTAGTGAGGTGAAGTTTGCATCCCCTAACGATGAGCCCAAATGTGAAGACGACTACGTGGCAGACCTCAGGGAAAGGATCCGAGACATACATCAGAGGACCAGGACGAGGATAAGGATAGCGAGTGACCGCATGAAAACCAGGTACGACACAAAGGCAACAACGTCCAGTTTCCACGAGGGAGACCTAGTATGGCTGTACAACCCACACCGGCAAAAGGGGAGGTCACCCAAGCTGCAGCAAGACTGGGATGGTCCTTATAAAGTGGTCACGCGCATCAATGACGTCGTCTTCCGGATCCAGCGTGGAGTAAGAGGCAAGATGAAAATTGTCCACATGGATCGTCTTCATCGTTACCATGGCAGTAATCCAGATGATCTTGTTCGGGACGAACAAGTTTAAGAGGGGGGCAGTGTAGCATTGACTACAGGATGGTTTGTGTACCAAAAACTAAAACACTATATCTCAAACTGTTGCAAAACCTGTTAGCAGTAAATATCCCAGCCTGATGTGCTTACGTTCCACAATTGTTCCACACAATATCCCAATATTCCAGGATCCTCGATTCACCCGCAGAAACATCTAGCATGTTCTAGAACCCCATGCAATTTCATATAAATACCCATACCACAACCACCGTGGACACAGTTATTTTTATAAGTGCATACAGCGATAACAAGAGGAAGATTAGACCAGTGGTGAAAATAAGCGACATTATTTGAAAGAAATAAAGAACAAAGTGATTGAATATTGTGTTGAAGTAAAGTTGGTGTTTGATAATAAATAAACGATTAAAATACACAAAAGACGGTTTTATTTAGACGAACCCCAGCAAGAGTATTACAATACTCTTACAGTAATAGCACTTCCTAGCTCTTTCTTCAATCAGATCAAATGTGTCTGTCCATCGGTTGATTGCTGTATCTACATATGTATATCAAATACAAGAGCATCTAGAATACTTTCTGGGGGTGAAATGTTGAACAGACTGTTGGTGGTGCTGACAGTTGTGGTGCTGCCAGATTTATACTTTTTTTTAATGCCACGCCCATATGGCGAACAGGCACTACGACCAATTGTGCCAAGGGTCACATTTTAGGTCAACAATAATTCTGCTCTCATGAAAGAAATAATTACAGCTGCGGAGGAGTTCTATTGGAGATATGAAGCCTGGAAAACACTGGAACTGTTTTCAAGTGGTTTCGAAACTTTGTGGTTGCATCCATACACACCGACACCAACTGCTGAATCCTGGATCAAGCAGCGGTCCGCCATTATTCCATGTATCGCGGCTTGGGATCTCAATCTCAAGGCTTCTACCGAAGCGGAATGATTTTGGCATGAAGTCAGATCCATACTTAAGTATGGAAAGTATTTTTGTAGATGCCACACAATTATAAATCCGTCCAGCCATTTAGATTGTATAGAATTCGTGCAGCATCTTTTAAACTATTTAACTAAAATCATAAACTTCGTCTAGTAATAAATCGTTAAAATATCGAGGCCCGAAATTTTCATGAAAACAATATTAGATGTAGTAGGTGCATGCAATAAATAGCACACAGAAAATTTGCGATCTGCCTGATTGTCTTACTTTTTTTCAAATTATCTTTAATTCCGAATTAACTGTGAAGCATACTGGCAATTCGAATATGAGCTTTACTATAATATAATACTATTTACTTGACGCAAGCTACACTTCGTAGTTACATGTAGTTACCGTATTCCTTAATTTTAGGTGAAATTGTTTAGAATATCTGACCACTCGTCTCTGCATATTGTCAAGAAGATATGCATACGAGTATGTACATAGGTAATGTTTTAGAGCGGAACTCCAAACGTAAGAACGACACTCAAGCTCAGGTTTAACAAATCCATCACAGTATCACACCATCCAACAACATTTTCGTTCTTGTCTGAATCCCAGGTCACACTGGGACATTGTCAAGAAGATATGCATGTGTACATACGTAATGTTTTAGGGCAGAGCTCCAAACGTAAGAACGATACTCAAGCTCAGGTTTAACAAATCAATCACAGTATCACACCATCCAACAATACGAGTACTTCCGTTCTTGTCTGAATCCCAGGTCACACTGGGATTATGGGGAATGAGATTTGCGTTTCATATCCTAACAAAAAAAAAATTCAACAGGACCACATGGGATGAAATCGGTCTGATGATGCTTATGCTAGTATGACAAATCGCCCACTTTCGAAGAGAAAAATGTCGTGTAATTACACACACCTTACCTGCACTGTAAAATTACATTACCTGTAATTACATACACCTTTTCAATTGAAAGGTGTCAAGAAGTATTTTGCGTGGCTTTTATGAGGCCTATCTTCTTTTTTTTTAGTCCAACAGAGTCAAATAGCATATCATATACATATATATTTCATATATTTCACACTGATTAAAAATTAGATATACCCGCGGCTCTGCTCGTGTTTCAAAATTGATTATGCTTCACATATTCATTTATAATATTGTGGTATTCTTTCTGGGGTTCGTTTAAATAAAACCGTCTTTTGTGTATTTTAATTGTTTATTTATTATCAAATACCAACTTTACTTTAACACAATAGTCAATCACTTTATTCTTCATTTATTTTAATTGTCACTACAGATTCACTTTCAATACGTCGCTTGCTTTCACCACTGGTCGAATATCTCTTGTAATCGCTGTATTCACTTATAAACAACTGTGTCGACGTTGGTTGTGGTATGGGTATTTATAGGAAATTGCAAGGGGTTCTAGAACATGCTAGATGTTTCTCCGGGTGAATTGAGGATCATGGAATATTGGGATATTGTGTGGAACAATTGTGGAACGTAAGCACACCAGGTTGGAACGTAAGCACATCAGGTTGCAATATTTACTACTAGTAGGCAATAGATGTCGTTGCACAGTTTGAGATATAGTGGTTTAGTTTTTGGTACACAAACCATTCTGTAGTCAATGCTACAATATGTATGTATTTCTCAGCTTCAGAACAACGTACTAAAATTATCTATGGGTTTAAATCTTTGATGATATTAATATTAAAATCATAAAATTTATTTCATTGAAATCGATGAAGCGATTTTGACGTTATTTTGTAGTAGCTATCCACCTATTACACAAAGCCTTTAATAAGCGTGCCACAACTAGTAATTTACTAAAAAGCTGTAAATTCAATTATAACTTCTCCAGTGGGAATACCCATCAGAGCACACACATAACACACATACATGCACACAACCCGTTTAGCAAATATAACAGAAAATGATACCGAAGAACACGAAGAGTACCATCCCCTTTCCATCAGCAAGTCGGTTCTGCTCTTAAAGATAACGAAGAGACAGCGAAAGGAGAATAAAGAACAAAATGATAACCTCTGAGCGCAGACTCGAGATCAAGACCACGAAAAAAAATTAGGTAAATTTTAAGTGTTACAAAAGATATTTTTCATTAGATCTCAGCTGCTGAATGGCGGATCACGATAAATCATATACAATTTCTTTTAAATAGACTCTAGGCAATGCAACTCCGAAAACCCCGTTCAATTTCGTGCTGTAGTTTTTGCGTGATGCGTTTTCAAATAAACATACAGACATGACGATATGTATGGATATACATATACATATGTATGTATGTTTGGAAGAGTATACTCTTAAATAGTTTGAAGATAATATAAAAAAGTTTTTGTGCATGGTGGATCTGGACTTGGATCTGGATCGTATGTCGGCGGCGCGCAATCTGAAATACTAAAACTTTCAAATGCAAAAACTATTAACTTTTATTTGTTAAAGTTTATTTGTTAAGTTAATAGTAATATAAGAACGGCACGTTAAAAAAGGTGTAAAGGGATTCGGGCTTGGGCTTGTTTTTCTGTTGTATTTAGTGGTACGTCTATCTCGCTTGGCGTATAGGCAAAAACTGTCTGGCAAAGATATGTAGATAACAATTTGCACTGTTCCTTTTCTCCTTTGTCTCCCTCTAACACTCCTCCCCCCGTGAATCACCCCGTGATTCGCCATCAATGGTAAGGACAGCAAGTCTTGAAGCTGGACGGCGGAGAAGTCCTTTGGTAGTTTTAACTTCGGCGAAACGGATTTATCCATCCTTGGCGGGAAAAACTTTTGTGATTCGACCTTGGCACCATTGGCTCCGAGGTTGATTGGAATCACAAATTATGACTAAATTATTGAGTTGTAGCGGGCGTACTTTATCATACCACTTGGGTCGTTTCAAGAGCTGAGGTAAGTACTCAACTGTCTATCTCTTCCACAGGCGGTCTTTAAGATTCTGAGCAATCCTCCATTGCTTTTTTAGGCATATCTCCTCATCCACAGGATAAGGCGTTTGTGTCGAGTTGACGCACCCTAGCAAGAAAGGGTTCGGCGTTAATGGTTCATCGTCCTCCATGGTAAGAGGGATATCCGTAAGCGGTCGTGAATTTATTATGTTCTCGGCCTCTATGAGAACGCTTCTTAGAGTCTCCACTCTCGGGGCATCTTCGGGTAGGGTCTTGATTAGCAGTCGCTTAAATGTTCGGATGATGCGTTCCCAGCAACGACCTAAGCTTAGGTTGGAAGGGCAGTTGAACATCCTTTCGATATTTCGGTTTGTGTCTTCATCGCGTATGCGGTCGACATCGAACAAATGATTTTCTTCGTTAAGCTCTCATTGTGCTGCGATGAAGTGTGTGCCATTATCACTTCTGATTCTGGCTGGTGTACCTCTGCGATTTATGAAATTGCGAAGACAATAATGAAGGCATCTGTGGACAGGTTTTCAGCTAGTTCGAGGTGGGCTGCTCGTACCGTCAGACAAGTAAAGATGACTCCTCACCTCTTTTCTCGTCGTCGGCCAATAGCAACATTGAAAGGCCCGAATAAGTCAACTCCGATATATGTAAACGGTCGGATATACGGAGTTATGCGGTCAATTGGTAGCTGACCCATAAGCGGTGGAACTGGTTTGGCTCCTTCGGTTTTGCATTCCGTGCAACTACGTCGGACGGAGTCAAGAAGAGTTTTGGCATGCCGAAACCAAAATTTCTGTCGAGCTTCGTTCAGCGTGCCGGCTGAATTTTGGTGATGTAGTTTCTTGTGATAGTATTCCATGATAAGTTCGGAAACAACATGTATATGTGGCAACAAAATTGGGCGTCTGGCTTGAAGTGGCAGGTAGCAGGGTTCGTCAATACGACCTTGAACTCTTAAAATACCCTTTTCGTCTAGGTATGGTGTCAAGGAGTATATTGTGCTGTTTTTTGAAATAGGCTTTGAAGACTTCAGGATAGCGATCTCGTTGTGGTACTGCTCTCGTTGTACCATTCGGCATAAAAGATTCTCAGCGTCGTTGACTTCGGCTACTGTCACGAAACAGTTTGTTGAACGTTACGAGGAAACTTTTCCTAGGTGCAGGAACTTCTTGGTGGCACGCAGAACATATGCCATGGTTCTTCTTAGCTTCGAATAAGACGAAAATCGATTATTAAAGAAGTACCTTTGGGAAATTGTAGGAGTAGACATGATTTGACCTCCTCAACCTCTACACCATCTGGCGGTGAATTGATTGTTCCGGCTGGCCAGTATTCCTCTGCTTGTTGAATGAAATCTGGACCATAGAGCCACATGCTGTTTGTATTAAGCTTTGGAGAAGCATTTGCACGAGTGGCTACATCTGCACTATTCTTGTCGGTGGGAGTTCAGCGCCATTGTGATGGCTGTGATGCAGATAATATTTCAGCGATCCGATGTCCCACAAAGGGTTTGAATTTCCGTTCGGCTGAATTAATCCAATACAATATCGTTTGCGAATCTGTCCAGAAAGTGATTTGCGAAATTTTGATGTCGTGGTTGCGAACTATAATTTTGCTGAGGAGGGTGCCTAGCATGGCAGCTTGTAGTTCCAATCTAGGAACAGACATGGTTTTTTGCGGTGCTCCGCGAGTTTTTCCGCAAACGAAAATAACATCAGCCCCTTGGGCATAGATGACTTTGAAGTAACCGGCGGCGGCAAAGGCGACTTGACTAGCATCCACAAAGATGTGAAACTGGATTGTGTTTGCTCGGAACAAATGTGATGAATAACAGCGTTGGGTCTGAAATGTATTGATTCCTTGGAATTCCTTCCACCAGGGTTGCCATTTCTTGTTAATGTCGGGGGTTAGCGGATCATCCCAGGCGATATTACTTTTCCAAGTGTCACGAACCAGTATTTTTATATATAGAAGGAATTCTGCTAGAAGTCCATATGGATCGAAAACTGCCATCACTATCCCTTGGAGTTCTCTTTTGGTTGGCGGCCGAATTCCATTTAAGACTTCCTTTGAGATGGGATGAAATTTTGTTCTAAATTCAAAACAAACGGCTTCGGTGTTCCAATGCATCCCAAGAACGTTTTCTGACGTAGCTTGGCGGTTCATGTTTACAGTGCTGGCACATTTTGTGGACTTTTCGTTCATCAATGACTGCAGGTTAGTTGAATTTGATGTGAAGTTTCTCAAATCGAAACCAGCTTCACTGTTGATCTTCACCACGTCCCTGCAGATCCTTATGGCCTCTTCTTCGTTTTGGAAACTTCCGACGTAATCGTCAACGTAGGGTTTTTTTGACTATGGCTGCTGCGCGTTCGGGATATTGGCATTGAAATTCTTGAGCGTTTAGATTTTTAATAAACTCAGCACTACATGGCGAGCAAATAGCTCCGAAGATCATTGAAACCATGACATAATGATCAAAGGGCTGAGTTGTATCTCCAGATCTCCACAAAAAGCGTTGTGCCTGCTGATCGCTTGGTCGAATTTGGACTTGGGAAAACATTTCCCGGATGTCTGCGGGTAATCCAATTACACCTTCTTGGAATTTAAATAAACTGCTCATTAGCGGGTTGGCTTGTTCAGGTCCTTTGAGCAGAACAGAGTTGAGGCTGTTTCCATCGACAGTGGCTGCATCGTCGAAAACGATTCTATGTCGGATTTGTGTGGGCTTTGCACGCGAAATGTGGTAAGTACCACACTGGCTGACTTACATCCTCGATTTCTTGTCGCTGGAGTTTTCTGGCGTATCCTTTGTCGATGTATTTTGACATTTCGCTGGTATATTTGCCGGCGAAATCTGCGTTCTGACTCATCTTTTCTCGATACCGGACAGGCGTTTTTCGGCCATCTTAAAACTGTTTGGCAAACTGGGTTGAGGATTCTTCCAGAGTAGACCTGTTTCAAAACGTTTTCCAATGCGACGTGTTGTTTGCTGCATAATTTGGCGGGTTCTCTTGTTATCCTCTGACTCCAGAAGTATAGGCGATGGGTTGATACCAAAATTGTCGGCTGCGAAGTGCTCCTTCACCAAACTGTGCAAATTTTCGTAGGGTTGTTTTTCTCGAATATGTAATACTACTGGTGCTGTTGTAAGAACATTGTTGTTTGGTCCATATACTACCCAACCTAGATTTGTTTTTACAGCTACGGGTTTGTTCTTCCCAGATTGAACAATCGTGGAGGATATTCCCAAGTGGACGTTGTCTAACCCAAGAAGTATCAGTGGTTTGACCTCTTGGTAGCTTCTCATCGACAAAAATTGAAATTGTTTGAATTTTGACTTGTTAAAAGTCTGGACAGGCAGGTTCAGGTTTCGAATTGTGCGACAATTTTTGATAATAAAGGAAGTTGACTCACCTTCACCTTTTATTTCGAAGTTGACCGCTGTGGATGGTTCCGTCGTAACAGTTTGGCCATCCCACTGAAGAGTTAACAGCTGTGGTTGTCCTTTGAGTCCTAACTGAAGCGCGACATCTTCTTCTAGGATTGAAATGGCTGAGCCTTCGTCAAACATAGCGTACACTTCGACTTTTCCATTGGGTCTAAACAGAGAAACGGGAACAATTTTGAAGAGAAGCCCCAAGGACGGTGTTGTTCGGCAACTTAGTAACGGCTGGGCAGTTTCACTTCTTGGCATTCCTGTTTGACTAACTGTTGGTGACTCATCATGTAGACTGCTGTGGAGATAACGTCGACAGCCATGGACACCGCATAGTAACTTGCTACGACAGGTTGCGGTGCCGTGGCCCTTGCGCAGACATGAGAAGCACAAGTGTTGTGATTTGACCTTTTGCCAGCGATCTGCAATACTAAGTTAAAAACATGGCACTTTGAAATGAAATGATTTTCACCACACTGGAGACACTTGGATCATTGTTGTGCATCTGGCTGGGTGGAGGTGTTTTCAATTATATGCATGATGCGCCGTGGTTGTGGCTGCTTTGATGTTCCAGCACTTTTGGACGAAGTTGATGAGGGCGGCATCAGACACACAATTCTGGCAAGTTGGCACAACCATTTGGAGAAATCAGCAATGTTCGGATACGGCTTGATTGTGGATGAGTGTTTTACCCACTCGTACTGCTTGTCTTGTGGTAATTTTGATACTAGCTCATCCAAAATTGAAGAATTAGTAAGGTTATGTTCGCTATTGGAAGATTATAGAAAAGCAACGACGTTACGTACTTGTGTAGAAAAGGCAAGTAGTTGTTCTACTATATTGTCGGCCATGGCGGGAAACCTTTGAATTTTGGTTAGTTGATGACGTATAGGTAAGTACATCCGGTCGCCCAAAGTGAAAATTCAACTCTTCGATTGCATTGGAGACGTCTTGTGTATTTATCAACATCGAACCTACAGCTGGTCCGACTAAACATTTCTGAAGCCGTTGGAGATTTTGACGATTGTTGTATTTAAAATCTTCCGTAGAGTCATTGTAGTTGGCCAAAAATAGAGGCCACTCTTCAACATTTCCTGAGAATGTTGGCAGATCGTGAAGTTTCTTCATGGCGGTCTGTGGATAATTTGTGGCTGCTGAAAGTGTGCCGGACGACAGAGATGAGACATCGTTGGTATTTTGGGCTGCTTCCATGGCGTTGACATTAGCGGCAGCAGTGGCGGTGGCGGCAACAATAACATCAGGTTCACTACTCGCTTCCAGCTTGTTGTTTGTCTCTCAATATCCTTTTGGCTTTCGATTGTGCTATTCTCCAGGTTCTGCACAGATGTGAGAAGTTCGTTGAGGCTGTTGAGTATTACTGCTTGTGCCTCGGAATCCATTGTCTTTTCCATTATTTCTTCATCTAATCCTGAATTATACCATATTCACTTTTACTCTCGCTTTCTGCAACTTTCCTCCTCAAATTATATCGACCTTTTTTGTCGGACATTTGTTAAAAACCGTTACTTAAAGCTAAATTTTTGTCCTTTTTTTTATAGAACAATCGTTTCGATTGGCTGTTGGGATTGCTGGCGTGGCGACTATGAGCAACTCCAACCGGCGACGACAAAAGACAGACGTACCGTAACAGAAAAAACATGTAAAGTCGGCGGCGCGCAATCTAAAATACTAAAACTTTCAAATGCAAAAACTATTAACTTTTATTTGTTAAAGTTTATTTGTTAAGTTAAAAGTAATATAACAACGGCACGTTAAAAAAGACTTTAAAGGGACTCGGTCTTGGGCTCGGGCTTGGGCTTGTTTTTCTGTTGTATTTGGTGGTACGTCTATCTCGCTTGGCGTATAGGCAAAGATATGTGGGCGCCTTGGCGTAAGTGGTTAGTGTGTCGGATCACTACGCATGAGGTTCCAAGTTCGATACCCAAAAAATACCAAAAAGTTTTTTTCACGGTCCCACCTCTCGCGAGCGTCTGACAAACATCCGAGAGTATTGTTGTCACGAAAAAGGTTCTCAAATCGCCGTTCGGATTCGGCATTGAAACTGTAGATCCCTTCCATTCGTGTGAAAAAATTATAACGCACACAACATGAGTGGTTGCGAGAAGTTAGGCCCTGGCACTTTAAAGAGCTGTTGCGCAAAATATTTGTATTTGTAAAGATATGTAGATAACAATTTGCACTGTTCCCTTTCTCCTTTGCCTCCCTCTAACACTTACGATGATTTAAAGTGCCTCGACTTATGCTCTAACTATGGTACAGTAAATATACAGGGTGGGCCAACTACAAGTTTCTTTTTAAAAATACAATAAAATGAACAAAATTACATTTTTTCCATGTACTATGGCTTTATTAGTAAGAGCAAACATTCCCATTAATTATGGAATACAACGTCGTTCAAGTAGCTGCCTCGGCTGGCCTCGCAGTAGCGCATTCTATCACTCCAATTTTCCAAGACCTTGTTGATAATTTCGGACTGTAGCTCACGGATTGCTTAGCTTAAGTGCTTGAATCGTTTCCGGATTGTTGGCATAACATCGGTCCTTCACGGTTCCCTACAAAAAAAAGTCCAAAGGGGTCAAATCGCAGCTCCGAGGCGGTCAATTGACATCGCCAAGACGGCTGATAACACGATTTGGGAATTTGGTGCGCAAAAGACCGATTGTGGCATAGGCTGTGTGGCATGGCGCGCCATCCTGCATGAACCAGAGGTCGTCCACATCCGTGTCTTCAATTTCAGTAAAAAATAAAAAGTCCTTAACATGGCTCTGTAACGCCCACCGTTGGCCGAAACGTTGTTCCCAGCCTCATTTTCGAAGAAAAAATGGTCCAATTATGCGCGGTAGGTGGTTCATTTCGGCCAAAACCTCTTTTCAAAAAACGCACTGTTTGGGCTACACAGCACTCACTTTGGAAATAAGTTTTCAATATTTCCAAATGTTGTTCAAGCGTAAAGCGACTCATTTCGTTCCGCGGGGGTATGATACTGACTTTCTGTCAAGATTTCGAGCGGGAAACAGCTGTCAGTGTCAAAATAACCTATGATTTAAAAAGAAATCACTAGATGGCCCACCCGTTACATATTCCTTCTGCAAAATGTGGTGAATTGAATCTTCATCGCATTTAAATCAATTCAAGTAGTTTTCTCCCACAGCAATATTTCCTACACATCGGCATTTAATTATTGGACCTGTTCCCGCAGCCCTGATTAAGATGTGGTAGACCATTAGATAACTTATTTGCCAGGCTCGATGAAACACTTTTAACACGTCCAGGACAACGGCCCGTGATTTCTTATATTAATCGAAGGCTGACGTCCATAATCAGATAACATGGATGACAAGGTCTCCAGGTGATCAACGTTTGCGAACACCAACGCTGCACGCTGGTGCTATCACTAATCTCAATAGAGCATCCATTGCTATTATTAGGGCGCCATTATGTGTTGTGGTGGGCGTCGTGGCGTAAGTGGTTAGTGTGTCGGATCACTACGCATGAGGTTCCAAGTTCGAATCCCAGAAAATACCAAAAAGTTTTTTCACGGTCCCACCTCTCGCGAGCGTCTAACAAACATCCGAGAGTATTGTTGTCACGAAAAAGCTTCTCAAATCGCCGTTCGGATTCGGCATTAAACTGTAGATCCTTCTATTCGTGTGAAAAATATAACGCACACAACATGAGTGGTTGCGAGAAGCTAGGCCCTGGCACTTTAAAGAGCTGTTGCGCCAAATATTTGTATTTTGTATTATGTGTTGTACGTATTAAATGTCTAGCTTCTTTCCAACTATTAAGCGTTGAGTGAAATGTCGTCGTAAAGAATGAATGAAGAGGAAAAATGCAGATTTGAATAAAATTTGAGTTATTGCGCAAGTAACATACATAACAAACAAACCGCTTTTTATTTTATTTGTAAAAATCATTTTTTCTTTTTTTTTAACGTGGATCGATAATAATTAAATATGTTTCAATGTATATGCTTTGCTTTTTTTATAATTTGCGCACACTGAAGGGGTTATGAATACCCTTAACATATTTTTACATAGTGCGGGCGTTGGAAAGGATAGATATAGAGATAGAAAGATTTGGTGTAGTGGCTTAAAGCTCAGTTACTTATGCTTCAGAGAAACTCCGGGGGTGGCGTCCAGATAACTGGGGAGATTTTAGTTATTTTTTGTCTTTTGCTTCAGATTCTCAGTATTTTTTTCGCGACCACCGACGTCATAGGCATATCCATCATCCAACAGATCGAACAATTTTTCCAGCCATATGACCAAGCAACTTCCAGCGTTATGCCGTTATGCAGTCACATAAACCTTCGCAATTAATCGGATTGACTTTATATATTTCATAAGAAATAAATAAATGCTTGCTAACATCAGGATTTGAACCATGTACCATTAGCATGGCAATTGACGACATTACCACTACACCATTGCCACCTCCTTATTGTTTTTCAGCCTGCAGTTTAAATTGAATCAAAATAACAATGTAAGTAGTTATCGCGAGAACAATCTAAAAAAAAACGAACAAATTTGTTAGGAAATATATTTTTTTAGATTATTTAAGTAATATTACTTCACCAAAACACTGCAAATTGACATTGAAATATCCACCGCAAGAGAAAACCAACTTTTGATGTGTTAGTTGTAATAAGTACTCCCGTAGACACATTTTCATAGGGATATCTGTTTCAGTGGTCTTAATGTCATGAAGAAGTCGCATAATTTGTTGGTACTGAAAAAATTATATATAATACATTTTTTTAGTACATTATAATATTCGCATGTAAATATTAAGCATCTTGTCCAACCATAGAGGTACTTCTAGAACTCAATACCTTGTACCTTGTAATTAAGGATTACGCAAAGAGAAGGATCTTAAGAATGGCGAAAGGAGGAATCGGAAGGGAAAAGTGCATCACAGCAAGAGAATTCTAGGTGCTTAGTAAAAAAACACGTCCTCTCCTACCGATCACTAGGGACGAAATTCAGCAAAAGAGCAAAGTACTCTGAACCCATGGGCAGGAACACCAGCATTTTTCAGGTCGAAATAAATGCCATAGATAGTTGGCAAATCAAATCAATCTTGAAAGAAACTGCAGGAATTGCGATAAAGCAATAATGTCAGACAGTCAACCAACCATTCAAACACTTGATGCCCATGTTGTCAAGTTTAAACTTGTGTGGGAATGCCTACACAAGCTTAGCGAATTGGACAGAGAAAATAAAGTAACCCTCTATTGGTTAACTCCACACCGGAAACAGTTCAATAAGAAAATCTGTTACCAGGGGGACTCCCCAGGGAGGCGTTATCTCATCCCTCCCCTGGGTTCTAGTCATCGATGGGATACTTAAAGACGACGTGGTGATTTTAGTTCAGGGCAAATTCCTTGACACATTAAGTGAAATGATGGAATCAGCTCTTATTAGTCTCGAAAAATGGGCTAGAGGGTGTGGACTGCACGTCAACCCGGATAAAACAAAATTGGTACTCTTCAGCAGAAAATACAAGATACTACCCTTCAAACTGCCTAAGGTAGCAGGGGTGGAGCTTTCCCTTTCGGATCGCGCTAGATATCTTGGTACTGGCTATATATCATGATAGTCAGACCCATCCTTACGTATTGGGCTCTTGTATGGTGGAAAGCAACGAATACGAAAAACACACGGGATATGTTGGCAAAGAACAGCTTGCATTACCATCACAGGTGCTCTACGCACAACACCTACGGCTGCACTCGAGATCTTTCTGTATCTTTTACCACTAGACCTATAAATTAAATTTCAAGCGGGCAACAGTGCGCTTCGGCTCACTAACATTGGTCTCTTCAAGACTAATAGGACATAGGACATAGCTCCATTCAAGGCTAAGAACAGCGATAGGAATACTCTCCTATGAGACTAGGGTTATCTGACACGGATGTTTGTAGGTACCACGATTACCTACATGCCTCAGAGGACATAACTCATATACTCTGTGAGTGCCAAGGAATTGCCAGGGCAATGCTAAAGCACCTTGGTAAATACTTCTTCAATAACCTGGAAGAGGTAAGGTACTTGAACCGCAACAAGGATCTCTTCAGATTCTGTAGGGAGATTAATTGCTTGGGAGAATTGGTTTAGGGCTTCTGCTGCACTTTGGTGCCTAGTGGTTTATGATAACCTCATAACCCTACCTAACCTAACCCTCTATTGGGTACTGGGGTATGAGAGAATGGAAGATAACGAAGCAGCGGATTCGCTAGCAAGACAAGTGTCAGCAGAACCATTCTGCGGAATAGGGGACCATACTCTAAAGGAAGAATTGAGGAAAGTAGAAAGAGCAAGCAGGGCAAGTGCCTGGTAAGGAATCTTAATCCTTATCTATCCTCCGCCATTGACTTCAACTCATCAGGAAAAATTCGTAGATGGCTTCAGGAGAGATGTCTGACTTGATCCAACCATATTTTTCCATGCCTACCGAAGGGTCGCCTACCTGATAGCACATCTTGGAAGCCCGTCTGGGAGCATGCGCACTACGTGAACAAACCATCGAAGCATAGATCGTTCCGTTCTGAGAAGTAGCTGCTCAACATTGACCGCCTCGCATTCTCTAATGTTGCGCACTCGATCCCTATAAGTTATTCCAGCAACAACGCGAAGGATCCTCATTTCGGCAGGTTGTATCCGCGATCGTATTCTTTCGATCATTACCCAAATTTCATGACCATGGGTGAGGGTTGGAACATACACCGAGTTAAAAACCGATAGTTTAACTTGAATACTAAGTTCGGCCTTCCTTATAACAGATTAACTGAGCTCTCTCAAAATTAATTCAGCCTGACCAATTCTATAGGATAACTCGGCTTTGCTCCTTCCATCTCGTGAATAAGACCCCAAGGTAGTTAAACTTATCCACTTGCTTCAGTAGGGCCCCACTAACATGCAGAGTGCACTGAATGGGTATTTTGAAAACGACCATTACCTCCGATTTGCTCACTTTTACCTTCATTCCAGCATCATCACAAAGGGCTACAAACCTCGAGTACGCGCTAGAGTTCGGTTTGAGAGGACCCAAGGATGCCCAGTTCATCCGCAAAGAGCAAATGACTAATTCTCAAGTCTCCCACTTTGAGAAATTTTCCGCCACGGCTGTGCTGTAGCTGTATGTATCGTACCAAATATTAGACGAGAATACACCAGCCATAGACCCGCTTCTCATTCTAAAATTCTTCAAAGAAGCTAAACTGGAGAAGGTGGTCTATTGTCGCGAGCAAGAGTACAAGACTCTCAAATCTAATCCTGGTAAAAGTTGTAATGCGAGGGGAACTCTAATGAGAGCGCAAACCTCTATGAGGCTTTATTAGGGTACACAATAGACCATAAGATCGCAGTCTAACACAAATATTAATAAAAAATCAAAATAGGGGGGTAGAGTCCCCTTCACTTAGCTGGGGCCTACCAACTCCTACTCTCAACTTCAACGCCGTGACAGCCGGGTGTCTAGTACCTTAATCCAAGAAATGGGTAACCAACCCCGTTTGGAAGATTTTTGGCGGCAGCAGATGAGAGAGGGAGGAAGAATGTTTTCTCACTAGAGCACTTCTTCCTGTGCCAGGCGCAGCGAACGAATTCCCTAGACGGAGTCAGCGGTGACGTCTATAGTTCCAGTTAGGTTTTAACTTAGTGAATACATTGCGGGAGCTGCTTCGGCGTATTCGGATCACAGATCGGTAGGAAATTGCCGAAGAGCTCCGGAGGAGCCCTTAAAGGGCCATCGGCAGCGCTCATACTCCCAGTAGTGGACTACTGGCACGAGTGTACCCGCCCCCTTGTCCTAGTGGAATAACTAAAGGAACTGCCCCTCCAGGTTGGAGGCTGTGCCGTCGGGGTAACTTCCCTTCCACGTAAAAACCTATTGGTTACGAAACAACCAAAAGCCTCGGATAAGGACGGCTCAACCGATGACGACGCCATCTAACGAAATTAGGACAACGACCTTCGGTTTTGTACGCGGAATGTTCTGTCTCTTTACAGACCAAGCGCACCCGAACAACTAGCAGATGCCCTAGACTGCTATAAAGCAGATATTACCGCCATCCAGGAAGTGCGATGGGATGGGCCAGGCAAAAAGAGGATGAAAAACAGCAGTGATTGCTACAGAGACAACAGGCAACGCTTATTCGGATGGGCGATTTTAACGCCAAAATAGGAAAGAAGGACGTCTTTGGTAGGGCAGTCGGTAAGCTTAGCCTACATGACACCACGTCTGATAACGGACTAAGGCTAATTGACTTCGCTGTTGAGTGGAATGTCACCATAGCAAGCACATGGTTTCCTCATCTCGATATTCATAAGCAGACATGGCGGTGCAATGATCATGTAACGATCAACCAAGTTGATCATAATGCGATCGACGCAAGTCATGCCTCCAGTATTCTGGATGTCCGGACCTTCCGAGCGGCCAACACAGACTCGGATCATTACCTTGTTGTAGCCAAGGTACGAATGCAGATATCCCAAACTGAGCAACAAAGAAGAATCACTGTGAGAAAGTTTAACGTCGAAAAGCTACACTCGCAAGAAACCGCTAGACTATTCGCTGAACACGTATCCCGAAATCTCTCAATCACCCGAATGCCGCCAGCATCAAGTGCCGAAGACCAGTGGCAACGCTGCCAACATACCATCAGAAACGCCACGGCTGATCTGCTGGGTCTCGCTCGCCCACCACCGCGAAACCCCTGGTTTGATGAAGAATGCCGGCGAGCGCATGCAGCAAAACAAGAGGCATACAAAGCGGCGCTGCAAAGGATGAAGAGAGGATGAAGAACATCGGCTTTTCCAAAAGAAGAAGAAAGAGCATGAGAAGCGCGCGTTCGTGAATATCGAGAGTTTATACTCCAAGAACAATAAACGGAAGTTCTACCAAAAGGTAAAAAGAACGTGTCAGAGAAGCAATGCCCGTACAGAAACCTGTAGAGATGAAAATGGAAACCTCGTAGTAGAATCACAGTCAGTGCTGAGAATATGGAAAAACTACTTCTACAAACTGTATAATGGCGACGAAGACCAACATCCCGCTATCAGGCAAAATGAACCATTGAATATAGACGATGATAGCACAACTCAAAAAAAAAAACTTTTTTTCGTTGCCCTGGATATCTCCGCGGATCTCTTTTTCAAGTACCCAGTTTGCGAATATATTCAGGAAAGTATTTAATTGGCTCTAGTTTTTATTATTTTGGCGTATCTTACTCGTATATAAATCTAAGTGGCAAAATGCGTACGTGCCTCTACCGCCCGTAATTTTCAACCAATTTATTTGATTTTTTTTTAAATGTAGATTCAGGCAATCTTCAGTGTTATACCGAGAGTGTTCCTGTGAAGTTTGGTTGAAATCGGCCGACTACTTTAGCATTAAAGTACTCTAGTACTACACTTATTTTTCTTTTTGTTAGGTGCAGCAACGCACGCCGCCGGGTGCCCTTGGTCCAGTAGTCTACCCACTACTTTTGTATTATCGTACAAAAATAAATAAATAAATAGTTGGCGCAACAGCTCTTTAAGTGCCAGGGCCTAGCTTCTCGCAACCACTCATGTTGTGTGCGTTATAATTTTCACACGAATGAAAGGGACCTACAGTTTAGTGCCGTATCCGAACGGCGATTTGAGAAGCTTTTTCGAGACAACAATACTCTCGGATGTTTGTCAGACGCTCGCGAGAGGTGGGACCGTGAAAAAAACTTTTTGGTGTTTTCTGGGATTCGAACTTGGAACCTCATGCGTAGCGATCCGACACACTAACCACTTACGCCACGGCGCCCATATATCGTACATAAGTACTAAAAAAATATGTATATATTTAAGGTTGGACCACTTACCCACTATTTCCCGGTACAAAACTGTTCTCTAACAGACTAAGCCCCAGGCACCTGTCTGTCAATTGTTGTCCCAGGCGCCTGCCTGACTGTTATTTTTTTTATTTTTTTCTGTTAGGCGCAGTAACGCACTCCAGGTGCCCGCTAGTCTTATACAGGGTGGGCCAACTACAAGTTTCTTTTTAAAAATGCAATAAAATGAACAAAATTACATTTTTTCCATGTATTATGGCTTTATTAGTAAGGGCAAACATTCCCATTAATTATGGAACACAACGTCGTTCAAGTGGTTGCCTCGGCTGGCCTCGCAGTAGCGCATTCTATCACTCCAATTTTCCAAGACCTTGTTGATGGTTTCGGGCTGTAGCTTTTTGCACAAACTTGGGTACAGCAGGAGCGGTGGGTGCTTCATTTGGCCAAAACCGCTTTTCAAAAAAACGCACTGTTTGGGCTACACAGCACTCACTTTGGAAATAAGTTTTCAATATTTCCCAATATTGTTCAAGCGTAAAGCGACTCATTTCGTTCCGCGGAGGTATGATACTGACTTTCTGTCAAGATTTCGAGCGGGAAACAGCTGTCAGTGTCAAAATAACCTATGATTTGAAAATAAATCATTAGATGGCCCACCCTGTATATAAAACGAAGTGGCAAAATGCGTATGTGTCCCTCTACCGCCCTTAATTTTCAACCAATTTAATTGGTTTTTTCTTTAAATGTAGATAATTACGGTACAAAGTTATCAGGATAAATGGGACCGTCACATGGTGGCAGATTACTACTGGTGTTTAAGAAGAGATTGCCCCCAAAAAAGTTATAGAAGAAAAGCTTGTAAAAAAAGAGTCGGAAGCGGAGGTCGCCAGTTTTTCTCAAGTTTCAAAAGTTCCTCATATTTATCAGCATGCAGCGATTTCAGATGCCCTTTTAACGATGTCATGGTGCCACCTATCCTGGAGTATTTTTTTTTTTTTTTTTTTTTCAAAAACATTGCACTTCGCCGTATCCGAATCAATTTCACTGAAACAGTTCTATATTACACTTGTTTTAGGCTTCACAGTTAAAAAAGTCTATTTAATAAACGGCAAGTTATCTGTTTAGTAAACCAACGAACCAATCACTAACTTACGCGTCTCACGCACGCACTCTCAACTTCAATGCAAATCTACTGATGTAAACAAATAAAAGAGTGAAAAGACAGAACATGTAGCAACTCGATCACTCTTTGTCGTTCGTGTTCGTCGGTCGTCACCGAGGGTGGTCCGAAAAACCTCTGTTGTGATTATATCGGAACCGGAACCGGATTCGGAAGAAAAAAATATCGATTAAAATAAAACAAGCTTTCAAGTTTAAGTTTTCTAAAATATTATAAAATAAGTATTGAGCACCCTTCAGGTCAGTTACTTTAAGGCATTATGATAGTGTAGTTTTAAGTTTATTCGAACTATAAATTATGTTAGTGTATGAGAGGAAAAATAAACGTTTAAAAAAAAAACGGAACCAGATTCGAAGGTGCAATTTAAACCGGAGGTTTCGACATATCGGATTCGGAGTCGGAGCTCCGTAACATCCCTAAACAAAACCATTGTTCATCACTGTAGTCAATATTTTTGTCCACCTGACCAAAACGAAGTGAGGATAGCAATATCCAAGCTGAAATCCATCAAGGTTGCTGAACCTGATGGCTTACCGGCCGAACTTTTCAAGGCACCTGGTGACGAATTGGTGGAGTGCATATA
Organism: Brachypalpus laphriformis; assembly: GCA_945910035.1. Taxonomy (NCBI): domain Eukaryota; kingdom Metazoa; phylum Arthropoda; class Insecta; order Diptera; family Syrphidae; genus Brachypalpus; species Brachypalpus laphriformis. The sequence goes on along the minus strand of OX246754.1, from coordinate 304,365,775 downwards.
CCAACTCATCTCTAAGATTTGGTCAGACGAGTGTATGCCTGATTAATAGAATCTCAGCATCGTTTGCCCGATCCACAACATCGCATATAAGATCTTTTCTGCAATATTCACCCCTATCGTGGAATTCGTCGGATCTGAGTTTCACTTTACCTATTCCATTCACGTGAACATAAAAACACTATCGTGGGATCCGTCGGATAATCTTCCTTACCGACCACTGTTGTTGATTAGGAAAGTCCATCATCGATCAAACCTTCACACTTCGGCAGATCCTGGAGAAAACCCAGGAGTCCAAATCGATACTCACCACCTCTTTATCGATTTTAAGGCCGCCCATGATAGTAGAGAATAGCTTTATAGAGCCATGTCTAGTTTTGACATCCCTGCCAAACTTATTCGTCTGTGCAGGATGACGACGGGGAACGCTCGCTGCTCCATCAAGGTCGGTAATGACCTCACCGAGACCTTTGATGTCAAAAAAAAGTTTTAGACAAGGTGACGCGCTGTCATGTGAATTCTTTAATATTGTACTTGAACGGATTGTGCGGAACTCACAAGCCAACACCGGAGGCACAATCTATCACAAGTCTGTACAACTGCTTGCATACGCCGACGATATTGACATTATTGGAAGAACTCAGCGGGCTGTCACCGGTCCGTTTGCAAGCATTGAGGCGGAAGTGGCCAAAATGGGTTTAGCGATAAACGAGGGCAAAGCGAAGTATATGCTGTCAACAAGAAGGGAAAACCAACACCGACGAATTGGACACAACGTCGCAGTGAGCAGCTATAACTTCGAGGTAGTAAGGGACTTTGTCTACACTGGCTCTGCTATAAACTCTAAGACCAAGATCAGCGCAGAAATCAAGCGAAGAATAACTCTTGCCAATCGCTGTTTTTTTTGTCTTATAAGGCAATTCAACAGTAAAGCCCTATCTCGAACAACTAAGGAGACTCTGTACAAGACCCTGATCATCCCAGTCCTACTTTACGGCGCTGAAACATGGACTTTATAAAAAGAGGATGAAGATATCCTTGGTCGCTTCTAGAGAAAAATTCTGCGTAAGATATTCGGTCCCGTTTGCGTTGACGGGTTTTGGAGGAGAAGATTCAATCACAAACTACCATATACGAGCTGTACAGCGACATCGACCTAGTAAAAAAAACTGCGTATTGGACGTCTGAGATGGCTAGGACATGTAGAGCGAATAGACACCAACGCAGAGTCTTCGAATCTAACCCCGAGGGACGACGCAGTAAAGCATCTCCTCGCCGTAGGTGGCGCGCACAAGTTCAAGGGGACCTCGACCAACATGGAGTGCGCAACTGGAGTCAATTAGCTAAAGACCGAGCAAAATTGAGAGGCTTGTTGGTTGAGGTCCAGGTTCACCCCGAACTGTAGCGCCACCTAAGTAAGTAAGTAAGTACAAAAAATAGCTAGTTACAAATTAATCTATAACACTAGCAACTGTTTACTTCAGTCATCATTAAAAATGGGTGTTTAAAAATTAGAAAGTGCTATAACAGAGTGTGTTGAAGTTAAACTCAAAGTAATTTCCCGCTCATTAGAAAAAAAAGAGCTAAGCCACTGCTCTACAGTATTCGAAGCTTGAAATAGTTTCTTACAAATTTCTACATTATAATGTAAACGGTTATAATTCTTACCCTTTGTATGCATATGTCACAAAGATAGCAAGGCATTAATATGTCCAACATTAGAAATGTAAGAGTAAGCATCCTACCTGAAAAAATGTTTTCTCGTTATATTTGTTTCGAAGTTATTATGATACCACAAATATTTATTTATTTTTTTTTTTTTTATTATTATCACCCCTATTATGGTTAGCGTATATATTTTATATTTAAATGAAAATAGTTATTGTTAGCTATTGCACTGATGTGCTTAGTTGGGGTCAATTCATTAGTTTTTGGAAAAATACAAACAGAGTTTCTAAAGTTTATAGCCTAACGACATTTATTTCCAAATTTCAGATCAATATCTAAAAATGGAGACGAAAAAACTTAAAATTAGTGATATAAGGCCCGTTGAAGCTCCACCATCAATATAGGAAGAAATTTGTTTTGCTATTTTCTTCAGATTTCGACGTCGACTCACACCTGTGAAAATTTTGCACGAGTGCCAAAATGCGTATGAAATTAATGCTCGATCTTTCATTACTGTTTCAAAGTGGTTTCGAAGATTCTCGTGAAGGTCGGCTCAAATCATCGACCGACGATACAAATGTAGCTCTGATGAAGGCCAACATTGACGAAGATCTCAGAACGACACAGGAAATGATAGCTGATAAGCTGCGCTTGAATGCCATGGCTGTATCACGAATATTGAAACATCACCTGAAGTATTTTAAGAAATCAGCTCGATGGGTTCCAAGAATTTTGAATGAAAACCAAAAACAGGCTCGTGTACCTTTGTCCAGCATTTTCTGGAAAAGTTCGAAAATGGAGAATCAAGCTGCTTTAATAAAAGCGTAACAGGTGATAAATCTTGGCTTAATAAGTAGGACCCAGAAACCAAACAGCAGTCCATGGTATGGAGCTTAGAATGTGCAAAACCCCAATGAAAGCCAAACAGCAAAAGTCTGCAATAAAAGTCATGCTGTCAATTTACTTCACTGAACGAAATTGGTAACCGTCATCCAGCTAAAAACTAGTCAGACAGTAACTGCTAATAGATATACGGAAACTTGCTTAACACAAGTTTTCCAAAATTTGTTAGGAAGCCAACAAAAAGAACAACTTCGTCGCTATATTTTTCACCACAATGCGCCTGCTCACAATGCCAAAAAACCAACAACTTTCTTGCGCTTTCGGGCATTAATGAAATTCATCCAGCATCTTATTCCTCAGATCTAGAGCCGAGTAATTTTTTGTGTTTTTCCATAAACAAAAAGAAAAAATAATTAGGGCAAAAATCTTCACATTTAATGAGGAGATTATATTTACCTAAATGCAGTTAATATCAAGATCGGAAAGCTCAAAAAACGCGGTTTTCAAAGATGGATCTATTTATTGAAAAAATCTGTTAATAAAAACAGCAATTATGTGGAGAAAATGAAAAAAAGATAAGGATTCAAGGTCTAAAGTTAAAAGTCTGTTTGTTTTTTTATTATTCAACCAACTAAGCGAACTAAAAAAATATTATTTCCAAGCCCATACTTTCTAATATTTGTATCTGTGTATAGGTATAAATATTTGACTAGTCTTATGAGACTGAAACCGATCTGTCAACTAAGAAAACAATAAAACCTCCTTCAGAATTCAACTAATTTGCGGCACATACATATGTAGATGGCTTTAGCGGAACTAGATTGTAGGGTAGGTAGGTAGGTGTGGTGGTTCTTCTTTAAAAAGAAGAACCCAATTAGCAATATGTGCCGTTTTGTTACCACAAACTCATGTAACCTGGATGTGAAAGTGTGTTAGTTGGGAGTCTCTATATCCAGTCGATGCAAAAGCATTAAAAAGAGTTAAACTAGCCTTTAATTGGATGTCAATCCTTTTGCTGGCTGAATAGTAAGGTAAAAGACGTTGGACATGTATTTTCTTCTTTTTTTTACAATTTCCGCGCACTCAAGGGGTTATGAATGCCCTTTAAATGTTCTTACATAGTGGGAGCTTTGGAAAGGAGAGATAGAGAGACAAAAAATTGGTGTAGTGGTTTGAAACTCAGACGATGTTTCAGAAAAACTCAGGGGGTGGTGTCCAGATAACGGGAGATATTGTTTTGTTATTTTTGTATTTGATTCTAATTCACAGTATTTTTTTCTCGACCAAGATCTTTGTACTTATATTTATAAACTAAAGCATACACTCATACACATGTTTATGTACCTACATAAATTATAAATGTAACTTTCTTCATTAAAGTTCATATACATCCAGTAGATTAAATTTGTTATAGTAAGTCCATTGTACAAGAAGTGAAAGAGTATACTTATTGAAAAGTAATCATTAAATTCATTAATTGTTTTCCATATTTTTGACTGGGTGTTTTGAATGCACACTATCTTTTGTTGTAACAATATACGGTCAATAAAAAAGCGATCGGTCATACAATTCAAATTTCTTTGAAACTCATTAATGCAAGTTAATCCTTTGCTGCATAATTCATTCAAAACTTGCACCATGACACAAAATTCAACACTCTTGCACCGAATCGCAATTTCCGAAAATGAACCTATTAACCAGTGCAAAGGCGGTATAAGTCCTGACAAACACGCGTTGATGTTTAGCACAACTGACAGTAATACCGTTAACATCAAAAGCCCAGAAATACAAAATAATCGCCTCTTAAATGTAAGTCGGGAACGTGATTTATGAATTTTACTTGAAACATGCAGTACATTCTCTTCTATTGTTGTAATCTCCAAGAAAATATATTTAAGGTCATTGTACTTCAAAAACACAATCACGTGCATCAAACACTGAATCATTACCAACATTATGAAATGCATAATATCAAGGCTATTCGATAAGTAATCCTTATTAAAAGGACTATTAATTGAAGATAATTTAGAACGTTCGTATGTTATGATGAGTGTAGCTCCTATAAGGAAAACTTTATATATGGACTGTAAAATTGTAAATATCAATCGAATGGGCGCCTGTTTCGTAGCAATGTAAAATGGAGCTATTCCGCAAATGAAGAATACAATTTGGTATGGTATCGTCACGTCCAAAACAGATTGCACTTTTTTAACCATTTTGTAATTGTGCGAGAATGTACATATGTATGTATGTATTTCTGAAAGAATTCTGTACGTAACTGACTGGTTGAATGAAGAAAGAAAACTAATCCAATTACACTGCAGAAATAATGAAAAAGCAATGGAAAGTATGGAAATGAATTATTAATTATTCTGTCCGATCTAAGTTTTGATAATCGTAACTTGCATGTTGAATTAATGTTAATTTGAATACTGATGGTAGGGTGTACCTATTCATTTTGATGCATCGTTTTTGACGAAGTGACAATTTGATTTAAAAGTGCAAGATGAAATTTGATGAAATTGTGTTTCAAAATGCTAGACTATGGGTAACATACCAACATCCGTCCATATAAAAATATAGTTTTAGAGCCATAGATCTTTGCCTGTAGGACTAAGATTAGGAGCACATGCTTCTGTATTTTTGCTTATTATTAATCCTTGAATTGTATGTGAGATTATGATGGGTATAAACATTACTAGACATGCGTATGTATACATATATAGCAGGCGCAGGGCAAATTTCATTCAGAATTTCATTCGTCCTAGCCCGAAATTAACGTTACTACATAAAACCGATTTTGAAGAATTGCATCTTTTATGTACACTCATTCTAGTCCCCATATATAGGTACATACGAGTACATACATGTTCAATGGCCCGCTAATCCTTTTTGAGTGTCGCGGGGGAGTAGGATGGTCGGGCGGACTTCTGTCCTTCTCGTTTCTCTGCCATTGACTCCAACTCATCAGGAGGAGTCCCTAGATGACTCCCGGAAAGATATCGTACTTGATACTACCATATTTTTCTAGGCCTACCAAGGGGTCGCTTACCTGACGACACGGCAACCGTGACACGTCTTGGAAGCCGGTTTGGAAGCATACGCACTACGTGACCAAACCATCGAAGCATAGATCGTTTCGTTCGGAGAAGCAGCTTCACAACATTGAGCGCCTCGCGTTCTCTGATGTTGCCCACTTCATCCCTATAAGTTATTCCAGCAACACCGCTACGGAACCTTATTCCAACATCTTGTATTTGCGATCTTATTCTTTCGGTCATTACCCAAATATGAATTCATTGAATCGAATAAATTAATGAGTGAAATGAAAAAAAAATTGCATGACCATAGGTGAGAGTTAATAATTTAGCTTGAAAACTAAGTTCGGCATTCCTTGTAACAGATTGACTAAGCTCTCTCGAAATTGATCCAGCCTGACCAATCCTACAGGATAACTCGGCAATGCTCTTTCTATCTCGTGAATAAGAGTCGGACTCCACTAGCATGCAGGTGCACTGAATGCGCGTTCTGGAAACGATCATTACTTCCAATTTGTTCACGTTTACCTTCATTCCAGCGGCGTCGTCACAAACAACTACAAACCTTTCGAGTGCGCGCTGAAGTTCGGTTTGACAGAACCCAAGGATGACCAAGTCATCCGCAAAGAGAAGACGGCTAATGCTTTAGTCTCCCAATTTGAAACAGTCTCCGCCACGGCTGCTCTGCAACATCCAGTCCATATATACAATGAAGAGGAGAGGTGATAAAACACACCCTTAGCGGAATCCAACGCCTACGGTGAAAGGTATTGATTTAACGCCATTTCGGATGAACACAGCTCCTGCAGTTTGTATATAAAAACTGAATGGCCCGTATTAAAATTTTAATTTTATATTCCCCAAAAAAAAGTTGTGCTCAGGCCGCCCTTTTGTTAAATTGTGGCCAAACTACTGATATGTATATGTCGTATATAGTGATACAAAGAACCATAAGGAGCATAAGCGCCCCGGGATTTGGATTAACTTTAAAGAATAAATAGTCTTGTGGGCGCCGTTGTTTAATACGTTGGACCACTGAGCGCGAAGAACGAGATTTTTGCAACTCTCCAATTTTTAGTATCAAATAATATATATGCCTAAGCTGCCATCTTGCTAAATGATTTCCAAACCGAAAATTATCCATTCAACAAAAAAACGTTGAAACTGAAGTTATTAAGGAATATTTTTTTTTTTTTTACAATTTTCACAGTTTGGAAGAAATTTAAGGGTCGCGAGTTGGAACGTTGAAAGCATGACCAGTCGAAGTTACGAGCTGGAAGAAATGATGAATAGAAGGCGGGTGGATATCTTGTGTGTCCAAGAGACGAAATGGAAAAACACCGGAAATCGGGCGCGTTACTTGGACGTGAGGACAAAAGATTACAAGATGTTCTACTACGGAACGGAAAAGGCTAAGAACAGAATCGGTATCATCCTTGCGGCAGAGCTACTTGGTAACGTCTTGAGCATTTCGAAGTTCAGGGACCGTTTGATGTCTCTCAAACTAGTAATACAAAGAGAGGTGTGGAATATTGTCAGTGAATATGCTCCCCAAAATGGGTGCAATCAGAGAGATAAAGATGCATTTTGGGTAGATTTTCAAAACCTCCTTAAGAACATCCCAAAGGAAGAATTTCTGTTTGTTGGAGGAGATTTGAATGGACATGTCGGGAAGTCAAACGAAGACTAAGAAGACTGCCATGGAGGACTAGGATATGGCACCAGGAACCTTCCTGGTGAAGACATCCTAAGCATGTGCAAATCACACGGTCTTATCGTGTTAAATACCATGTTCATCAAACAAAGCCGACACCTGCTCACCTCTGAGATGAAACTCAGATTGACTACCATGTGGTAGCCAGTTTCATGAAGCCTCGGGTAAGAGATTGCAAAGTGATCCTGGGAAAAGCAATCGCTCGGCAACACCGTCTCCTACTAACAGAAATTTTTATGAAAACACCAAAGAAAAGCAAATAAACAAGGGTCTCTGAGAAAATCAAGTGGTACAATCTGGACAAAGAAAAAGGCGAGGCTTTTGTTTTCGTAATGAAAAATGACCTCTCTCACACCATTAACGGAGCTGAGGATGAAGAGTGCAGAGCACAAAATATGTGGGATTCCCTACAGCGAACTTGCTCAAAGAAGGCCAAATCACTACTAGGAGCTTCAAAAGGCCACCATCAACACGCCAAAGAAACATGGTGGTGGAGTGATGAAGCTAAGAAGGTGATAAATGAGAAGAAAACGGCTTTCAAAGCTTGGTCAAAGTGCCCCTCTAATAATAGTGACGAAAAAGTTCGCCTCGAAATGGAATACAGATGTTGCAAGAAAAAAGCGAAGAAGAAGTGCGGCCAGCTTCAAGCAGAGAGTGCGGAGGGCCTGTATCGGGAGCTGGAGAAAATATCTTCCCCGGTTGCTGATGCAAACCAGGCTATCCAGGAGCTGCGAAGACACAATATGAACAAGACCGCAACCATCTTCAAAATAGCCACCCAAAGAAGGAAGAATGCTCAGGAGATTCGTTCGCCAAAGTTCATTAACAATGCTCATGGCCAGCTTCTTGTGGTTGACGACAAAATTGTGCAGAGGTGGCGGCAGTATTGTGAAGAACTTTTAAATGAACAGTTTCCACGGCTATACTTTCCAAGAGCCATCCCTAACAGTGAAGAAATGCCCGACATTACAGTCGAAGAAGTTTGTGAGGCGGTCAAATACTCCAAAAAACGAAAAGCGGTTGGGCCAGACGATATGCCCTCTGAGTTCTGGAAAAAGATGGGAGACATCGGGTTCAGATGGCTCAGAATTCTCATCTCCAAATTTGTGAGAGGTGACCCAATGCCGAATCAATGGAGGGAAAGTTACCTTCTCCCTGTATACAAAGGGAAGGGTGATACGCGAAACTGTGATAACTACCGTTCGATCAAGCTGATGTCACACACCATGAAGGTCGTTGAGCGGGTATTAGGTGGCCGGCTGCGAAAAATAATACGGCTATCTGATGATCAGTGCGGGTTTGTCTCGGATAAATCAACCACAGATGCCATCCAAAGTATAAGGATCATAATGGAAAAACATCGTGATTCCTTAAGGGATTTGCATATAGTATTGGTTGACTTTGAAAAGGCATTCGACAGACAACCACGAGATCTGATATGGGTGGCGCTAAGACATCGACGCACTTGAAGTGTAGGTGGACGCTCTGGAGGGAAATGGGTATCGCATTAGCTCAAAAAGACAGAGTACTTGTGCTGCCCGTTCTCTGATCCACTCAGGCCTATTCCAGACATTTATTTGAATGGAACAGTGCTTCCCAAGTGCGAAAAGTTCAAATATCTGGGAACTATGATCAATAGCAAAGCAACTTGAGATGACGACATCAATCATCGTGTAAGCGTAGGGTGGATGAAGTGGCGAGAAAATTCCGCTATCTTCTGTGACAGAAAAATGCCACTTAAGTTGAAAGGAAGGCTCTACACCGCAGTTGTGCGTCCAGCGCTCACATACGGTTCACAATGTTGGACGATGTACAAAAAGTATGAGAGTAAATTAACGGCAGCTGAGATGAAGATGCTTCGCATGACAGCAGGAGTGACAAAGCTTGATCGAATAAGAAGTTTGAAGATCCGTGGAAGCTTTCACATCAAGGAAACCATCGTACAAAAAATAGAGCGCGACCGGCTCAGCTGGTATTGCCACGTTCAAAGAAGAGATCATTTGAACCCTGTTAAAAAGGCAATACCAATGCACGTTGCAAAGACATCGCGATGTAGGAAAGGCAGGCCTATAAACGCCTTGATCAGACAAATGCGACGACAACGGCATTTCATTGGCCCCAGTAACCGAGTGATCCAAAATCGGCAGGCCTGCCGATATTTTCTGAGGTCAAATAGGGTAACCCCACAGGCGGATCAGTAGAAATGCAGTGAAGTGGGAGGGTTATGATCCCTTATTTTCGGATTATGACCTCGCTGATAAAAGGAAGAATAACAAGATTTTTTTTTTACAATTTTCGTTATGACGATACTTTTTATTAAAGCCAATCGACAGCTTATTTAAAGTTTTTAAAATATAGAGTATATTATTGTAGATAGTATATATCCCATTTTTTTTAACATATCTTACTTATTATATATAGAAAATAGAACTAATTTATAAAAACTAGTTTTTTTTAGGGAAAAACCCAAATTAACTACACGTGAATGATAGAGAAAAGCAATGCTTAAATATCTTCTATGTAGTTTTTCCAGCTTATAGTTACAATACTAAGAACAGGTTATTTATGATAGGATATCAAAAATGTTCACCCTCCTAGTACTTCGGATTCTGAAAAGCTTAGATTTATTCACCTCTACACGTGGAACGAAATATGTCAGATTTCCTTTTGTTCAATGAATTTAAATATTATTACTTATTTATTTATTTATTTCATCTACAAGTTGAATAACTTAACAGATTGCAGAATAAAATAATTTAGAATGAGGATAACTTAAAACTAAAATATTTACAATAATTAACTAATTGAAATAGCGTAAATCAAATAAGGATCTTCAAAAACTGTTCTGGATAAACTTAAGACTACTGTAGACCAAACTGAGTTAAGATTTGCTATTGCACGAGATATAGACGAATTCAAGCCATAGTTAGTGCGATCGTTGGCTAGTACTCGCGGGAGCATATATTATAACTACAGCCAGCAAACATGGGCTTTTTAAATGTTAACAAAGGAGGTCTCTTACAAACATAACCTCATGGATTTTCCTCCTCATCGCAAGCTTAACTATCCACATTTGGCACCAAGCAAGAAATTCCAGCGCTTTAAAAAAAACGAATTAAGAACACCTTCTTTGAACACTTGCAATATTATTTGATTTCGCGTTTTTATTTTTTAGATATGTATGTTTTCTGGCCAGTATATATAATATAGTATATATTTTGTAACGTTAGGTAACATAAGGAAAAAGAAGTAACGATAACAGCGAATCAACTCGTAAAAAATAACTTCTAAACACATTTATGTATCCTTTAAAACACTTTTTTTTTCATTTTGGTTTTTGATATACTCCACTCTGGAAAACTTGCGGGACACTTATCTTACGACTCAGGTCTTAAGGATATTCCGTCTGACGCAAGCCGACTTTGCTTGTGTTCAGGACTGGCTTCGGTCAGAGTCTGAGCCAGGAATGGAATGCAGTCGTATTTTCTCCGACGGTTCCAAAACCAGTCAAGGGTGTGGTACTGGTGTCTTCGTAGAAGTCGACAACATTAGACTTCTTTTCTCGTTAGGCAAATATCCGTCTGTTTTCTAAGCGGAAACTTATGCAATTCTAATGGTCATGAACTATGTTGTGAAGAACAGGTGGAAGGACCGTAGTATTTGTGTCTGTATTGACAGTCAGGCTGCGCTTAAGGCCTTACTTAACGCTTTAACCACGTACAAAATAGTTCGTGAAACCAAAAACTCTTTGAACTCGGTCGCAAGGCTGAATTCTTTGTCTCTTATCAGGGTCCCATGTCACACTGGGATCTTGGGGAACGAGATCTCCGATGAAATTGCTAGACAAGGCTCAGAGAAGGCTTTCTCGGGTCCCTGCGTCCTCGGTTAGGGCTTCCATTGACGATTGGGTCTCTCAAGAACACAATTGTGTGCGGCATTACTCTCTAGGATGCAGGTTGACTAAGCGTATGCTCCCGGACGTCTGTAAGAAACCAACGGCATTCTTGTTGTCTCTCAGCAGAAAAGACTGTATACAACTTATTGGCGTCTTGAGAGGCCACTTTGCTTTCGCCAAGCACCTTAACGTGCTGGGCTTAAGTAACACTACAATATGTGACACTTGTTGGGAGAGAGACGACACTGCGGAACATTATCTCTGTGAGTTTCCGGCCTTTGCTCGTATCAGGTGGCAGATCCTCGGTGCTGATGTGGTGAGTGCTAGTACTGTAAGCTCTTTATCACTGAAGTGTTTGCTTGGCTTTCTTAGTAATACAAGAAAATTCAAATTAAATGGGTAAATTAGGGTTTGCTCTCTGGTAGCACAATAGACCAGTTGCGTCTGAGTGCTCCAGTCGAGCGTTTCCTATCCGGGCAAAAAAAATAAAAAATAAATAAATTTGTAGAGACCGTTTAATTTGAAATAAATAGAGATTAAAGTGATTCAAGTATTGTGTTAAAGTGGGTAAATCAGGGTTTGCTCTCTGGCAGTACAATGGACCAGATGCGTCTGAGTGTTCTCCAGTCGAACGCAAAAAACGCTATTTTTGAGTTAATGATGCAGAATTATTCGTTTTATCATGATTCATATTGTGCAAAAATTCGTATTAATATCATGTATACTCTCCGCGTTAAAATTATAAGATGTCTTCTTTTTCCTGCAAGGTGTTAGCCAATTGAAAACTTAAAACGCGTTTTCTGCAAAATCGCTTTTTTGAGTCATGACAGTCTTCAAGTAAATGAGCGATATGTACCATATCGATAGAATATCAGGAAGTTTGCTACTAACGTAAACACTAAACAACTTCACCGATTTCAATTGAAATCAATATTTTTGCTTAGAGAGCTTCTTGCCAAAAAGTTGAAGCAATGTACAATATCATTGGAACTGGAAAATAGGGAAATGAAGTTGGCAGGCATAGTACATTTTTCAAGCGCGGGTGTATAAATTAACAAAAAAATAAATAAAAGCAATTCGGCTTTCCTTCGTCAAAAATTCTTAAATCGATGCACGTTGACTTGAAGAAAAGCAATTTCTATAATTGGTAATACCTAAGGAGCGAAACCCACGCTTGAGATTAATGATGAATGGCGGAAATGTTCTTATCGCATAAAACGTGCGAAGGACAGGAATCAATTTCAAACTAATGATTGCTTGGTATACTGTTCACTTGAATTAGTACCTACTCGTACGTAGAGAGGATATTAAAAGTACTCCAAACTACTTTGAGAAATTGCTGATTTGAATGGCAACAAGAAATAGTAGTGAGAGATCTTTTTACGCAGTAGGTAACATGTCAATCTATTCGGACTGTTTTCGTGCTATTCGTCTAACCCGCAGTTTTCTAACTTTAATTGGCTTACTACCTATAAATACGCGCCTACGGAAATTGCAATTCTTACTGGTTTTTAGTCTGATAGCTACAGCGTCTCTTATGCGACTGTGGAATTCCGAACGATCAACATTCCAAAGTGATAGTGAACTTTCCAGAGTAGTGAATATTGCAAGTTTACTTATGGTATGGATTGTGCATATTGTTATCCTCTTAGAAACTTCTTATAAAGCTGAGCAATTTGAGAATATCTTTTTGCAATTCGAAAAAATCGAAAAGAGTTTAATCCAACAAAATTGTGAAGCTCCCAATAATCTTCAACTGAAGTTTCGAGCGCTAAGGGTTTGGGTTCTTATATTTTTGGTAACTCTGGAGCTGCTCTTTTTGACGTGGGCGTTGCATTCGGATGGAGCCACGTGGTTCAGGTCTGCTCTTAGAATTTACTCAGAGGTATCCCTAAGGGGCATATTTGTTGAATTCATGTTACTTGTGCTTTTAACGGACGACATGCTGAGGGATCTAACTTCAGTTACGTCAAAAGTCATGCGTGATGTACAAGCAACACAATACGACCGATGGACTTCCAGACAAAATGCGTTAAAGTCGTTAAGTGCTATGGGCAATATTCGAAATGAAATTTGGATGGTTGCCAAAATGATTGAAGATGTTTGCGAGTGTTCCTTGATTGGTGTGCTATTGATAATGTACTGTGATGTAACATTTACCTCGTATTGGCTCTATGTAAGCTTTGATACTGAAACGACATATACTTTTAAAACAAGTAAGTGATTGTCATTAATTGTATTAATACATATATACATATATACAAGTATGAACTTGCCTATTTATTTTTTCAGCATTTATAGTTTTCTTATTTATTCGAGGATTTATCTTATTTGCATGCTGTTGGTTCTGTAACTCTTGCGAAATTTCGGTATGTTAATTATGTTCCTTTGTATGTTATGCTATATAAGGCATTTTTTTTTTGTAACTTGCGCGCACTCAAGGGGTTATGAACACCCTTAAAATTTGTACACACAGTCCGGGCGTTGAAAAGGATAGAGAAAGAAAGAGAGAGAGAAAGATTGATGTAGTGGTTTTGAAGCTCAGATGTTATGTTTCAGAAAAACTCCTGGGGTAGCGTCCAGATAACTTGGGAGATTTTTGTTATATTTTGTCTTTGCTTCTGATTCATAGTATTTTTTCTCGATTACCTGATGTCAAGGCATATCAATCACCCGACAGAACGAACACTTTTTCTAGCCATATGACCAACCTACTGCCAGTGTTATGCATTTGCAATAGTGTGCACACAAGCTTTCGCAATTGATCGGACTGACTCTTTATTTTAGTAGAAACCAATAAATGTTGCTGACATCTGGATTTACCATTAGCGTGGTAATTGATGACGTTACCACTACATCATCGCCACCCCCGATTTACATAGTAAAATGTCCTTAGACTTATGTACTTATGTACATATGTAAATAAAAATGATTACAATGGACTCGATGGAAGGGCTATGAAAGCATTCGTTGTGGACAAACTTTTCGTTTGGTTTTTGATTGCATGGCCTAGCATCCATGTTTGGATTTATCGCTTACCATCGCTGGCTGCCATGAAGTTTGGCACGAGCTATCACTTCGAACAAAATTCAGTCGTGACGGTGTGGAAAACGCAAGAATTCACCCAGAATCGATGATTTCTTTATTTTTGCAGTTGTTTTAAAGCTTCGAGTGCGAAAATGCACTATAGTCGCTTGTTATACGGCACCATCTTCAATTAAATATGCAAACATGAAATGCCCTCCCTTTAAAGTATGGCAGCTGCTTGGGTATTATCTGACAGACATCTGAGATACAAATATCGAAACATGAATCATGGCTCGTGAAGACATCGTTTAAGAATTTTACGTAATATTGACACAGATTGTACGAGGGTAGTCCCAGACGTACCCGACCTATCAAAGAAAACACAAAAAAAAAATGGGAAAAAATTTCTTTATTTCCATACATTTTTCCCAGCGATGTTCATTAGCTTCAACCACAGACTTCACCTCTTCATTAGCCGTATTTTTTTTAAACCTAGCCATCCAGTAATTGCTAGTAAAGTAAAATTTTACACATAAAACAAATACAACAACCGGCTGGCTACTACTCTTGATTTTATCCCCAGCAAAAAGTTACTGGCTGCGAATTTCGCGATGCCTAATTTCAGGCGGCGCAAAAACGAATGTTTTTTAGTTATTTGTTGTTGCTGTCACTGCGAGGTTGCTTGGTTCCTAGAGATATGTTCGTATAAAATGGACTGGCTAGCTAGTTTTCAAAAAAACCCGGCAATTGTTGACAAAGCTTTGAAACAGAAAATAATCCGAGGAAGCTAAATCTGGCGAATAAGGTGCATAAGGAAGCAATTTGAACTTTAACTCATTGATTTTAACCATCGCGATGACGGATATAGGAACTGGTACATTGTCTTGATGAAACAAACCTTTTTTTTTCGCCAAATGCGGCCGTTTTTTTGTTTTTAGTTCGCATGATACTCGCCATTGATTTTTTTCTTTTTTTTTCCGCGGCACCTGTCTTGCGCACAGCTTTCTTATGTCCAAATTTTTAGTCAACATGCGATGTACAACATTTTTTTAAATGCTTACCATCTGGTAGCTCGCGCACTTTCAGTCGACAGTCATCCAATACTGCACATGCACCTCACTTAGTCAACCACTGTGATGTTCGTCTTGGCAGCTCAAACGGCCTCGTTTAAACTCTGCCACCCAATATTTTACTGTTGTAAACGAACGAGCAGGCTCCCGCAAAGTAGAATCTAGCTCCACTTTGACATTGGTTGAACTAAGCGAGTGTACGTATCACATAACGATGACCAGTTTTGTCCATGCTGACAAATTAACTGAGAGTCTTCACTATTGATTGCTGCCGAACAAGTACTAAACAACGTAGTGTCATCAAACTTGACAATTAAACTTTATAAAATTGGTACTTTCTACCAGTCATTTTTTTTCAAACAACAGCCGCCACTTACACGTCAAGTCGGGTACTTGTGGGACTGCCCTCGTATTTTTTGGAATACGAAGACATTTAACATGAAGTCGTTAGTTATTGAAAGATGTTATTCGCTTCAATCAAATTTAAATTAACATGATTTCATTTTATTTTCTACAGGAAAGAAATTTTATTGCAAAATTACCTTTGAAAGGTCATAAAGGAACAGATGCGCATTTAAAATTGATTATTAAGGATTTATCTCTTGGGCTACTTCACAAACGAATTCAATTTTCTGCAGGGGATATCTTAGCAATAAATTTTTGCAGTTTAGGAGGGGTCTGTTAATTAAAAACGAACCTACAAAATATTTAATGCTTTTTTGCGCTTCTCTTCCCAGATAATATTTTCAGCAATTACGTACGTAGTGATTCTAATACAATTCCGAAGGGAAAATCCCCCCGATAAATAAATATTTTTGCAAAAGAATAACAAATCTTGGTTCTATTTTCGCTTTATGATTTTAATAAATCTACTGGAATTCTGCAATAAAGAAGATATTTGTATTATTGTATTGTATTATTATGTTAATAAACAAGTTTAAAGACGTGCTTATGAATTTATTTTCTAGTCAACTTCATCTTATATTGTTGGGGCAGCAGTATCAATATTTATATATTTTTGACTTTGAAGGAAAGTAATGTTACAAAAAACCGCTTGTACTAGAGTGGTACATAGAGTTGGTCAAAAAGTAAATCAGACATATTTGCCTGGCACCTTTTTCGCTGCAATAAAACCATGAAATACATATAAATAAATTTATGAGAACTTTTTTGAAAACCCTGATAATGTTTTTTTATTTACGACTGAAAAACCGGAATCCACTTCCACCTATTTTTTTTTCTTTTTAACGATTTTGTTTCAAAAAATCATTTAAAATTTACACATTGCACCTCATGATCTCTTTTATGGTGAAATAAAAACTCTTTTCGTTTGCAATGTACCGTTGTTTATTTGTGATGTAAGTGAGCCGATATATTCGCAATTAAAAAAAAAAACAAATGACAACGTAGTCCACAAACCGCTAGAAGTGTGGACAATTATTATAAATCATTTTGAAGATGGAAGATCCATACGTGAAATCCCAAAATTAGAAGTCATTCGAATCGGGAAGAGTGGGATAAAATTCCGTCTTCCTTTTTCGAAAAATTGATTCAGTCTATGTCAAGTAGGTTAAATGCAGTGAGAAAGAGCAAAGTTCTACCCGCAAGTTTTTGATTGTATTAAGCTTCAATAAATGAATTAGTAATATAAAATTTCTCTATTTTCATGTTTCTTTTTTTTATTATAAATAATGTAGTATCAAGTACATCGAAGTCCAGCGACCGTTTGATGTCTCTCAAACTAGTAATACAAGGAGAGGTGTGGAATATTGTCAGTGCATATGCTCCCCACAATGGGTGCAATCAGATAGATAAGGATGCATTTTGGCTAGATTTCCACAATCTCCTTAAGAACATCCCAAAGGAAGAATTTCTGTTTGTGGGAGGAGATTTGAATGGACATGTCGGGAAATCAAACGAAGACTATGAAGACTGCCATGGAGGACTAGGATATGGCACCAGGAACCTTCCTGGTGAAGACATCCTAAGCATGTGCAAATCACACGGTCTTATCGTGTTAAATACCATGTTCATCAAACAAAGCCGACACCTAATCACTTACAGCAGTGGTGGAGATGAAACTCAGATTGACTACCATTTGGTAGCCAGTTTCATGAAGCCTCGGGTAAAAGATTGCAAAGTGATCCTGGGAGAGGCAATCGCTCGTCAACACCGTCTCCTGCTAACAGAAATTTTTATAAAAACACCAAAGAAAAGCAAACAAACAAGGGTCTCTGAGAAAATCAAGTGGTACAATCTGGACAAAGAAAAAGGCGAGGCTTTTGTTTTCGTAATGAAAAATTACCTCTCTCACACCATCAACGGAGCTGAGGATGAAGAGTGCAGAGCACAAAATATGTGGGATTCCCTACAGCGAACTTGCTTAAAGAAGGCCAAATCACTGCTAGGAGCTTCAAAAGGCCACCATCAACAAGCCAAAGAAACATGGTGGTGGAGTGATGAAGCTAAGAAAGTGATAAATGAGAAAAAAGCGGCTTTCAAAGCTTGGTCAATGTGCCCCTCTAATAATAGTGACGAAAAAGCTCGCCTCGAAATGGAATACAGATGCTGCAAGAAAAAAGCGAAGAAGAAGTGCGCTCAGCTTCAAGCGAGAGTACGGAGGGCCTGTATCGGGAGCTGGATAAAATATTTTCCCCGGTTGCTGATGCAAACCAGGCTATCCAGGAGCTGCGAAGACACAATATGAACAAGAGTGCCACTATCTTCAAAATAGCCGCCCAAAGAAGGAAGAATGCTCAGGAGATTCGTTCGCCAAAGTTCATTAGCAATGCTCATGGCCAGCTTCTTGTGGATGACGACAAAATTCTGCAGAGGTGGCGGCAGTATTGTGAAGAGCTTTTGAATGAACAGTTT
This sequence comes from Brachypalpus laphriformis, assembly GCA_945910035.1. Classification (NCBI taxonomy): domain Eukaryota; kingdom Metazoa; phylum Arthropoda; class Insecta; order Diptera; family Syrphidae; genus Brachypalpus; species Brachypalpus laphriformis. The sequence goes on along the minus strand of OX246754.1, from coordinate 304,347,649 downwards.
CCCCGGCTATACTTTCCAAGAGCCACCCCTAACTGTGAACAAATACCCGACATTCCAGTCGAAGAAGTTAGTGAGGCGGTCAAATACTCCAAAAAACGAAAAGCGGTTGGGCCAGACGAGATACCCTCTAAGTTCTGGAAAAAGATGGGAGACATCGGGTTCAGATGGCTCAGAATTCTCATCTCCAAATTCGTGAGAGGTGATCCAATGCCGAATGAATGGAGGGAAAGTTACCTTCTCCCTGTATACAAAGGGAAGGGTGATACGCGAAACTGTGATAACTACCGTTCGATCAAGCTGATGTCACACACCATGAAAATCGTTGAGCGGGTATTAGGTGGCCGACTGCGAAAAATAATACGGCTATCTGATGATCAGTGCGGGTTTGTCTCGGGTAAATCAACCACAGATGCAATCCAAAGTATAAGGATCATAATGGAAAAACATCGTGATTCCTTAAGGGATTTGCATATTGTATTGGTTGACTTTGAAAAGGCATTCGACAGACAGCCACGAGATCTGATATGGGTGGCGCTAAGACATCGAGGGGTTCCAGAAACCTATGTACAGATGATTATGGACATGTACGAAGGAGCAAAGACAAAAGTAAGATGCCCCGCTGGAGTAACCGAAGAGTTCCGAATCAAAGTCGGGGTGCACCAGGGAAGCGTTTTAAGTCCTTTGCTCTTTATTACAGTCCTTGATTATCTGCTTGAAGGTAAAGTGATGGACCCCAAGGTACATCAGTTATTCTTTGCTGACGATGGAGCCATCATAAGTGAGGATCCTACATCCCTGCAACGAGCACTTGATGTGTGGGTGGACGTTTTGGAGGGAAATGGGTATCGCATTAGTTCAAAAAAGACAGAGTACTTGTGCTGCCCGTTCTCTGATCCACTCAGGCCTATTCCAGACATTTATTTGAATGGAACAGTGCTTCCCAAGTGCGAAAAGTTCAAATATCTGGGATCTATGATCAATAGCAAAGCAACTTGTGATGACGACATCAATCATCGTGTAAGCGTAGGGTGGATGAAGTGGCGAGAAAATTCCGCTATCTTCTGTGACAGAAAAATGCCACCTAAGTTGAAAGGAAGGCTCTACACCGCAGTTGTACGTCCAGCGCTCACATACGGTTCACAATGTTGGACGATGTACAAAAAGTATGAGAGTAAATTAACGGTAGCTGAGATGAAGATGCTTCGCATGACAGCAGGAGTGACCATGCTTGATCGAATAAGAAGTTCGAAGATCCGTGGAAGCTTTCACATCAAGGAAACCATCGTACACAAATTAGAGCGCGACCGGCTCAGCTGGTATTGCCACGTTCAAAGAAGAGATCATTTGAACCCTGTTAAAAAGGCAATATCTATGCACGTTCCAAAGACATCGCGATGTAGGAAAGGCAGGCCTATAAACGCCTGGATCAGACAAATGCGACGACATCGGCATTTCATTGGCCTCAGTAACCGAGTGATCCAAAATCGGCAGGCCTGCCGATATTTTCTGAGGTCAAATAGGCGAACCCCACAGGCGGATCAGTAGAAATGCGGTGAAGTGGGAGGGTTGTGATCCCTAGTTTTCGGATCATAACCTCGCTGATAAAAGGAAGAAGAAGTAGTATCAAGTACATCGTCAGGTACTGCGTGGTTGGTGTACCTAAACTGTAAGCAACGACATCTATTGCCAAAACCTGCTAGCAGTAAATATTCCCACCTGATGTGCTTACATTCCACAATTGTTCCACACAATATCCCAATTAGTCCAGGATCATCAATTCATCCCAAGCGACATCTACCATATTCTAGAAGGACTTGTATTTTATATAAATACCCATACCACAACCATCGTCGACACAGTGTTTATAAGTGAATACAGCGATTAAGAGATATTCGACCAGTGGTAAAAACAAGCGACATTGTGAAAGTAAATCTGTAGCGACAGTTTAATTTGAAATAAATAAAGAATAAAGTGATTGATTATTGTGTTGAAGTAAAGTTAGTAGTTGACAATAAATAAACAGTGAAATACACAAAAGACAGTTTTACTTAAACGAACCCCAGCAAGAATATTACAATAAATTAAGCGTCCGATTTCTTTTTTAAGGCATAATTTTATGCGTTTTGTTAAATACTTTCAATAAATGTATTAACATGAATACATAGAGCTTTCATTTCATTGTTTTTCGAGCCGAAAATGTAGAAAAATTTCATTTTTGAACAACTGTATACTCGTATATACATTCAAACATTTTACAACTATATGTTTTTGCATAATTTGTATTGGTGTTTATAGCCCAGTGGGAAGGGATTTTAATAAGGAAATATTCGAAGGAAAACTGGGAATGGTTGAAATCACTTCCTTAATCTTATATGACTTAAAAAAATTTATCAAGCTTTTTACCTCCTAAGTGGCGGTGTTGGGCGCCATCATTCAACTTGAGTAGTTCAATAGTATTTTACAAATTTAATTCATTGTAACTAAGTAGCATTTAAACATGGTCGTCCCTCATCCGATGCCTTATTATGCTTTGACGAATATGTGACCTCTGCCCTATTGACAAAAAACCATATCTCGATCTTCCAAATCGACTTTGAAAAAGCATTTGAGAGAATCGGGATTCACGTCATACTGAACAAATTGTCAAAATGGAAAATCGGTCCGAAAATATTTAACTATGTTCAGTCATTTCTAATACACAGAAAGTTTCGAATGCGATTAAATAACGAATTCTCCAAGTTACATGACTTTAAAAATGGTATCCCCCAAGGATCTCCAAGTTCTGTTATTCTCTTTATCATCACCTTTAACGAATTAAGTGAAATTCTATCAAATTACAAATCTGTTCGACATTTTCTATATGCGGATGACTTACACCCCTATTATGGTTAGCGAATCGAACGTTCGACTCAGGTCGAACTGTCAGCAAATTGCTTCTGTCGTGGTATTGCTGTTAGCAAACATTTTCATTCGATTAAAGAATAGGTGCTGACAAAGGAAGAAACAATTAAACGTCATCTGTGAAGTGTATAAAGCGACAGAAGTAATTCGCCGGGAGGTTCGACTTGAGTCGAACGTTCGATTCTCTAACCATAATACACCCCTTAATTATATTTTCCAAAAACAAGGATATTTCAAATACTACTGAAATCTTCTCAAATATTCTTTCGGGTATCAGGCATTGGTGTAGCGTATCGGGATCAAAAATCTCGTCCAGCAAAAGCAAAATCCTACACATTTGTAGAAAAACTACCTGTTTAAAATACTTACCACATGTTTTTAGTAATATAAGCATCAGTAATGTGAATAGTTTAAATGCTCTTGGTGTTACGTTCGACTGTAGTTATTCTTTTAAGATCTATTGTTTGTTGGTAAAAAAGAGCCTTACTACCAGGGTTAATATTATAAAATATCTATCGTCAAAATCCAGTTGTGCTCATGTGAACATACTCATTAGAATTTTTAAGTCTATTATATTATCTAAGATAGATTATGGTTTAGTAATTTATGGTAAATGCTCGAAGTCATAGCTAGCTCTAAGAGCATTTAGGACTACTACCATCTACAACATGCTTATCAAATCCGGCCTTCCATCAGTTGAAGATAGATTTCAATACCTCTCCTCACTTGTCATACACAAACTATTCTGTTCGCCCAAACCACCCCTAACAACGGTAGCCCGACGAGTCCTAAGCCGAACAAGAAGCCACAACTGGCCATCAGCAATATTTAACGCTCTATCGTTCGCTAAACAAACGGACATTCCACTCTCGCTTCAACCAGCAAAGGAACCATCCTACCCACCATGGTCGCGGTCATCAAGTTCCATCATCACTGACCTCAGTAAATTACCTAAAACTTCAACAAGCAATGAATGTTATAAAGCATTATTTACGGATATATCCATTCACCATAAGAGAAACAATTGGAAGCTCATATTTACTGATGGTTCCAAGAACGAAAATGGAACAACATTCGCGGTTGTAGACGAGGACGGCGAAGTTCTAAATAAATGTGTTCTCCCACTATTCTCATCAGTCCTTTCAGGTGAATCCTCTGCAGTCATCTGCGCCACCAAAATAAAAACAAATAATAAAATTCTCATCTGCACCGACAGCCTCTTAATTATAAAAGCTATTATTAACACCAACAACTGGACTCCAATTATCCAAGTTATCAGAGACAAACTAGTGGAGCACTGTTGTAATAGATCAAATCTATTACGTAAGGAATTACATTTGTTATGCCTCTTAACTATGTTCTACTTTTGTACTCTGAACTGCAATAAAACGAGACTTCCATTTTTTGTCTTCTTGCCGTATTGTGCAAATTTATTGGTTCGCTTTTTTCTTTTGTTCCTGCGCGCCTAAATAATTTTATCAAGCACAACAACCGAATAAAACTGATCTGGATACCAGGTCATACCGGCATAAAAGGGAATGAATTGGCCGATAGAGCGGCAAAATCTGCAACACAAGCACCACTGATCACTTTTTATATTCCAAACAAAAAAGATCTTAAAAAAAATTAAAACACACTGGGACAATGTAAGGCAAGGTTCTTGGACGCAAATCAATCATCATTATTCAATCATTAACCCCGCAACCAACCAACTGTTCAAGCAATATGATTAAATGTTTTATTCGTCTACGTATGGCCCACTCTTATGCAACACACAAAAATTTGCTATCCCATAGCGATCCACCACAATGTCACATGTGCAACGTCGAAACGCTTACCACATCTACCTCATCTACCCTTAAGGTGGAAAAGCACTAAAATTATTCTAAGTAGACATACATCGCCAGACTTCAATTGCCGCCCAAAACACTCTTCTATATAAGGGGATATTACTATGTAATAGTTTGCCAAGTGATATAAAAAATGAAAGTAATTTTAGATTATTTAAAGTGAAATGCATAAATTTTGTAAAATTGAATACTTGAATTATTTTTTCTTTAAAAATAACTGCAAAAAGAATAACTTATACAATAATAACATTTAAAATCATATATGTAATTATATTTATATGTAAGATTTTGTAAAGTATTTTTATACTAATAATAAGACTCTTTTAGAAATTCTTAAAGATCCTACTGACCAAAATGTTAATTTAACTTTCAAGCTTTTAAAAATCATCAAACTTGACAAAATTGTTTTAAAAAACATAGTGTCCGGCATGAGATTCAGGGTGAATGTACCCTGATATCTCAGGCTTGTTCACTTTCTATTCATATATTTTAAAATCTAGCCAATAGCCCTGGTAGCTAGTGCTAAACATGTAATATTATTTTGTAATTTATTTACACTGTAATAAATATAAATAAATAAGCACAACTTTTTCATACTTTTTAATTCAATTTCAATTCAATCACCATTCTTCAAACAATAAAAAAAAGTTTTAAACCAGATTGACTTGGGATCGTTTTGTGGAGAAACTTTCACTTTGCTTTGCATAATTCTCACCAAAACGCACCATTTTTTGTTCGGTATAACATTCCTTATAAAAGGGACATCATATTTTTCGTAAAACTTTTCGTTTTTCAAACAATGCAAGACGTTCAACATTTTAAATAAATAAGCAAAATAGAACTTCTATTATACAGCGGTCGAATCACCTTCAATATTTTGCATTAGGTAAATGTATGTTTAAAAAAAAATGTCATTAAGATAATAAAGTATGACATGAAAATATAGAGATTTTTAAATTATTTTGAAGAAAAGGAAGAATTGATATGATCTTCAGACTTGTAAGTAAGCAATTAAGATGATCTCCGATTTCTACCTTCTTCTAGTCTGATGACCAGTCTATTTTATTTTGTTTCTTTTAAATTTTCGATTAATTTCGTTTTCGTGTTAGTCCCTTATTCTGAATAGGCATTCGATAGGCAAGTCGGCGTTATATCTATAAACCGGCTTGCAAACGTTACCCAGTCGATCAGAAATTTCCTTAATCTTCCCTACCCACGTCGGTTGGCTAGTGGACAGAGAATACCTGAATACATATATAAAGTGGACTCCAGACTCTATAAGCCGAATCCTAGATACGCTGCGCTATATCAAGGAAGACATGAACCAACTATAACAAACCTAAGTCAACCGAGCTACTTACCACTGCCATAGCTGCAGAGATGCTAATAAGAATCTCTTTTTTCACTTTCTTTGCAGATGCCCGGCCCTAGCGTGAACCAGACAACGTGCCCTTGGTAAACTCAATCATTCTCTTCAAACGTAAAGCTCTTGGTTTTCAATCGGGGTTTATTTCATGGATCAAATCTTACTTGGAAAAACGCCAGTATAAAGTCCTCTTCAGGTCTTCAATCTCTGATCCTTATAAAGCCACATCGGGAGACCCTCAAGGCAGTCATCTTGGCCCAATGATCTTTATTTTGACAATAAATGATGTCAACGGTATTATCAACGATTCCCACCTTTCTATATACGCTGATGATATGAAAATGTTTAGACCTATATCGTCCCGTGCTGACTCTCTCTCTCTGCAAGATGATTTGAACCGATTTTCAGTTTGGTGCCGTAGTTTTTTTTTTAGAGCTCAACGTCAGCAAGTGTCAAGCTATTACATATTCCGGTAAGCGCATCCGACCATCCGCTAGAGTCTACCCTATTTGCGGTCCCCTTACGCCGACCGCTTGAAACTAATAAATTTACAGTCTCTCGCTAAACGTCGGGAAGTTGCTGACATTTTGTTTATTCATCAGTTATTAGGTGGTAACATTGATTCCCCCGCGCTGCTACATCTGATCTCTTTCAACACCAATCCACGTAACTTCAGATCCTCACCTCTCTTTCGTCTTTCTCCTCACCAGAACAATTATGGTTATCATGAACCAATGTCCAGAATGCTCCGTGAAGCTAATCGCATTCAAACTGCTTTTGACTTTCACACTAGCAGAGCCTTCTTAAGAAACGCTCTTCATTCCCATAATTCCTCCTGATAGTTTTTAAGCTTAAGTTTAAGTCTAGTTTAAGGTTTTGTTAGTTTTAGGTTTAGCTTTAAGTTGGCTTGCATTAAGCTTGAATAAATAAATAAATGAACTCTTTTCGACGACCTTGAAGAAATATCTGAGAAAAGGATTGGAGCCCTCATTCTTTACATAAACTTGACAGTCTAGGAAATCCATCTTCTTTAACGGAATACTTCAACATACAACCATGTGTGCATGAGTTTTGTGGTATCAAAATAGCACAATAGAGCTAATTGGTTTCTTTAATGAACCGCACCTCAACCAACCAACCAACCAAAGCAAATTTCATCATGTCGCGATTGTGACCAAACCACATTTTTACTGACGGTTACCTCATTTATATGCAGGGTTAAAACTATTGTGGGCGCCGTGGCGCAAGTGGTTAGTGTGTCGAATCATTGCGCATAAAGTTCCAAGTTCGAATCCCAGAAAACACCAAAATGTTTTTTTTTTCACGGTCCCACCTCTCGCGAACGTCTGACAAACACCCGAGAGTATTGTTGCCGCGAGAAGGCTTCCTTGTTGAAACTTCTGTCTGAAGCTTCTTCAAATTGATAAATAGCAGGCAGTCAATATATTTTTCCAAAGCGGAATCCTGCCTTTTCAGCATTAAGTTTGTCTTTTAAAGTTTATTTTAGATATTGCCTTGCTACCTGTAGAGAACACGTCACGTAATACTGTCAAGTTTTCGCACAGTAATAAATTTCATTTTTTAAGAAGCTTGACGATCGCTTCTTCCTTCCTCTGAATGGATAAAGTTTCGTCAGCATCTCACGCTCTCTACAAAAGTGGATACACTTCTTCAATAACGCTGTATTTAGCGAGGCGAAATATTTACAAGTTGACTTGCTATAAAATACTCTTGAACTTTTGATTCATAATATATTTATTTTACATTTTCGACTTCAACTTGTCGAAACGATTTTGTTTTTTTTTTTTTTTTTTTAATGAAGCTATACGAAAACTTTGAATATCAATAACTACATGCTACAAAAACAGAAGAATGAGCATTTACGACGGAGATTTCTTCTTTGCGTTGTTGAATATTCCCAAGTACTTCCCTCGGGTCATCTCCTTTGCTTCAACTACGCCCAACTGATAAGCCTCGTCGTACAATTTTTTAATCTCCATTATTAGGCCATTCGTGGACAAAACACCGAGCTCTAGAATTGAGTGTGTAATATAAATTGAGTTGTAAGGTAATAAACAAAAAAAAATGTCTATATACAGAGTAGCAGAATGATCGTGAGTTATTGGTTGGGTGATAGCGTACAGTGGCCTAAATCCTGTCGTGCTAATGGTCAGCCCCTCTTCGAGGAAAAGAGATGTAAAAAATAATAAGTGTAGTCTAGATGGGAAATAGCAAAATTTCAAAGGTTTTTTTAGAAAAGGAAAAATTCACTCGTTTTCTGAGAAACTATGAAAATCAACATAGCGGTTATCGTTTAAGGCCACATCTTCTACTAGTTGCTTACAAATTTAACAGACAGATACTTTAACGCTGTACATATGTACAGTTCAATTTCAAAATTAAAGGTAGTGCTTTTCAAACAAGCGAAAGAATACAGTCTCTTCCAATCGGTAATCTTTCAAATGAATGAACGACAATTAGGGTTATCGTGAATAAATTTTAAATAAACGGTTCCGATCTACAAGAGCGATGACTTTGTGCACTTGGCTCATCTTTATTCAAAAGCATTGCAAGGCCAGAAACTTTTACCCTACTCGATACAACAACAAGAACAAGATGAAGAACTGCACATACAGAGGAAAATTTCAAATCACTTTCAAATTTGTTTTAAGCGAAAGGGTTGATGAATATCCGAATTTGTTTATTCGTTCTCAACAAGTTGGCTTTGTTAATCTACTACATGGACAATTATGCTAATGATTTTGGTCTAAACCCATATATGGTAAGCTCCAATGATTCAAGATCTCAAGCCGCAAGACCATTGTTCGCGCCGTTTGTTTGGTGAGTGGACTGAAATTTAATTGCAATCGGATCCACTTTTTTATCGAAAAATATTGAAGAGACTACATTAACAAATAAAATTGCCCTATACGAGTATGGAGTAAGAATAATCATCAAGAGGTTCAGCAGGTTTCATTACATGCTGAAAAATATACTGTTTGGTGTGGTTTACATGCTGGAGGCATGATTGCTCTTCACTTCTTTCAAAAATGAGTCCGGAGCGAATGTTACTGTCAATAGTGAAGGTTATAAATCCATGACAAATGTTTTGGTTTCACCAAGATGGTGCTACTTGCCATATAGTGACATAAACAATTTATTTATTGAAAGAGAAATTTCGTGACATTATTTCAAGTAATGGTCCAGTGAATTGGCCTCCAAGATCGCGTGTGATTTAACCCCATTTTCTATGGAGATATGTGAAGTCAGCATGGTTTATGCCGAAAAACCAGCAACAATTGAAGCTGAGGAAATCAAAATAACTCATGTTATTTCAGAAATAAGGACTAAATTGTTTAAAAACGTAGTCCGAAATTGGTTTAATTGAATACGATTTGCTACAGCTAGTCGTGGTGAACATATGTAAATATGCCGGAAATATTTTAAACAAAAAAAAATGGATTCAAACATAATTTATGTATTTGCGTTTTATTTCAATTAAAAGTTCTATCACTCTAAAAAAAATCACCCTTTTTTCTAATAAAAATGTTAGAAAAATGGGTATGCTTTAAAAAGCGGGCGTTAGAGCCCAGATTTCGAAAATGTTTACAATTGTACTTGTTTGGGCTTTCAAAAACCCCAAAAGTAGCTAATGCAGTATCATTTACTTGCGGTATATCACGAGTATACAATAGATACAAAGGACCAAGGAGGACCAAGGATGCTTCCTTGCGGTACCCCAGCCATTATTTCCGTGTTTGACGCGGAATAGTCTATTCGTGAGATAAGACTTGAAAATATTATATAAGAACTCGGGCAGAACTTGTCGTAATTTTAACTTTAAGCCTTCGTGCCAGACCTTATCAAAGGCTTGATAGACGTGCAAGAATAAACTTGAATTTTTTTTCGATTACATCTGTTATTTTATATACTTGGTCAGTTGTAGAATGTTTGCTTTTGAATCCGTATTGGTGATCCGGGATGAGACGTTTTTCTTCAATAACTACCTAAGCAACATTTTCCTGAATACTTTGGATATAATTGGAAGAAGCGAAGTTGGTTTATAAGAAGTTGGTCTAGTTCGGTGATTTCCCCGGTTTAAGAACCATTATGACTTTCGCAACTTTCCTGGCTTTTCTGGGAAGTACTTTGAGAACCTCTCCCGTGATTAGGCTGTATTCAGGAGCTCTTTTAGGCTTAAGTTTCTTAAGTTCGATTAGCGTTGCGTTTCTTATGGCAATATTGTCTATATCCGACGCATATAAATTCAGTGAGACCATCCGAATTTCCGTTAAGGGGCTGACTACTGGTAGATCTACCCTACAAGACAAGAGTTTGACTCAGAGAAGTACAAAACATGTATTTGACGGCGCGACATGTTACCAACTCAAAACCACTTGAATATAACCTTGCGAAGAAGCCTTAGACCGTATTGTACACAAGCATGCACCGCACAGTTCTTTTCACAAGGCCAGTTGCTTACCCTGCACCAACTGCCACATTATCAATTTCTTGTCTTTACTTATCCTATCGTCGCCCGGTCAGACTAGGTTCATCTACTTCTTACACGGTCACACGGTTACCCTTTACCCAGACACAGCGAACAGAAATATTAATTAAATTACCGTGCATGGCATTGATTTCCTCTTGCGATAGACCTTTGGACCAGGTCGGCGGCGTTGTATGAATTGGAGTATCACTCATGGCTATAAAATCCGTAATCCCTGGAACTAGAGGCGAATTATTTACACACTACTCCTCGAATTGTAGAAATTCCACAAAAAAGTCGTTAATTTGCTTTCAAATGGCAGTGGCAGAACGAATTTCGAGTATCGATTGACCGACGAATGTGGAATGTCAACAAAGGAAAAGCATTCAACTCACTCTTCTCGGGCCAGAGATCCGGGGAAGCCCGATCCAATTTCTCCAGAGACATGAGGGCCTCTTCGTCAGTGTCGTCCTTTAAAGAAGCGCCTAAGGAACTGGACTTTAAACAGGTAATTCAATTAAATTTCCACTAAACATACCATTTAACAAAGTTCTTCTCCGCATTGAACTTATACTCTCTGACATATTGCTATGAACTGTTTGTTTTCTTCTTTCTGTTTATTTGCCATTTCAATTCTATTTCAATTTATTCCATTCCAGTGAATGAATCCAGATAAAAATTTAATATATATTGATCATTTTTTTTACTGGCGGCATCAAGATTTATTTATTTTTAAAAAGAATTACATTCTTAATATTTTGTTCAAATTTCAAATCGGAAAAATGCCAAATGAACGCCCTGGGTGTAAGTCTCTTTAAGATCAATGTGCATCGGTGCTTCCTTCTCCCTAACCCCTCTTCCTTAACGCTCACGCTATGTATTGAAATACATAAAAAACTATTCTTTTATGACGCGAGTAAATTATTAAAAAAAAACAATTATTTCTCTGTACTTCAGAGCAGCCAGGTTGATTTTTTTCCGGAGTCTGCTCACTTAATGTCGTCTGGATTTCTTAGGTGAAAATAAAATGTTTGTATGGGAGTGACGTTTTTATATTGGAACAGGGTATCGAGCTTCGAAGCCAAGCCACAATGTGGCATTAGGGTGCTCGCGATTTCTCATATTATGTAGAAACAACGTATGCATATGGGTTAAAACGAAATATGACCTCAGGCGTTTGATCAACTTTTTTCGTAAATACCGTGAAGTAGTTAAAAACGTCCAAGTAGAGCCACCCTCTTAAGTGTCTCGCGTTTGACAGTTTTTCTTTTGTGTTCGTAGGCATGTTCGGTTTATTAATGAATTAGAGATTTCTGGCGAATTTATTTGTTGAAATTCTTCTGCTTAAGTAGAATTTCTAGGAGATTCACCTAAATATATGCACGCGAGTAAGTTATAGAACTTAAAGAAATAAACTATATAATATTAAAACCATATTTGCTTAATAAATATGTATCAACAAAAGAGAAAAAATGTAATGGAATTGAGCGATACGTGTCGATTACATTCATACCAAATTTAATGAGGCCCAATCTAGCAAGGGAGTGATTCCATTTTCGCTCTCAGTGGAACTGAACATTTATTCTGTCTTATTCTTAGCCTTCCAACGCTCGTCGGCTTTGAAGCGACATTTCGTTATACAAGGACATTGACTTAGCCATAAGAGTTTACATACAGCGACTCAGGCTGGATCATGTAGAACGGATGGAGCCCAACGTTCCACCCCGGATGGATGGCGTAGTAGAAAACGACCTCGCAGGTAGCACAACAGTAGAGGAGCATCTCAACCATCTCATAGTGCCTCGTAACCGGGCTGATTGGAGAGGTTACTTGGTTGAGGCCCAGGTCCACCCCGATTTGTAGCGCCATTAAAGTAGGTCTCGTACGTTTTAAAAACACCGGCTAAAAGCCCATTAACACCAGAGCGACCTAACGCCACATTGTGGCCTAGCCATCGAAGTAGGACACGAAATAATTATGGTTTTTTTTTCGATATAACGTTTGTCACTCTGTATGCGTCCATTTAGGCGATTTTGGTACTTTATTACATTATACCATTTGCAATCGGGATGAATTGTTTTCCATCAGCTGCGGGTTTTTCCGCTGGCACTTTATTCTACTACAAAAGGCCGTTCGGTGAACTACTGTGCGACAACTTTCAACAACTTTCCACTTCGCATTTGTTTTCGCATAAACTCTCGTGTTTTTTAAATCAATATAATTTCCAATTGATAAATGGCAGCAAGCAAAGTAATGAAGGTCGGCAAAATCCCGAGTCCTTCCAACATATCTGCACTGTTCTTTGATCTTGACAACACCCTGATTCCCACGAGAAAAGGTGATTCAAAGGCCTGCAGGAAGGTAAGTGACATTGTTTTTCGTTTCTTGCCTTTCTAGTTTCCTTTGTTCGAGTTCTGTTGGTCGAATTACATATAAATCTTTGCCCGTGCTACGAAATATCAGAAAAAAAAGTAAAATTACCGTGAGTAGCACTAATACCTGCAGCATCATCGGTATCGTGCGTAGAAGCAGAGAGTTGTGTAATCACCAGCAGAGTCGAGTATAGTTCAGTCTCTGAAACTTCAGAATGACAATTCGAGGTCGTTCTTGAACTCATGCGAAGTAGTTTCCTCCCTCTGTATCCACAATCCATCTAGTTCCTCCTTCTGCCGCGTTCTGTTGCGTAAAGGTTGTAATTTTCGTTTAATTTTGTGCAATCGAGCATGTAACCCGTGGACATTGAAGTGCATTCAACGGAAAATCTCTGCTAAGTGGGTATATGGAGGCATGGCGGTAATTTTCCTCCGTACACGTTGTCACAGCTGTCAAAATAAGTGAAATTTCATCGACCACGGGCGGACAGACTGTAAAACAACGAAACACGTTGTTAAACGTGCATAGCACGATTTATTAACAAATTATTATTCTTTGGACTCTTGAACGTTTGCCAAATAGAGAATTAAGAAGGTTGCCAGTTCAGCGGGATATGGCAGCGCTGCGCCGCGTCGCCGAGATTGACCCCGCATGTGTTGCACAAAAATATTTATTTTCTATTGTCGGTGTTTTGCGGTAAAGATATCTTCGTCGTTGTCAGTGATAGAAACTGAGAGTCATTTCCAGAATTAGAACAGCCCACTGCACGTCCGTTTGTTGTGCGGCACTACGCCTGATATTCGTTCAACGGTGGCCATACGGTAAAATCGGCCTTCGGCGCGACCAGTAGAAATAGAATGATACAAATATTGAAATGGTTCTTAGCGTTCCCTAAATTTACAATTAAATATGTTTTTGTTTTGTTATTCATTAAGATCCACATGATACAGTTAGCAAACTGTTATCGATTTTAATCTAAGTATTGCATTCTAATTTTTATTGCAAACAGAGGACATGTTCTGCGTCGTGAATAAATTTCTGAAATACAACCCGACATTCATTCAAATTTGATTACTCATACAATTCCCTTTATTTATTATTGGACACAAAACGTTTTATATACGTTTATCTATCCGATTGTAGCTATTATAGTTCTGGGTATGAGGGAGCTTATTAATGTGGACTTTGGTATCGTCACTTTTCGCGCTGCAAAAATAAAAAAACATTAATTTTATAAACTATGGGATAAGAAATCTTATCCAGCTACAAATTTGCAATGAATCTAATAGCTATGTCTGCATACGAAATACAGTAAAGTACTGTTCAGTTAAGTTAACATTTATGTAATACTTCCTAGGGTTAAGAAATTGTACATTTTCCAATACAAATTACACGAAAAATTCTGTATTTTTTTCTTGATTAAAGCTGAAAAAACATGACGTTTTATATATCGAAATAGGTATGTCCTCTCTAAAAGTTGTTAGTCCCATTTCATTCCAATGGAAAAAATGAGAACTCTACTGTTAACCATCTGCAAAACTATTCTTTCAATGAATACGCAAGGTAGGTATATACATACCTATATACATCTACATTATAGGCATTTCATCACATATGTAAATAGGTAGGTACGCATTTCAACGAACAGTTGAGTAAAAAGACTTCGAATTATAAGAGGTAATAAAACCCATCACAATCGAATTAAAGGTTTTCAGGTTATGTTGCAAAAACAGTATATTGGAATTATCGCATAGGACAATTGCAAATTCTTCGATTAAGAAAGGCTTTCTCTTGGGACTGATGGAGTACTTCTGTTTGAGGTGCTTAAAGTCATGGTGTATGTCATATTTAGCTCATGCTAAAAACTTGAGATTTGCATCTCTGTAACTGACAACATATCGGCTCTTCCTATTATTTATCAAATTTGTGCTACCATCTTTCGATGGAGTAGGTATAGTCAAATTTTGACTTACTTCACATTTTTACATTTTCATGCAACATTTTTGAGAATTGACTTACACCGCTATAACTAACCGCCTCTTGTATAGAGAAATTATAGAGATTCAAATTTTTAAGAGTTCACTGTAGTGCAAAAAGTTATTGCATTGTTGTGCTCTGCTTCTTTCTCCTTTACCTTGTATGTACATTATGAATGCAGATAATGTTCAGCTAAGATTTTTCGCATTGAATCAATCCGATGTTGTCAGATACTCCCATTGTTGTACCGAAACTGCCCATGAGCACGTAGCACTTTTGAGCAGAGTCTATTAAATTTCGATTCGTCACTCATGAGTATCTCGTTGTTAATCAATGTTTTAAGTATTATTCAGTGAAATGTTTTTTTTTTTTTAAGCCATTATCTGGGGGAAGTATGGACAGTAGAAGAGTCAGACAGATGTATGTTTTGACGCTCTTTTTCTGACAGCCGGCGTAGCTAAATTATTCACTTTATGATTCCCTTATGTAGGTATGTACATGTCCATTGTCGCTCGGAAAATCACGCTTGTTACAGCTTACAATTATATTACTGTCGTATGTCCACTTTTATAGTTGAAAATGGAGAATTACTTCAACAAGTCGGCGCCCACATTTTTCAAGTCTAATTTGTTTTTTTTTTTTTTATTGCTTTCATAATTGTTCGATATTTCTAGGCAGGAATAAATACATATGGAGAGCGGCTTAAAGTCCATATTATGTGTTATATTTTTGTCATAAAACAATGAGACTTAAAGTCTTCTGTCATATCCACAAAGTGCTATTGAGAAGGAAATGTTTGGCTATATCTTAAATTGGGTCAAGCCTTGAAAAAATTGCTTCGATTCTCGCAATGCATCTACCCGCGACTATAATCATTTTTCATCTCAGTTTTTCATTGAAGAATCCTTTGGTTTAAAGGTCAATTAGTTTTTGGAGAGGAACATTTTAATGATGCTACCCATGCACGGGTAAGACGGAATTGATTCACATATATCGATTTGTATATAACGTTCAAATCATTTTGCTTTAACAAGCTTTCAATTTTGATGCTCTTACAAGAAAATGATTCTGGCTACCATAGCTGGTGACTACTACAACAAAAAAAAAAAAAAAGTCTAGGAAACACCAAATACAACTAACCTGAGGATAATCAGAATAGTTTTAGTTTATAAAAAACAAAAAAGAAAGAAATAGTGATTTGATAGCATTTGATAGCATTTTAGTATCTTACTAGTGACAAACAAAAAATATTTTCCGTTTAACAATAAAGTTTTAAAAAGCATTAAACTTGGAGAGATTGTAGCATAATTAAACTTTAGGTAGCATGGACTTTTTAAGAGTAGCATAATGCTACTGTAGTAGATGTAGTGGCCGGTTCGGTATTGGCAGTTTAGAGCTTCGACTACTCTGGAGTGTATTGATAAATTTAATTGTCTGAACATTGATCAAAGAAGTGATACTTTATTTTAGATATCGACTCTTAGTTTTCCACAAAAAATTCATTGGTTGTCAGGCCTTTTCACTCTTATGCAGACCATACACCATTCAATTCAATCATCAACTCAGTCAAATCACAGTGAAATCAACCCGCGTGTGGCTTTATCAAGTGATCAGTTTGATGGTTGACGAGTTGGTTGAAGAAAAATCAAAAGATTTTGAATTTTGGAAGTTGACTGGCAAGTTTTTCAACTCAATTGAACTGTGTGTGGGCAAGTCATTTGACTAGCTGTCAAATTTAGGAATTTGCAGTAGATATTCATTGTCAAATCGTCTGCACATGCGCTCGTCGTGTTTTTTTTTACGTCGCGTCGTGCCAATAATAGAGTTCTTCTTTGTGTTATATTTTCTCTGACATGTTGTTTTCTTCCCGTAATTATACGAAATATGGATTATCTTTTTTCAATTTTAGTATATTATAAATAGATGGGAATGATAGCTTGTTTTCTTTATTCTTATAAGCTTAAATTTGATAATCAGAGACAGGTAGGCAATTACTTTAATGTAATGCAGAACGATATCTAGCCTATTTCATTGAATTAATGTGTTTCTTTCTCAAACGACGCAAAACTTGCAACCTTTAACAATGTGGTATCTAAAACTAATTTTCACCTTTTGTATCATTTTATCTCTTTTTACCGAATTTATTCTACATTGCCATCATAAGATATCAATAAACATTCAAAAAATAAAAAATAAAAGAAAGTGTGTATCCAACTGTTGCCACCATCACCCTATATTGGAGAAAGATATTCTAAATATAATTTCCGTCGTACACAAAAGTGATTCGAATGCATGGATGTTTCAAATATTTCATCCGCTTCGAAAATAAACATAAAAAGAACAAACTGATCCCAAAAAGTGTAAACGGTTCACTCTCCTAGCAAAGAAACCAACTAATTCCATTCAGTTGAAATACGTGCGCCGTACGGGATTGTTTTAATACGCAGAAGAGCGCGGACATTAAAAACGTTTTTTATACAGACTTTTTTTTTTTATAAATAAATCAAAACTTAATTTCGGGTCGTTATGGCGGAGATCCCAGAAACGGTAAAGAAGTGCGCTGCCATGTTGAAGGGGACAAAAAGCGATACGGAAAAATTTGCTGCATTGTTCATGGTTACAAAGTTGGTGAAGGGCAAGGATTGTAGCCCGGCTGCCAAAAAAGTCCTATTCGAAGCGATTGGTTTCGGTTTTCTTAAGAAATTGTTAAGCTCAAAAGATTTGCCGAACGACTGTCCACCGCTGGTTTACAAAAGTGTGGCCTTGTCTATTCTTACATGCTTCTGCCAGGAAGAGGAATTAGCTACACATAAGGATATGATTGACGCGATACCGACCTTACTGGAAATAGTGGAGACAGCCGACGATGATGATTACGATGATAATCTGATTGTAGTGAGTGAGGCCTACAGTTGTTTGAAGAGCATCGCAAGCTACGAATCGGGACAAAATGCCTTACTGACAATCGGTGCGATACCTAAGATGTCGCAGATCTACTCGCAACAAAGTTTTCAAACAGATGAGGCCTTGCATTTAATTGTGATGCTAACCAATAAATTTGGTCCTGCTTCTTGGACTGATGACCCGAAACCTTTCCATGCTTTAATTCAAAGGATTGCCCTTGATCTGGAAACCGATCACAGTGATCGAAAATTCGAACTGTGCAGGATCCTCTCGTCAATTTTGCTGACTTGTCGCCGTGAAATTATCAACAATACATTGGTTGGAGAGATATGGCCGGAAAGTGTATTCAAAGGCTGCAGCGATATTCTCAAGAGCAAGATTGGTCCCAAGCAACGTGACCCAACACTTCACCTTATAGCCACTACATTGCAGGTCCTGGGAATGCAGTGGGCATTCATGGACGACTCCAAGCAATTTTTCTTGTTGCTCCTGCAGCTGGCTGCTATAGAAGTCCGAATGCAAATGGACGAGAAAAAACTTGAAACAACATTCAAGAACGCCGAGCTCATTACATGTTGCTTTATAATTTTGGAGCTCTGCATTGAGCATATGGCTGGGGATCAAATCGACCTGGAACCGAAGGAAACACAAACGACTTATACAGCTCTGAAAGGTGCCTTTAATCAAGTGCTCGCCGTACTTACTCGCGTGTCCAACGACAAGGTGAAAGACAATTTGAATGAACGTGACAAGGCATTTGTGTATGCGATTGTGCGCATTCTGTCAGCATGGTTGGCACAGGAAACAAATGCCATGCGTCCTGCTATTTATAAGATATTGCCATTTATGTTTAAACTGAGCAACGAAACCTTCCATGATCTGCGTGCTCATCGAAAGGAGAACAAGGAAGGTGAACCGCCTGTGGATATCCTACGAGTTATGTTGCCGGCCCTGTGTCACTTAGCTGTTGAAGACGATGCCAGAAAGATTATGTTCACCACAAAGCAAGATGAAATTTTTCTGGAATCCATTGAGTTCTACTTTTCTATTGCACACTACAAGAAACCTCCAATTCCAAGAGCAGAACGTTTAAAGCGCATGAACGATCCAGATCCAGTGCCAACGCCCAAACAATTGGAAGAGATGAAAGACGCACGCACCGCCATCGTTAGCCTTTGCAATATTCTGATGAACCTCACCGTCTTAGAACCAAAAATTGTTGAAGAAAGTCCTGTATTTGCCAACTTGCTAAAATTTGTATACGACAACTTGCCCGAACTGAAGGACACACCAGACAATCTGGTTATGCACGGCCATCTGGCTGTCCTTGGACTTCTCCTCCTTAAACAACAATCGAAGAAGGTGAAAGCAAATGATTTCTCGATTTGCCGGTATATTCAAGCAACTATTCGCTTCCTCTGGGATGCCTACAACATTGACGAGTCCAACGACCCTACAGCTTTGGTAGTTTCCATCGCATACAAGGAACACTGGATGGAGGTCTCTGAGTTATGGTTCCTTGGAATGCAGACTATGTGCGGCGTGCTACCCTTAATCCCCTGGATCTCCGAATTTGCAATTGAAAGTGGATGGGCCGAAGGTATAGTACAAACACTGAAAAAGGTGAAGATCGGTACATTGCCACCCAACGTCAAGTCAGCGTACGAAGATTTTCTGAGTCAATTGGTTGATGTAAACCCCAGCGTAGTAGCTGCCCTTAAAAAAGCTGATGCGCTACGTGTGTGCCGTAATCACCGAATGATGGAATTGGGCAAAAAACTATTTGGCGATTAGTTTTCCTTACGATTTCACCAAATTTATTTATTTGTACTTTTTTTTATTTATTTATCGAACAATGACTAATATGTTTGTCGCTATAGAATTTTTAGATGATTTTTATAAATACATATGCAAGCAGATGAAGCAAACAATAAAATGAATCACTTTAAATTACAAATGAGGATTTGTTTTTCAATCTTTCATTTTATATAATGAAAATATATATATTAAGTCATGGTTTTGGTTTGGAAAATGTAATGGATACGAATTCAATGGTTTTTTGACAAAATACTGCATCTATCAAGTTACTTCGACTGAAAATGAATTTGAAAAAGTTTTAAAATCCTAAATTCTCACGTCATACATAAAAAAGACAAACTGAAGAAAATTGCTCACACATACATTCACGTCGGCTGCGGAGTCTCGAAACGCATGAATCTATTTTTGATTAACCGATAACCTGGCATCACGCCAATACAAGTTTCTGTACTCCATGAACACTTGGATCTTTCGATCGTTCTGTACTGGGTGTTAAATTAGTTTTTTGTTTACTTTATACGAATGTCGCATTTGTACTTGGGGGAACTTTGTGCTCCCAGTGGCCAGGGAAAGTCGTTGACTGCAAGAAGGTATTTTTGGAAATTAAAGGTTAATTGTCCGTTTTACACTCTGGTATAAATAAGTACATTCGTTTGTTTTTTTCATTTTGAAATCCTATACTTGAATTAAAATTAAAAATACATCGACAGAGATAATGTTGTAAGCCCCATCAAAACAAAAGTAGAAACATGATAGCATTTCTAAGTTGATTAATCCCTGTGGAGATAGCGTACTGTCTCCAAAGTTATTTTATCATTTAATTAAAAGGGTTTTGTACAATCAGAATTAAAAGGATGGCAATATAAGTGATATGATTTCAGTTGATAAAGAATTTAATATAAAAAAAAGTTCAAATATGTATTCCAAAGTTGTTGCATAATTGGTTCCTATAGCTCAATTGAGGTCAATTCCATTTGTAATCACTTGCAAAATAGGTTCCCACAGATAATTTGCTGACCGGAATTTTACTGCCGTTTTTTATTTGTTTATAAGGTTGTGTAATTCTTGTTGCACGGATTTTATATTATTTGTTATTCAATTTATTTGTTTGATACCAAATGAGATATTGGTTTTCAAACTCCTCAATAGGTTTTTTTAGAGTTGATTACTAAAAAATGTTTGAAATAAAAATATCATTACAGCTAATCAGAGCTTTATATGCTTTATCCAATGATTTCCTCTCTTTTAAATAAAATCCAAGCAGGGATGCTAAAGTCAGTCATCTCCTTATAGTCTCTGATATAGAGTTTAAAAATATAAAATCGAAAAATGTGTTCTTTCTCTTCTGCTCTTATAAGCAGCCTTTTGCAGCGCCACTCTTATAAGTCACATCTTTTGTTTAGGGCATTTTTCTTCTAACCAAGGGTTTTGTTGTGGTGGCTGAGAGAAACACAGCACTCCAGTAGCGAAATTCCTGATGACTTAGTCACAATGGTTGCCTCTAGTTTTCTGCAGTTGGTTCTGGCGGCATTAAATTTCTTAAAAGATTGATTGACCACTAATTGCAGGTGTTATTAGAACTTCTTGCGATTGCATCAGTGAGTTATTTTACTGAGTTTGCAGGATTACGAGTTTTAGATTTCTACAAAATCTACGACTGACTCCCATGTTAGGTTAGAATTCATGCGTAGAAACTCTGACGAGAAATCAGTCAGTTGGTTTCTTTTGAAAAATGAATTAGACGGTCCAATTGATGTCAGTATTTTATTAACATGAACGACAATCGTCGAAAAACGATAGGTGACGGGAATAAACTGAATCAGTGGTCTCTATACCCTTTACTTACTTAACTGCATATTTTTAGATGCAATTTATGTATCAATCCCGTCTCACAAGACTTAGTTACATTGTTGTTACCAAATAAACCATAGGTAGTGTATTTATTTCATTATTGGCTTTTATCGAAGGTAGGATGTGGAAGAAGGCGAACCCCACATGCGGATCAGTAGAAATGCGGTGAAGTGGGAGGGTTGTGATCCCTTGTTTTCGGATCATAGCCTTGCTGATAAAAGGAAGAAGAAGAAGGATGTGGAAGAAGATTAGTTGGGTCTAGTGGAATGACTGAGATTATTTACTCCAATGGCGCTTGAGAAGTTAGCTCTTTTATGAGCTTCAAGACTATCACTTTACTATTTTGTCGAACAAGTTACTTTTTTATTTAGTATTTTAATGCAGTTCACTATCATCTTTCTATCAGAACACTTACAAATCATTATTACTTAAAGGAAGAAATAAAACTTATCAAAACTTGTATTTTCGCAAAAGTTTCAGAAACACATTTTGTTTAAGATACGAATTTTCAAATAAAAATAAATTTTTCCTCCAATTTCTCGTTCATTTTTGCAAAATAATATTTGACTTTATTTTTGATACAATGTGAGCACTAGGAATATGATTTTTGACAATTTATGTACATGAATTCTGAACTAATGTGCGGGCAGAGCCTAACTGTTGTAAATCACATCAAAAATAGGATGGTTCGATCGGCGGAAGTAGTAGTAAATCTAACAGATATATGTACATAAGTTGCTAAATCCTTTCCAGAATGACATGTTTATATAGGAAAGCTGTACAAAATATTTATACCAGAGTGTCTAAATTTTAATTTGTTTCTGCCAACCCTGGCCTTCTCTTTTTAGCCTTTGTCGAGTTCGCAATTCTTTTGAGATATTTTTAACGACAACGAAATCACGCTACATACCGCCGTAACAAATATATTTTTCTGAAAATAATAAATTTACATACAATATTTATTTATTTCTTATGAATGGCGTGATTTAAAAGAAAAGAAAGAAAAACTGCCTGCAAATAATGACAAACACTTGGATAATCGGCCTCAAATTTTGTTTATATTTCATGCTGGGCCAGATTTTGTTTACCTGTTGTAAAGTGTTATAATGTACATATGTATAATAACACCTGTTTGCAAGAGCAAAATGATTTTTATTTATGAAAATAACTTTTGCAATACACTCCTACAGCCGATCCATGACGTTTGGCTTCCGCTTTCTCTACATTTTTGATGTATTTATGTATAGCAATATAAATAAACGCTGACGTATTCCATATAATTTTAAAAATGATCCAATCAAAATATTGTTAAAATATTGTTAAAATATTGTTGGAGTGGCCTCAGATTTGTTGATTGATGATTTTTCCTCGTTCAGCTGTTTGTAAATGTTGAACTTCACGTACACTACGGAATAAAACAAAACGAACACCTGCCTATATTATTAACCATCCATGCATAACCTTCAATACTTCTGGGAGTAAAAAAAAGCTTGGGTGCATTTTGATTTTAATATACGTATTTTCTTTATATAGTAGATATTAGGTCCATTTCAATTCATTCGTTTCAGATCCATCGCAAAGTAGAAATGATCAAAGTTTTACAGTTCCAGGCATATCATAAGTTATCATACTGTTTCTTACTAATGCGGTTAAGCCTGATGTTCTAAAATATTTGAAAATAACTTATTTGTTTCCTTGGAATCTCACATTGAATTTTAGCTTGCCGAGAAGCTAGAAAGCGCATACAACTTTCTGCCAGGAGAGGCTACACAGGTGACAGCAAAATTTCTACAATCATTTCGACGCTGTCCAGACAATCCACAAACCTCATTGGATTCCTGGCGTTCTTATTTATGGCGAGATGCTCTGCCCGAACGTTATAAGCATTTAGCTGAACAGATATATACGCAATGGCTGCACCTTCGCTATCGTTATCTAGCTATAATACCAGAATACGTTCAAATGCTTAAGCAATTTCGCTCATCCGGCTATCTACTAGCGCTCATCACAAATGGCCCATCGAATGCCCAGTGGGAGAAAGTTAAAAAGCTGAATGTGAGTCAGTATTTTGATTGCGTTTTAGTTTCATCTGACCTGCCATGGGAGAAGCCTAATCCAAATATTTTTCTGGCCGCCTGCAATTTTCTTCACATAAAACCCGGGGCATGCGTTATGATTGGTGATAAAATTGAGACCGATATACAGGTACGTATCAAAAAACAAAATTTCCCTAGTTTTAGTTTAGCTAAATTGGCAATTTAAAGAAAAAAAAAAACTTTTAACTTTAAGCGAAACACTAAAAATAGGAGGGCGTGTGGCCAGAGAGATATTTTGCAAATTACCTGTGTAGTTTGTATATGTTTATGTCTCCCGTCTAACCGCATCTTTTTGTGTTGAATCCGAAATGATTAATTCTTAAAATACATTCAAATGATCTCTTTCAAGAATAAAAAAAAATGTATATATACATATATAGATAATCTTGAAGTCCTTTTCGCTCGGTTTGCGTGGCAACTGATTCGGTTGGGTAATTGAATTCGCACTGTTTGTAAGATATAAATATCTCTAAACATTTGGAAAATGCATGCATGCGGTTTCTGCAAAAGAGAATTGGTTATTCAAAGTCCTTTTCTGAAATATGAAATTTTATTTTTACCTCTCTTGTCACTTAGACTGCCTATGTTGCTTAATAAATAATAACTAGCGTACTGTCGGTTGTGTTATAATATACAGATATACAGTATGCGAAAAGTGTTTGCGCGTTTTGAAAGGTTGTGTCTGTAAAGCTAGGTTTCAGTTTAATTTTTATTTTTCTTAAATTCATAGATCCAATAATAATTGGTTCCCTGATTTCCATCTGATATATTTAGCTTACACCATTGTGTCATTTTGCGTGCCTACGAGAGTTTCGGAAACCAAACAAAGTCGGTCGTTAGACAAAACTTTGTTTGATTTACAAAATCCTGCATTTATTAGTTTCTATTCCTCTATTTTGTTTTTAGAACCTCAACTTTGGTTTATACTTGGATGGCATAGGCCACTGACGAATTTCGCTCTACATAACTTTTTTTTACTGACATTTATTCGTGATTTTATGGTCACTTACTCAGTCCTCTGTTGATATTAATCATAATAGCAAAAGACACACCTGGGGTCGAGTTTGTTTCCGGCTGTACAGAATCCCGCATGCAAAAATCACAACATTTTGAGAATCCCGCAACTTAGAATCCCGCCTGCAGAACATCGGCAAAAACACCGCGCGGGATTCTTTAAGCACTCGCATGTGAGGTCGAAGGGTATCCGGTGTATGAGTCGAAGAATGTTCCGTAGTGTGAAATCCTTTTAACTCGCCACCCAAGTACTGTTTAATTCAGCTCGAATTTCAATTTATTCAACTTTTGCGCATTCATACATATATAATCTCTTCATTTCGAGAAATTGAGAAATGAAATCACTCCAACAACGTTGTTTTTTACACGCAAAATAACGATAGATTAAGGGTGCGCACTCACACGAGATTCTGTGGGGAAGGGTTCAACCCGTTGTTGCACATGTTTCTTGATGATCAACGCAAAATCAGGCGATGTAGTGTATCGAAAAACACACCTAATGGACAATCTTGCTTTCTACAATAGAACTGATCCAATTATTATTGTTCTTATTCTTGTCATAAAAAAAAGTGAACTCTTAATACACATTTTAAGGCAAAAGTATGTAATTTTTACTTGTTGAACAAAATTTAATGTTCGTTCACACAGAAAATTAGTTATTCAGACACAACAAGTTCAAACGGTGATTTTTGTGCATACTGCAAGATTAAGATAGCATTTGCAGCATAAATAAGGTATTTCCTCAGCAAATGGATTTAATGAGAAATGCTTTTTGCGCTGGGCCTAAATGGTAAGTAATTGTTTAAGAGAAATGAGGTAATTCTAACGCGATATGAAATGTCTGTCATTAGCCGACCTTTTTTTTTTTAATAATCTAGGAGAAATTAGTGTGAAACCGATTCAGTGATTTAACATTTAATATCTACATTAGAATTTTGTTTTTACTTTAAGTCGTTAGACTGAAATTTAGGTATGCTTTAAATATTTCAATCATGCAAATTAGTAATATCGTAGCTAGGGGATAACATTTAGTTCTCATCTACTACATGTTCAGATAAAATGTGCCTTTATGCAACAGAAAATCTTATGAACATGTAAATTATAATAGTTATAGGTCCTTAACTATATTTGGCATTTAGAATAATTTGTTTAGAATAGTACATTTAGTATGGCATAGTTAGGCATACACCTCTTATATTTCTAAAATCGAAAAGTTAGACATTTTTAATTTAGTTCAGATTTTATTAGCGTAAAACGTTGATAGGTTGGTAAAAAAAACGTTTGTTATACTAATAAACTTAGATAACTAAGTTTCCTAGAATGCCAATTTGTTTCTTTTTATTCAAGTTCATTTCATTTATTCCCAATTATGAAGCAAGAGTTATTTCCTCTTGATTATAGAATTTATCATCAACCTAAAGGGTAGATTGTGTGGGTAACAAAAGAAGTGTTTTTCTAACCAATCGCTCTAAGTAGAAACCAAATATATATTAACCTTTTACTAATAAATATAATTTAACTATATACAATATATAAACAGCTTTTTTTTGAGAAGCACATCAAAATAAAATAAAAATTAAATAAAAATAAAAAAAAAATTTTATAAAAAATATGAACTTCCTGAATTAAAGTCAAATATTTCTCTCTATATGTATCCTTAAAACACAAAAACCAAAAAAAAAAAAAAAAAACTTTCTACCAACTTCCAACATCCCATCCATACAACTACCTCCACCAAAATAAATATCCTTCTACCGAACCTAAACTACATCCACATCACAAAACAATTGCGGACCTTGGTGTACTATGGTTTAGGGAGGCAAAGCAGCTAAACTAGGAGCCACCATATGGATACCATTAAATCCCGAAGCAATCGAAGAATTAGACGCTGAGTTTAAAGGCAACGAGAACATGAGACCCGATTTAGTTGTTCAAAACCTATGCGAGATGGTGCAATGTTTCCCCAAATGCAGAAGTGGAAATGGTCCTTCCAATGGAAGTAGTTCATCGAAGTACTCACACGCTGAAGGTTCGTCATCGAGTCAATTTATGCGGCGCAACATTAGCCAATTGGGTGTGAGTTCCACCCGCAAATACCAAGAGTATCGCCGTGGTGTTTCACTGCCTGATATTGATTGCAGCAGCGAAAACAGTTGCGACAGTATCTTTAGCTGAGAATCATAGTATTGCAGACACAATAAGAATCTACTTAAATTTAGTTATTGTATGATTGCGCTCACCTAAGTTAAGAATATTTAGAAAATGTATCGTTTTGTTTTAAACCGGATCATTTAAGACCGGTTGCACACCCATTTGCTTCCTTTTGGCTAAGGAAATCGCACTCGTACGTACATACATCCAACAGAGCTTCCAAAAGCAAAGATCTGAGCTAATATATTAGGAGAATTGTTTAATTTAGTTTTAGCATAGTGCAAATATGAATTTAAAAGAAACGAAATGCATGAATATATTAATTAAGAGTAATGCAATTGAATTCTTTTACTTAAAGATCAATGTAGCATTGTATAAAGAAAATGTGACTAATTTTTTCATAATAACAATCATTTTGAAAGAAGAGTACAAATAATTTCCTCCGAATTATTGTAATAACTAATGAGAAGAAGTAAGAAATCAAAGCACTATTTTTGCATGTATAATAAGTATTTTTGTACATTTTTACAAAAGTTTTAAGCGCAAGAACCGTTGATCTATAACTTAGCTCTCATAGTGTAAGAATGAAGTTATTTAGTTTTTCTTTTTATAATCATATTATAATTTGTTTCTTTTCTCTGTAAGATATATTTAGTTTTGCAATTATAACCCATCAACATTTATATTATTTCATCTTTTCGTCACTTGACTTTTATTCGACACATGTAACAAACTGTAATAACAAAAGAAAAACTGAAAGAGGTTATAAGTAAAATAAAAGTTATTGTATAACACCCGTTCAACTCATGACCTGCAAAAATGTACCTTGATCAATATTAATAATTAAAGTAGTGAAGTGAGATGTATGGAAATAATGTTAATGGCTTAAGATTTTTTTATGATTTTTATTGTTTCATTTTTTTTTGTGGAGCCAAAAATAAAGTTGTGTGAATACGTTTTGGGTTGATTAAATAGAAGTTGTGTTTGTTTCAATAAACTTTTTTTAGTTAAGGACATGCAGACAATTTATTTGTTTGTGTGAACATGTTAGACTTATAGCACGATCCAGATAAGTCTTAAAAAGTGTTTGGAGTAAGCTTTTCGTAGAAAAACATGGTAATCTAATTACAGCGAATCAAAATAGTTTCATTAAGTATAATAACAAGCAATAATAGTCTGCATACGTAGTAAGATCCATGATTTCCCAATCTACAACACACACTAAACAAATTTCCGAATTTTCCATTATTCCTTACTCTGGAAAATGATTAGTCCAAATCAATTAGTTACTCATCAGTAGTGATTTGAGGCCGTATTCGAAAACGTTAAATTAAAGTCAATTTGACCGGCAATTGATCGTCACTGAGGCAAAGTTGCAATCGTCAAATATGCAATCGTCTCGCTTGCGCAAATGGTTTTTGATGAACGTTAAATCATTTTTTTTGGCAAGCGCATTTGACGTTTTCCAACAAAAAATAAAACCAAACAAAATGGATCCCGTAGGAAGTGTAGCGAAATTTTTTTTTCGCCCCGGCGCGACGATAACCAACTTTAGTGCGACTTGACAGATCCAAGGAAATAATACATGGGGAGAGTGCAGCGCACATAATGTTTTGATGAGCCAGCGAGAGGCAAGTATGAAATTTTTAGCGATCACCTCGAAATGTTTACTGCACAGCTGCGCTGGAGATGATGTTTTTGAACATGTGACTTTAGCAAACTGCATTATCGCACATAATGGTAATGCAGTTAAAACTCGTATTTGCGTTTTCGAACAATTGACTTGCAGTTTGCGTTTAAGAACATTCCGCAATTGCATTTTTGACGCAGATGATGTTTTCGAAAATGTCCTAAGTGTAGTTCTTCAAAAGATTTAAAAATGCATAAGATTGAGCTGGATTCTGTTCATGGGGAATCTTCTCCAACATATACATACATTCAGTCACTAAGTTTAAGATAACCCTCGTTCAAGTTGACCTTCAATTGCGGTGGCAGAAATAAATGTCGAATTGTCAACGAACAAGTTGCTTTGATTGACCGAAGACGGAAGAGTCGAGAAATTGCAGCACAAACTAGATTATTAAAAAAAACTGTTCTCAGAATATTACATAATCATCTTCGTATGAATAAGATCAGCGCAAGGAGGGTTACCACGAATTCTTTGTGCAATTCTAAGTGCATTCGTTCACACCGCTACTATTGCACAGACCGCGATACGCAAGTGCGGATTCTCAAAAATTGATCATCCACCTTACAGCCCAGTTTTGACCACTGGCGACTATTTTTGAATTCTGACCTTCGAGAAAAAAAATTCAACAGCGATGATGAAATTCCAACTTGATCTAAAAAGTCTATTGAGCTCTTTCTTTCTTTTTCCAATGGCTGGGGTTGAGTTCTAGCTCATTTTCCCTCTTGTTTCCCAATATAAAGCACAAATATCTTTATTGTTTTGTTTGTCTGTAGATAGTCCTTTTCATGTCATTAGGTGATCTTCGCCCATCGGTTGGTTTGAGTCGCAGAGAGTGCAATCTGCTGTTGTCCTTATCTTGAGTCTGTAGAGGTGATGAGCAAGGCAGTCGTGTCCTGTATACAGCCTGAAGAATGCTACTGCCTGGTTTCTTGGTATTTGTTGATTTGTCTTCGCAAGTTCTGTTATGTGTTTCCATATTTTTCCCATTGCTGCTGATTGATGTTCTTCCTCGTCCTTAATGTTGAAAACTTAAAGTATGTTTGCCCTAATCCTATGGAATGGTGCTTCGTTCCTTGTAGTTGCTGCTGTTTTGGTGGCTTTTTTTGCGTCTGGTGCTTCATTGCCGGTTTTTCCGATGTGCGATGGTATCCATTGTAGGATAACAATTTTCCTCTGATTTTTAAGGTATCGCAGTTTCTGTTTTTAGTGTGCATTGTTGTAGTTCTCTGTTTGATGGTCTGATATTTTCCCTATGTTGTAAATGTTTGTATTGATTTCTACTGTTATGAATTCAGTTGGATTTGTTTGCGGAATCTTGGGGTCTGCTTTACATACCAGTTGGAGTTCCTCGCAGAGTGAGTGAATCTTGTGAGTACATGATTTGTGGGTTTTCAGTCGGTTTGGAACGAGTGGTGCTTCCGAGATATGATAGTTTCGTGGCAGAGTTGAAGTTTTTGTTTGTAGGATGGCTCTTTTTTCAATTTCAGTGGTAATCTTGGTGTTCTTTGTGTACAATCTCAGCGCGTTTGTGTTTGTAGTTTTTACTGCTCTTGTGACTGCACGTAGGATTTAGTTTTGCGCCTTTTCCAATTTGTTTAATGTTAGGGGCTTCGCTGTTATGAGAGCTTCGCTATCATACAGTATTAGTGGTTTGATATATACGTTGTAAGTTCTGTTAAGTGTGTCAAGGGAACTACTCCATTTCACTCCAAAAGACTAACTTTTTAGTGTGTAGCTTCTTTTTTGTACCTTTTTTTTTATTGTTTCGTTAACGTGTTTTTCACATGTTAATTTGTTACCAATGTTCATGCCTACGTATTTAACGCAATCGCTTTTTTTTGGATGTTGGTGTTGTTTATTCTAATCTCAAAATTTTCGCTTATGGGTATGTCGCAGTGGGAGGTAATGGTAGTAGGTCTTGTCAGTATTGATTTCCATGTTGTTTTCGGTTGCCCACCTGTCCAAATTTGTAGTTACCTCGTTTATTTCCTCTTCAAGTATTTCGTGGTTGTTTTTGTTATCGTTACGTGTCTTCACCCATAACACTACGTCGTCTGCGAACATTGCTACCTTAGCTGAAGTGTTTAGTTTCAGTGTGCCTGGTAAATCGTTTATAAATGTGTTTAACAATGTTATGGTGAGTACTGAGGCTTGTGGTAAGCCGACTCGCATTTGTTACGATAACGTACCGTGCTTTCCCGTATTCGGGAGAAGAGTACGAATCGGAGTATAGTTAGAATAAACTAAGTTATTATTTTATAATAAAACAAGTTATTTATTTTACCCTAGGAGTCGCAGCCAAGCATTGAGACAGTTTTCAATGCTTGGCTTTCTTAGCACGTGTTCTAAAAAAGTTAACGGTACTATTCCTTATGTTATCTTCATACAGATTGCGTTGAATGTTTCTGATAGCTTGATAGAAAGTAATAATTGATTATCCCTCTACTAAAAATAAAAAAATACTCATCGCATAAATATTGCAGGTCTTGATTCCTGAATTTATATGAATTTATAAAAAGAAAAAAAAAGGAAAAACACACCGCATAAATATTGCAGGTCTTAATTCCTGAAGAAAAAAAGGAAGAAAAAAAAAATACTAGACAGAACAAAACTAAAGTATCACAAGTCCTCTATGCAGAATAAGTAAGTCTCTTAAACAAAGCCGACCTTTTTTTATCACCCAAGCATTATATGTATGCGACAAATCCATTTTTTTGCTTTTCGACAAATCCATTATTTATTTCTTCTGATAATCTGCTGTACCGCTGTTGACAATGGTATCAGCTGCAGCGCTCTCATTAAAAACGCATGCCTTACATATTTACCAAGAACTAATTAATTTTTATTGCCTTCTGTGGCAAATATAAAAATATTGTTTGATTGCTTCCAGTCGTCTTTTTACCTCTGATCTCGAATTTCAAACCTTAAAAAACAAATGGCGAAAAAATATATACCCCAGTTGAATGACTCAGTTAGTCAGGGGGTTCTTATATCTGGAACAATTTAAATAGGATTAAGTACTCGTATGTAATAACCTACGTATGATTATTGCAAATAGCAAACTACATGCATACATTATAAATGCGACTTTAACTTTTTCAAAACAGACCATACATTTTATTTGAACTGTGAAATACAAAATAGAAGGTAACGTAAACAAAATTAGGCAGTCGATGGGTATCCCCAAGGGTCCAGCTTTTCATTTAGCAGTGTTAGACATGACTCAGATAATTTAGATAAAAATTCAGCCAGTTTATGCCTTGTGTAAACTTTATAAAGTTGACGGACTTCACTAGATATCTCATCGGCTAATTTGATGCAGCCTTTGTAGTCACCACTCTGATGAAGTACTTTGTGCAGTAATAGCACGACTTCTGGAATACAAATGGAGCGTAGTTTCTGTAACTGATGTAAGCGGTTCTCCCAATCTAATTTGTCAATGCCGACAGGGTTTTTAGGTGTGTCAGGATCGATAAGCCACCCCCTTTCCGGAAATAATAGAACGTTGAACAAGGCGTCCCGCGTCACTGAAAAATAAAAAAATAAAATCGGAGAAACGGGTTAAAATGTAGTTATTACCTTTAGTCTGGTCATTCAGATTCATGTTCCAGCGATCAAGTTCGGAACGGTAGACCTGCTCCTTGTGCTCCGATGCAATTCGTTCTGTAAAATTGGCGTTAGAATTTACAGACTGTGGCTCTTTCGGTCGATTGTGGAATAGTTGCGACCAGTCATTGAAACCGTCCAAAGCAACAAGATATACTTTGTAGCTAAGATATTCTTTGATACTGCATTCCTCGCGACATGGAAAATTGTCTTTGGAACCATATATTGAGACTATTTGTGCCAAGGTGTCGGGTGGAATCATGTCGAATGCAGCACGCATGCATTCACTCTTTCCCTCGGCCAGGAACGCTCGGAACATAGCATTTGCCTGCCAGAGGAGTTCACCTTTTTGTTCCGGATAAAAAGTAAGCCACTCCAAGGCTTTTATCTTTTCCTGGTCGAATTCAGAAATATCGCCCTGTTGCCTTTTTTCTTCTACCTCGTCGTCGTAAAGGCGAGTGCGAATTGTTTCAACCGTATGCTTTGTAATGCTCTCCACATCCAAACCTGCTGAAACAGCCTCTTCCAAAGCAGCCGACCTACCTTGTGTCTCCTTTATGGTTTCGAGAAATTTCGAGTACAAGAGTATTTGCATTTTAGCCGGAAGCCCAGAAGTGTAGAAAGCTACAAGTTGGGGATCCTTAAATTCTATAAGGCATTCAACATAAGCCTTTATGATGACATCGGCTACTTCTTCCTTGTCAACCTTTCCAATCTGACGCATGAAGAGAACGACGTGGCTTAGGAAGCGTAGCATGTGGGCTGATAGTTTCTCTTCCTCAACCCATGTGCGAATTGTCTGCAAAAGCTCTGACACGTTGTCAAGGATGATATATTTTTGTATGATGTGCATTTTGTTGCTTGCGGCCTTACTAACACTTACATTTTTATGCACAGATAGTTCGTCGAAAATTTGTTCCAATGACATCTTGTTATCCCAATATTCCTGAGGCATGAGAGATCTGATCTCACTTTCCACACGGATATCAATTTGGACCTTGAGGTAAGCCCACAGCAAGTCCAGCCAAGATTTACCAAGAAGTGATTTTAAGGATTCCAAGTGACCACACAACGCCCCAGCTATAGCGCGTGTATATTCGTCGAACTTATTGCTGTCAGCCATCATCCAAGCGCATTTTTTCCAGATGTCGCGTCGGGGATTTCCTTCGATTGGAACCTTTTCGTGAGTGTTCTGTGATTCATAATTAGGATCTTCATGGAGGCGCCAACCTTCAAGGATTGCAGCGCGCCAAGTCTGCCCGCAGTACTTGCAAAGAGCCATTGCTTCATCAATACGCCCCTGGCGGATTTCGGCGAAAATACCTTTCGACAACCGCAAGTTGTCCTCTTCATCAAGAGGGTGCAGTGGTTTCTTTTCACGTATCGGTGCATCGGGATCTAGAGATTTAATAATTTCACGTTCGTTTCCAAAGGCTACATCACGTGGATTTTGCAATTGAAAAAGTGTATTCTCCCAAGCAACAGTTCGATCGGTGGTGTGGCCGACATGCATTGTTTCATCCTTAACATAACACGCTTCCAACCAGTCCACAATCAGTTGGTATTCACGGATGTGTGGATTACCTGAAAATTGAATAAGAATTAAAATTAATCTCTGGCCAGAGTAATGCCTCCAAGACTGAAATCTGGTAGAAGTAGGATAAAGTTGGTAAGATACAGGCTATAACTAAGCTGCTTCTGATTGACGTGAATACGTCAATAAATTTGGTCTTGTACTGGGAGCATAACAGAAAATCCGATGATACCGAAATCAGGGGATGGTTTCGTCTTGGAACTCAAAAACTATTGTTTATATTGAAAATAAAAATATACAACGTTATAGTTAAAGAATCATAGATTTTACTTTGCCTAGTGGGGATTGTTTGGTGGCCGTGTCGCGAGGCAGGGGAGGCAGCCTTATAAACACCTTCTTCTTCTTCCTATTTCGGATCCAAAAACAAGGGATCATAACTCTCCCACTTTACCGTATTTCTACTGATCCGCCTGTGGGGTTCGCCCTATAAACACCTGAATCACACAAATGCAACGACACCTGCATTTGATTGGCCTCAGTAACCAGGTGATCCAAAATCGGGAGGCCTGCCGATATTTTCTGAGGTCAAATAGACGAACCCCACAGGCGGATCAGTAGAAATGCAGTGAAGTGGGAGCGTTATGATCTCTTGTTTTCGGATCATAACCTCGCCGAAATAGGAAGAAGAAGGATATACAGAGGCTGGTATGTCATTCGGCTAACTTCTTGATCGGTTTATAAACGAATATTTGACAGTACATCAGGGGAAAGACGCGAGATATTTCTACGATGTTCGAATGGAACTATAGAGTTCACAATGTCTCTAACACCTATAAGTTACAACGCGCGATTCTGTACCCCACCTATAATGTGCAGGACGGTTTTGATTGCACATGACCAGATGTGGGCGTTATATTCCAACTTTGGGCGGATAAATGACTTTTATAGATTGAGGATAAAAATGATTGATCGAAACTAAAGAACGAATGAGGATAAAAATACAAAAATGTCTATCGAAGCTGAAAAAGCATGACATTATGCGACGAACTTGAAAGTCGAAGTAACTGAAATCATGAGTTAAAAATCAGTCATCATACTAATACTCGTCATTATCCAAGTCGTATGTACTTCAACAGTGACTGTGTAACAGGCGGCTTTTGGTTGTAGAGCGGTTCACGTTCAATATTTGCAAGAGCGTTTAACCTTTAACCATCCCTAAAATCCATTGTGTCGTTGGCAGGGTAAAGAGAAATGTCACAACACGAGGACGCTAAACCAAATGCTGGGGCTTGTTGCCCAGCTTATGATTACCGGAGTGGCGACACATGGAGACGTGTGTATATATAGGTGAAGTTGGACTTGGTTCACCATTGCTCTGTTTTTCCATTCCTTTCATATCTAGATCCTTAACTTGCCATCTATGAGAGATCTAGTTAGCTAAGGTGTTGGCTGAGAATAGCACTGGCTATTTTCAGTAGGCTTGCCTACTACCTTGAAAATTGGTTTTGTCAAAATTTAGTTTTTAGTTTACTCGGTTCACTATTGCTCTGAACCACTCATATATTTCACTGCTAATCAAACAATAACCAGAAAGGCCCACCGAGGACTGCCGTTCTAGCCCTCAAAAATATCTTGGAGATTGACCAAGATTTTCGCGTTTAGGAAGGATACAGCACCGGTCGTGTACAGCAAAGTATAGGGCTTACAGTACATCCAGCAGAATTATTCATCAACCTAAAAGATATTAATACTTTTTAGTTGTCATAGGGAACACCATTGCCTTCATAGTACACGGTCGACACCTTACCTATAAGTCGCAGCTGTTTTCTATATTTCTACGAGGCACTTACCGCAAGACCTGCCTTAACTACTGAACTAATAATAAGTTTAAACAACATTCAAGAAATACTTACAAACATACAACTGGCTGATAATTTCCTTCTCCGAACATCCTAAAGGCATCACTTCGTCCATGTGTTCCGTTTGTACCATAATACGGTCCTTGTAAAGGGCATACAACAGCTTCCAAGTATTCTGTTCTTGCTCCAACCACAAATGTTCCTCTGACTTGTGCTTGGTATGTCCCCCACGTGTGCCGTCGCGCCCAACTTCTTCAATGATACCGGCACATGTGTGGATTATGTCCTGAATAGTGTCAAACACCTCCGAGTCATTAGTTCGACTCTGAAGCACCTCAAGGAACTGAGGAAACAGCATGTTTGTCTTTTCTTTCAAGTTCAGCTCGCTGGTTTCTAGTACAGAGCGCTCGCTATTCGCCGGTTCAGTGCCCAAGAAGTTTGAGGTGCTCTCGTAAATGGAATAATTGCCGCTGGTGTTATGGATGGTGGTGTTGTGGTGGCTGTCCAAAAGACGCTGGATTTCATTTGGCGCCAGGGTTATGGACAGATCAAGGTCTCGCGATTTTGATGCTCCATCTGCACGAGACTCTTTTGCTCGAATGAGACCCCGTTTGGATACGAAGGTTGAATCCGCCATTTCTACAATTAACTAACTATTTATAAATCTTGTAAGTGTTGACGGGTGAAATTATCACGTATTTTCAGAATACTGCAAATTTCAAAGATTTACTTTTGCCGACAGCACGTTGAAAGATTCCCAAACAAAATTTTTGACAGCCGTGTGGGTATCAAGAATAAACAGTGGGACGCAAATGACACTTTTGGTGATGTCATCAAAATCAAACATAACATACCTACCTAAATTCAGTGCGTTCCAACCCCCTGTTTAGACGTTCATTTTCCACTACATAGTGGGCAGTCACGTCGTGTTCACATACTAGGTCCGTTCGCGTACTATCCGAGCCAAAAACTAATCAGTTGTGAAATATAACATGATGAAATTAAAAGCTCTCAGAGAGCAGAAAATCTAAGCAAAAGTACGCGAACGAGCCATGTCGAACCAACTGGCATTAAAAAAATTATTTTGAACAAATGTAACTCGAGTGAAAACCAAGAGATTCATATTAACTTAAAAAAAAATGTTTTGGGAGAACATTCATACATCATAGCATTTTCTTCAAGATACTTTGTACCTATTTTTTTTATGTCTATTGACTTTTTGAAATGGAATCCAAAACTAACTCATTTGACAATCAGCTGATACCACTTGGCAGTTTTTACGTTCGTGTCGGCAGAAATTTTTCGAACACATTCAAGCAAGGGGAAATACTCGCTATTCGTTAGTTATCAATTTTTCTCTTTATCTGTCATGTTCGTTCAGTACGCGAACTTCAGTACTTCGAGCACCTTAAAGTGGTTTAGATTGTGTACGCGAATAGACATACTGCAGTGCTCATTCCTCCACAGACAACTAAAATTTACCATCGTCTCGGATTGACAGATAAGAGGCAACTGGTTGTCTTATTGTTGAAGTCGATAATACTGATTACGTACTTACAGTAAAATTACAACTGAGGTCGTATCCCATAATAGGGTGGTCATATATTCGTAAATTTCGCTTGACTTGGAACGCATTATGGTATACTGGAGCACATTCGGCACAAAAAATTAAAAGCTTGGTATTACCGAAATTAGTTAACGTATTTAGAAACCTGAAACGCTGTATGAAACGTTGTTATTTTATCTTTGAAATAAATTACACATTTTTTCCGTAGCACTTACAAAGCCCTTCGTTTTTTTTAATTAAGAATAAAAGTCGATTCGCCGAATGCGCCCCGTTACGGGGCACATTCGTCAATTCCGCGGGCACTTTCGGCATAGAAGCTTTCTTGATCCAAAAACAAGAATAGGGGTTATTTAATTTTTTTTTTTCATTTTCCCAAAATAAAACTTAAAAAAACGTAAGAAAATAATTCATAACAATAATAAAATTTGTATCATATGGAAAAAAATTACAATTCATAAAAATAAAAGATAAACAAACTGCAATTCATTAAAACTAAAGAGCGTACAAACACGAAATTATTTAACCTAGTAATTATTCAATTTAGTGTTAAAGCAATATTTTGTCCGACATCGATATGTAGATGAAGGGTTCGTAGGATTAGGTAATTTCAATTTTATTTCGCTTTTCAGTGTTACAGAAATGTCTTCAATTAGGGGTTTTAAAAACAACCAAGTTGAAGAATTATATCTTCGAAGCTTGTGTTGTAAATTGAGTCGCTAAAGTTTTCAATTATTTCCCCAACATAACAAGCTTGTTTTTTTGAATCAGCACTTTACTTTAGAAGAACATATTCTCCCACTTCGAAAGAATAGTCAGTCAAATATTTTTAAAAACTTCTGACTTCTCTGTCGCACAATTTTTATCTTCCGCAAATGCACTATCTGACTGATCTGAATCACCATCGCTATCACTTTCGTCAAATGATGCAGGTCTTACACCCCCCGTGCGGGGACGGGTTAAGAATATCACTGCAGCGCCCCCCCCCCCCCCCCCCCCCCCCCCCCAACAACCAGCGCTTGTCGTAAAAGGCGACTAAGGGGACAAATCAGATCTAGGCAATATAACACCCAAGTGAGCCTAGCGACACATATACTACCTTAAAAACCCTCCCACAAGTGTGCATGCGAGTCCGTGGGTTGACACGACTGGAGATCACCGGTGTCATAAAAGAAAGATCAAACAATACTAAAACAGGAGCATGCACGTGTCAAACAACAAACACCATCGCAATATGGTGCAAAAAATTGTATTGCAAAACTGTATCATTATGGTAATACTTGCAAAAAGGAAAGGCACTACCCCGCCAGGCACTACCACTGCTGTGCATGGTACTGATCCTGGACCGAGCAGAAATGTTCGGGTCAGAGCTATACGGATTCCGGGGGCTAGCAAAATAATGAAACAGTTTGGACGCAATTTGAGGGTCGCGAGTTGGAACGTTGGAAGCATGACCGATCGAAGTTACGAGCTGGAAGAGATGATGAATAGAAGGCGGGTGGACATCTTGTGTGTCCAAGAGACGAAATGGAAAAACACCGGGAATCGGGCGCGTTTCTTGGACGTTAGGACAAAAGATTACAAGATGTTCTACTACGGAACGGAAAAGTCTAAGAACGGAATCGGTATCATCCTTGCGGCAGAGCTACTTGGTAACGTCTTGAGCATTTCGAAGTGCGCCCAGCCCAGCGAAGAAGAAGTGCGCCCAGCTTCAAGCAGAGAGTACGGAGGGCCTGTATCGGGAGCTGGAGAAAATATTTTCCCCCGTTGCTGATGCAAACCAGGCTATCCAGGAGCTGCGAAGACACAATATGAACAAGAGCGCCACTATCTTCAAAATAGCCGCCCAAAGAAGGAACAATGCTCAGGAGATTCGTTCGCCAAAGTTCATTAGCAATGCTCATGGCCAGCTTCTTGTGGATGACGACAAAATTCTGCAGAGGTGGCGACAGTATTGTGAAGAGCTTTTAAATGAACAGTTTCCCCGGCTATACTTTCCAAGAGCCACCCCTAACTGTGAAGAAATAGCCGACATTACAGTCGAAGAAGTTAGTGAGGCGGTCAAAAAACGAAAAGCGGTTGGGCCAGACGAAATACCCTCTGAGTTCTGGAAAAAGATGGGAGACATCGGGTTCAGATGGCTCAGAATTCTTATCTCCAAATTCGTGAGAGGTGATCCAATGCCGAATCAATGGAGGGAAAGTTACCTCCTCCCTGTATACAAAGGGAAGGGTGATACGCGAAACTGTGATAACTACCGTTCGATCAAGCTGATGTCACACACCATGAAGATCGTTGAGCGGGTATTAGGTGGCCGACTGCGAAAAATAATACGGCTATCTGATGATCAGTGCGGGTTTGTCTCGGGTAAATCAACCACAGATGCAATCCCAAGTATAAGGATCATAATGGAAAAACATCGTGATTCCTTAAGGGATTTGCATATTGTATTGGTTGACTTTGAAAAGGCATTCGACAGACAACCACGAGATCTGATATGTGTGGCGCTAAGACATCGAGGGGTTCCAGAAACCTATGTACAGATGATCATGGACATGTACGAAAGAGCAAAGACAAGAGTAAGATGTCCCGCTGGAGTAACCGAAGAGTTCCCAATCAAAGTCAGGGTGCACCAGGGAAGCGTTTTAAGTCCTTTGCTCTTTATTACAGTCCTTGATTATCTGCTTGAAGGTAAAGTGATGGACCCCAAGGTACATCAGTTATTCTTTGCTGACGATGGAGCCATCATAAGTGAGGATCCTACATCCCTGCAACGAGCACTTGATGTGTGGGTGGACGTTTTGGAGGGAAATGGGTATCGCATTAGTTCAAAAAAGACAGAGTACTTGTGCTGCCCGTTCTCTGATCCACTCAGGCCTATTCCAGACATTTATTTGAATGGAACAGTGCTTCCCAAGTGCGAAAAGTTCAAATATCTGGGATCTATGATCAATAGCAAAGCAACTTGTGATGACGACATCAATCATCGTGTAAGCGTAGGGTGGATGAAGTGGCGAGAAAATTCCGCTATCTTCTGTGACAGAAAAATGCCACCTAAGTTGAAAGGAAGGCTCTACACCGCAGTTGTACGTCCAGCGCTCACATACGGTTCACAATGTTGGACGATGTACAAAAAGTATGAGAGTAAATTAACGGTAGCTGAGATGAAGATGCTTCGCATGACAGCAGGAGTGACCAAGCTTGATCGAATAAGAAGTTCGAAGATCCGTGGAAGCTTTCACATCAAGGAAACCATCGTACACAAATTAGAGCGCGACCGGCTCAGCTGGTATTGCCACGTTCAAAGAAGAGATCATTTGAACCCTGTTAAAAAGGCAATATCTATGCACGTTCCAAAGACATCGCGATGTAGGAAAGGCAGGCCTATAAACGCCTGGATCAGACAAATGCGACGACATCGGCATTTCATTGGCCTCAGTAACCGAGTGATCCAAAATCGGTAGGCCTGCCGATATTTTCTGAGGTCAAATAGGCGAACCCCACAGGCGGATCACTAGAAATGCAGTGAAGTGGGAGGGCTGTGATCCCTTGTTTTCGGATCATAGCCTCGCTGATAAAAGGAAGAAGAAGATGTAGGTATTACACATTTTTTTCTTTGATTTGCTGAAAACTTCACAACTTTTTTCACGGCCTTTGTTTTTTTTTTCATTGTCCTCTGTTCTACGCTTTATCGTTGATCTTGCTTTTGCCTTGGCAGCATGTACGTATAAGCGATGAAATGGGCGAATCGTTTCGGGGTTTATATTTGCTTGGATGCTTGTCAGCGGCATTGGCTGCATTTTTTCTGGTGGCAAAGGTTCTAATGCAGTAACGTTTGCATTGACCTGAACATTTAAATCATTTTCTTTTACCAATTCCAATGCAAATTCTTTTTCTTGAAGTACCTGCGAATCAAGGTGATATATTCAGTTGTTCTAAACCCGCCATTTGTGATGAAAATGACTTCTGGAAAGGCAGATTAGTCAGTTTGCCCACATCATAAATAGCAATTTGTTTCCCTTTATTGGCGCATAAGAAATTATTGAAAGATGTTTGGCAGAATTTCTTGAGAGGGCCAAATACTGCAACGTCAAGCGGTTGAAGGCGGTGTATGTAGGTAAGCTACGTCTTATTATTAAACTTAGGGGTACATTTGGCATTTGCCGAATATACCCTAACGTCTTACATTCCCTTTTTAAATATATTTTCCAAAAAAAAAAATGCAATGTTCAATAACACTATTTACATGATTTCACTTTTATTTACACAAAAACAACATAAGAAATGCCTTACTTACCTGAAGTGAGAAATTACAAGTAGGAGCAAAAAAACAAAAACAACCAGTCGTAACTTTCTTTCCCAACTAACTAGAGCCGCCAAACTACATACCATCCTATATGTTCGCCGGAGGATGCCTTCGGCGTTTAAATGATTGGTTTAGATCTCGGCGGTCTTAATAAAATCTGCAATGGCAAATGTGCTCCAGTTTCCCATAATCATTGATGAGAATTTCGTTCGAATATGAATTCGTACCGTTCTCGAATTTTCGGTGTTATTAATTCCTCATTTTCTTATTTCGAAAGTGAAATCGTAATCTGCAAAAATGTAAGTTTTACGAGAAAGAGTAAATACAAATAGTAATATTGTTTTTCTTATAATGTAGGGGAAGCATACAAAAGCAACAGGGCTGTTGCTGTGGTAAGCATCAAGGATTTGCAATTCATGTAAGATTTAAAGATTTTGCGTTTACATTCTCCTGTATCGTTGAACTGAAGTTATGTAGATCGTTACGTTTTCTATTTAACCAATTTTAGTGGCTATATCCATTTTAAAATACTTTTCCACATAATTCTGCGTTTGACAGCTCTTAACCTCCGTTTTTGAAATTGTATTTAAAATGTTTTTCTTTTCGTTCGA
This sequence comes from Brachypalpus laphriformis, assembly GCA_945910035.1. Classification (NCBI taxonomy): domain Eukaryota; kingdom Metazoa; phylum Arthropoda; class Insecta; order Diptera; family Syrphidae; genus Brachypalpus; species Brachypalpus laphriformis. Next base: position 304,305,689 of record OX246754.1, on the reverse strand, counting down.
ATTTAGCAACTCGACCGAAATTCAGCACATCCTTATTTCTTTCATTTCTGAATTTGGTTTCTGATTTTTATTACGTAAGAAATTCATCAGAGGGGAGATTTTCGCAATGATATTTCTTTCTTTATCCTAACAGTTTAAGTCTGCATGTTAACTAGCTTAACCGTACTTCCAAGCTTAGTGAAAAAAAAATATTTCCAGAGATGACAGCAACTGCAGTTCAGATAGAAAAAAGTAACAATTGGAACGCACTACAGAATGCTGAATGCCGTTCCGAAATTCTGAAATATAGAATCTCTTTTCATTAGGTGAAGAAATATTTCCTTAATATATCCAAGGACTATTCGAGTAATGCGGAATTTCATACATAAAAAGATTTGTATTCAAATCCAAAATAGCAAAAAAACCCAAGCACATAAAATAATGTTTTTTTATTTTTTTTATAATGTGCTGTCGAAAAATTACATCGCACTAAGCGCCGCCACTCGTTGCCTTCCTTAAAACAAGTAGTTTTGATTGGAAAAGCGGAATTTCAAAAAACGGGACATCTTTGTCTCTGTTATTAGTTTACTAATCAAGTAACTACTGAGTTCTTACGATTCATAAAAAATTATAAAAATTTAGCTACAGTTTTGATTAAAATTAACTACAACCAGCATGGGTGTATTGTGTATGGAGATTTAAAAATGCTTGGTTGTTATTAGGACAACAAAATGGTTTACAAAATATCCGTGCTCCTTATGTGAGCGGGACTGCAGGAACAAGATCCAACATTACACGAGAAAAGAATGGACGGCTAGAACTTATTTGGATCCAGGAAATAAAAACATAGTTCGACAAAACTTGGTGCTGCTTGAAAAAGTTATATTATAACCTCTGCACGTAAAACTTGGTACTATGAAACATTTTGTAAAAGCTTTAAATAAACAAGGTGATGGATTTAAGCATTCACGAGGAGAATTCACACATTTATCTGAAGCTAAACTGAAAGAAGGCATTTATAGGCAGGCAGGATATAAGAGAAATGGAACGAAGGTATCAGGGAAAATTTAATACAAAATGGCAGACTACTGCTGGATGTTAAAGCGTGATCATCCAAACAAGGCTCACAAGAGGAAATTGCTCCACCGAAGCTTCCATGAAAAAAAGAAAAGAAAAGGTTTCATAAGTCTTTGTAATGTCTGTTACACGGTGACTCTTGAGTCATGACTCTTTTGAAATCGCACAAGCGCAAAAGAGAAAAATGATGCGATAGAAAAACAGCAACCCCTCTATCCATACTGCTGTCGGAATCCATACATTTCAGAGCTAAATGTTAAAAATATTTGTTTCAAGAGCTCTAAACACTTACTTACTTACTTAGGTGGCGCTACAGTTCGGGGTGAACCTGGGCCTCAACCAACAAGCCTCTCCATTTAGCTCGGTCTTTAGCTAGTTGCCTCCAGTTGCGCACTCCAAGTTGGTCGAGGTCCCCCTGAACTTGTGCGCGCCACCTTCGGCGATGATTCCCTCTACTGGGTCATCCCTCGGGGTTAGATTCGAAGACTCTGCGGGCCGGAGCATTGGTGTCCATTCGCTCTACATGTCCTAGCCATCTCAGACGTCCAATACGCAGTTTTTTGACTAGGTCGATGTCGCTGTACAGCTCGTATAGTTCGTGATTGAATCTTCTCCTCCAAAACCCGTCAACGCAATCGGGACCGAAAATCTTACGAAGAATTTTTCTCTCGAAGCGACCATGGATATTTCATCCTCTTTTAATAAAGTCCATGTTTCAGCGCCATAAAGCAGGACTGGGATGATCAGGGCCTTATATAGAGTCTCCTTAGTTGTTCGAGATAGGGCTTTACTGTTGAATTGCCTTATAAGCCCAAAAAAAAAAACAGCGATTGGCAAGAGTTATTCTTCGCTTGATTTCTGCGCTGATTTTGTTTGTAGAATTTACAGCAGAGCCAAGGTAGACAAAGTCCCTTACTACCTCGAAGTCATAGCTGCCCACGGTTAGGTTTTGTCCAATTCGTCGGTATTGGTTTTCCCTTCTTGTTGACAGCATATACTTGGTTTTGCCCTCGTTTATCGCCAAACCCATTTTGGCCACTTCCGCCTCAATGCTTGCAAACGCACCGATGACAGCCCGCTGAGTTCTTCCGATAATGTCTATATCGTCGGCGTATGCAAGCAGTTGTACAGACTTGTAAAAGATTGTGCCTCCGCTGTTGGCTTGTGAGTTCCGCACAATCCGTTCAAGTACAATGTTAAAGAAGCCACATGACAGCGCGTCACCTTGTCTAAAACCTTTTTTGACATCAAAGGTCTCGGTGAGGTCATTACCGACCTTGATGGAGCAGCGAGCCTTCTCCATCATCAGCCTGCACAGACGGACAAGTTTGGCAGGGATGTCAAAACTAGACATGGCTCTATAAAGCTCTTCTTTATAGATGCTGTCATAGGCGGCCTTGAAATCGATAAAGAGGTGGTGAGTATCGATTTGGAATGCTTGGGTTTCTCCAGGATCTGCCGAAGTGTGAAGATTTGATCGATGGTGGACTTTCCTGACCTGAAACCGCACTGATAGGGTCCAATCAGGCTGTTGATAAAAGGTTTCAGGCGTTTACACAATATCGCAGAAAAGATCTTGTATGCGATGTTGAGGAGACTGATGCCTCTATAATTGGCCCAGTTGAGGGGGTCTCCTTTCTTGTGGATTGGGCAAACGATGCTGAGGTTCCATTCATCAGGCATACACTCGTCTGACCAAATTTTAGAGATGAGTTGGTGTATGCACTCTACCAATTCATCCCCAGCTGCCTTGAAAAGTTCGGCCGGTAAGCCGTCAGGTCCAGCAGCCTTGTTGGATTTTAGCTTGGATATTGCTATCCTCACTTCGTTTTGGTCAGGTGGACGGAAATTTTGACTATCATCGCCTATGTTGAATGGTTCATTCTACCTGACAGCGGGATGTTGGTCTTCGTCGCCGTTATACAGTCTGCAGAAGTAGTTTTTCCATACTCTCAGCACCGACTGTGATTCTACTACGAGGTTTCAATTTTCATATCTACTCTACGGGTATTGCTTCTCTGACACGTTCTTTTTACCTTTTGGTAAAACTTCCGTACATTGTTCCTGGAGTATAAACTCTCGATATTCTCAAACGCGCGCTTCTCATGCTCTTTCTTCTTCTTTCGGAGAAGCCGATGTTCTTCCCGTCTCCTTTTCTCGTAGAGCTCACGAGCAGCTCTCGTCTTCCTTTGCAGCGCCGCTTTGTATGCTTCTTGTTTTGCTGCATGGACTCGTAGGCATTCTTCGTCAAACCAGGGGTTTCGCGGTGGTGGGCGAGCGATACCCAGCACATCAGTCGCGGCGTTTCTGATGGCATGTTGGCAGCGTTGCCACTGATCTTCGGCACTTGATGCTGGCGGCGTAGGGGTGATTGAGAGATTTCGGGATACGCGTTCAGCGAAGAGTCTGGCGGTCTCTTGCGATTGTAGCTTTTCGACGTTAAGTTTTCTCACAGTGATTCTTCTTTGTTGCTCAGATTGGGATATCCGCATTCGTACCTTGGCTACAACAAGGTAATGATCCGAGTCTATGTTGGCCGCTCGGAAGGTCCGGACATGCAGAATACTGGAGGCATGCCTTGCGTCGATCGTTACATGATCATTGGACCGCCATGTCTGCTTATGAATATCGAGATGAGGAAACCATGAGCTTGCTATGGTGACATTTCGCTCCACAGCGAAATCAATTAGCCTTAGTCCGTTATCAGACGTGGCGTCGTGTAGGCTTTGCTTACCGACTGCCTTACCAAAGACGTCCTCCTTTCCTATTTTGGCGTTAAAATCGCCCAATACGATACGGCTTCTGCTAGTTGTTCGGCTGCACGTGGTCTGTAAGGGGACAGAACATTCCACGTACAGATCCGAAGGTCGTTGTCCTTATTTCGTTTGCTGGGGTCATCCTTATCCGAGGCTTTTGGTTTTTTCGGAACCATAGATTTTTTACGTGGTAGGGAAGTTACCCCGACTGCACAACCCCCAACCTGGAGGGCCAGTTCCTTAATTATTCCCCTAGGACGAGGGGCCGGGTACACCGGTGCCAGTAATCCACTACGGGAGTATGAGAGCTGCCGTTGGCCCATTATGGGCTCCTCCGCCACCATCTCTGTTCCAATGTCCTGACCAACATTGGAAATTCCTTACCGACCTGTGATCCGAATACGTCGAAGCAGCTCGCGCAAGGTAATCACTAAGTTCAACCGATGAAAACCGTTTACAAAAAACAGAGGCGATGTGCAAGAAATTCCTGCAAATCAACTGTAAGGACAGAATGTTGCAAGTGTAATGTGGGACTATGCATCACTCGTCTTCAACCTTATCACACTGTATACATTTTATTTATTCTTGTTTTAAAAGCTGTGAAATATGTTAGGCTATTTTATTTTGTTATAAACGCTTTTTTCTTAACAAATACAAATCATTTTTTTAAAATGCCGTTTATTATTTGTACTCATATTCTCCTAGTGTTGCCATATGACGACAACGACACCCCCTAATCAGTGTTACCTTTAAAATTATGCTTCCAGTCAGATTTGACTGGAAAAAAAACCAGTCAAAAAACTAAAATCCAGTCAAAAAAACCAGTCAAAGAATTGTAAACACAAATCCAGCTAAAAATCCAGCCAGAATAAAAACCAATATTTTATTCGAAATAAAAATAACATAGAATCCATTTTCTTTCATATTTGTACATATGTATGTATTAAGAACTAAATAATGTCTTAATGTCTCTGATTGCTTCAATCTCATCATTATCATCATTTGTATTTGTATCACACATTGTATTGCTTCTTTCGTAAGCAATACCATATTGGTACTAATTTTATTTGTTATTTCTGCCGATATAGGAAAGTTGAAGCAGCATTCGCTAAACCTCAACTGGTTTCTGATTATCAGAATCGAATTCAGCAGCATCTTTGTGGTTGAAAGCAACACACCCGAATGATTCTGATTTGTTATATCTATATTTATTGGCGTAAACGGTAGGTAGGGTAGAAACTCGCATTTCGCACATTACAGTTGATGAATCTTGATTTTCAAACTAGGGTTTGTTAGTCAGCAAATCCAAGTGCTTGTGGAGTGGAAACGTATAAATTGGTTCATTGTATTGGTGAGAAATGGAAATGTCAAAAAAATCTAAATTCACGGCGAAAGTAGTTCTCCTATTTTTGTTTTTCTATGGCTTCTTTGAATTTTAAAAAGTACTAATTGGAAAGAAATGCCAGATCAACAAATTTTCAAAAGCAGTCAAAAAAAAAAATTGAATCCGGCTAAAAAGCCAGCCGGCTGGATTTAAATCTTAAATCTTCCAGCTAAATCTATATCAATCCAGTCAGATCTGACTGGAACGCAGATTCTCTCCGGAGAATATGGGTTAAGACGACTTTCAATACAGTAGACAGAAGCACACTTTTATACAAACTATACAATCGTGGTCTTCCAAGAAAATTTGGAAAACTGATTGAAAAAATATAGGAAAATATGTCTTCAGCTGTTCGGGATGGAAAACAACTACCAGATTTCTTCGAAACTATGTGTGTCAAAAAGTGTTGCAAGTTTAACCCACAATCATTTGTGATGTTTATTGATGATATTACTGAAGCTCTGTGTGGGGGTATTGCAATTGGTGGAACTCCTATCAACGCTCTGCTATATGCAGATGATTTAGTCCTGCTAGCGGACACACCGTAATATATCTAAATCCAAGGCCATGGTTTGCCGAAGAGTTGAAGGAAGGTATGCGAGAAATGAAAAACGGTTTTTCGCCGGTCAAGAGCTAGAAATATTTAAATTATACAAATACCTCTGTATCAATATCACCAACAACATGAGTATGGAACAACATCTCAAACAGGAGCTCACCACAGCTAAGCCAGCCAATAGTGCGGCTTCGAAAACCTGTCGGCATGATAAGCGCATAGCCCTGAGAGCAGAATTCCTGCGATTCTTTTCGAAAATGGTATTTTAACTCCCTCAATGCACACCAAATAGTATGCTACTAGTCGAGACTGGTCTTTCCCCACTATTTATGAATACCTTAAAACTTCATTTCGATTATATATTGAAAACACTATCTATGGCCGAGGAAAGGTTTAATAAACGTTTAGCGAAGTATATTATAGGTAGAGGCAAAAATCTTTGGTTTGAGGAATGGCATATGCTGACAGAATCTTGCGGATTCGCCCTCAATTTAAATGCGGAAAACAGGCAGAATTGGAAGAAAGAGTTGCACAACTGGCAAATTAAGCTAGATGACAAAATGCATGCAGATAGCATAGACAAAGTTAGAAGTTCAGTACACAGAGCAATATACGCAAACCTTAACCATAACCTTTGCGGCAATAACTACCCGACCGAAGTAATCTTCCATTTTTTAAGCCGGAGGCGAAATCATGAACCTCACCGAGAAGATTTACCAGTCATTTGCGCCTTGTGTAATCTACGAGAGAGAGAGGACACCTTTCACTTCCTCGGCAGGTGTCCAATTATAAGCGAACTTGGGTGTCAACTATTTGGCACGCGGATTTTGGAAGAGTCTGGTAATGATTTTAAATGGTACGGATTGGAACAAACTGCACAATTATTGTCAAAAAGCGTTAAGATACAGAAGAGCAATAGTCAAAGAATCATTTTCAGCATAACGTTGTAACATCGTCAAACTTGGGCAGATGGCTTTTTAGTCATGTCTTAAATTTAAGAAGTATAAATTTTGTTTTTTTGTTCATGAGTAATTGAAGAGTCAAAATTAAATCTAATCTAATCCTTCACGTACACTTAGGTTTAACATTTATAAAGTGGGCAACTTTTGTTGTTCGTTTACTTTTTCGTAATTTTACCTTTCTCTGAGAGAACTTTACACCCACTCTTCGATATTTGACAAATTACGAATTTTGGTGCATAAAGTATGCGAACAGACCAAATGTGTTTGAACCAAAAATTCGAGTTTTGGTTCTGGTGAAAATATCGTTGAACTTTTACCTTTTGATTAACAGAATTATTTATTTCTTTTTTAGATCAGATTGCCCGAATCTCTTTTTTGGAGATCTACTTCTCCATTCACTTCACCAATAGTTTTGAGAGCCAACATTTCAAATGCTCAGTCGGACAATCCCCCAAATACATTTCCTTATTTCAGGACAACAGGAAACCGATTGAACGTCACAAGGTTTCACACTCAAATAAAATACCTTTTAACACCTTGGATGAAAATTCCCCTTGCATCACCATCTACCGATGAGTAGTAGGTTTAATTAAAAAGCCATTTTATGTGCCTGCAGGGGCACCAACATTTACATACTAAATATTTCCTTCCCTGTTTTTCGGTTGACATCGGATGCAATCTTATCAGAATGCCACTAATAGGATATTACTGACCGTTTATAGATGTATAATTATATATAACGATATTCCTTAGTAAAGTAATGCATATTTCTGCAGTATAATTTTAATATAATTTCAGGAAAATATACGAAAACATCAAATGCTCAATGTCTTACTACACCTACAATACAACTATAATCTGATTTAGGAAAAATCGATGAGACAGATTTAAATGCATTCTCAAGGATGGAGGCCCTTTAAATGCACGTTATTACAAATCCACCTTGGTAGAATGATTATATATTGTTTCGTACGCTCGTAGACTATTACCCATCAATAACAGGCTTGAATTGTGAAACTTGTGTTTCAGGGTGGGCTTCTACGACATAGAACACACTGTATTATGGAGGCAAACATAAAATAACTTCCAAATTTCAAGTTCAATCTCTTTAGTAGATGTTCCACATGATCGTATTCGAGAGAAAGATATGTTGGGCTAGTCACGCCCACAACTTTAGGACCATTACCTTTAAAATAGAACCAATAATGCCTGGACATTATCTTTACCCACACTGATTTATTCGGTGATATTTCCTTAACTTCCGTAGAGTTCTTCTCTGTATCTTTGCTTTATTCCCTTTACTGCCATTTGCTTTGAAAACTGGAGACCCATTAAAGATAATTAAGTTTAAAGTTGCAGCTACGGCCAATGGGTGTCGTTTAGTTATGAGATAAAAAACTGGGACTTATAGCACAGTCCCTTGAGTCAATGTTGGTGCCATAGTCCTTAATTAAAATAATACTTAGCTATTCAAGAAACGGCTTCTGCTCTTCGATACTGACGATGGAGTAGGGCAGTACCACATATCTAGCGGAGGTCCACAATGATCGTTTTTACCACATATTCTGTGGAACATTATGTACATATGATACGGTTCTAAGGTCTGGAATCCCAAATGAGGTAAAATAATAATAGGCTTTGTGGATGATATTGTAATTGTTGTGGCGGCGAAACACCTGGAAGAAATAGAGGACATTGGTAACTGAATGTATTCGAAAAGTGAGGCGGTGGGTGGCTATATTAGTAATCAGTCGCAGGAAAAGAGAGACTCGGTAGGCGATCATAATATAACATCAATACCGGTTATCAGATACATATTAGTAGGTGTGATGATCGATGCTAGTTCTGTCAAGGTTGGTGCAGTCAGTCATAAAGAATGCGGCAGAAATGGGCTTACCATGATATCTAGAAAAATAAAATATAGAAAACAAAAAAACTCGAAAAAGAAAAATTTAGACAGAAAAAAATTTCGAAAAAATAATCCCGAACAGCCTAAAACTTAAAAAAAAAATGTTTAACGGCAAAGATCTAAAATTAATATTAAATAATATTTGAGACAATGATAACAATCCGCGCGCCTATATCTTGACACTACTTGGGTGGGCCGGTTCGAGGATTAAAAGGATTTCACACTATGCGACATTCTTCGATTTATACACAGGACCTCCTTCAGCCTCACATGTAGGTACTCCAATTGCTGTAACCAATTTCGCAGTAATACGAAGGGATTTTAAAACCGCGAAAAGAAATTTTTTTTTTTTTGAGATTTGGTCTTCCCAGATTTCTATATTTTCTAGATTTTGTACCATTCGAAATATTTGCATTCGAGATTTATGAAATTAATTTTTAAAATTCTTTTTCGTTCTAGATTTTAGTCGTTCTACGAGGGGCGGCTGTTAAGTGGCCTGCGATACTTAACAACGAGTCATCTTTTTATTAGTAACCTTTATATATTTACCATGATACAAAATTCGGTTCGCTTATTCCAACCAGGGCGAGAGAGTTGGACGACCCCCACCCAGGGCGTCCTGTGTCAGTGGTCTCCGACGTTTTCTCCGGTGGAAAAATTAGTTCTGGCCGACTGAAGAATAAAAATTTGGCAGATAACGGACGAGTTGTACATAAGCAAAGAACGGATTGGAAAAATGTTGCACGAGCATTTAAACATGAACAAAATTTGAGCGCGCTGGGTACTGAAAATGCTCACCCCATTCGACAAGCGACGATGACTCGAGTGCTGCAAAGTTTTTTTTGTAGTTAGCCGCGGAGGATTTTGATGAAATTTGCAAACAAATCGTAACTATAGATGAGACGTGGGTTCGCTTTCTCCTTTTTCCAATTCGAAAAAGGAGATATGAGGCCGGAGATTTCCAGATGAGAACGAGATCAAGGCGGCCGTACAAAGTCATTTTGAAGGCAAAGAAAAAGAATATTTTTTCGGTGGTATTAAGGCACTGTATGCCCGATGTGAGAAACGCATTTCAATCGAGGGAGATTATACATATGTATTGAGAAAAAACATTTTTAGTCGGATCTCTTCTTTCACTTAATGGACCAAAGGGATGCTTCCTTGACTTCCGTAGAGTTCTTCTCTGAACTCGATTCTTGTATCCTTGCTTTATTAGATTTCTTTTAGATAGATTTTTATTTATTTACTTCATTATTACATAGGTATTACAGAGTTTTTTTTTTTACAAAGAAACAATGAGTATGGCTTTGCCGTCTGCCTGACTGACAAATAGCGAATTTGCAGCACTCAGAAGAAAAGTATTTTTAACGGTATTTGTACAAAGACCATTTCTTAAATTGTTTTCCCTTATGCTTAAATTTGAAAATGTTTGCTCTGCTATGTGGACGGCAACATAGGTTTAGCATAAAAGATGCTGGTTAAAAAAACGTGAAAACTAGGACCACTTAATTTTCTTTAAAGTAATCCGTACATTAACGACACTGTGTGTAAACAGGTTGAAGGTATTCGTAGCCCTTTGAGTGCGCGCAAATTATAAAAAAAAAAAAAAATATGTACTTAAGTTGCCCTATAGGATAAAGAGTCGAACTTTTAACCGGAAAAATATGCTACGAACTCGTGTTTGAACATTTCGCATCCAAATGCTATTTTACACTGTTTGACATATTTTCTGAGAGCGTCAAACGCTTTAGTGTCAAATGATTTGCCAAACGATCGATGGTCACTTGCGTAGTTGATGTTTGCTGAACACAACAGGTACTGAGAGAACCAGCTATGTGTGTACACCTTTATGGGCATAAGAAGGTCACTATTCCCTGAATTCTGTATTCATCGCGGAAGTAAGGTTTTTTTTTTTGTGCCGAGAGCAGGTGAAAAATCTTCCAAAGACACCATAAGGCCCAACCGCGCGTGCTATGGTAGTCTGAGGCGAGATTTTTACTCACTAAAAAAACACCCCTCTTCAAAATTAATACTACAACTAAGCCAGTGCTTATCCAGCAGTTTTATTTTCGCTTACGAGAATCGTGGTTATAGAAAAAGATGTTCGTATGTGATTGAAAATAAATGTAGCACTTTAGACAGGTTAAATTCCAATGAAAGTTCCTGCCTTTTTCACGACCTTCATATGCTATGACGCAAACTTATTGAATGTTCTCTTTATGTTCTCGACAGCCACATATATCCTAACATCCCTAACTTACGCAGTATAGAACAGGCTTTATTATCTTTGCTATCATTTGTTCTAAGAACTGGAGACCCGTCAATGATAATTAAATATAAAGTTGTATCTAAGACCATTGGGTATCGTTAAGTTATGAGACATCTAGACGAACCCCTACTTCCAAGATGAAGTTATACTTATTCTATTTAATTTTGAATGCCTGTCATTTAAAGGCATACATAATAAAGGCTCACAAAGACGAAAGTAACGACCTTTGTGTTACCCCATCAATTACCATTTACATCCAATCAAAGGGATTATTCCTATTAGGCACTCGATGGAATTTATTAAAAATTTATTATACGCCGGATTCCGTCGCGTCGTATAATTTCACGTGGCAATTGCTTCTCGCTGGGAAAACTTTGACAGAAGTGGTAGGGGATATTGAAAACATCAACTATATTGTTAAGCTATGGGGAAATCTTGTTCAAATGCAGACTCTTATTCGCGACAGACTTTATTACTCTGTTTCGGGTGATCTGATAAATAATTAATTATTAGCGTTGTTATTCAAAAATGGAATGCGTATATTTTATTTAAGAAACTTAATAATTTCTACGGATCAATTTACGACATAGCTTAATGATTAGAAATGTCTACATGAATACACTTTAGCGCACATTTATAATTAAGGACAATGGTTTCATGAAGATGATTTTAAATGGTGAACGGTATGCACACAAGAACATTTTATTACAGACGATTTATCTACCTTGTACATATTTACCTATGAAGGGTGATCCAATACGAGGTACTTTTTTAATAGGGATTCTGGGGCATAGTATGCGACTTACATAAATTCACTTAAATGAATACTTAAGAATAATAACCAAAAAAACGTTGGTTTTCCGTTCGACTCTTAAGAGCAGTATTTTATTACTCTATTATTTTCTTACTTCTAATCGAAAAAGTGCCGTCCACCGAACATTTCTCCAATCAACATTTCCTGTTATTTGCAATGTTCGAGCATTGAACTATTGACTGCATTGGAAATGCTAGCCTTAGCATTTCCTGTTTTTATTTGCAATGTTTTGCCTTAATTAGGTAAATGTTGCATTACTCGACCATTGAACTTTTTTGCGGATCGGAATTGCTAGCGTTAGCGCTTCCGATTGATGAAGCTTTTACAGTACACTACAATAATCCATTAGTTGTAAAAGTAACTAAAAAAAAAAATCATTTAAATTCTTATTTTACATGTGTTTCAATAGAATAGCTTTATACTCATACATATTTGTTAGCAATAAAAATTTAAAGAGAAATTAAAAAAAGAAAAGAAATAGACTCTAATTCACCTAACTACTGAGAGACAGGCAAATATTTAAATAGAGCTTCATCAAACTTAACAGAGCCCCAAAATTTCCTTATGCCGATAGGTAGAGAATTCCAAAGCCGAATAGTATGGACGAAAAATGGCCGTTCGGAAGCTTGACAAAAACATAGTGGTTGAATGAGCAGAAAAGGTCACGCCGCGCTTGCAAAAACTAATTTTTCATGTAAGTATGATGGCTGCTTCTTTTCAATTATATTATTTAGAAGTTTTATGCTACAGTATTCCATGTATGTATGTAAGCTGCATCCAAGAAGGGCGTTAACATAACTAGAAATATGATCACTACGCCTAAGGAATGCAACCTTAAGTTTTCTCCCGATTTATGCACTATGGCTACAAAATATTTGGCATCCATATGTAATAATGGGAATGATAAGGGTCTTCACTAGCAATATTCTCGTGTTAAGCGGTGTAAAGTGCTGCGAAGTATACAGGTTTCTTAGACATCCATATAATTTTTCAATTAGTAGTTGGATATGGTAATCCCAGTTAAGAGTGCTGCTGAACCAGATACCTAGATTTTTTGTTTTTTCAATGTACTCAACTGTTAAGAGTGCTGCTGAACCAGATACCTAGATTTTTTGTTTTTTCAATGTACTCAACTGGAGTACTTCCAAGAAAAATTGGAGGAGAACAACTTATATCTAGACTATTTTTTGAAATAACCAAGCATTTGGATTTGTTTGGGTTCAACCGTAGATTATTTTTCTTAAACTAAAGTATGCTGAAGATCATCATTTAACTTACTTGCCCCGTCTTCAATCAAACCTAGTTTACAACTTAAGTGGAGCTGGACATCATCAGCGTACATATGTATTGATGAATATTTCACGGAGAGCGGTAAGTCATTTATAAACAAGGTGAATAATAATGGTCCAAGGATAGAGCCTTTGGGGAACACCTGTTGACGTGCAAAGGTATTGGGAGAGCACATTATTTATTGAAACGGCCTGTTTTCTCCCGGTCAGGTAAGAGTACATTCATTTTGCAGCTCCGTCAGAGATTCTGAACGTGCTTTTCATTTTCAAAACAAGCTCAGAATGATTCACTGTGTCAAATGCTTTACTGAAGTCTAAGAGAGTTAGGAATGAAACGAAGTCATTATCCACGGCACTTCTTACATCGTCGCTGACATTTAACATCGCAGTGATACAACTATGTCCCTGCCTAAACCCAGACTGATTGTCACAAAGAAGCTTATATCTTCGCAGAAATCTTATTATTTGGTTATGCATTAGTTTTTCCATGACCTTAGACAGAAACGTAAGAACGGAGATCGGTCTATATTCCGGTGGCGATAATCCTGTCCCTCATTTTTTCAATATTGGAATAATTTTCGCAGCTTTCCAGGCTGAAGGAAAAGATGATGACAACAGGATAATGTTAAAAATATGTGGGAGTGAGGGAAGAATATGAGGTAGAATTATCTTAATGAAGAATGGGTGGATATCATCAAAACCAATGACTTAGATTTTATACTCAGCATGGCTCCAACGACATCAGTGTCTTAGACCCTGGAGAAATTAAATGGGCTCAATGCACGAGAATGAATTTTTGTCCATGTGACATTTCTGTTCAGTATTCATTAGCATATTATCATGAATAGACTTACGTCTGAACAACGTTTACAAATTGTGGAAATTTATTTCCAAAGTCCAGCTCCAAATTGATCCGTTTTTTTTTATCAAAAAATTCTGTTCTGCGACGAGGCTCAAGACATTGGTGACTTGTGGTTTCAACAGGATGGTGCACCGTGCCTCACAGCGGGCGAAACCATTCGGTTATTCAGAGACAATTTTCACGAAAACATCATCTCAAGAAATGGACCTGTGAATTGGCCTTCAAGATCATGTGATGTGACTCCGCTGGAATATTTTTTGTGGTGTTATGTTAAATCACTTGTTTACGTTGATAAACCACAATCGATTGATGCCTTGGAAACGAACACAACACGCGTTATTAACGGAATACCGGCCGATATAATCGAGATAGTGCTCGAAAATTGGACCCACCGAATAGATCATCTGAGGGCTAGTTGCGATAACATGAGATTATTTTTAAATACTAATTGTCATAAATCGAATTAACAGCTCAAATACAGTTTACGATTATTTAATTGATTTTTATACATTTTATTTAAAAACAAAACTTCAGGAAGCTCTTATTGGATCACCCTTTATATAGGTATATAAATGTACATATGTACGCATTTTTCTTACCCAAATAATGCGTGCTATGTAAGCAAATCTTGATTTCTGAACCATAAACAGAGTTTTTTTTTTTTGGTCAACTGTGAACTAAATATTTTTTTGTATCATGTTACCAACTGCAATTAAGCTTTCTATCAACCAAGTATTTATATTATAATTTTAAGGACTACTAGCCCAGAAATGACGGGTTTTTACATTTTAATAAACAATATACAGCTAAAAATTACGGAACATATTAAAGTTTGGCCAATGCATTAAATATCTTTTAATTCCCAAGAGCGCGTTATGGTTTTCGTGCCGAGGAGACATCCACTTAATAACTAAAACGAAACGTCACGTTTTCCCGCTGTTCAGAATCCGGCATGTATTTTGTAGATATTTTATTTTTTCATTTCAAGAAATTGAAAAATGAAATTACTCCAACTCCAATTGAGCTTAGTTATTTTGACACCCAAATAACGAGCGATTCCACTCCTCATAGTTAATGGTGGGTACACGTTTTACTCACGCACACATGATTAACATCCATCTTTGTGTTTATAAGATATTAGATGCTTTCAGATTCTGTAGGCGCTATTTGGTGAACGGGACTTTGTGGAGCAGAATTTCGTGGCTTCCGCTTTTGCCTCTAGCGTCCTTTAGAAGCTCCTTGGCAACTAGAAAGCTGAAATCTCGCACTCTTATGATCAATAAGCTATGGAGAAGTAATAAAAAATTGAGATTTTAAGGGTACTGGAAAGCAATACTTTATTATCATTTATTTACTTACTCTGCTACCCTTTCAAGATTGTAGTGTTGACCACGAAAAATAGTTAAGGAGATCCGAATATTTGATTTTCGAAACAAAGGCTCTTTTGCACATAGGGTGCTTCTTTTCTTTAAATCCTTGATTCTCAATTCATGTGAATTTATTCGCACTCCTCCTGAAGGTGTAAGAAAGCCTTGAATGATATAACTTAATAAACTGCTCGCTGTATACTGGAAGAAACGCTTATGTAGGTTTTTCCAAAGAATATCCTTCTTTTCCTATTTATTGAATTCATCAGTACACTTGTGTTTTTTTGCATTTGTCCAGAAACCGACTATTAGCACAGGTTTAATCTACATCTCTCTCTATCTTCGCAAGCCGCTTAAATACCTTTAAATTATTTAGAAAGTTCAAACTTGTGTGCTTATAGTCTAGAGTTTCTGCTATTTCCGACATCGGCTATCACCATGGATGAAAAGATGTTACGATCAACTTCTTGATCACTTCTCTAGCATTATACTGCATATCTTCCGCAAAAAGTGAACTGCGAACTACTTGTATACGAGTATCTTGCAAGGCGTCGTCGCACAGTGTGAGATTTTGCAAATTTAGCGGAACAAATTGTATAAATAACACACACTTGTATTAGATATGTATTTAAAACTATGAAATAAGTATCAAAACATAAAATGGGCACATATGGTATTTCACATAGATCTAAATATTATCACGACTGCCCGCTTCGCTACTGATGGGTCTACTGTTAGTTTTCTTTGTCTGTAATTCTAATACATTTACCATATTTTCAGAGTGTAGCAATTTTGAAATATCTGGGTGAAGAAAAGTTATTATTATTATTTACTTTTGACCTTAGCGATGTCACGACTCAGTCAGAAGTAATAAAAGACAAGATTGACAACAATCAATCTAGAGGACTTATTACAGCGGTTTGAGATATAACATCCAAGATAGAACTTACTTCTTAAATTCAAATCCAACTGAGATGATAATAACTATGGCGGACTTGGGCAGGGCGCTTTAGGGGCTACTGGGACTAAAAGTTGTTAAAAATCTTAAAAAAAAAAATTAATTAAAAATGATAGTGTCAATTGGTCTTCGAAATCATGCGAAGTGACACCTCTCTTCTATTTTCTTTGGGGCCACCTGTGGCCATTGGTTTATGCGGATAAACCAGCAACTATTGACCACTTGGAAGCCAATATTTTGATTGCATATTTTGATGACATAATATATGGGAATGTGTACACTATGATTCCAATAAAAATGTTTCTAGTTTTTCTGTTGATAAATAGCACTATTTTACGTTAAAGTTAGACCTGCATAAACGATTCAAAAAAGCCGTTAACTTTTTTATATCAGTTGAATGCGCCAAAAACAAATTATGTATATTCACAGTAGTATTTATTTCCCCTTTACACAGGTGTTGAATTTTATTTTCGAAAAGCTTCCGAATACCATGAGAAAACCGGAATATTAAATCTATCCTCGGCTAGATGCCTGCAGTGGTAACTTGCAAAGCTTTCAAAGTAAGCTTAGTACCCCACTCATTGTACGCCCAAGGTAATATCTTCCATCTTTCCACACGCATACAGAACAAATAGAAATTGACCTGGCCTTGAGCCTTCTCCAGTGAAAAAGAAAGAAGAAATATTAACAAAGCATTCAACACTAAACCCTTTCCTTTCTCAAATTCATTTAAAATTTATTTTTTATTTGTGCTCAGCCCACCGCCCCTGTAGCCGCCTGCTAAATAAGTGTTGCATTATTTGCCGCTCCACTTTTCTTTTAATTATATTCTGAGACTATTGTTCTGCAGTATTTGCTCAAAACCACCACCTACTACCTACCCTTCAACTCATTATACTTTAGTTATGGTGGTACCATCAGCGCTTTCTACCCTTAGACTTGCACTTGCACAAACAGCACTATACTATTGCTATGCTTATGGTTAACAAATCACCCACTATAAATGCTATGAGAGCGTGCAGTTGGGGATACTGAATGTATACTTGCCGAGGTGCCAAGGTGATTTCCACCTATCTATCTACATACAACAGCACTCAGTTGTTGCTCCATTATTTATACTAGCATTTTCTTCGTGCGAGTAATGTCAAGGGGATCATTCGTTTTACCAGAAGGCATCTGGCAAGACTAATGCGACTACAACATATGGCGATAATGAGTAAACATAAATCTTGAGGAAAAGGACTCTGCCGTGCATTTGCATTTGTATGTGCTGCCGAAAAGGTATGTAGGTGGAGTCACCGAGGAATGCGCTTAATGAAGTTCGATTTGATTCCAATGATGTCATTGGAATTTCACCATCAAATAATTGCACTTTGCGGTAGTAAGAGGGCTTCTTCGGATACCTGTTTTTTATGTTGAGAATCCTTGCAAACTGTTATACATACTCATATGCTTGTGAACTTGTGCAGAGCTTTACTCTCCACAGTTCATCGCGATTTCGGAGATTTCGTTCCGCTGTCTCTCTGGGGAATTTGGTCCAGAATGGAAAATTGTTCCCCAGGATTTTTTGTCTGAGGGTTGCAATGGGGGGACTCATCACATTGTAGGTTGCAGAGCCTATGTGAGTATCAACCATTAAAGTCAAACTCGTTTACTTTATGAACAACAATAGCACAATGTACCCGGTGCTAAGGCACTTACAGCAGACCAGTAGGGCTGGAAAAATCGGTCACTACAGTTGGCCTTTCAAGACTTCTGTTCATGTGTGGTTCAATGGTGTGTTTTTTAGTCCCAGTTACATTTCCTCTGGCATAATCAAAGTGATACACTCTAGGAATGACATGCGTTTCCTTACTGTGGAGTGAAGTTATTGCGCACAATGTACCATACAAGACAGTTGTTTGTTTCCAGATTTTCGAGATGTCTTCAATACGCGATGAATGTGTGGGTGTTGGTATTGTACAGACAGTAGAAGTCTTTATTACTTTCGTTTTTTTTATGTCATGTGCGACTATTCAGTCAGCACATCAACCAGACTAAATATCACTTAAAATCAGATTTAATTAACTATTGGTATGATGTAGTCCCAGAGGAGGTTTGTCCAAGTTTTTGAACTAGAACTGCCAGAAAAGTACTAGATATGCTTGGGGACGGCCAAAACTATAGTTTTTACTAATAGTAAGGCGTGATCAAAAACCTGTGGTGCATGCCCTCCTCTCTTCTCGAATTCGTTGAATTTTAGTCTGAAATCTGTGGTGGCATATGTAGTCGGTATAGAAGAGCTTATTAAATGTCGCTCCTTCTACACATACATATAATTATATTTTCTTTTTCTTTTTTTTTTTGTAAGGGCGGTTGAATTGCCTTAAATTTAATAAACTGTATTTGTAAGATAGGTATTAACATCTTTTTATTTACTGCATTTACGGAAAAATCTTAAGACTTCTAGTGGTTTAAGATGCATTCATGTTGAAAGTTGTACCAAAATTATTTTTGTATTCATATCATAAGTTTTTTTCTAAAGTTGAAACTTAGCAAAATATTTTTCTGCAGGTTATAACCCCCAAAAATTAAAATCAAACAAAAAAGATGTTTTTATTGTTGCTTAACACATAATGTATCATATCTATATATGATATAAAATATTAGCTTTCTATGTCAAACAAATTCAAAGATACAAGCGAGTGATAAACGTACTTGCTAATATTGATATTATATAAGTGTCCTTTTTCACTATGGAGTGCCACAAAAACAAGTGTTTCATTTGATTTCTAGTCAAAATCGTATGTATAACTTCATTTGATGGCCCCTTCGGGTAGGGGACAAAATGCTTGGGGACGGCCAAAACTATAGTTTTTACTAATAGTAAGGCGTGATCAAAAACCTGTGGTGCATGCCCTCCTCTCTTCTCGAATTCGTTGAATTTTAGTCTGAAATCTGTGGTGGCATATGTAGTCGGTATAGAAGAGCTTATTAAATGTCGCTCCTTCTACACATACATATAATTATATTTTCTTTTTCTTTTTTTTTGTAAGGGCGGTTGAATTGCCTGAAATTTAATAAACTGTATTTGTAAGATAGGTATTAACATCTTTTTATTTACTGCATTTACGGAAAAATCTTAAGACTTCTAGTGGTTTAAGATGCATTCATGTTGAAAGTTGTACCAAAATTATTTTTGTATTCATATCATAAGTTTTTTTCTAAAGTTGAAACTTAGCAAAATATTTTTCTGCAGGTTATACCCCCCAAAAATTAAAATCAAACAAAAAAGATGTTTTTATTGTTGCTTAACACATAATGTATCATATCTATATATGATATAAAATATTAGCTTTCTATGTCAAACAAATTCAAAGATACAAGCGAGTGATAAACGTACTTGCTAATATTGATATTATATAAGTGTCCTTTTTCACTATGGAGTGCCACAAAAACAAGTGTTTCATTTGATTTCTAGTCAAAATCGTATGTATAACTTCATTTGATGGCCCCTTCGGGTAGGGGACAAAATATACCCGAGGTAGTCATGCCTGTCGTAAGAGGCGACAAAAATCCACGAAAGCGGAGACGAAAACTTCGCAAAATGGCAAAAAGTAAAACAAATGACCCAGTCCTCCTAGCAGGGGATTTGTGTGTAGAATCTACTGAACTACATAGTAAAACTAATTCAGTTAAATTAAGTATGGCAATGAACAAAACAACAAATATAAATACTCCAGCTGGCAGACCAGGTAAACTGGAAAATGCGGCCTCCTCGGAGAACGGTCCCATGGACCGACTGGGAAGGACCATTTTTGCTTCTTCAACAAAGCTCCAGAAGGAGTTCACTCACGCCGAGAACTCCACCAAAAACAATTGCGCCAAAAAACCTTACGGTCAAAGATAGCACTATTATTGTAAGTATTCCAAAAATACATAAAGAAAAATCTAGAATTGAAACCAGTGTAGTTGAAAGTGAAAGTCACTAGACCATTTAAAGTAGTAGCCAGCGGTCTTTACTTTTTATGTGATGAACACGTTATTGTTGAAGACTTAACGAATAAAGAATTCAAAATTTTGGAAACCAAAAACCTAGTTAAAAAAGACATAATAAAAGCGTTGATGGGAAGCCAACGACAAGAAGTAGAAATTTACCTCTTTTTATGCTCTCCTTTCACAATCAAGAAAAGGCGAAAGGTTTACGGTATAAAATCAATAATGGGTATTGTTGTTAAGATGGAGCCTCTTCGAAGAAGTCCCAACTCAATACCTCAATGCAAACGATGCCAAACCAAACAAAAATAAATAAAAAACTGAAAGTCGCAACCTGGAATGCAAACGGTTTACTCTCTGAATTTCAGGTATTTCTATGCAATGAAGATATTGATGTTTGCCTGATTTCTGAAACCCACTTCAAACAGAGAACAAAGATTAGAATTCCTAGGTACCTCTGTACCACTCTCCCCATCCGGCTGACAGTGCCAGGGGAGGCAGTGCTGTAATTGTAAAAAGTATTTTGGGACCTTACGAATAGCCAAAAATAGCAAAACAAACCATGCAAGTAGCTACAATAAACATTTTGACTAAAACCAAGGAATTTAAAATAGCTGCCATATGCAGCCCACCCAAGCGTTCGCCTAGATCTTAATGACTGACAAACTTCAATGCAAAACACACCTACTGGGGGTCAAGATTATTAACGACAAAAGGCAGGAAGCTTTACAAGGCAGGGCGATGGTGATTTTAACTGCGATTTTATTTCGACTGGTTCGCCCACTAATTGATCATTTGACCCAGCGAAAATACCAGATATTATTGACTTCTTTATAACCAAGGGAATTAATAGAAAAGAAGTAAAAGTTGAAAGCAGTGATGATCTGTCGTCGGTCAACGGCATGTTAATAGAACAGATAAAAAACGTGAGACTTATCAACAAAAGAACGAACTGGTGTAAAATTAAAGAAATTCTCGAAGGATTTATTAACCTTACATCTCCATTGGTTACAACAAACCATATTGACATCGAAGTGGAGCAATTCATTGCCGATATACAATAGGCAGCAGGAGATAGTACATTGACTTATCAACAAAAAAAACAAACATCGGTAAAATATCCCATAGAAATTGTGGAACTAATATTAGAAAAGAGAAGACCTCGCAGAAAATGGCAAATGACAAGATATCCTGGCGACAAAACTATATTTAATAGACTAAATAACAAACTTAAAAAAAGTATTGGTGAATTTAAAAATAGATTTCTAAATAAATATCTTTGTAACTTAACTGCTGACAAAGTCACAGGCTACTCCCTTTGGAAGGCTGCCGAACATTTAAAGAGATCTCAACTTTTTTCGGAGCACTTGACAAATGTTATTAAACATTTTCCACCTAGCTGGCAAACGAACATCTTGATTTCTCTGATAGAGTAGATAAAGATGTAATTGTACATGCATTCATAAAATATCTAATAGAAAATCTCCAGGTTATGATCTTATAACTGCCCAAATCCTTAAAGACATACCCTTAAAAGCATTGTTAAAACTTAAGCTTATAATTAATGCTTGTTTTAATCAAAGATATGTCTCACTTCACTGGAAGATAGCAGAAATTATTGTTATACCTAAATAAGGTAAGAAGAAGTTACTGCTTCTTAAAAAGCGACCTGCAAGCGAAATGCATATCTTAGCATTTCCTAAACGTCTAAAACAAACCTAATAAAAAGGACATGCACATTTTTTATTTTATTATTTTATTAATCGGGCCACACAAGTACTGTTAAGGTATAGGCGCCTGCACTTACCCTTAACGGAGCAACTAAGTTGCGCGAGTGGCTAAACCCTTTTCTCCGCAGGGTTTAGTCACTTACGCGCGAATTTTTAAACTACCTTGCCAAATGCTCAAAAACAAAATCTTCACCCTTTTCTCGGCGAAATTCGCGCAAATTTGTTAACTACGAGTCTTACTTTCTCAAATTCTCAAAATCAAAACGCTTTCATAATTTGGATTCCATTACTCAGTCTTCAAAATACATTTGAGACAATACATATGTACATCTTGTTGTGTGTTTTGATTTTTATATTATTTGAAAGAATGTCATGCTGTGTTGTAAACTATTACTCATATGAATTCATTTTCTGTTCGCATTTCTTCAAAATAAAAAGATTTGAAGCTACTGTAGATTTATAGCTATTACACCTTGAAATGTTGCAACTTTTCAGAATGGTGAATGGATCTTTCCGTAATTTGATAAAGTAAGGAAGATATATTGGAAAGTGACATAAAGTCAAATTGGCCTTATGTCACTTTCAGAAAGCGACACAAGGCCAAATGTTAAAATTTGGTCTTATGTCGTTTCCGAAAGCGTCATAAGGCCAAATTTTAAAATTTGGCCTTATGTCACGGCTCATCATAATTCAATTAACGAGATATGTGATTAGACGCAACGATGGTAAATTAAACTTAATGAGTCAAAATCCACCCATATCAAATTTACAAAAAAAATAAAAATAAAATTACGAATCTTCCTATGGTTATTAATAATCAAGTAGTTCCTTATTCTAAAGTAGTATAAATCTGGATACTAAACTAAAATGGAAGGCACACGTGAAAAAGAAAGTAGAAGAGCTAAATAATAGATGTAGGAAACTTTATTGGTTGCTAGGATATAATTCAGAAGTGTTCATAGAGAATAAAATCTTAATATAAGGTATAATCAGATACTAAAACCTGTTTTGACATATGGTATCCAATTATGGGGTTGTACAAAGAAAACAAATTTTTCAAAACAAAGTCCTTCGGGGAATAATAAATGCCACATGGTATATTAGAAATAATGACTTGCGTCGTGATTTGCAAATTGATCATGTGACGGAAATTATTAAAAAGAACGCAATCAGTCACAACGAGCGTCTGCAGATGCATATTTATCCTGAGATAGAAAATGTCTTAAGTGGACGATATAATATTCGTAGATTAAGAAGAACTAAACCTCACGAACTTATAATCTGACAATTATGAGAACCTGTATTTAATTTATGATACCTTCTCAAACGAAACTGAACGTTGAAACTAAAATCATTTGTCGATCTTTCCCTGATTGGTCATGATTAAGGAGGAGTTTTTAGTGCGGTTAGACTCCCACACTACTCTGCGTTTCTAACTCCACAGTGTCTTTTGAAATTTTCACCTTCATTAAAAAAAAAAAAATTTAACTGAACTGCAGGCATATTGAACATTTAATTGGACAAATATTTGAAAGCTAGTACAACTTATGCTTTGTATTAGCCCCTCCGGAAACAAAAGGTTATGAATATACAAATAAATTTTATTTTGTTACTTGACTTGGATAACCCAATGGATGTTATTAAGCAAATTACATGTCAAGAGCACTACATTACTACTACAAAAATTTCGCATGCCAACAGGAAGGTGTGCTTTAGTCCAAAACAAATCTATCCAGCATCAACTCAAACGAGATTGATATATTTGAAATTCAATATATTTTTGATTGTAACACATGGTTACAAATTATTTTGTTGACAAACATATACTCTTTAGAACCTCTGTCGTTTGTACATGTGGCAGGGTTCAACCGACCTGCATTTCTGCTTTCGCAAATAACTTGTCTGATTCAATACCTGAACATAACATACATACGAGTATGTACATACATACATATATGCAACGAGATTTGTACAGTTTTGATACCCACATCTTTCTGTGTAATAGGGAAAATTGTAATTTGAGAATGGTTATTAACATACACCTGAAATGGACATAGTTTGAGATTACAGCACACCCTCTTCGATTGTTGTGGCATTCTTGTGATTCGACATAATAATAGATGAAATTTCCTCTCCACACCTTTACACCTTCATACCCTTTCAGAGTATTCTGCGGGTTGAGGTAAACGAATCAATTGCTCACATACCGTAAATAACACGCCAACCAGTTGTCACAGGTCAAAACCGATTAATAAATGGTCTACTTTAGGACGAATATTATTATTAAATTGCTGAAATATTTCGAATACATAGTTTCTTACGTCGATACTGAGAATGCTTAGAATATCTTTAATATACAAAAAAAACAAATATTTGTCGCAACAGCTCTTTGAAGTGCCAGGGCCTAGCTTCTTGCAACCACTCATGTTGTGTGCATTATATTTTTCACACAAGTGGAAGGTACCTACAGTTTAATGCCGAATCCGAACGGCGATTTGAGAAGCTTTTTCGTGACAACAATAATCTCGGATGTTTGTCAGACACTCGCGAGAGGTGTGACCGTGAAAAAACTTTTTCGTATTTTCTGGGATTCGAACTTGGAACCTCATGCGTAGTGATCCGACACAGAAACCACTTACGCCACGGCGCCCATATCTTTAATATAATACATTTTATAAAAGGCAGAGTTAAAAAAAATGCCCATAGTGGGCATTGAAACACACGTCATTAGATTGTTCATATACATTTTAAGGTGAGCAACGTTGCCCCTAATTTTGCCTAACGAAGGAAAGTTGAGGTCAACGTTATGGCCCCTTACATCTTTGCCTTGAAAAAGAGAATCTGAATAAGACGAGCTATGAGAACCTGCCACACAGTGGCATAAAAAGTATCTTAGGACTCATTCCATTGTGTCTCAGAAAACTGCTTAGAAAAGGAATATGGACAAGATTATGCACGGATCTCGAGAAATGTAGAAGCATTAAAGCAAATGGATTGGAGAAGGCGCTATAGTTCGAACATCTCTTTTCTTTTTTTTTAAATGTCCTCCACCTCGTAGAACAAAGCTCATCAAAGCGTTAAAACCCAGTGATGGAGTGAAGGGAAAGGGTTGATGGAAGAATTAAAGATTGATTCGCTTTAGTCCTGAATTTTTGCAGGATGTGTAATTCTGAAAATACTGAGGAAGGTAAGCCATTCCATATTCGTATTGTGCTGCTAAAAAAACGATCCTCTGAGCTTGTGTGTGTGTAGAGAAGAACTATAGGTTGAGGTAAGGGTGCAATAAATTTATAATGGACAAGGGTTACTTGTAAAACTCATCTATTTGTCTATATTTTTTTTGCAGATGTGCTAAAAACAATTTATATTCGCTTTGTATTCCTACATAACAGTACTCAACTTTTCCG
The DNA here is from genome assembly GCA_945910035.1 of Brachypalpus laphriformis. NCBI lineage: Eukaryota > Metazoa > Arthropoda > Insecta > Diptera > Syrphidae > Brachypalpus > Brachypalpus laphriformis. The sequence continues at coordinate 304,280,395 of OX246754.1, read as the reverse complement.
CAATACCAAATAGTTTTCGGCTCTAGCAAGTTCTCCCTATCTATCTTTTTAGTTTCAAATTTTGCCTGAGTTTCAAAGATTGCTTCTCCTGTAGTAAAAATAATTTTGATAAAATGATGTTCTTGCGGTTGCCAGGTGAACATTAAAATTGTGTGCTCTAGGAGAACGTTAGAAAAGTGTTTCGAGTTTTTAGGGATAATTCTGTTGAGATCTTCTGAACATCTGCCATGGTAGTATCTGTAGAACCGGCATAAGTCTGCCACCTGCCTTCAATAAGCCAACGATTGAAGGTTGGACATTAGTGCTCGATCTTCTATTAAGCGAACTGCTTGCCTCTGAATGCTGTCAAGTAGATCTAGATAGTGCTTTGAAGCCGAGCTCCAAACATGGGAGCAGTACTCAAGCCCCGGCCTTACTTGTGCTTTGTATAAAAAAAAGTTGCGGAGGTGTAAAGCACTTATTTGGTCTGAAAAGATAACTCAAGTTCATGGAAGCTCATTTTGCGATGTTGGAAATGTAGTCATGCCATGTTACTCCAAAGTTTACTGTAAGACCCAATAAATGCATGGTCTCTTTGGGATCAATTATTTGGTTATCCATTTGAAGCTGGGCAACAGTAGATATATTGTTTCTGGAAAAGGTGGTGGATTATGTTTTCTTTGAGTTGAACTCCAAAAGGTACTTCAAATTGAATTTTTCTGGATAAAATACGAAACTGAATAGCATTACTGATAAACCTTATCATATGAGAGCGGAATCTCATTTTCTTTGAAACATGAGCCAATAAAAGCGAGGAACCCATGATTAAAGAGATATTATTTCACTTAGTACAATATGCAATGTACTTTTTCTTATTATAAGAGTTCATAAAAGGATAGACTCTAAAATTCCTTAGTTCAATCCGTTAAGGATAAATAATTTACAATTTAAGTCCTGCTGAACTAAACCTATACAGCAACAGAGAAGAAATAAGAATAATATTAATAATATCAAAGGTATTAATTTGTTAATGTCCATAATCGATTCAAACGTTTTCTATATTGCTCTTAAACCTTTAATGTATCATTATCTTTTATTCATACATATATACACAAGTACAATGTACAGGAAATAACGAAAGTACACTTAAAGACGTCTGTGGAACCATACACCGAGCCAGGTTAAATAAGGCACCAGGGGATGATCGTATACCTACCATATGAATTCTTCAAATATGCGAAAAATGATTTTCTTGAAAAGCTGACTGCTGTTTACAACTATATCTTTGACGCATGTGAAATCCCGGCAAGCTTTAGGAAGAACATCATTTTCCCAATATTTAAAAAAAAAGATCGCAGCGACCCAAACAACTACAGGCATTATTTAGTAATGAAATTATTTACGGGAATTATCTTGGAACGGGGCTGACAGATTGGACTGAAGCGAACGGCATACTAAGTGAGGTTCAAGCAGGCTTCAGAAAAAATTATTCGACAGTGGACAACAGTTTTACGCTGACAAGCATTGGTAGGACTTACTTAGACAAGGAAAATAAACTGTACGCCTTCTTTGTGGATTTCAAAGCAGTATTTGACTCAATCAACAGAAAATCGCTTTTCTGCAAACTAAGCAATCTGGGAGTCCCGACAAAATTCCTCAAAGTCATACAACGTCTGTACGAGGAGAATAAAACGGCAATCTGGGATTGGAAAACTATGTCTAACTAGTTCGACTTGGTCTCGGGTATTAAACAGGGTTTTTCCCAGGAGGAATAGAGTTTGCTGGACTTAAAATAAAAGTCACACAGTCAGTAATTCGTATATGTTCGTTAGCAAGATCAATTGAGACGTAATACAAAATAAAGGGTTGCAGCAAAAATAAATATGAAAAAAATGTGTGTATATCGAAGTTACAACACACTGGAGGATGGTTGATATCCACGACTATACAACTTAAAATAGTTTCATACCGAATTGATGCAACAACCCTTAGGTTTGAGAGTTTTATTGTCGTTGAAAAAGTGGTCATTTTTTTGCTCTGCATGCGATATCTATGTAACTTTATTATCTGTGGTAGTACTGTGATCTATGGGACTTGAGAGTCAATACCAACAAAGTCAAAAATAACGGTATTCCTTCTAACACTTGTACTGACAGTAAAAAGGCATTTAGAGGAAAAATTTAATGAAGCTAAAAGGTTAATGGTAATCCTGACGTCAGCATTTATTTATTTCTCATGAAATATATAAAAGTCGGTCCGATCAATTGCGTAAGCTTGTGTAAACACTACTACTAAGGCATAACACTGGCAGTAGCTTGGTCATATGGCTGGAAAAATTGCTCGCTCTGTTAGATGATTGATTTACCTATGATGTCGGTAATCGCGAAGAAAATACTGTGAATCAGAAGCAAATGGCATACAATAAAATAACAAACTAAATCTCGCCAGTTATTTGGACCCCACTCTCGGAGTTTCTCTGTAGCATAAACTCTGAGCTTCAAACCATTACACCAAAATCTTTCTCTCTCTCTAACTGTATTTTCAAACGCCCACACTGTGTAAAAAAACATGTAAAGGGTATTCATAACCCCTTGAGTGCGCGCAAATTATAAAAAAAAAAAAAAAAAATCCAGCCCAAGTATGGGGGATTTTCTCTACGAGGAAGTTGAAAAACTGCTGAGATATTTCGTAAAAAAAATGTTTAGACTCCCGAAAAGCTCCCCAAATTATTTAATTTACCTCAAGACTGGATTGCCTCCCTGCATAATTCCACGTTGACTATATTCTTCTATATCACGAAAGTAATGTCGCTCTCCAACCAACGCCTGTATCATATAGTTGCAAAGCATCTTATTGGTCGCAAGCTGCAATTCTTCAGTGAATGGCTTAGATTGTGCACCGAACACGATATCTTGCTTGTAGAAGACAACCCAACTTCTTGGAGAGAAAACCTACAGAAGCTGTTCATAAAAATAAAGCTGTCCGCCATTGTTAACTTCAAAACTAAAGCCCAGCAAAGTCAAACCCGGCACACGCACCGAATGCTACAACACAACTTGGCTGAGATAAATTACTTCAACGACTGGAAAGGCTAGAGGCGAACTTTTACCCTTAAACTACACGCTGCATAGATCCAAACGCAGTGAGGAATGCTCTTTGTGCAATTAGGAAGCTAGGGAAGACATTCATCATCTCATTGGAACATGTCCTATCCTAAAGGAAATAAGAAGAGCGCATTTGGGAAGAAAACGAGTTAACAACAAACAAAATCTATTTAATATTAAATGCTCAAGACTAGCGGGTCCTATACAGCTATTTAAGGACTGCACTAAAATACCTCAAACAGATAATAGAGGAAGCCTTCTAAATGAACTTGTATGCTTGAATTAAAAGAGGTGTAGAAATAATTGATTAATTATAAATTATAAATAATAAATCTCTCCTTTTCGGCAGATGGCAAATGACAATGTCATAATTTGTGAAACTACACAACCCTTGTTAAATCTTTTTGAATTCAATTAAATAACACAATTTACTACTACTACTGCCACCACAAAGCATAGGAACGGTAAGAATATAATCCATTTATTTTGGATACATTTTTGAGGTACATCACCTTGAAAATGAACTGAAATCCATAGGGATTAAAATCATCAGAAGTAAATATGCAAATAAATTCTGAACATATCAAGGATTAGTTTTCCAATCTCATAAGAGCACGCGAAAAAAAAAAAAAAAAAAACAAATGGATTCGTCATTCGTAATCCTACACCAGGGTGGATCAAGCTTGCCAGTCAATATTTTTTATTTTTTTATTCTTCGAGAGAAAGAGCACCTCTGCATAATCTTCAAATGATGAATTTAAAAATGTTCCACATGTTGCTCTTTGAATATGTGACATCCAAGTAAATTTGGATCCCAAGAATGTCTCGAATTTGGGAAGATTTTTTCTTAATAAACAGAATTATTTACAACCAATTGAAGCTGTAAAACTTCCACACTTTCGCGATTTTTTTTATATTAGCACCGTGTTGTCTTCATCACCATAAAATATTAAATTATTGGCGCTCACATCTTGATTCCAAAAACATTGACGTTGACTTCCTTGAATGTGGGCGAGTATACTCGTATATAATTCATGATCGATTGATTTGTTGCCAATGCGGGAAAAATCATTATTGGAGAAGTAATATCCCAAAGGCGGGTGCACTTGCTGTACACACAAGGTCGTAAAATATGGGTGGGTACTGTATTTTGTATATGGTATACTTCAAATTATAGGATACATACGGATATATTGGGTTTTATAGAAATCCATATGCATAAGATGGTATGAACGAAGTTTACCTTTGTTATAAGTATATAATGTTATACTAATACCCTCTTTTGACCAGTTTTGGAAACCAATTTGAGAACATGCGCAATACGTGACCAAACCACCGAGGCATAGATAATTCCGTTCGGAGAAGGAGCTGCTCAATATTGAGTGCCTCGCGCACCCTGGTGTTGAACATACGATCTCTGAGAATCATTCCAACAACACCGCGAAGGAATAATATTTCGGCAGCTTGTACCCGGATCTTATTCTTTCGGTCACTACCTAGATTTTACGACCACAGGCGATAGCTTAACGCTGATTCAGCCATCCTTATAACAGATCGACCAAGCTCTTTCATGAAACGACCATCGCCTCCGATTTCTACCCCGGCAGCTGATCTCCACGTGGTGGTGAGACCAACATGACTGTCCTATCGTCTCCGCCCAACCGTGGCTAACGGGACCGCAAGCCCAATAAGACGAAATTACACGGCTTCGGATTTTGGCAAGCCTGTAAACCAGAACGCTTTTTGCAGCCAGGACTGAAGGTTGCCCTTATGGGATCGTCTGGCGGGTGGGTTGTCCCACTTGACCGTCAGGTTCATTCCGGAACGGCTACGAGCTTCTCGTGAATGGTCCCGCAAACCATTACGGGGAGGGTAAATGAGCTATGGGCCAATAGGAGCTTATGAGGACTTTCTAGTTTTCGACAATATAATGCACTCTTGAGGCAGGCATTTTTTTTGTTGTACTCAGCTGTATGTACCACAACGGTATCGCACACAAAAATGTCAAAGTTTTTTTTTTCAATATTTTTGAATGTTTTCTAATTTTTTTTTTTACCTATCACCTTTGTATCTTAATTATCTACATTTAAAAAAAAAAAAAAAACCAACTAAATTGGTTGATAATTACGGACGGTAGAGGCAAACGTATGCATTTTGCCATTTAGTTTTATATACATATATAGAAGATCATTGCAACAGTTGCTGGATGTGTCATTTCACTTGCCACACTTATTTCGGCCAAAGACCTCAATCTTCCAGGTATGTCCTTTCCTACCGTATCTTCCATACACTAACTGTAATGCCGGATTCGTGTAGTGAGAGCTGTGTTGTACACCTTAAATGTGTAGTGAAATTGTAACTTAAAAGGGCTGTAACTAGTAAACGGGAAGGGAGCAAGAGAGGTGGGCGCCGTGGCGCAAGTGGTTAGTGTGTCGGATCACTGCTCGTGAGGTTCCATGTTCGAATCATAGAAAACACCAATCAGTTTTTTCATGGTCCCACCTCTCGCGACCGTCTGACAAACATCCGAGAGTATTGTTGTCACGAGAAAGCTTCTCAAAACAAATTAACCTTCGGATACGGCACTAAACTATAGATCCCTTTCATTCGTATGAAAAAAATATAACGCACACAACACGAGTGGTTGCGAGGAGAAGAAGTTACGCACTATCATTTTTGAAATGACATTTTTGCTGGAATGATGTAAAAATTACAATGTGTATGTTGGCTTGGAATGAAAAATTACGATTGTAGATGTAGATGTATATTATTGAGAGGTGCAAGTGCACTGCGACCTATAAAAGATCTATTGTGCCCCCCTTACTAAGGCTCTAACCGATGATATACTCGGTCTAGAGCATTTCCTCCAGTCCAGCTGTTACAGCAAACCGGAGTATCTTCAGTGGATCCAGCGAAGGTAAATCCGTTTCTGATAGGAGGTAGGCACCAAGGTGATTCCTTCTTTTGTGGATCAGTGCTTCGCATTCCATAAGAAGATGCGCTGGTGTTTCTGCGAAGTCCTGCAGAATCTGCAGCGTCCATCTCCCTCTACTCCCAGTTTCATAAGATGCTCCTTAAGTCTACAGTGACCTGTTAACATGCCCGCCAAGATGCGAAGCCGATTCTTACTAACTCTTAGGCAGGCTCCGTTTCTTTTCTGGTTGTATTTCCCCAGAAGTTCCTTTGCCTGTCTTATTTGGGGGATATCGTCCCAATGTTTGGCCCATTTGTTCTCTTCTTCTTTCTTTAAGTCTTCCCTTATTTGTGGGGTCGTATCCCACAGAAGGGTTCTGGTCCAAGGAATGGCGTGTCTGATCCGTTTCTAGCTAGTTCATCAGCTGCTTCATTCCGCTCCACTCCTACACGTCCTGGTACCCAGTAGAGAGTTACTTTGTTTGTTTCTCCCAGTTTGTTGATCCTGGTGAGACATTCCCATACCAGTTTGGATCTGATCTCATGCGAGGTCAGTGCTTTAATAGCGGCTTGGCTATCTGATAGTATCGCGATGTCCTGCCCGCTATATTTTCTGTCTAAGTTGAATTGCGCGCATCTTTCGATCGCGTGAACTTCTGCTTGAAATATACTGGGAAATATTCCCAGTGATTCTGAGTATCTAGTCCTGGGACCGTACACTCCTGCCCCAGTGCCAGTAGATGTTTCCGATCCGTCTGTGTACCATATAATTGTGTGTTGTTTGAGTTGGTATTTATCGGATTCCCTGCTCCAATCTCTTTTGTTGCTCAGCTTTGAGTCAAACTTCCTTTTAAACCAGTATTTCTTGACCATATCATCTCTGGGCCAGTCCAGAAGCGGCACCGATTTGGATAGGGTTACTCGCTCTTTATTTGCGATGCATGTTCCTTTCCCGATGCCCTCTTTGTTGATTCCTAAAATGGTCTCCTTGGCGATTCGCTCTAGCACTATATGTAGTGGAGGTATCCCTACGATCACTTCTAGAGCTGCTGTGGGACAGGTTCGCATGGCTCCAGTTATACATATACAGGCTAATCTTTGCACTTTGTTGAGGGATGTCCTCGTCGTGGTTAGTCTAGTTCTGTTAACCCATGCCACTGCCCCGTAAGTGATGATGGGTCTTACTATTATCAGGTACATCCATCTCAGTGTGGCTGGGCTGCAACCCCAGGTCTTTCCTGAAGTATTCTTGCACACCATAAGTGCTCTGGTGGCTTTGGTTACCACAGTTTCTACATGTTCTCTCCAGAGGAGTTTGCTGTCTAGTGTTAGACCTAGATACTTGACCTGTTTCTGTGGGTCAACCCTGATCCCTTCCAACTGGATGGGTTGCATACGCTTTAGCTGTATTTTCTTGGTGAAGGGTATCACAGTGGTTTTGGTAGGGTTCACTCTAAGTCCTACCGTTTTACACCACTTCTGTGTGATTCGTAGACCCCTCTGAATGATTTCGCATAGCGTTTCTTTAAATTTTCCTCTTGCGACAATGATTATATCGTCGGCGTACCCCTGGCACGTGATGCCGGCACCTGTCAATTTGTGCAGTAGTTCATCTGCTACTAGGCTCCACATCAATGTTGATAATACCCCTCCTTGTAGACAGCCTCTAGTGGTGCTTATTGTGATGGTTTTTTGACCCACCTCTATCTCAGCAGTTCTAGTTCTTAGCATCTCACACATCCAGTTACTTGTTGTGTGATTTACTCCTTTTATTTCGAGACCCCTCCTAATATGAATGAGGTCAAGCTGATGGGTCTAAAGGATTTTGGTGAAGTGGTGTCTCTTTTTCCCACTTTCGGAATGAATATGACCTTTGCCCTTCTCCATATTCTTGGTGCAACGCTGCTTCTCAATAGTCCTAGGAGGTGTGGCATAATGATTTCCTGGCCTTATTGTAGTAGGGCAGGGAATATTCTGTCCGCCCCCGGTGCTTTAAACGGCTGGAAGGTATTCAGAGCCCAACTTAGCCTTTGATTCGTGCAGATGTCTCCTGCCACCGCCCAGTCCTCTCTCCTGGGCCTTTTATGTCTTCCTAGTACATCTGTGCTGCTGTAGATTGAGCTACCCGGGAAGTGTGTCGCTAATAGTAGAAGGGCCCTCTGCTCTTCATCTTCGGTATAGCTGGCATCTTGCCTTTTCAGTGAGCCTGGCGCGCCTGCTTTCTCCTTAGCCAGTGCTTTATGTAACCTGGCCGCTGCAGCGGTTGACGCTGTGTTCTCACAGAATGCTCTGAAGCTATTTCTTTTAGCTTTTCTGATTTTCAAGTTGTATCTTGTTAATTGCTCGGTGTATGTTTGGCAGTCTCCGTCACGCTTTGCTTTATTAAAGAGCTCGCGCACCTTTGATCTTAGTTCGACTAGCGTTTTGTTCCACCAGGTAGTATCCTTTGGATTTTTCTTACGGCTAAAAGGACAGCTGCTTTCAAGTGCATCTTTGATCGCCCTGTTAACCACTTCCATGTTGTTTTCCAGTTCTAGGAAGTGGCTCGGCGTTTTCTTTCCTTTCTCGTTTATTAGGTTCCACTCGAGTGTTGACCAATATCTGTCCCAGTCAGTTCTGCGGGGGTTTCTTTTTGGGGTAACCTCCTTACTGAGACTTTCTATGTTGAAAGTGATGATCCTGTGATCCGACATGGACGGCTCGTCAGAAACATTCCAACCTGTAATACAGTTATTAATACTCGGGCTGCCGAGTGTAATATCTAGAATCTCTTCCCTTACCCTAGTTACGAAGGTTGGTGTAGTTCCCACGTTCAAAATATCTAGGTTTTCATTAATAATAAATTCGAGAAGACGCTCACCTCTAGCGTTGTTGTCGCTACTGCCCCATTCCAGGCAATGGGCGTTGGCATCACATCCTAGCAGAAATGGCAGTTTGTTCCTTCTGCAGTGTCTCACTAGCCTTTGAAATTCTTCTGGCGGTGCCTCTCCGCCTCCGTCGAAGTAGGCCGAAGCAATTACAATGGCGCGGTGGGTGCCTCCGACGCTAATGAAGGCCTGGATAGCTGTCAAATCCTGCGTCATGTACTCTGAAAGACATAAGAATTTTATGTTTGTACTGATTAGTATACAGGCCCTGGGGAGGTCCTGTCTATTATCCCAGATTACCTGTGCATTCTTGCTTGAGAGACCTCTTACCTTTCCCCTGAAGTGATAGGGTGCCTGTATCAGCACAAGTCCTAGGTGTTGTTTGATGAACATTCTTGAGATGACGGCCGAGGCCGCCTTCGCGTGATGTAGGTTGACTTGTGCGATACGAGTAAGAGCTTTTTGCTCCATTTTAGGGGAAATTCGGAGAGGGGCAGGTGCCCACCTCCATCTCTTCCTCCTGTTCTGTTAGAGGAATGACAGGATCCTCCATGTTGAGTCCAGCTATGTCGACACTTTCAGAGTCCTTCTCACTCAGGGGGATCTCCTCGGCCTTTGCTGGTGCTGTTGCTACTTTGATGGAGTCAGCTGGATTTGCAGTTCCCTCTTCTTGGGAAGAAGACACGTCCTCCTCCGCGTGGGTTTCGACTGTTTCGGCTGCCTGCTTCCGCAGTCCGCAGACATTTATTTTGCCGAACCTATACCGGATCATGTAGTCCTGCTTGGCAATCGTCTCTGTCGATTGGTCGTCGATGAGGAAGCTACCACTCTTCCTTTGCCTTCTTCTCGACTACTGGTCGCTCTCCACAGGTGGGTGTTCAGCCCCTCGTTCTGCGCTTCGATGAGGTTTAGCGACTTCTTCTGGTCGTGCCCAGAGCTCCTTGGGAGGAAGACGGTGATGGTGTGGATTTTGGGGATATCTTCTCCCAAACACGCCGTCAATTTGACCCCCTTCCACGCAGTTAGTCTTGCTGCTGCTTTCTTCTACGACTCGTGCTAGGCCTGTCGTAGTCTTCGTCTCGGAGGTCTCTCTTCAGACGACTTGCCATTTCTGTGGCGGTGGTATCCCGCATGTATTTTATTTTATTTTTTATTTTTTCCTTATTCATGTTACCACGAGTAGCTAGGGAGAGCGAAGCTTCTGCGCTTGAGTGAGTCCTTGCAACTTAAGCTCTCGCACCGCGTCAAGGTTTCTGCCAAGCGAGAGAAAAATTACGATTGGAATGATGGCGAGAATGATGAGGGTCGAAATTTTTCGTGCATTTTGCTGGAATGATGAGAGAAAGATGCTTCGGACAAATAATATGTAGGCAAGTTTCGCATTTTTCAAGGGCGCAGTGAGCACCGCATCGCACCATCATTTTCAAAAGAACTTTCGAACAAGAAAAACGAAGAAAATTTTTAGAAAAAATTTCATTTCTGGAATGATAGTGTATAGCTCAGAATGAAATGATGATAAATGACAGTCTAGGAATGTCATTTCAAAAATTACAGTGTGTAGCCTACTTTAAAAGCTGTTGCGCCAAATATTTTTTTTTTTTTATCGATTGGGATAAAAAACTCTGACTGTAGTTCCATGAAACGAGCAGATATTTAAGTTTCGATGTACACAATAAACATAGGCTGCTTCCACTTTTTTTTAAACATCCTTTTCCTTCCTTTCCCTTTAGGGATAAACATCGAGTTGCGGTATTTGAAAGTGTATATCAATATCGATGTTCGACATACGGAAAAAGAATTTCCATGTACGCACACATGTATCCACTTTTCATTATTTCACACAACAAACAAGTGATAAGAAAAAAAAAAAAGAGTATCGAGATTGAAAAACAGAAAAAGTACACATTTGATTTAGATTGTAATGTTCCATTTCAAGTATTAAATTCATATAGTACTGCATACTTCAGTGTACAACTACTCGCTTACGCCGATGATATTGACATAGTCGGAAGAACTCAGCGGACCGTCAGTGGGGCATTTCCGAGTATTGAGGCAGAGGCCTAGAAGGCAAGTGGATGAGAAGGTATAATGCCGTAATACACCGCCTATATAATAAGTAAGTGCTTATTTCACTATTTACTAGAAACTGGTATCTGAAAATTTTTTTTTTTAATTGGGTAGGAGGTACTTTAAATTGTACACTCGATGAACGTTTTGCGTATCTGATGTCTGGCATAGTAGATTAGAAGCTGGAATGAACAAACTGTCTGTGCAATTCGCCTCTGTTTCGCCCCGTCATCATAAATTATTGATATTATATTTAATTAACTAATTTTCTAGATTTGTTTTGCTAATTATTCATCAGTTAATATCAGGTATTAGTTTTAAAGTTTTGTTGATCGAAATTTTACAGAGAATAAGTGTCTTTTACATGATTAAGTTGGATTTTCACATTTGTGAGCTTCAGTTTTATACAAGTACCTATAGTGCCGAAACGAGAAGTTTTTTTCATCTTTCAAATTTGAATTTTTACCGTTTGTTTGGATAGAACGGCGCGAAGATTTGTTACCGAGCAAGATATTTTTAACATGCCCATTAGTAATTATGTTTTGCCTATGGAAGACGATGAAAAAAATGACAAAGTTATTATTGGCGAAGTAGAAGATAGCTTGGAATTTGACAGTTTTGACGAGATTCCATTAGCTCAGCATACTCCACTTTCAGATCAAGAAACTTCTACTTCAGCCACGATAAGTTCACGCAAAGGAACATTCCAATCGTTTACCCATTACCCAGGCAGTTTCAGCCTGATAGATCAATACCTATTCATGTTCCAGAAGAGATACAGGTAAAGTTAACAGGGTGCCTTATCTTGTATATTTTATGGGTTGTTTTATTTGTTTAGGCTGCTAAAACACCATACGAATATTTCTCGCAATATTTCACTGCTGACTTGATAAAAAAGGCGGTTATCCATTCGTCGCATATTATTTAGCAACAATTGGTCTCGAGCTTAACATTTACAGAATTACATTTGAACAATTGTCTGTATTTTTCGGAATGCATTAAATTTCCACGAATTCACATACGTAGGTATTGGAATACAAAGTTTCGTTACGATCTTATTGCCCAGTCGATGCCTCGTGATCGATTTTATTTACTGCGCGTTAATATTCACTTTGTGGATGTAAGCGCCGTATCTGAAGAACAAAAAAAGGAAAATCTACTATGGAAGGTGCAGCCAGTGATTAACAGCGTACGAGACAAATGTTTGAAAATTAACAGAAACATGCTCAAAGAATTTTCAATTAACGAGCAAATAATTCCATTTTTAGGTCAATGTGCGGTTCGTGAATATGTTTAAAATAAACCTCGCCCTGTGGGACATAGAAACTTTGTGCTTACGTCATCTTGCGGTATGGTATTAGACTTCGAAATCTATCAAGGTGCAACAACGCCTCTTAAAGACAGAAGTCTCGGCTTAGGACCGGCAGTTGTTCTACGGTTAACGGAAACATTGTCAAAGAAATCTTGGGTCTATTCTAATAGATATTTTAGTACACTTCCGCTTCTTCAAAAGTTAAAAGAAAATCATATCTATGGAACAGGAACGCTAATGAACAAGGGCCAAAATGGCTATACTTTTACCAAAGATTCCAAAATGAAAAGGGGCGAGTTAAGCGTGTTAATGACTTCGAGTTTTACTGGCAGTTAGCACTGTGAAACGCTGGGACAACCGGCAAAAGCCGGAATTGACGTTCCTTGCCCCGCCTGCGTTTCATCCTACAATGCGGGTATGGGTGGGGTTAATAGTTGTGACCAGCTTATTAAGTGCTATCGGACATGGATAAAAACAAAAAAATGGACTGTAAAAACAATTCTTCACAAGGTCGACTTAGTCATTGTCAATATTTTTTTTTAAAATACAAATACGACTGCAAGTAAAACAAATATGGAAGAAAAAGAAAATGGACTTGCTACAGTTTAGGTTGGAAGTGGGTGAATATTTATTGGGTGGTGTAAGCAAGAACAAACCAATGAATATTGAAGAGGACTCAGAACCAGAAGACGGGCCGATTGAGAAAGAAAAGGAAAATAGTTTCTTCATTACCTGGCCAAGACAAGCGTTTTGATGGCTTCAATCACTGGCCAGTTGTTGAAACACTAAAGCACCACTCACTTGTCGCTTACCTAAATGCGAAAGCCGGTCGCGCACAAAATGTGAGAAGTGCAATGTATGTATATCTTTGCCTTAAGAAAGACTCCAATTGTTGCACACAAAAAATTAAGTCATAAACTTAAGGCACATATAAAATTAAATTAATTATTTATGGAGTGTTAATTAAAAATAATTTTTTATTTTTACGATTATGTGCCAATATTGAAGTAAGTACCCTCCTGAAGCTCACGAATGTGATTGTCCGATTTCAAGGACAATCAACAACTTTTTTGAAACAAAAAAAAAAGTAATCTCCAACAGATATTGTTTTCGTATAGCTCATAATGGGTTAAGATAAGTGGTTTAGATTGAACTCCACATTTCATTTTGAGAGACTTGTAGAGAAGCTAAAATGTTTACCAGAGTAGCAGACAATTGAATAAATATTTAAATCATTGTATTAGTAGGACATCAAGAATTCACTACTTATGTTTAAAAGTCTGTCAAACTTGATCTATCGATCCGCGTTTACATGCAAAATCTCAATTCGATCCCAGAAAATGTTGTGATCGGATCGAGTCAATCCTACTTCCATCCGATCTGCGTTTATATGGTATTTCAACTCAATTGAATCCAGATTCAATCCATCATATAAACGTAGTAATCAACAAAAATCTAAACCTGTAGTTGACTTTGAGCATGCCCTACTCATCCATATTTCTCTTATACATATATCATTCATCAATCTCTCACGAATATACAAACACACATTCAAACTTACGCGCTGGCTCTGGGCTTTAACTTTCCAGATAACGGCCCAAATGACTACCTTGTGGGACGCCAGAAGTTACTTTTATTACGCGATATGTAAAACTATCGATATTTACCAATTGCATTTTGAACACTTAAATGATTAGAAAACAAGCGTAGCATTGAAGAGTGAAAACCCATTGGTTTGAGTTTAGCAAGTAAAATGTGATGTACTCTATCAAAAGCTTTTGTAAAATCTGTACAGAATACATCAACCTATAAAGCGACTAAAATGCCAACAACACGCAGTGATTTCCTTCTTAATATTAAGCGCGCTCGAGCCGCTTGATTTCCGTTATCGGACGAGGACCTCTCAGTGTGGTTGATAGCTTCATGTTTGATTTTTGTGTCGAGGTCATTCCGAATCCGAATCAGTATCTAATGCTAAAGAAACACAGTAGATATTGAAACCATAGTATCGACACGATAGTAGTGATGTACCAAATCGAAAATTTCTCAAACCGAGTTGGAATTTAAGCAAACCGAGTAGCAAACTGGGTTGGCTAACTCGGTTTGTAACAAAATTATGCCACCGTCACATAAGAAACCGAACCGAATACGAATTCAAAATACAATAGATATTGAATCAGTTTGCAACTCGGTTTAATTTGGTGTATATACGCTCAATTGATTCGGTTCGATGGAACATACACCAAAACAGCGCATACACAAAAAAAAAACTAGCACAACTATGTGAAAAAAAACCAACAATGAGAGCAAACAGGAGCCACCGTCTCATGAGAAACCGAACCAAAACCGAATTCCAAATAGGTATGGAATCGGTTAGTGCAACTCGGTTTATATAAACACAATAGACTTCTTTCCAACTCGACTTTATATACGGGTTACGGATACATTCATGTGTTAGTAACCAACTTAAACCAAATCGTTTTTTCAACTCGGTTGAATGCGGTTTTTTATTCGGTTCGTTCCATCGGTTTCGCAAACTCGGTTTGATATAAATGCAACTCGGCTTAACTCGGTTTAGCTGTAACTCGGTTTGACCCGGTTTATCAACTCGAGTTGACACATCATTATACGATAGTATAACAAATATGTTATGAGCAAATATTTTATAAATATAATTAAAGCGGTATGTTTTACTACGTATTAATTAATTTACTTATTGCATTAGTTAATTAAGTATGTATTATTATATTTCGTTTATCCCAAATAAAACTGTTTCTTTAATTTTCCCAAATAGGATAAATACAACAAATACAATCCATGTTTTTATTTAAAAACCAAATACTCGTAAAGTCGACATACAAAACAACAATTGAAAAAATTCCCTTTAATTGTTATGCATCGTTCAAGCAAGTAAATCTGAGAAGCTAGAATTTGTTCTCTTTGGTCCTCTTCTCAAATTCGGTATACTCATCAGCTTTGCCACTTTGCTGCAATTGCAGTAGATCTACTGCATTTATTTGGGAATTTAAATCTACTGCCAAAAAAATAAATCTACTGCATTTTTGTAGTATGCTTGTTGCATTTTGTAGTATGAAATTGATACCTTTTAGCTCAAAACATAACAACAAAACTTTCGAAAAAGTTGAATTCCTTATTTGAACGCAGTCGCTACTCACTATCCATGAGCGGACCTTACGCGTTCAATAATAATGTCAGTACTGTAAAATAATGACTTTAATAACAACACTGGTCAACAATGGTTTTGTTGCCCTTGATATGAAAGTGGTTTCGAATAATTGTATGCCTACAATTTATGAAACTATGAATGATTTTGGAAGATTGGCTCTAATTTTTTTTAAATCTTCCTTTACACTACAAAAAAACAGAATGAAATAACTAGTATATTCTTTAATATCAAATTTTTATTGAAAAATATTACTAATTGTTTTGTTTTAGTGTTTAGTTAATGTACATAGAAGTAAAAGGAGAGACAAATTTGTAAAACTTATGTAATACTTTAAAGAAACACCTTTTATAAGCTTTTCTTTTATAATTTTTTTGGGGCCAATTTCTTCTTAAGAACCAGCAGTAATCTCCCATCATGCGACGGTCCCATCTACCCTGATACCTTTAACCGTAATTATCTACATTAAAAAAAAAAACAATTAAATTGGTTGAAAATTAAGGGCGGTAGAGGGACACATACGCATTTTGCCACTTAGTTTTATATATAAGACTAGCGGGCACCTGCCGTGCGTTACTGTGCCTAACAGAAACAAAAAAACAACTATCAGGCAGGCGCCTGGGTCAGGCAGGTGCCTAGGGCTAAGTCTGTTAGAGAACAGTTTTGTACCGGGCAATAGTGGGTAAGTGGTCCAACTTTAAATATATACAGTGGACAGTGGGAGAGTTCGACTCTCCCTAAGTCGAATTTCTCTCTAACTCGCCATATTTTAGCATTCCCCTCAATTTTCCATACAAAAGCATCCTCTAAGTCAAACTCCCTCTAAGTCGAAACTCCCTCTAACTCGAACAAATCATGGTATCCCGTGAAAATTCGACTTAGGGGGAGTCCACTGTATATCAATTTTGTTTAGTACTTAAGTACTATTGTATAATACGAAAGTAGTGGGTATACTGCTGGACCAAGGGTACCCGGCGGCGAGCGTTGATGCACCTAACAAAAAGAAAAAGAAAGTGAAGTACTAAAGTAATTTACAACTAAACTAGTAGGCCGATTTCGAGCAAACTTCACGGGAACACTCTCGGGAAGATTGCCTGAGAAATTTGAAATTTGAACTCAATCGGTTCCGAGTCCATAGCATACAAACAAACCACAACGGTATCGCACACAAAAAGGTTTAATTTTTTTTTCAATGTTTTTGAATGTTTTTGTAATTTTAATTTTTTTTTTGCCTATCACGCATTTTGCCACTTAGATTTATATACATAGATAAGACACAGCTAAATCATAAAAACTAGAGCCAATTCAGTACTTTCATTAATATATTCGCAAACTGGGTACTTGAAAATATAGAAATCCGCAGAGATATCCAGGGCAACAAAAAAAAATTTTTTTTTGTTGAGCTGTATAATCGAATAAGGTCGATAGTATTGTTATTACTGGGAATGATGGACGGGAATGACGAAAATCTGGATTTTCTGATTTCAAAGCATCATTACTGGCAATATTGTCATTAATAATGATCGTGTAAGGTATTTGCGTCATTACTTCATCATTATTCCTTTGACTTTATGCATCCAGTGTAGTAACATTTACATATTTAAAACAATGAATAGCGATAACGCGGCCTTATATGTATCTGAGGCAATAAGGAATAACTGTCTAAGTCAAGCTAGGGAAAAATCGAGTTAAGGATGCCAGAAGATGCTTTGCTATTCGAAGGTTAAGCTGTCAATTTTGTACTTTATTATCTGTTGTCGTAATCGAGTTATATGCAAAGAAACAAGAGTAAAAGTCCTGAAGTATTGTACAGAGGGACTAACAAAAGTTCGCTTAGTTGGTGTCAATTTAGTAGTTTTTGAAAACAAAAAAGATGCAATTCTGTAGCTTATAATCTAACAATATTTATTTCCAAATTTCAGAACAATAGATAAAAATGGAGACGAGAAAGAGAAAAATTAGTGACGTAAGCTCGGTTGAAGTTCCACCGTCAACACAGGAAGAAACTCGTTTTGTCATCCTCTTCGGATTTCGACGTCACCTCACACCAGTCAAAATTCTGCACGAATGCCAAAATGCATACGGAATAAATGCACCATTTTTGTTACTATTTCCAGACTGGCCATTTTTCTGTGGAGGACGAATCTCATGAAGGTCGGCCCAAATCCTCGGCCGACGATACAAATATGGCCCTGGTGAAGGCTAAAATTGACGAAGATGCCAGGATGATACAGGGGATGATAGCGGAAGAACTGGGCTTGAATGCCATGGCTGTGTCACAAATTTTAAATTATCACCTGAAATATTCGAAGAAGTCGGCTCGATGGGTTCCAAAAAATTTGAATGAAGAGCAAAACGAGGCTCGTGTTCATTTTGCTCAATATTTCCTGGATAAGTTTGAAAATGGAGAGTCAAGCTACTTCAATAAGATCGTTACAGGTGATGAATCTTGGTTTTACCACTATGACCCGGAAACCAAACAGCAGTCCATGGTATGGAATACAGAAGGTACAAATCCTCCAGTAAAGGCCAAATAACAAAAGTCAGCGACAAAAGTTATGATGTCGATGTACTTCACCAGGGCGAAAATAGTCGCCGTCATCCCACTTAAAACTGGTCAGACAGTCACTGCTAATTGGTATATTGAAACTT
This sequence comes from Brachypalpus laphriformis, assembly GCA_945910035.1. NCBI lineage: Eukaryota > Metazoa > Arthropoda > Insecta > Diptera > Syrphidae > Brachypalpus > Brachypalpus laphriformis. The sequence continues at coordinate 304,262,317 of OX246754.1, read as the reverse complement.
GCTTATCACAAGTTTTCCAAAATTTACTAGGACACCGACAAAAAGAGGAGCTGCGCCGCTACTTTTTGCATCACGACAAGGCGCCTGCGCTCACTGCTGAAAAAAGCAACAACTTTCTTGCGCTCTCGGGCATCAATGAAATTCGCCCAGCACCTTATTCTCCGGATCTAGCGTTGTGTGACTTTTGGCTGTTTCCGAAAATAAAAAAAGATTTGAGGGAAAAAATCTTCACATCTAATGAGGAGATTATTAATGCAGTCAATATCGAAATCGAAAATCTCCAAAAGGACGATTTTGAAAGCTGTTTTGAAAGATTAATCTATCGGCTGAAGAAATGTATTGAAATAAATAGGAATTATGCGGAGAAATTAAAAAAAAGGTGAAGATTAAATATCTAAAGTTAAAACTATTTTTGTGTTTATTATTCAATCAACTAAGCGAACATTTGTTAGTCCCTACGTACATGTACGATATAAGTGCTTGACATGTTTCAACTATGGTATGACTTCTTGAAGCCGTTGACATACCAACGGAGAACTTAAGTTCTTCAAAGTTTCTCCCAGTAGCTAAGTACCTCAAGGTTACTGTCAACCTCTCCTGCACAGATAAACTCTTTCATCGTAAATGCTTTTTTATTCATGCGGAAATAGTTACCTAATTTCGTGGTTTTTATCCACCATCGTCGATTAACACATTTGTTGTTTAAATCCTATTTTTTTGTTAATTTCTTATAGTTTATGTTATTTTTTTGTTATTACCTTGTTTTTGTTTGAAAATAAAATCTACTGCGAAAAAATTCAATCTACTGCATTTCTTTAGAGAATCTATTGCGAAAAAATAGTCCTGAAGTGGAAACGCTGATACTCATCACACAACTTGATTCTGATTCGTCAGTAGTCCCGCAGCTTTGCGATGAAAAACGTCAAAGAATGGGTATATAGCCTGTTTTCCTTTTGCTCCTCCTCTTTTTCTTTCGTTCTCTCGAATTTGAATTTTTTCAGCTGAAGTTGTTGTTGCTTTATCTCTTAGGAATGCAAATGAGTAAAACTCGTACAAATAAAAGAGATCTGCGCAGAAACCCGATCAAGTGATTTGGAACGGACTATATTTGAATGACACTACTCGTAACATCTGTTTTTATAAAAATTGCAATTGAACGCAAATTGTGTAAAGGAAATTTGTAATTTCCATTAAAGTGGCGCTGTGAACGATCTGAAGCATAAGAAAGCAGGTTTTGCAGTAAGCAGTCAACACCAAAACGTGATATACTACAAAAAATTTCGATTTTAAGAAACCAAACCATTAAAGTAGTATCACAGATAATATAGTTACATAGATATCGCATCCAGTACAAAAAAAAATGGCCAATTTTCAATCGATTGGGATTTACTCGTGGGTCCCAGTTCGATCGATCTTGTATGTATGCCATGCTCAAACGGTTGTGAGTTGAGTAGCACGTTTTGTGAGATGTATGAAAGGATGATTCTATGTGTGAGCAATTTTCATCAAATAAAAAATAAATATCTACGTAGGTACATATGTAGGTGACACAGTCACATCAATTTTTCAAAAAAAGGTTTTCGTTTTTTTAAATTATTTATGTTTGCTTTATAAATAATTACGAGTATGATAAGGTAGGAGCTTGGTACAATTGTAAAATTATGTCGTCTCATTATTTGATTTTTTTCTGAATAAACTTTATTATTAAAAGCATTTTGTAAGGTAATGAAAACGGTTGAAATTAGTTATCTGATTTGAATAAGTATAGATTTATTTTATGTTTATTCAAATGATGATGATGATGATGATGATAATGATGAGTATTATTTACATCTTTTATTTTCTTGATAATATTTGCACCTTTTGATTTTTGCTGATTTTTCGTCTTTTAATTCCCATGAAGGGCAAAATTAAGCAACTCTTTGCGATGATAAAAGCATTCGTTTTTCTCATCAAACCAGCTGCAGTCACGGATATTTGTTATTCTTGTGCAATCGGAGGCCATTGTTTCTCTTATTTTTCTTATATGAGGGCGATCTTATATGATGTCGTAAATGGGTTTTTTTCAGTCACATTCAAAAGTTGATATGCTTTCCTGTTGTTTGGACCTTGGTCACAAACAACAGCGCATACTTGAAGACCAAGTTCCTTGCATATTTCAAAATTCTTTTTAATCAACTGTTTTAAGTCATCCCCTTTTATTCCATTTTCTGAAACAAAATAGATAACAACGCTTTTCCATGAATCAAAAAGACCATTAACCATAAATCATTAGCATTTGATTTTTTTCTTGCTGAACCTAAATCTTCGAATCCATCAATTAAGTCGTTGGTAGCGTTGTAGGTCAGATTTCGGCGGATTCGAATCTCATCAAAAACCAACACCACATACTTTTGACCTTTTGACGATGACTCATTGATGCAATTTTAGATTTCAATATATTTTGAGCCATGTTTTGGTACCCAGGCTGTAGACCTTTCACAGGAGCCCAACGATATAATGAAGCTATATGAGGAAGTCGAAAGCCCAATCCATCGCGTAGTATATGTAATGTATATATATGTATTTTGCGAGTGATAAAAAACATTTTGTGCAAGTTCTTTTTCTTTTGGGCTATACAAATCTTATTAAGAAAGCCCCATCAACATAAAACAAAATAATTTAGACTGCTCTGACATATCCATGCTCTTAATTTGGGATACCAAACCTGAATACCTAATTTTTTTCTTTATTTTTAATGTAGAATGAGCTCTGTTCTTTAATCTAAGTTTTTGCTTTAAGGTTTTAATTTTCAAACTGAAAGAAGCAATAATTTTTTTTAGTTGAAAAATGTTTTTTTCCCGCTTCTCGATTGATTGCATCAGTTTGATGCATTTCAAGCAGCCTAGATCTGAACTTGAACTTCTTCTTCTCTTACTATTCGAAGAAGAAAGATTTTCTAATTCTTCAAATTGATCAATATCATTTTGTAAATTGAGTGTGGGAACTGCGTCTCTTTTTAGCATTTTCCTGCCCACAAACTCACTGCAAAAATGATTTTGGCAAACAAAAAAAAATCTTATCGCCATTAAAACTACATGCTTTTTTCCCTAAGCTATTAAAAATTTTATTTTTTTTCTTTTGAGGGGCTGAAAACATTTTTAAATTTGGAAAACCCCTTCTCGATTTCTTGCATATCGTGCAAAAATCTCCTGATCTCCTTTTATCATTCAATTGTTATTTTTATTTAAAACCAAGCGCTGTCGCAATTCGATCTTAAATGAATGATACACTTAATTTTTAACCTGCGATGACAGAAATTTCAGACCAAAAAAAACAAGAAATACGCATCTAGCCAAGTACATAAATGCCATGCAACCCTTCTAAGACAACACGACGCGACGTAAGATACACACAAGCCATGAAAATGACACGATCGCTATTGAATCATACCATACCATCAGTTTGTTGTATGTTCATAGATATTGTTCTTTAACAGAAAATGGTTTTTGTATGACAGAAGTTTGCTTTGGTGTTTCTACGACACACTGAAGAGCAAGATTATTGCATGGTCTTGCAACATAATTTTATTTCGTTTGGTCTGAAAGAGTTCGATTAATCTCCTTTACGAGGGTGGCAACCAAGATCGATCGAACCCACGAGTAAATCCCAGTCCATTGAAAATTGGCCATTTTTTTTTTGTACTGGATGCGATATCTATGTAACTATATTATCTGTGGTAGTATTCTAAGCTTATACGTGGTATTTTAGTGAGGGAAGCACGCATCCAATTAATTTATTGCTCTTAAAACAAAAATACTTGGATGGAAAATTTAGTTTCTTATTATACCTTAGAAGCAATTTTGTAATTTCCATATTTTAATACATCTGGATTTTATACCTCCGGCACTTGATCTTAGGAAATGTGGGAAAGCACTCCAATAAGGGAACCGCCTGGTTTGTACGAAAATTCCTCAATTTACAAGTATGTATTAGTGTCATATAGATCATTATAACAAGCTCTGCGACTTAGGGAATATTCCCTGTGGAAGGAGAACAAGTGTCAGCATGCGTCCATATTAAGGAATATGAAGGACTGCCAAAGATATTAGTATGCATGTATATAAAACGAAAAGAAGAAAAAATAAAACGATCAGTTGAGAATTGAGTGCTGATATTTTTTAAAGCTCCAGATGATCGCGGTGCTAGGTTATTAACATTTTCATCGCACTAAAAATTGTTAAGCCCGCCGCAAGGAATGGCTGCTAGAAGCTAGGTTTTAGGCACAAAAAGAGCTGCAAATGTTGTCTTCATTAAACACTGTTAATTTAATCGTTTTATATTAGCAGTAGAGCACAGTCGATAACATAATAAATACTCCTGACTTTTCAGGATACTTAGCGTTCTTTCAACATATACTGTAGTACTGCTTCGTATTAAAGAAGTACTCCTTCGTACATCATCATTATCAATACATAAGTACATAATAGGATTGCAAATATCTGTTCTACTGAGACATACAAAATTATCAACCAAACTAAGACCTGCAGTTCCGTAGCACTAGGGTTCCTTTCGGTTGCCTAGCTATTGCAAATGATACATTTGACCTTCTTTATCGATTACTATGTATGTAATGTATGTTCGTTATAGTACCTTTGACTGGACATCTGCAGAACTACCGATCTAATAGTCCTGTTAACAATGATGCTAGTGACTAAAAATAAAATAGAACACCTAAATCTTCTCCGACTTATGGCGGAGTAAAATTAGTGAGGGATAAAATTTCTTATAATATTAAGCTGTGGAGGAAGTACAGTGGACCTGTCTAAGTGCTCTGGTATTTGGGTTTCCTTTTACTTAAAAAAAAAGCTGTGGAGGCAATCTATCGCAAAATATTTTTGATGAAATTTTAAAGTACCGCTGACTGAAGTCGCAGAGCTTATCCACTCATATGCTAAGTGATTTCTCATGAAATGATGGTAGTGATTAGTCGGAGTAGACACACCCAACCTCTACGCAGGCCACATCTTGGCAAGAATCATCAGAAATTATTCCCCACATTAATTCTACTCAGCGTTTAGTCCGAGAAGATACACCCAATGACGATTATTACACATTTACATAATAACCAAGATAAAACCCTCACGATGAGACTGAAAGTAAAATTAAGTATAAACATACAAAAGCCAAAGTTATATATATCATATCAGCGTGAAGTATCCTTATTGATACATTGATGAAAGAACCTGCCAAAGACAAATTAAATGGAAATCTGGAACGAAATGTTTGAAAATATTTTCCTTCATTATCGACCAATTAGGAAGATTAATATCTCTAATTAATCCAATTAATTAACATTTCAAACCATAAAAGAAATTTCATTAAAGATAAAAAAAGATATAAATTTCCTTTTGAAGGTCCTTTATTCAGATTCTATAGGGAAAAACTGTCAGTGTATTTAAAGTAATTCATTCGAACGAATCCTTAACATTCGGATTTGTGTTGAATTTATGAGCAAACCAAGAGAAGGCTTTTCCGGTTGGTTTGTGTGTTCGTTGTGTTATTAACGAAACACCCTGAATATTAGAACTGCAGTAAGATGTTCTATACATTTTAGTACAGCATCACATGCGAACATCTGTTGTTGATTTCAGTTCGATTCCATCAAAGTAAGAGTTAATGCAGACGCAAAGTTTTTTTTTTTTTTTTTTGTGAAGTAAACCACACTGCAAGTTCGTTAGGGCACTGAAGTGAAATAACAAATCAAGCACAAAGCAAATAAAGAATCAAAATTGGAATGTTTTCCACCGGCAAATGCAATTAAAATACCTTTGGACTTTTTGGCAGTTCCTTCCATTTTGCGCTTCATTGTTCTTTCCTGTTGATATAGCTTTTAAGTGTTACAAGATTTGAAGATCTGTTTTACAATTTCACATTCCTTCACCTGTTTCAGGTTTGCAAAAAGGAAAGTTTTAGCTCACAAAATTGTCAGTAAATCAAAAAGAGAATGGTTTGTTTCCCAGACGAAATGCAGTTATTAATTTATTGGGAAAGCAATTTTCACAACACGCTCTGGTCAGGGCGGTTTTTCATGATATGGTCACAATAGAAGTGACAAATCATGATGGCACCTTTACGGTTGCAATTTTCATTGAGAGTTGTGGGATGTATTGTCATAATAGTCGTTGGACTATACGTATATACAAGTGCCTGATATTAATATTTCAATTTATCCAGACGATGTTATGGTACTCTTATTTCATTATTTCACTGGCCAGATGCCAGGATGCTTAACACAAGCTTTGCGTATTTTTCCTCTCCTCTGGCTGTTTTATATTCGAAGCCAAACGAAATAGTTGGAATTGCTCATAAATTGTACGAAAGGTGTACTTGTGTTTGTATATAAGCTTAATTTCTATCGAATTTTGATTACGCTCAGAGACATTGCTGCAATTTGTACTCGTAGAAACAAAAGAATTTATTTAGGAACATTTCAAGGACTAAAAATCAGTTGTGGGTTATATTACAGTGTCAATTGGTATGGAGGAGTTTTAAATTTCTGATTTAATTTTTTTGTTATTTACAGTACGAATTCGGTAATCGCAACTGATAGAAATCGGGGTTGTTGCATTTACTGAGGTCGTTGCACCTACCGACGAAAAAATATACAATGAGCAATATGATAAATAGAGTAACTTTTGAGAGGTTTGAAACAGAAATCTAATATTTTCTTTATTAAAAAGTTTATTTCATTTATTTTATTTTTTCATTTCATTTTTTTTTTGATTTTCAATTCAATTTCAATTTTAATTACAAAAATGGTTGTACTTAAGTACACACACATGTACATTAGACTGGTCCAAAAATGTATGGGAATTTTAGAACATATTTTTCCTTTGGTGTGAATAGGGCGATATTTCCCTTATATTATTCAAGCGAATTGAAGTTTATATATATATATTTTTTATATAAGATCTGAGCTTTACAACTAAGACAAAATCGTTACTAACTACTTTAAGTCGCTAAGAGTTGAATATTTCTTAGTTACTCTACGATTCGGAAGAATAGGAATAAGAGGCAAACTGTCGGACTGCTTAGCAGTGAATATGAAGTGCAGCATGGAGTTCCACAAGGGTCCAAGCTTGGTCCCCTTCTTTTTATATTATATACAAATGAAATGCTAAAATGTTTCAAAAGTAGTGTTCCATCTGCCTACGCAGACGATACCGAGATTGTGGTATGCCGTCCATCTCTAGAAGAAGCAACAAGGGTAATGCAAACCGAATTCAACGAAGCAGGGAGATGGTGTCACGACAATGGGCTTGTGATCAACGAGTCGAAGACCAAGCTAATGCACATTCGTAGCCCAATGCACCCAGAATCACCCGTCGTTCTAAAAACTTTTAACTGCTTTAATTCACAAAACTGCGAAAACATCGAAGTCGTAAATACATATAAATATTTATGTGTCATTATAGACATCCGTTTTCTCTGGGGGCCACATATCAATGACCTGCGGAACAAGCTAAGGGGATATCTATTTGCTCTGGACTGTCTGCAGTTCAAATCAGCGACGTGTGTACAAAAGCAGGTGTATCATACTCTCATCGAGTCGAGATTAATATATGGCGTACTAGCGTGGGAGGTGCGGCACAAACACATATAGACAAGCTACAAAATATACAGGACAGGGCAGTGAGAATACTTTCAGGAAGAAATGGAACAACTGAAGTGAAAGTTCTTAGTGTCAAGCAGATCTTTGAGATAAGTGCTGCGTTAGAATATTACGACGATCGAAACTTGAGGAGACCAATAAGTCATCGTTTTGAAACACGCAGAAGAGCAGAGGGATTATATCAGCTACCACCAATCATCAATGAGTATGGAAGAAGACAGCTGAGGTGTACTATACCCAGAATTTTCAACACTTTACCCTATCTCTTAAGAAATATTGCACAAATTAACGCTAGAAAAATAAAATTAAAGATATACTTCTTAGAGGCAATAACGTAATAATGCGCTATTAAAACTAAAATGATTCAAATTTGTTTTTTCTTCTTTTATTTTTTTCCTTTTTGATTTGTATTGCTTTTTGTCCACTATTTTAATCTTGAGCTTTATACTATAACTCTTTTTCATTATATTTAAAATATAGAAACTTCATCAAGTACGTTATTCTTATCTAATTAATTTAATTTAATGTTCACGTCATTCAGTTTGATTCAAAACACTTCTTAAATCGAAATCCAAACAAGAAAATCAAGGCAAGGATTGTAAGGATATTAATGAAAACACAATTCAGGTACCTACTCGAAACTTTTTTTATTTATTTTTTTAAAAGCAGAGTTTTGTTTATATTCTTTTTTTTTTTTTTTTGTGATTGGATACTACTTGAAGTAAGTATTGTTCTTGCTTTTCATTGCTAGTCAATGATGAATTGTACTCACAGATGAGATCCACGCTTCGTTCAGCCGAGTCGTTAATTACATAAAGTTGTGAGCCAACAGCTAGTTTTTCATTAAATTAAATACGCATTTGTTATGAAATTAATGCACAGCTTTATTGATTAATGAAGTTTGGTGCATGGCAATTATGAGTGGAATACAACGTCGTTTTTACGCCCACCACGGCTTTTGTTGTAAGCGACCAGCCGAAGGTCAGAATTATCGATGTCTTTTTGAAGAATAAGTGCGTTAATGGCCGCAATTTCAGTTTGGATGTTATGTTTAAGATTCTGAATTCTCGCTGGGCTATTGGCATAGAGCTTACTGGTCCAAAGCTTCAATTGTTGTGTAATTTGGATTTTATCGGCGTGCAAATGAAGATCAACTTTGAAAATTAGCCGTAGAGTGCCATAAGTGAAGCCCAATTGTTGACTTCGGCGACGAATTGAGGTGCCTGGCTGGCTTAGAACACTTTCGCTCACAGTGGTGATGTTTTGGCGTGTACGTCATGGCCGAGCATGCTGATATGGAGTTTGATCCAATACCGAACTAGTTTCTTCAAAACGCTTCACCATCGCACGAATTCCGGACTCACTGATTATGTTGACCGAAAAATTGACGAATTTTACGAAATGTTACTTTTACAGATCACCCATTTTCGTAATAAGATTGAATAACAAAAAATGTGTCGTTAGATGGTAAACTCCATGACTAAGATCGTGCTTGACAGCTGTTAAAAAGATCAACCCCAATGAATTCAGTAAACGACAGTAATTGACAGCCAACATCCACACCATCTGTTGGCTCACACTTTATTTGGAGACGATTCACGTAAGAAGACTGGTTCATCCAATCTTGTGGATCCACATTTAAAAATTCAGGTGATATTTTAAGATTTTCAAAAAATTGTATGGTGTCTGTTGTGACGAAATTATCAAGGTTCATTCCCATATATGATAGATTTGGTAGTGATTTTTTTTGTGCAGCTCCCAAGCCTGGTTTCGTTTGCAGTGCTTCTTGTATTTTTTTTGTGAGTTTCTGTTAGACAATACAAAAAATACCAACTTACCCTATCGTACAAATAATACTTACATATAATAGTTTTATACTTATCATACATACATTTACTACTGCTAAACTATTAAATTGTTACTAATCATATTGCTGAATTCTAATACTCACACTAGCATAACATATGTACGTATTTTCTATATAAAGCCAGAGTTGCTCTGAATAAATCTTTTTTCTTTGTTAACGAGTTACAGCCGTGTTTGATTCCCTTTTTACCCTAACAGTTTCATTAGTCACAGACAAAGCTTGATCGAATAAGAAGTTCGAAGATCCGTGGAAGCTTTCACATCAAGGAAACCATCGTACAAAAAATAGAGCGCGACCGGCTCAGCTGGTATTGCCATGTTCAAAGAAGAGATCATTTGAACCCTGTTAAAAAGGCAATAGCAATGCACGTTCCAAAGACATCGCGATGTAGGAAAGGCATGCCTATAAACGCCTGGATCAGACAAATGCGACGACATCGGCATTTCATTGGCCTCAGTAACCGAGTGACCCAAAATCGGCAGGCCTGCCGATATTTTCTGAGGTCAAATAGGCGAACCCCACAGGCGGATCAGTAGAAATGCAGTGAAGTGGGAGGGTTGTGATCCCTTGTTTTCGGATCATAGCCTCGCTGATGAAGGGATGAAGGGGAGTTTCATTAGTCACTGATCTATCGAAGAACGACAAACCCACCAATTCCTTACTCAAATACCAGCAATCACGTAACTGATTGGACTTAGTAAACATTGTTGAATCGTAGGGTTCCTAGGAAATATTCAAGTCTTAGCGACTTACACTAGTTAGTTAGTAACGACTTTGACTTAGTTGTAAAGCTCAGATCTTGTATAAAAATGAAAAAAAATAAACTTCAATTCGCTTGATAATATAAGGGAATTATAGCGCTGTAAAGATACTAAAATTAAAGGTAAGGAATAAAATGTCGTGTTTAAAACGCTACCAAAAAGTAACGGTGCTAAGAAAATTGATGATTTTTAGAGTGTATATTTTCTGAAGTATTTCCAAAAAAAACATTTAGGAACATTTTTAGGATATCTTGTACAGTTTAAAAGTTATAGCGAAGTCAGTGATTTAAGGCGCTCAAAACCATAAAATAAGCTTTGAGGTCTTCGAGCTACCTCTAAATAAAATATTTTTTTTTTTGTTTTAAGGGCTTATTACAAGTTTAAGAAGTCAAACTTTCAGAAAGTCGCGGCGTACGCGGCGAAATTTAGAAATTTGGACCAGTCTAATGTACATACATAGGTCTACATAAAAAAAAAAAATTATGACATGTAAACGGTCATTTGTGAATTCCTGATAATACTATATGAAGATAAATGAGAAAAGAACAAAAGAGACAAAACACAAAAAACAACATACATACGTATGTATATGTATATTTACTTACTAACATCATAGGAAGTTGTAGTTATAGAGGAATTTTTTTTTGACCAGTTGCACTTATAAGGGTTATAATGCTATGTCTTATACTGTTGCAAAAATCGAGGAGGTGCGTGTATCAAGGGTTGCGATTACCGAGTTCGTACTGTACTTGTTTTAATTGAGGTAAATAAAGAAAAATAAAATTTAAACTTCTTGAAATATTTTAACATACAGATCTAAATACTTTTTAGCATTTTTGAGAAAACTGGAATAGAATAGGTTAATTTCACAGCAAATGCGAATCTGAATATAATTTTTGATAGTAGACCCGACTGACTTCCCCGGTGCACTCAATCTTGTATTAATTATGTGAGGAAGATGCAAATAACATACTAACATACATACATACATACTTTAGAGCTCAACTTAAATAAAACTTGAGGATGATCGTTTAATTTTAATCGTTTTTTTTTTTTGTTTTTATTGTGTTCTTTTCGCTTTCTCTGTTCCCAGAAGAATGTCCTCTCCTCTTTTTCTAATGGCCTCCTCTTCCGGAAGTCATTTTTTATTATTTCGTGGCATTGCCACATTACAATTTTTCTCTTATAACTATAGGGAGACTGCAGATGGCGTATAATTAACAACATGGAAACTATTATAACTCGGCCAATCTGACAATATTGATTGACCTCAATCAGAATTATATACTTAAGCAAAAGCTACTCAAAAAACTCCTCTGAACCCTCTTCTCCCTCGGCTTTGGGTGGCGAATGGTAGTCGGTGATCTCAGTACCCGACAAATCCCTCGGCATTATCCACTTCCGAATTTTAATAGCTTCAGCAACTCCATCATATGGTAACTGACTTAACTGACAATTCTCTATGTCCCTTAGCACATAGCGATCATTCGGTAACACCTTATGGATAACGTAAGGGCCACGGTATTTTTGGGTAAACTTTTTATTTTTACCGACTGTAGTATCGACATGCCTAACAACAACGAAATCACCGACGGAATACGTTCAAGAGGGTCGACTGTGCCTCAGAAAATGCTGCAAACTATACTCTTGCGATCTTTCAATGGCACCTAAAGCCTCTAGTCTAGCCTTATCTAGATCTCGATTTGCACCGCTAACGAACTTGTCTTCCAGGTATTCGGTCAACTCATCGACAATACTACCCCGTTGGTTTACACCGAACAATAATTTACTAGGCGATTGTTTCGTAGTACTATGAACGGTATTATTAATAGCATATTCGACTTGAGACAGTTTCGACGACCAATCCGCATGCAGTATCGGCTCAGATAATTTACTTAACATTGCCTTGAATACTCGGTTTACGCACTCGACCTGACCATTTGCTTGTGGGGATGCTACTGCGACCTTGACATGTTCTATATTATGTCCCCGAAGAAAATTCTCGAATTCGCGTGATGTGAAACAAGTACTCCGATCGGAGACTATGCGCTTGGGACGACTGTAATAGTTTAAATACTTGTCTAATGCACAACATACTTTTTTTGTGCTAGTCGATTTGACTGGGTAAAGTCGGACAAATTTAGTAAATGCATCAATGATCACTAACACGTGCTTATGGTTAGATGCGATTGACGGCAGTGGACCAAAATGATCTATGTGAATTGTGTCAGAGGGGATTGGTTTCTTTGGTATATTACGCAAATTATGCTCGTTCGAACGAGCTGGGGCTGAATACATAATACACTTAATGCAGTTTCGTATAAAACGGTCAGTTTTGTGCTTCATATTTGCAAACCAATAATTCTCCCGCACTGTGTTATAACATTTATCAGTACTTAAGTGGCCTATCTTCTCGTGGACCATACGAATGACATTGTCTTCCATCTCGTTTGGCACACATAAAAGTAGATGGCCCAAGTCATCTTTACGAAAAACTAAACCATTATTGTAAGCTATTTTTGGTTGCTACTTAACTTTTGTTGTTACCTCGCTTTAGGGGGTTTACACTTGTATCGATCACCATGGATCACCAAACCATCATGTAACTCAAACTTGTCGACTACACACGTTTCTAATTTTGTTCCCATTTCTTCTATCCACTTATCACGGCTTTGCGCCACCTGGATTTGAAAGTCCAAATCATCATCATCAATAGCCGCAAGGAGGTGATACATGTACGCACAGGTTAGGTCATCCTGTTCTTTAGCATCATTCTGATCTTTATTTGGAAAACACCGGCTTAAAGCGTCGGCATGCCCCATGGAGACCACACTCCGATGCTGAATGAGGTAATTGTAATTTTCTAATTCCAAAGCCCATCGAGCAATCCGAGAATTCACATGCTTTTTGCTCAGGGTCATTGTAAATGAATTTCAGTCAGTGATAATTTTAAATGGGATTCCCTCAAATATGCGCGAAACCACCTTAGCGAGTAAATGATTGCAAGGGTTTCCAATTGAAAGCTATGATACTTTGACTCAGTATCAGTAGTAGATTTCGAAAAATATGCGACTGGATGAAGTTTTCCATCGTCTTGGCATTGCAACAGCACCGAGCCAAAGCCACGAATACTGGCATCGCAATGAAGTTCAGTTTCACGTTTTGGGCTATAAACTGCCAACCCTGGTCCCTCAATAAGTCGTTTACGCAATTCGCAAAATGCCTTCATACAATCTTCAGAGAAGTCAAACGAGCTATATTTACGTAAAAGGTTTAACAATGGCCTAACGATTCTCGAAAATGATGGTACAAATTTACGGAAGTAAGAGAATAAACCAATACAAGGATGTAATTCTTGTTTTTTTTTGTCGGTATCGGATAGCTTTCAATAGCACGAATATGAGCATCAGTGGGTCGAATACCAGATGAATTCACTAAATATCCCAAGTACTCAATTTCATCATAGGCAAATTTGTACTTTGCTAATTGTATTTCCAAACCGTTTTCATAAATTCTACACAAAACATCTTTAAGTACTTCTAAATGAGACTTAAAATCAACCGAAGCAATCAAGATGTCATCGATATAAATAGTAATTTTGTTTGCATCGATTAAATCCCGGAAAATATTGAAAACGAATCTCTGAAAATTTGCAGGCGCGTTCTTTAATTCGAACGGCATGCTCAAGTACTCAAACTGTCCATGAGGGATGACAAAAGAAGTGAGCATTACTGAGTCTTCATGCATTTTCAATTGGTTAAATCCACCGTTTAAATCAAGTAAAGTGAACCATCGTTTACCTGCCGTATACTCGATACAGTCCTCGATTAATGGTAATGGGAATTCGTCACGAATTGTTTTTTTATTTAATGCCCGGTAATCGATACACATACGTGTTTCACCATTCTTTTTCTTTACTAGGACAATTGCTGAAGCATAAGGAGATTGACTAGGACGGATAATTTGTTTAGATATCGATAGATCGTTGGTGATTTTCTGGAGCCCAACTCGATCCTGGAAGGATAAACGACGTGGTGCACAATAAAAAGGGATATCATCGGTTAAGCGGATTTTCATTCGGTAATCGGGCGTTCTTTGTACGGGGTCTACTGGTTTCAAATAAAACTCGGTGATGATTGAATGAACTATGTCGGATTGTTTTTTTATCTATTCGGGGACAGATATCAATTTCATGCCGCGGTCTACCTATGTCAATGAAGCGCATTTCCCTAAAAAAATTTTCAGCACAGTCGATTGGCAACACACATCTCTTTGGAGGCACTGGGACAAGGGCACTGTCAGTGTTTTCAGTTTTGCACGATTCTTTCAAACCATTCTGAAGGATAATTGGTCTACTAGGATCACCAACTGTTTCTTCTAATCTATTCAAATCAGATGCACTAACTTTCAAATTCATGTCTTTATTTAAATCATTTTTAAATTTGGCAGGTCTAGTTTGTACAAGACAGATATCAAAAATATGCATAAAATCGCGTCCGAGTATCAGCGGTATTGTCATCGTTTCATTTGGTGTAACTATAAAGGAAATCGTTTTAATTTTATCGCGAAACTTTAATTTGCATGAAATCGTACCATAAGTGCTTATCCCAAACCGCGGAATCTGGTCGGCATTGAAACTTTATGCAATTTGATTTAAGTCGAGACACTTGAACGTTGTATTATACTACTTGGGCTGCCAGAGTCAATGAGAAACAAGAAATTTATGAATTTAGTGCATCTGTCCTGATCACAAGCATAAAAAAAGCCACCCTTACCTGTTGCATAAATCGTACATTATTGGCAACATCTTCATCAGCATCTGCAAGGACATCAGTTGGATCCAGTGACAGAGGCAACGGTGTGTAGTTTCTTCAACTTTAGCTTCGGGCAATCCTTATGGTAATGCCCCATCTGGTGACAGGTGAAGCAGGAACCCGGAGGGCGAATTGGTTTTGGACAGGCACTTTGATAGAGTCCAAACTGCGAGCAATTAAAGCACCTTATCTCTCCTTTGCCTGTGGTGGCAGCAACAGCTACAGCTTTCGGTTTGTTTGCAGTTCTAACATAGTTTTTGTTGGTTATCATTGAGTGACGCTGTTCGTACCGATCCATACGACATACAAGATCGTCTATCGAACTTGCACCATACAACAGTGTGATGCTATTACTGCTGTCGGGGATTCGGTCGATTATTATGTCGACAAGCTCCTGCTCCTCGATATCAGCTTTGGCTGCAATTGACTGCAGGATTCGTTGCAGGATTCGTTGTTTTTTAGCACGCGAGCCCGCAATTGCTGATATACCTTCTGTCGTGTGATGGTTCGTTTGGCCATATTGGTGAGCCCCGTTTTCATATCGTCGTAGGCAACTGGGACTAGGTTAAAAACATATTGTTTAGCCGTCCCTTCCAAACATCGGCGAACAGCGTGGCACTGTTCTCTTTGGTATATGTGTTGGTGTAGTGATGGAATTCTGAAAACCTTTCTTACGATGTCATAATGGTCATCACCGCTGAACTTCGGTACGGTAGCATCAAACTCCTCAAAGTTAACGCGTCGAGTGCGAGTCTGCCCATCACTCGCCTTCATTGCCCGAATTTGTTCTTGCAATTCGAGCATCTTCCACCGCATACGTAACAGCGTCAACGGAGGCGGCAGCGGGTGCATCATTTCGGTTGCTGGCAGCGAATACTGCATTGGTTGCAACTTCTTCCTCGAAATTGGGATCGTCAACTTGGCCTAGTCCTGCCATCAATTCATTGTAGAGTGGACGAAGTTGCATCAATGAAGCGTTGACAAGGAAATCGACCTCGGCTTCAGTCAGTGCTTCAATCATGGCTTGTCGACTTATTCGCGGCTTGTTTGTTGTAGTACTTACGTTGAGTATTCTCTAAAATATATAATAATTATATTAAATGCTGTGGTAGAGACCCCACATCTGAGATTTAGAGCTCAACTTAAATAAAACTTGAGGATGAACGTTTAATTTTTGGCTTTATTTTTATTGTGTTCTTTTCGCTTTCTCTGTTCCCAGAAGAATGTCCTCCCCTCTTTTCCTAATTGCCTCCTCTTCCGGAAGTAATTTTTTATTATTTCGTGGCAATTTTTCTCTTATAACTATAGAGAGACTGCAGATGGCATATAATTAACAAGAAGGAAACTATTACAATACATATACGTACATTTTCAATGGCCCGCTAATCCTTCATGAGGGTCGCGGGGTGGACCCTCCATCCTTCCCGATCCTCCGCCATTGACTCCAACTCATCAGGAGGAATCCCTAGGCGACACCAGGAGAGATGTCCAACCATCTACTTCTAGGCCAACCTGGAAATCGGCACAGCAATCATGGCACGTCTTGGAAGCCGGTCTGGGGGCATACGTACTACGTGATCAAACCATCGAACCATAGATCGTTCCGATCGGAGAAGTAGCTGCTCAATATTTAGCACCTCGCGTACTCTTGTGTTGCGCACTCGATCCCTACGAGTAATTCCAGCAACACCGCGAAGGAACCTCATTTCGGCAGCTTGTAGCCGCGATCTTATTCTTTCGGTCACTACCCAAATTTCATGACCATAGGTGAGAGTTGGAACATACACCGAGTTAAAAACCGATAACTCAGCATTGCTCGTCCCATCACTCGTGAATAAGACCCCAAGGTACTTATCCACCTGCTTCAGTGGGACTCCACTAACATGCAGAGTGCACTGAATTGGTGTTTTGGAAACGACCATTACTTCCGATTTGTTCACGTTGATCTTCATCCCAGCATAATCACAAACTGCTACAAACCTTTGGAGTACGCGCTGAAGCTCGGTTTGAGAGGGCCCAAGGATGACCAAATCATCCGCAAAGAGCAAATGAATAATCCTTAAGTCTCCCCCTTTGAAATATTCTCCGCCACGGCTACGCTGCAACATCCAGTCCATATATCCATATATACGATGAAGAGGAGACGTGACAAAAAGCACCCTTAGCGGAGTCCAACACCCACAGTGAAAGGTATTGATTTAACAACGTTTATCCGAACACAGCTTCAACAGTTTGTATATAAAGACTGAATCGCCCTTAATACGGAACCATCAATCTCATACTCCCGCAGAATACTCCAGACTTTGCCTGGACGAACCTTATCATATGCTTTTTCCAAATCCACAAATCAAGTGTAGACAGGTTTAGGATACTCCCAGGCCTTCTCAAGAACCATTCAGAGGGTGAATAACTAGTCAGTTGTGCTTTTACCGGGACAAAAACCGCACTGCTCCTCCCCCAAACTATCCTCAACCACAGCTCTGGAACGAGTTTCTAGCACCTTAGCAAAGACTTTTTCAGGGAGACTTAAAAGAGATATACCCCTGTTGTTCTAAGCTGAGTCTACTTAGAATAATTTTCCACGGATAGTTGCCTTGAAACAGATTCTCTTGGAAATAACTTTGCTAAAAAAAAAAACACTCGCTCTACGTTATAAACTTGAGTTTTATTGTACTTCTCTCGATTTCTAGCTGACAAGTCACTGTATAATTTCTACCTTAGTTCCCATGAAGTCTCGCTTTCACTTACTGCTGTAAAAACATAGAATTATTAATTTTACATAAGAAGGTGAATGACTTAAACTTGAACTTGAATTTAAATTCTTTTATATACGAGTACATTAATACATTTACATTTTGCATCTGGGGAACTAGGTGTGTTTTTACCTGTATTGTTCTTATTAGTGTGTTGCTGGAGCGATTAATGCCCCCTATTATGTGTTATCTGTGTGAGCAGTAATGATTTTCATAATGCATTCTCTCTACTTATCTATATGTCAGAAGTGATAAATTTACAATTTTGTGGACGAGAGATAACTATCGATCTCGTTACAATTTGACATACATATGCTACATCTGTCAGAGGAGAGAAGATGCAGTATGAGGATTTTGACATTTCGTGTTTTCCTCTTGGTTCGGTTGGCTTTACATTTTGTGTAAAACGTGATATTGTGTGTTGTGTATTATACTTCGTCTTCGTTATTTTGTGTTGGGAATCAACACCTGTAGTTGAATTGTACCATCTTTGGATTTGGCTCCTTCAACGATATTCAACTTTCTTCCTCTGAGTCGGCGGCCAGAACATCTTATTTGCACATCTGTGGTTACGTTCCAATTTTTGCCAAACTCCTTCCCAGACTGTTCTTTCGCTGTTTTCACAGCTAATTTGCAAGTTCTTCGCGCTTCAGTGTTCCGATTTCGAGAATCGGAGTTCCCTTGGCTTCCGCTTTGGTAGGGGAAGCACTACATCACTGAGATACAATTTGCATAGAACTAAGTGGTGAATAGTTGACAGTTCGGCCCCTCTCAATACACGAACATCACACACCATTCTCTTCAAACACGATGGTACCACAAAGAAATCTATCAGTGACTTCTGCTGAAGACTCTGACGGTACCACGTGTATTTGTGAATGCCGTTGTGTGGAAAGATAGTGTTCATGATGGATAAGCCATTTTCACAACAAACATCCAACAACTTCTCTCCGTTTTCGCTTTGATCAGGATCACCGTTCTTCCCAATCACACTCCCCCATGACATATCATCTACACCCACGTGAGCATTGAAGTCACCCATCAGGACAAAAGAATCCATATCCGCAACCTTTTCAAGGGCAGCATCAACTTCATCTAAGAAAGCTGCATACTCTGACTGAATGTTCGGTGCATATACCTGCACCAATGCCAGAGTAGATCTTTAAGCTTGAGCTTTAAGATCGCAACTCTCCGTCCTAATGGTATCCACTCCAATACTCTCCTTGTCATCCTGTGACTTGTGAGTATCTCCACTCTTGCCTGAGCAGACATTGACGGTGCGACTCTTGACAGAAAGAGCTTCCACCCATCCGAAAGGTCCTCTCTGCTTTGTTGATATGACGCCAACTATATCTAGTCGACTTTTAACAGCCTCCCTACCAAGCTCGAGGTCCTTCCCTGTGAGCGATGAAATGTTCTATCTGCCTATCCTAAGTCGATGCCATTGTCCAAAATCAGAGAATCCATCTGTGGCTCTATCGGTGCATAGCGCGCTCACCCCTTGACTCCCATAATGGTTCGCGAGACCATTGACAGGAAGCTCGTAGCAATTTCGGGTTTGACCCGGTCGGCTGCCAAGGGGGACAGGCCGACCACCAGACGCTCGCAAACAGACACCCTTCAGGCCTGGCTTCGAAGGATGCCCTGGCTTACCAGGATTGGCAATATCCAATGCCAGTCTTCTCTGCACATCCCAATCACGTTGCCCGCCCCCACCACGAGGAGGTCAGCTGCCAAGGGGGCAGTTGTAAATATACTGCAATAAATTTCAATAGCTTCCAAATCTTAAGTCTAAATCATAGACTGCAATAATCAGAGGGACACTGCTGCTCAAGATTTGAGTTAACGCGACACCTAAACCTTTAACGTCGATTTTTAATAAATCTCTTGCAACTTTTAAATCAGAGTCCAAGGAAGATATAACCAATTATAGACCTGTCTGCAAAAATTCAGTTATTTGATTTGAATGATTTAAAATTGAAAATAGTTTGTAGACCGATATTTTGTTTACTGACTTTGCCAAAGCTTTCAGTAGAGTCAACTATAAGGTTTTGTTTGCATAAATTATCCCGCTTAGGTTTGCATTTCAGTCTCCTGAAATGGATTAAATCCTACTTGACTAAAAGAACACAATATGTGAAAATTGATGAGTGCTTATCGTACCACAGGGCAGTCTTCTAGGGCCCTTACTTTTCCTGCTTTCTTTAATGATTTTTTATTTTTTTTTTTCATTTTTAAACAATTACTTTCCTTGCACTTTGCGGCAGCTAAATTTACTTCCGCCTTTATCTACACTAGAGAGCTCATACTGGCGAAAACTTTGTCTACTCCTGGCGTTTTTTAGATTGTTTTTAAATCCTTTGTTTTTTCCCGTACTGTGTTTGCAGAATGCTTCGAAACCGTCTTCTGCTATTGGTCTTAACCAAGCGGCGAATTCCTTGTCGGCAAGCCGGCTCGACTGGTAAAGTTACCAGGTGTAGACATCATTCGTAAAATAGATAAAGTGTACAAAATATAAGCATTATAACAATAACAGTAAAATATTGTATACTTTACCAATTTCAATAATTTCCACAATCATGCAAAGTTGAGCAAGAAAATTAAAGCTGAGTTTCCAAAGAATGGAAATTCCTTTTTCTTTGTTTTGGAAGACAGCTCCCTTTAGCTCATATGGATGCTGAAATTCTCCTCAAAAGAGAAATTTCACACAAACTGGCAGCACTGCTGCTTGGCGCCCATATTACAAGTATATAACGCATTCGGAAAGAATAGAAAGGATTCAAAGGAAGTTCACCAGATACGTTATTTTCAAATTGAACTGGGAAACAGAGATGGCTTTTTCTAAATCCAGGTGCTTATTAATTAATCTATTGTCATTGGGGGAGCGGCGCAAATACTTCTTCATAATAGTTATTAGAGACCTTAAATATGTTGTATAAAATGGAGATCCACATTGCGATTGATCGGGAAACTATTGATTGCTCAAAACTTCTCTTGGGCCAGTAGCGCAACAATCAAGTTCGTGATGAAGTGCTTGCTTTACCTACTAGCGGTGATCTCCGGGCAACTATACGTATAAACTCTTATACGTGTTGGCTAAAATTGCGGGTTGTCTATGGCTTTGATTCTAGACCTGCGTTACCGATAACAACTCGCTACAGAGACCGACACTATGCCTTGGATAAGGAATGATCACATGTTGACGACTTTTGGCTATTGTACCCGAACAAAGATAGGTTTCTGGAATGTAAAGATGCTCCTCGACTCAAAACGCGAAGGATTAAAGAAGCATTAAAGAAACAAATTTAGTTAATAATGTCATCAACTTTTTTTTAGCAATTGTTAATGGCCTCCTTTATATGTAAACTTTTATTTGATTTGTTAATCAATCTTTTTAGCCCACGTCAAAAGCTTTATTTTATGTTTATAAAATATTAAAATACAAAGTTTAAGTTATAAGTCTGTCTATTCATTTATTTCATTTATGTATTTACTTTTAGTTAAGCTATATTCCGTTCTCTATGAACAGCGAAATCTCCCTTAGGCGGACAGCGACGGTTCCGACATTTCTGTCCGCTCAAGGGAGTTGTCCGTCCAAGGGAAGAACAAAATGTTTAATTTTTGTTTTTTTCCAAAATAAATAATATTTTTATTCATTAAAAAACAAAACAAAAATTCTTAGGAAAAAAGCAATCTTAAAATCGTAACGTAAACAGCTAACTACGAAGATGCAATAACAACGCACAGCTGTAGTAGATAACACATACTCGTACATATAATATATATATATTCGCATGCATTCGTACACGAACCATAACGCAACAATGTAATTGTTTTCGTCAAAAGCTAATAAATAAAAACCTCGCTGTGATAAATGGTGGCATTTTACGAGTTATTCTTGATTTTGTCCGCCTAAGGGATATGAATTAAAGAATTTCCTACTGATATTGTTGTCTGTTCAAGAGAGTGTCCGCCTAAGCGAACCTAAAATGCGTGCAATATAAAAAAAAAAAAGTTTGTTTACGAAAATATGTCCGTTTAAGGGAGCTGTCCGCCCAAGAGAGCTGTCCGCAATGGCAGATTTCAGTGTATATGTATTACCATAGTCTATAAGAGATAAGTACTCTGAGAGGCAAAATAAAAAAATTCCAAGTATTAAACTTAATAACAACTTTTAATCAGCCTGAACATTGGAGTAAAATAATGCCTGGGACCCATAAGAATGACGCCTATCTTTCAGTGATGGATCCCTGAAAGAGTCATAACTTCCGGTTAAGGTCTTTCCAGTGATACGTAATATGCCTAGTTAAACGTGTACAGTCAGGGCAATATAGCTGTCGCGAAATTGAACTTATTCTTATAAATACATATGGTATATAGATTATTCGGCATTAAAAATTTCACTGAAATAGTCATTGAATTCCCTTACGGCTATTGGTGCAATAGACCTTTAGGTGATATAATATATGTACGTAAGAAACTGTCATTAACTTTCAGAATATTAACTCAAGCTATTCGATGGGTCATCGCTTATACGATATTTTTCTTAATCTTATGAGTTTAGAAAAATGGTTCTCGCTTGATTTGGGCTACCAGGATTTATGTTTACAGAAGATAAGTGATTTTTCTATTTTGTTTTTTTTTTCTTCTAATTGTAAAATTGTAGCAATTGTAATTAAATTAAAATTTAAATATTCTTCAAATCAAGATTTGGTCAGAATTATATCGATCAAAATAGTAGCTTATAATCTTTGAACTGGTGTTTATTCACGTCTTGGCCTTATGTTTTTCCTGTTTTTTTATATATGTGAGATTTTACCGATTTAATAGGAGTAGACGATTTTTCGTATTTTCAAAAATGATCCGCTCTGTATATGCCGTATCTTCTTAGTTTCCTGAAACATCCTTGCAGTGTGCAATTCCATAAAGTGAACCGCGGTATAGATTCTGCAATATGTATCATACCACTGTGGGTTGTCCTGTGGACATATTTCTAACGAATCATATATCATAAACTATTTGCCTGAGCGAGCTGTGGATGATATCGTGCATCTTCTTGCGAGCAATATTAATACAGTTTATAGAAAAGATTGCGAAACGACTGCCTATTTACTTTTCGAGATATTTCCATTAGTTCCGAGACAATGGAAAATCGCCGAGATCACAATGGTCATGAAATCAGGCAAACCTCTGAATGGGAAGAAATCATATCAGCCCGGAGATTGAGAAAGCTCTCGAAAAAAAAAAGATTTGTTGTGGTGTATTTCTTGACGTCTCACAAGCTTTCGATAAGGTTTGGAGTGTCAACAAAAGTGCTCAAAATTATGGAAAGTCTCTATAAGGAGAATATGACTGCGGTATGGGACGGAAACAATGTTTCAAATTGGTTTGAGTCTCATATAGGTGTTAAGCAGGGTTGTCTCATGAGACGATTTGCCAACATCTCTACCTGGAGGAATCGAGTTCGCTGAAATGAAAATAAGGGTACTCTTATATGCTGATGACATCGTCATCCTGTCGGAAACTCCATCCATGATGCAAATGATGATCAACAAGCTAGAGAAATATTGCAACCTTTGGAACCTAAAATTGAATACAAGCAAGTCCAAAATATTGGTATTCCGAAACGGTACCGGTCGCTTCGCTAGGGACGAAAAATGGTTTTACCAAAACGAAGAAATTGAGAACGTAAAGGAATATAAGTACCTTGGGGTCATTTTAACACCGCGAGTGGATTTTAAAAAGCATCTTCAGGAAAAACTCAAGGAAGGAAAAAAGGCAATAAACTGTAATTGGAAGGGAATATTTTCTAAAAATAACGTTCCGCTTAGTTCAAAGTATAAAGTCTATGAGGCAGTGGTTAGGTCCATCATGTACTATGGCGCCCAAGTATGGGGTATCTTTCAGTTTGAAGAAGTTGAAAAGCTGCTAAGATACTTTATCAAAAAAATCTTCAGGCTACCGGAAAACACGCCAATGTATATGCTTCACCTGGAAACAGGACTGTCCCCTTTGTACATCTTCACAGTAAAGCTGCACTTTCATTACATTTTAAAAGCAATGTCACTCTCGAGTCAGAGGCTTCCGAATTTGGTTGCAATGCACATAATACACTATAGGCAACAACTTTTCCTCGAATGGTCCAGGCTCTGCGGCATTCATGATATCCAACTAACGGATTACAATCCTACATCTTGGAGAGAGGCACTACAGGAACTGTTGATTAAGGTCGACCTATCCAACTGTGAGGCATTTAAAGTAAAAGCCCAAGAGAGTCAAACCAGACTCATATATCGAACTCTTCAACA
The DNA here is from genome assembly GCA_945910035.1 of Brachypalpus laphriformis. Taxonomy (NCBI): domain Eukaryota; kingdom Metazoa; phylum Arthropoda; class Insecta; order Diptera; family Syrphidae; genus Brachypalpus; species Brachypalpus laphriformis. The sequence goes on along the minus strand of OX246754.1, from coordinate 304,238,160 downwards.
TGCCTTGGGGGAATTCAACTACTTCCAAGACCAAAACAGTGTGGCAGTTATTTCAACATTATTTAAGGCTAGAGGAGAGCCCCTGCGTTTGAATTACATGTCATATAGAACCGAACGAAATTCTAAATGCTCACTATGCAACCTACGTGCCTTAGAAGACGTCTTCCATCTCATCGGAGTATGCCCAATATTTAGGCGATAAGGCGAACCCATTGGGATAAACATGTGCTATCGGAAGCTATAGTCAGGGCAATACTAAACGGTCAAAATTGGAAGGTTCTGTTTAGCTAATTAAAGTCCGCTTTAAAATACAGGTAACAAATATTACATGAAGCTTTTTAGAAAATTTAGTGAATATAACTAAAACGAATTTAGACAGATAAAGTAATTGAGATCTTTTGAATTCTATTTTAAAACTTTGCAAATCTCTCTTTTCAGGCTGACGGCAAACGCCAATGCATATTTTGTGATTATTTAATTATGTATTAGTAACAATTTTCTAATGTTCAATAAAAATCACTTCTACTACTACTACTATTACTCTTACGATCGTATCCCACAGAGAGACTCTATCGTGTTAACCACGAAAATGATTACTCTGACTTCAAGGAGATTGTGGCTGGAGTCCCACGAGGAAGTGTTCTTGGCCTACTTCTATATGTACTGTACACGCGTGATATCCCGTACGAAAGAAACTGCATCGTCACCACGTTTGCGGACGATACGGTGATATTGACAACGGGCGATTCTATTGAAGCAGAAACTGGAAAACTGCAACATGCTATTAATAAAGTCCACGCTTGGACGAATTCTCGGCGTATTGTGCTGAACGAAAGCAATTCTACTTACGTCAACTTTACCTACAAAAAAGTGGATAGATTGCCTGTTTATCTAAACTCGGCTAAAACACCGTACGCGAACGAAGCAAAATATCTAGGAATGACTCTAGATGTTAAGCTTAAATGGAAATCGCACGTAAAAAAGAAATGCGAAGAGCTCGAAACAAATACCAACAAATGTACTGGCAACTCGGAAAACATTCGAAGTTGAGCCTACATAACAAACTGCTTATCTATAAGCAAGTGCTAAAGCCAGTGTGGACGTATGGTATACAATTATGGGGTTGTACCAGGAAAAGCAATGGAAACATCATACAAACTTTTGAAAATAAAGTTCTTAGAACGATCGCTAACGCACAGTGGTATGTACGTAACGAAGATATTCATCGAGATCTGGGAGTTCCCAGCGTCGTCGAAGAGATAACAAAATTTGCGCGTAAGCACAAAAATCTTGTTCACGACCATTGTAAACGTACCGTCATTCAACTACTTGACGCGAACAATTCAATTCGTTATCTGCAAAGGACAAAACATTTTGACCTCGCGTCATAGTATATGCCGGTTGTAAGAAACGCAGGAACTTTCATTGGAATTTAACCTGTCTAAAGTTCTACATTTCTTTTAAATTATACCTATACGAACAGTTTTTTTTTAAAAATCACGGGTCTCGTAAGCGAAAATAAAACTGCTGGGTAAGCGTCGGCTTAGTTGTAAAATAATATTAATTTTGAAGAGAGGTGTTTTTTTTTTAGTGAGTAAAAATCTCGTACTTCCATAAGCACGCGCGGTCGGGCATTATGGTGTCTTTAGAAGATTTTTCACCTGCGTTCAGCAAAAAAAAAAATTCATTAGGTTTCTTTTTCTTTGAGGAACATGTTTACACACAGTGCGGGCGTTGGAAAGGATAGATAGAGAGAGAGAAAGATTTTGGTGTAGTGGTTTTCAAGCTCAGTTGCTTATGCTTCAGAGAAACTCTGGGCGTGGCGTCCAGATAACTGGGGAGAATTTTGTTATTTTCTGTCTTTGCTTCTGATTCACAGTATTTTTTTTTACAACCGATGTTATGGGCGAACTTTCATTGGAAATAAATATTAAATTGATGGCAGGGGGGGGTTATAGTTATATAGTTATAGTTATAGCCCATCAAAGCGGGTGACCTCTTATTTGGAGGTGTAATCACTTTAAACGCTATAACTTCTAAACTATTATAGGTACAAAAATGTTTTTATACTTTTTGGAAAGACAATTTAGTAGCGCATACAAGTTTTAAACACATTGGATACAGCTGCGCAGCTACAAAATTGTTATGGCTCCTTAAACTCAAATAATGAAAATTTTTTGTTCCATTTTTTGTCAAAATTTTTACTCAATATTTTTTTCTTTTTTTCCAGAAAATGTTTATCCATAAAAAATTTCCTTAAAATTATGTTAAGCATCTTTTTTACGTACGATTAACAGAAGTTATATAAAAATATTAAAATATTAAGTAAACATTTTGAGAAAAATGCATTTTAGGTGAAAAAATGTTTGTCGAAGTCTCCGAAATCCCTCCCTATAAAAATAATTCTCAGGTCTTAGCCTACGTTCACACGGAGATATTTTACCCGTATACCATATTAGTGATTTTCTCCAATATATCAGTGGCCGTGCGTATTGTATGAATTCGAGATTGTTATTTTCCCGTACTTGTCACTACGATTCAAGGAATCTCGCCTTCATTTTATAGAATAAGTGACGCTGTGGCGCTTATGTTTATATTGTGTCGCTCACACGAATAAAGTTTTTTCTCCTATTCGTTTAGTCGGTGCCTTGGTAGTTGTGCGCCGGTCTTGTGGAGTCAAGATGTATACGTAAAAAATTGAAAGGGAAAATGCGTCGTGTGAAATGTGTCTCGTATTCGATATCCCGTATACGAGAAATATCGAACCGAATAAGCGTCGTGTGAACCAGGCCTTATGGACAACACAGTGAGAAACTTTTTTACATCAATCCACTTATTTAACTTAACTTTTCATCATTTAGAGTATTAAAAAAATTGCTGTTGATTTTATAATAAGCAGCCTGTTTTGAAAAGCGTCGTGATAGTACATTACTTATGTATGTATTGTACATACATACATAGCTTCGAATTGGACATTGTGCGAAATAGCGATATATCGATATTTTTTGGTTACATTTTTTCCTAATTCGATGTTGGAGCAGTAAACATTGACACGAACAATAACTCGATGTTCTCAAAGCGATGTTGCAACCCTTAAGCAAACCTGCATAATTTGTATCAATCCTTGTTAAATACGGCAAACTCAACTAGTGCATCGTAAATTGTGGTATACTAATTGGCCTCTTCGTTGAAAAGTACTTTGAATTCGACACGTGTATTATACTACATATAGACGACATACCCACATATCCTCCTCGTACACATTTCAACATCGGTACACACCGGAAATGTCACATCTTTTATAACCGGAATTTTCGGGTTCAATTATTTAAATTTATTTATTTTTTTGTCCCTCCACAATAACATGGTACAATATGTACCAGTTTTTATGAACTATGATTCCCCATGGTAACAGATGCGACGCAATCCGCTGTCGATTTCTCTTTATTTTTGTTTTATATTTCAAAACGAAACGTATATATTATGTGTTTTCAAAAACGTAGAGAAAAATATCTGCACATGCTATACAATGCATATTGTCGTTAGCTTCAATGGACCCCATTCCAAGCGGTGGCATCCTATTTCATTGCATTCAATGCAGACTCAAGGTTCAGAAAATTGAAAACGTAGAGTGAATCCGCAAGAGAAATTGCATACACCACATTATCTTCGTTTTCAACTTTTCCTATCCACAAGCCACCCCAATGGACAGTCCTCCTTGCAAACTGTAACAAACACTGAAATGGGATGAAATCGTCCCTTTAATGGACTTTCTAGTTTGTGAGTATTATCTCTTCAAAAGTTGAAATTAGTTCAGCGATAAAGCCTAAAGAAACATCATTGTTTTCACTCATTTAGGTAAGGTACTGTATTAATGTCCTTCCATCAGGACTTCAAAAATGTATCAAGTTTCGAGTGGGAGAAAAAGAATTTTTAATCAAAACTGGCAAAATAAGAGTCATTGTTTTAGTTTGTTATTCTATGGCAAGCAAGTTTTGTGGCTAAAAATTCTATTGTATTGTAAATTAAAATATGACAATTCGTTGAATGCTTAAGTGCGGTTTGGGGGAATACTCAGCCCATACGGTTTTGTGCAGATATGAATAGCGGAGCAGAGATATGAAGTGCTTTCAATTTGACTGTTTACATGACTAGAACTGTAGTCGTTCAGACACCAACCAGGAGACTTATGAAGCAGAAGTCACACAACTGTGCGGTATTTGTGGGTTCCTGTAATGATGGGAGTAGTTGGCATCATTTATGGCCAACCGGACTAATCTAATAAAACAAAAGATAGTTACATCACGTACTGGTCTTATGGTTGTAACTTTTCTGCAAATATGTAACATATCCTGCCATAAATGTTCATGTCGAATGGAGAAAGGAGTTGGAGAATTCCAACATTTTCTCGTTTGGTTGATCAGGTTCGTGATGTAACAATGTGTTGGTAAATGAGGTTTTTGTTTGTAGTAGCACTTATTCGTATATTCCTTACTGGAATTTATTATAATAATGAAGCTGTAACCGAAGCTGGAATTAGCTGTAGCTGAAGCTGAAGCTTCCAGAAGTTAAAATGCCACAGCGGTGTTTGGACTTTTTTGTTTAAATATTATGTTTAAGAAAACGACATATGATATGACCAGTTCATCTTTAATGTATTAGTAATAATTATTTGTTCGAAATCTATGTCGTCACCCAAGTTTTTATCTGCTACTTGTACATTTTTGGCGATTTTGGGTTAGAATAGGCACCGCATTTTTTTTTTATAATTTGCGTGCACTCATGGGGTTATGAATTTTCTTATCATGTTTACACACAGTGCGGGCGTTGGAAAGGATAAATTGATAGAGAGAGAGCGAGAGAGAGAGAGAGAGAGAGAGAGAGAGCGAGAGAGAGAGAGAGAGAGCGAGAGAGAGAGAGAGAGGGAGAGAGAGAGGGAGAGAGAGAGATTTGGTGTAGTGGTTTAAAGCTCAGTTGCTTATGCTGAGGAAATTTTCGTTATTTTTTGTCTTTTGCTTCTGATTATCAGTATTTTCGGGACCACCGACATCATAGGCATATCCATAATCCAACAGAGCGAACAATTTTTCCAGCCATTCCCAAGTCACTGCCAATGTTATGCCTTCACAGTAGTGTTCACACAAGCTTTTGCAATTGATCGGACTAACTTTATATATTTTATGAGAAATAAATACAGTTAACAAAACAAAAGCAATTCATACAAAATTAAGAAAAGTCCAGATTTTTGTAGAAAAACGATTTTTTTTAAACATGTATAAAAAGCGGACAAAACAATAAGACCACTATACAAAATGCTGGGAATTCATAATTAATTTGTGATTTTCTTTTAACATTTTTAGTATTTAATGAAATTCCCTTTGTTTTTAATCACTCCACGGACTCTTCTCGGCATGCACTCGACCAGTGTGCGACAAGTGCTTGTCGGTATGGCGTACTAAGCTGTTCGGAGTCTGCTCCACAACTCTTCTTTATTTCAAGGCTTTTCGGTTCCAATAGACTTTTTCACGATTGCCGACAAATTTTCCAGGGGATTGAGGTCTGGAGATTGGGAGGGCCAGATCATAGGATCGATATTTTGCTCTTTCAGCCACCGTTTTACTTTACCCGCCGTATTCTTCGGGTCATTATCGTGCATAAACTGCCACTTTAGTGGCATTTCCCACTCAGCATACGGGAGCATGACCTCTTCCAATATTTTGGCGTACAAATGCTGGTCCATAGTGTCTTTTATCCAAAATAGTGGACCTACGCCACTTTTTTTCGTTTTCTGGGCCTATCCATTCCAGATGTTGTTTTACGAATTGGATACGATTCCTTCGGTGTCTTTTAGAAAGAAGTGGTACCTTCTTGGGACTTCTTCCGAAGAGATGTTGTTCTTCTAGTCTCCTTCGGACTGTTCTAGGACAGACTGGTAAGTTCAGTTCATGTTTAATGTCTGCAGCTGACTTAAACAGGTCTTTTTTGGATATACGTTTGATTTCGGCGTCATCTTTTCGGCGTTTTTCGTGGCCGACCTGTTGGTGCGTTGGATTTTGGGGCCTGTAAGGCATTAAAAACAAAGGTTTTTGTTCTCCCAATAAGTTTGGCCACCTCTCGCTGTGTTTTTCCTTCCTATGTAAGCTTTCGAATCACATCTCTTTCGGTTGAGGAGCACTGCTGACATATTGCCTGTTTCCGTAAATAATTTTATACATCTAATACAGTTTTTTTTTTTTTTTTTTAATACTTACAGTAGTATACTTGAAAAATGAAATCAAATCTAATTCCTCGTTACCAAAAAAATAGGCACAAGTAACCTGGTCTTATTGTTTTGTCCGCACGTCGTGGCAGTTCCTTCACGTTTGTTTACGTTTTGCCATCATATGATCATGTTTACGCATTATCTTTTTTTACTTGAAAGAGAGTACCGTTACCAACGACAAAAAAGATAACGACAGACTGTTACAGCCAATTTCATTTTAATGAGAAAGGGATAATTGTTTGGGGTTTTTAATACTGGTCTTATTGTTTTGTCCATAACTGTAAATGTTTTCTGACATCAGGATTTGAACCATGAACTGTAGAATATCTTGGTCTAAATTATGGATGGATGCAGATTAAAAGAACTAACTACAATTCACGAGTTTATTTCACAAAAGGGTTGTAAAGGAATGACATTAGTATGTAAAGTTACAAAGGGTAAAGTTGTATACAATGGAATATAAGATTTATATAACTCAAGTACAGATGGCATTTTAAGTGTTGTTACTATGTAATATAAGTTATTATTTAATATGAACCATTAGTGTGGCAATTGACGACGTTACCACTACACCATTGACAGCCCCAAATGGGACGATTCACTTCAAATTTTTCTATCTTGATTACTACGAGGGCAAGGTGAAAAGTTCTCGGCCTGGCGCAGAGATAGCGTTCCAATCAGTAAAATATATGTTTCCTGCCTGGTTGCACTTGTCATTAGTTCGTATGACAAGTTTCAATTTGTTCTCTCAAGTAGTTTGTTTACACGAATTTTTGCAGTAGACGTCTTGCGTGTTTTTCGTTAAAATGGATAAACTTGAATATCGTGCGGTCATAAAATTCTTCGTTTTGGATGGGTTCCAAGGAAATTCATCCAAAGTTGACAAAAGTTTACGGGGACTCTGCTCCTTTCATGTCAACCGTTAAAAAGTGGACAGCTGAATTTAAACGTGGTCGCACGTCCCTCGAAGATGACCCACGTGAAGGACGGCCAAAAACCGCAACCACACCCGAAACCATGAAAAAGTGATTACCTTGAGAAAGGCAGAACAATTACAGGCGAATATTACTCCAACCTTCTTGACCAGCTGGATGACAAAATTGGCGAGAAGAGGTTTGGCTTGAAGAGGACAATGCACCTGCACACAAGTGTGCGATGGCGATGGGAAAACTGCGCGATTTGGGGTACGATTTGCTCGGCCATCCCCCCTATTCACCTCATTTGGCACCATCAGACTTTCATCTGTTCCCAAACTTGAAGAAATTTGTTTCTGGGAAGCGCTTCGCATCCAATGCAGAAGTTGAGAGGGCCGTAGATGAATATTTTCACAGCCTTCCAGACTCTCACTTCCGAGAAGGAATACTGATGTTGGAAAAACGCTGGAGTAAGTGTGTTAAAGTCAAGGGAGATTATGCAGAAAAAATAAGTCATTTTTTAACTGAAAATCGCAGTCTTTCATTGTCAGGCCAAGAACTTTTCACCTTGCCCTCGTAACCTTATATATAAGAAAAGATCCGAAAAAAACCGAGCATACCAAATTATATTCAGACTATTCAACACCTTCAAGTTATACCCTTCCGTAGTGAAAGTATTGTACTTGTATGTAGAATGGTAAGAAAAAAATATTTTTTTTGTTGAAAATCTTCCAAAAATAATAATCACGATGAGCGCTGTGCTAGCCACAACAAACAAAATAAAAACCGAAAATGAAAAACAAAAAAAAAATATATTCATTCTCCCATAACTCATTGCAACTCTGGGTACCTACATAATAAAGAACAACCCCCAAATTGGGTAACAAATTTCGCTTACCAGAAAAGTATTGGCATCGAGCCAGAACTTTTTGCACTAAAAACTTTCACCAACCCATCGTATCCGTTATAATCGTCATTAGTGAGTATCGCTGTATTACCTCACCAGAAGGATGATTCTCATCCCTCACTATCACCAATGCCGTACAGTATAGAAAACCAAAGGCGGAATGAATTAGCATCGTTGCAGCTGTTTGATAATTTTTAGGTTACTTGATTTCTGGGTCATTCATCATCATGGGAGGAAATCAGAGAGGATGTCGTGTCGACTGGAGATAGAGAAAATATGCAATTAAACTTTTCAATCATTTTCGTGCCCAAAAACAAATGGTATTGTCTCTCTGACAGACTGTAAGGAGTATGATAGTCTCACCAGCTCATTTGGGGGTTTCATTACAACATTAAGCACATGGAAGTCCTTCACTTCCGAATGATTTGTCTGTTCCGTCTGAAAGCTAATCAACGAATCTCCAATTGAGACTGAAATTGCCAGATAATATAATACCGGGAAAGATAGATGCGAAAAGATAATTGGGAAATGTCATCTGCATATGTTCGGGCTATTGGTAACAAATTGGATTACCAAATGGCAAAAATTGCTTTCATTTTGCTGTCATTCACAAGACGAAGTTTTAGTTGGGAATATAAGAACTCGAAAAGAAAAAAACTCAGTTTTAAGGATGTTAGTGGGATACTTTCTCAAAACAGAAGAAGGAACACATTGAAAGGAAGTCGCAAGCAATTTGCTATTTTATAAATGATTGTCTTTTAGAGCGTACCTACATACATATATATAGCTTCCGCCTGTCAGGTAAGTCATTTTGTTTTCAAACTAATTGAACTGAATTTGACAACTTTTGAAGATATCAACATGAGATTACGGTTAGTATAAAGGACTATACTTAACTACACCTGCTGCGATTATCCCAGTTGTGGTTATTCCTTCTAAGAAGATTTTTGGTTTGAAAATATTTTACAAATAAGAAAGGACGACTATAGTTTTTTAAAATTAGTTATTCTAATAAAGGGTGGACAACTTAAATTGAAGACAATTATGAAAGTAACGGTCATTACACCCTTTTAACTGAAAGTTGAGGTATAAATGGTTTTGTACTAACATGTCGATTTCAAAGAATCTCATCAAATGCAGGTCAATCATAGATAAACAGAATCTGTAATATGGTGATTTGAAGTAAGGTACAGCCAAGGACTCGTAGAAGTAGAAGTAGTAGCTATCGAACTAGAACTACTATATGTTTGTGAACGTGAGGTCTCTCCCTGACTCCGGTCGAGAAGCTGCCCATAATTCCTCCATCTTGTACAGGAGTTCATGCGATAACGGTTCGATATCTTGGGACTGAGCGATATGTGATGTCTTATTTTACTCTGAAAAATTAGTCGAAGCTTTTAACATGGGAGTACTCAACTTAATGGCGGATTTCAATACCAAGGTAAACAATGACAATACGCCAAACAACAACGGTGAGCACTTAAGAATTTTGCTAATTGCAACATTCGTCTTGTCATCCAAGTTAAATTGATTGTCCATAGCACCTGACGTAGGATCAGTTGCAAACAACCAGATTGACCATTTGACGTTCAGAAAATGTTTTAGGGGCTACTTTTAGGCATTACATATAAGCGCGGAGCTGACACCGGAATAGCACCTGATTAGAATTTTATGCCTTCCCAGGTCCAATACAGACAGTTTTCCCATAATGCGCCAGCAATCTAAATACCGGAATAATGAGCAGCTCAGTTTGACCGACCAAGATCGACCAAACTATATACAGGGTGTCCGCCGGGAAGGTATACTACTTTGTTTGTTTATATTTTTTGATTAAATGAAAGAGAATGGATCTAATATTGATAAATGTTTCATTTAATGTCGGCAATTATGTATGGAATACAATATCAGGTAAATGTCCGCCTCTACTAGTCTCACAAATGCGAGCCCTTTTGAGCACATTTTTCATTACATTCTCACACATTTCACACGGTATTTCATTAATTTCATCACGAATATTTTGTTTGAGTTGCTCAAGCGTTTCTGGTTTGTTTGCATAAACCTCGCTTTTCAGATATCCCCACAAAAAGAAGTCAGGAGCAGTCAAATCAGGCGACCGTGGAGGCCAATCAACATCACCATTTTTTGAGATAACTTGTTGTGGAAAGAGGTCTCGCAGTAATTCCATTGTAATCCTGGCTGTATGCGATGTGGCACCGTCTTGTTGATACCACATGTTAATCAAGCCCAAAGCATGCAGTTGTGGTGTTAAAAAGTTTTCAATCATATCACGATATCGCTCCCCATTCACAGTTACCGTTACGCCGTTTTCATTTTCAAAGAAGTAAGGTCCAATGATTCCTCCTGACCAAATTGCACACCAGACTGTTACTTGGGCTTGGACCTATCACCTACAGACCCTCTTTCTTCGAAATCATTCACTACACGATAAATAGTGCGTTTTGTTGTCACGTTGTTTCTCCCAAAAATTTCACGTAACTTTCTCATCGTCACAGTAATCGATGATTGATTTTGATAAAATGTTTTAACGATTAAAACACGTTGGTTTATCGAATATTTTTCCGTAATAAATTTTCCACGTGTCTACTTCACGACTGCCAAATATGAACTGTCAAGACTAATGTTTACCAAAATGGCGGCAAAACAAAGTAGTATACGTTCCCGGCGGACACCCTGTACAATAGCTACCGGTAATGAACTCGAAACGGATCGAAGAGCGTATTTCAATTAAAGATAAAAGTTATTCTTGAATTCTAGACGAAGACTGGACAAGTTCTTAAAGATGTTATATTGGTTGGTCCAATTGTCACGGTTTCTTTTAGAAACCGTTTTGATTTTACAAAGACAAAGCAAAACTGTTTCTCTACTTTGCTCTACTTACATTATAGTAGCTACCACCAAGGCTTTTATCTCCATTGAAAGGACGAAAAGTACTTATTGGTATGAAAGAATTGCGGCAAAAATAGCAACGAGTGATCCTCGGGATCGGATAAGATTCTCGCTATTTATTAACATACAGTGCGGAGATCGTGTGTCTTACTCTGTTTCATTATGATGTACTTTCGCATGATTTCCATCTTTTTAGGGCTTTCCTCTATTAACATCGAATTGTTAAAATGATTATACATAAGTCCAAAGTATTCGTTATTATATATATACATATACGAGTATGTACATATATAACAACAGATCTTTTTAAAATGTTGAATCAGTTGTGGTTTGTTTCCCTTGCGGTCCTGCCTGAAAAATATAAAATTGTATGAGGCGGATGTACCAGTATATGTATATCTATAAGATATGAGATAAAGTTTTATAAATGTTCTTTATAACACAATTTACTCACGAACTAAAATCATCAAATATTCTTCAAACTCGTTTTGTTTGGTTAGCTTGGTATGTAATTGCTGACAACATGGCAAAAACTATTGTGTAATAGAGTTCTAAAAAAAACTTAAGCTTTTTTTTGCTACGCATGAGGTTCCAAGTTCGAATCCCAGAAAATACCAAAAAGTTTTTTCACGGTCCCACCTCTCGCGAGCGTCTGACAAACATCCGAGAGTATTGTTGTCACGAAAAAGCTTCTCAAATCGCCGTTCGGATTCGGCATTAAACTGTAGGTCTCTTCCATTCGTATGAAAAATATAACGCACACAACATGAGTGGTTGCGAGAAGCTAGGCCCCGGCACTTTAAAGAGCTGTTGCGCCAAATATACATAATATATTTTTTTTGATTTTATCTATTCTGCTTGTTTGTGAGTTTTTGATAAACTCCGAAAACTTATACGTAAAGTATGGTTTGAAGGGAGGAAGGTTATGTGCCTAGTACGATTACTTTACTATAGGTGGCGCTGAACAACAATTTCGATAAAATTACAAAAGAGGCATAAAATGACAACCAACATTACAATGGCATTTCCCACCACATGATATCATAAATTAAATATTCAACTTTAATAATCGTTCAATAAAAAAAACATACATACGAAAAAAAAACAAGTTTGTTTTGAAGGGAAGTTTTTTAGTGGGTAAGAATCCCACGCTACTATGAGCACGCGCTGGCGATTCTCATAGTGTCTTGTTGAAGATTTTCACCTACCCTTGGGAAAAAAAAACATCTGTTTCATTTCATTATATGGCGTTGCAGTGCACACAGGGTAATTCATAAAAAAATTGTAAAGTAAAATGCTTTATCTGCAAGGCCTAAGGGTTCGTCTGCAGAAGAATGTTTAATTTTTTAGATAATTTTGAGTTCCGTAACATTGGTATCCTTTACTTACTTTTAATTTAAATTTACATTTAATTTAATTAAGTTTCTAGGTAGGTAGGTAGGTATGCAAGTTTGAATAAAATTGCTTAGCTCTTTTTATCAACACAGTTTTAGACAAGTTACTGAATTCAGAATCTCTTATGGAGATGACAGAGCAGTTCAACATTCACCTATGCTGGGTGCCGGGCCATAGAGACATTCCAGGTAACTGCAGGGCTGACGACCTCGCCAGACAGGGTACCACTCTAAGGATTTTGGCTGAAAGGCAAGCCCTGGGTATGCCCCTCGCTACATGTAAGTATCTACTAAAGCTGAACGTTATTAGCGCGACCAACCTTATATGGGGAAACGGCTCAACGTGTCACATTTCGAGACAGATCTGGCCTAAGCTGGATCAAAAACGTAGTGCCGATCTGATCAAGTTAAAGCGTACACAAATCAGCTGCGTTGTCGGTGTTCTCACTGGACACTGTCTTATAGGCCAGCACGCCAAAAGACTTGGCCTCTTCTCCAATGACTTCTGCAGAAGCTGTAGGGACGAGGAGGAGGAGGAAACCATCCTTCACCTCCTATGCACATGTCCAGCCCTGTCGCATAAAAGAATGCTCCATCTAGGGTCCCCCTTCCTTGACGACCTCTGCGATCTGGCGTCCTTGGACGTCATGAGCATCCATCGCTTTGTCAAAAGCTTCGGTTGGTTTTGTTAGTCCCTGAGTGGCCTAATGGTTTGATCCTGGTATCACAAAAGACCTTCGCTGGTCTAAGTGTGTCTACACTCTCGTGTGGACAGCCAACATAACCTAACCTAACCTACTGAATTCAGAATTCAATGGGAAGTTTTCTTCTTGTGTTGGCGGTTTGCTGGGTAGGGACTTTGAATGTGCCGTCATCATGGAAGTTTGATATTACTTCCAGTTTATGTAGCTGGATTATATTAAGGTGTTACACCATAAAAAATTGTTGTTGTTTTTTACGCAAGATTGAACTATACATTTTTTTATTTTATCATCACTAAATACAAGAAGTATACATTTTTGAATACATTTACATGAAAAACTATTAGAAAATATTTCAAAATGGCATATTTCAAATGACACTGTATTTCGATAACTACTTAACCGATTTTAATGAAATTTAGACCATACATTTTTATACTATTATATATGATGCAACGTAGGCTTTTTTAAATTGTATGCCTTGTACATTTTTTTTTTTATTTTTTAAGTTGAAATTTTGAAATTAAAAAAGGAAAACGAAGTTAAAAAAAAGTGGACTGGAATGGAATGGAAAAATGGGAAAAAAATTCTACGCTACATCATAGATATGTAATAATATAAGGAAGATATGGGCTAAATTTAATTTAAATCGGTTGAATACGTATAGTTATCGAGATATAGTGTCTACAGTTCGAAGAAGTTCGTTTCTAGAAAAACGCAAAAGAAAGTAACGAGCTTCAACTACATGATTGCACAGTACAACTCAGTGGCAAGGTTAAACTCTTAAAATATTTTTAAAAGTATAATTAATAATTAAAAAAAAATTTCAATTTTTCGAAAATCTAGGGATGGTGTTACTTATATCCTTAAGAACCTTTATATCGTTGCCGATGTGTCGCCTTTTGTCGTAGTGTTGTCTTAATTTGGCCGGGTATACAATTTTTGGTAGTTCGCGTTCGCTTTTTCCCACGCAAGTTTTTTTTTTTTTTTTTTTTTCCGAGGGTTGGTAAAAAATCTTCCATAGACACTATGAGAATAGCAAGCGCGTGCTCATAGTAGTGTCAGATTCTTACTGACTAAAAACACCACCCTTCGATATAAATTTGTTAGATATCGCAACTAAGTAATAACTTATCAAGCAATTTTTCTATCACGAAATAAAAACGTTTGGCAAGTTACTTTCCACTGAAAGATCCTGCATGTTCCGCAATCTAGACGCAGTTTATCATTATCTCGCCAACTCGAAGGGTTTCGTCCTTTGTAGTCGGCGGAATAAATTGCTCTCATCCAATATTTGTAGGACTGTATTGTTGACATGTCCGATTAGTCGGTTTCTATGCTTTCTCGCGAAGCTTATAGTTTCAGCTTCGATTGTCGGAATTCCGAGATCCCTGTGGATATCGTCGTTTCTAATATACCACTGTGCTTGGACAATCTCTCTTAGCACTTTATTTTGAAAAGTTTGTAAAATATTGGCATTTGTTTTCTTGGTACAACCCCAAAGTTGTATACCGTAGGTCCACACCGGCTTTAGCACTTGCTTGTATAAAACCAGTTTGTTCTCAGTACTGAGCTGGGAATGTTCTCCGAGTAACCAGTACATTTCTCTATTTTTGATTTCCAGTTCTTTTCGTTTCATTTTCACGTGCGAATTCCATTTCAGTCTTGCGTCGAGTGTCATTCCCAGGTATTTGGCCTTGTTTGCAAAAGGTATTCGGGCCGAGTTTAGGAAAATTGTCAAGTTATTAGTTTTCTTGTAAGTGAAATTCACGTGAACAGATTTAGATTCGTTGAAGGCAATCCGCCAGTCCCTCGTCCATTCATTTACTTTATTTAGCGCGTTTTGTAGTTTTTCAGTCGTTTCTTCGATTGTTTCACCTACTGCTAGGATAGCAGTGTCATCGGCAAACGTAGCAAGGATAGTGCCATCGTCTTTTGGTATATCTCGAGTATATAACAGATAGAGAAGCGGCCCAAGAACGCTTCCTTGTGGTACGCCAGCCGAAATTTCTTTGAACTGCGAGTATTCGTTTCCATGTCTAACACGAAAGAGTCTATTCCCCAGATATGATTCTAGAATATCGTATAAGCACACAGGAAGAACTTGTCGTAGTTTGGATTTCAAGCCATCATGCCACACCTTATCAAAGGCCTGCGAGACGTCAAGAAATACGCTTGAGCAAATCTTTTTTTTCTTCAAATGCTTTCACGATTACGTCAGTAATTCTATGCACCTGGTCAATCGTCGAATGCTTACTTCTGAACCCAAACTGGTGGTCAGGGATAAGATTATTTTCTTCTATAACCGGTTGGAGACGCTTTAGTAATATCCTCTCGAAAATTTTGGATATGACTCGAAGAAGCGAAATTGGTCTATACGATTTTACTTCATTTGGCGGTTTTCCTGGTTTTAAGACCATTATTACTTCCGCAACTTTCCATTGGCTCGGAACGTGTTTTAATCTGAGCGCAGCATTTACATTATAGAAAAGCTTAATCAAGGCTTTTCTAGGTAAAACTTTGAGAATTTCTCCGGTGATTAAATCATAACCAGGAGCTTTCCTAGGTTTTAGAATCTCGATCTCATTTTTGAGTTCCCGAAGCGTTGCACTTGTGAGTGTTAAATTGCCAGATGGTAAATCCGGCCTATTGATGTTATCGTAAACTACTCGACTATCGTACGGTTTAAAGGTTTCTTCCAGGTGGGCCGCAAAGACGTCCGCTTTTTCTTTATCTTCCCTTGCCCATTCCTTTTGATTCAATTTAATTAGCGGCGCAGGGACTTTGGGCCTTTTGGTGCCTTTTATGGCTTTCCAAAGTGAATAATTGGAATCTTTTTTCGCTGTTAAACTTTCAAGGTAAGAGCCTATTGCGCGATTCTTAAAATCCTTAATAGTTTTCTTCAACGAATTGCACAGACGATTCAAGTGTGCTTTATGCTGCGGAGCACGACTCTGTTGCCATTTTTTACGCGCAAGTATGCCGTACCTTAAATGGGATTCCAAAAATCCAAGCAAGCATTTCCTAAAATATCTGCTGTGCAGTGAAACTTAAGATGGAATAGAAGGTATGCACTCTGCCGTAATTTCATTGTTAGCGCATTGATGTGATTACTCCTTTTCATATTACAGTCCACGGTAATACCTAGTTACGTATACGTGGATACATTTTGGATTAAAGCTGTGCCGCCATCATCATTTTGAAGACGAAGATGATCTCCAGCTGTATGCAAATATTGGGATTCGTGCATTTTTATTTTTATGTTGTACTTCAAGATGTGCGATGCACAATTTTTTTTTCAGCATTTATAACGAGTCCGTGATTATAGGACCATGCTGTTACTGCGTTAAAGACAATGTTTTCTCTGCTAGCTGTTGTTTAAGTACTGCAACAATTATTTTAATAATAAAACAAAGAGAAGAGGTCCTAATTTCGATCCTTGTGGGACCCTTAACGCACTTTCCTATTCTTCGCTATATTCATCCATGATTTTGACTGATTGATTTGATTTTCTGTTCTTCAGGCAGCTTTCAAACTATTTCAGAATAAGTCCTCTTGCGCGGACTTTCTCTAATTGCCTCAGGATAACTTCATGGCTTAGAGTATCAAAGGCTTTTTTGAAGTCAATTAATAATACTATTGGGTGCTGAGTTTTCTTCAGGCTGCTGTTCAATCTGTTTGTAAATTCCCCAAGCAATCGGTTAATACTTTTATTTTTCCGCAAACCGAAATATGTAGTTTTTTGCCAAAAGATTAATTTTTTTAAGATATGTATAAAGACTCCAATAAACCACTTCTTCCATAACTTTATCTATCGCAGAAAGAATAGGAATCGGCTTATAATTCAATAGCTCAATATTTACGATTGACGATTTTAATCCCATTGGCACTGTTGATTGTTTGGCAATTATCAGAATGGGGCGGGTACCGGCTGATGATTGTCTAATGTAATTACCATGTTGAATCTACAACATCAAAGCGACTAGAAGCAGAAAATCACAGGCAAATTTATTTACCTCAAAAAAACAAATTCTAACAAAATTAGCTCGCGTAATTTCAATAGCATAAGGCCACATCTATGTGTGTTCTTACCTATAGAAAGGTTACGTGTATTTAACTATTGCTCGACCGTTTACTTTCAGAGTTTGATGGCTGCATGTGGAGCGGTACATATTTCATAAGCTAATGAAATGAATTCGGCATTGAATTGATAAGAACCTCCAGTGCTGCTTCAAATATATTGTCCTCTGGACGGCATTTTAAAACGGTAGGTATTCCACGTATTTCCCTGAAAAGCCCAACCGAGCTATCTGCAAACATAGTATGTCCATGGAAATTCAACTGCAGAATTGGCTGGTTCAGATGTCCTACTTCAACTTATTTATGGAATCCATTCCGGAATAAGTAAGCCTAACGCACATTTCAAACGACAGCAGCTTTGTCGTCGTCGCGTCGTGAAAATCATCACCAACACAAACTTCCCTATAATAACCAGAAAACAGCAGCAAGACCAGAGGCATCAGTGCAGGAGTGGCATCCTTCAATATTTCCTTTTAATTGTGGCTCTGGGAATGGAGTGCACCATTGTTTACTGGCTTTTCATTCACTAGCTTAAAATAATGTGAAGGTTCTGTGTCTGATGTTTTAGTTCCGTGTTTTTTTTCGATGTTGTTGCTTGCACAGTGTTCTTTGACAGATTGAACATAAAATCGGATATCAATATATGCAAATGTATGCTCAGCTCAGTTTAAGCCTAGGAGCAACATCCATCCATTCATCGACTGGTTGCGTTCTATGGGGGAGTTGTGACATTCACGAAACAGCACATGAAAATTCTTTTAGCGGACTAGTATTGAGAAGAAAACATTTTTCACTTTAGAACTTCGGATGCATGACTAACACATGCATTGTTTGTTTCAAGGAGTTTCAAGTAGGGCTAATAAACAGGCGTACGCAACAAGTCCATTAGGGGAAAGTTAAGTAGCCGCCTGAAGAGACAGTACTTGGAGTGAGTCCTAATGCGACAATGCTGCTCGCTCGAAGCAATTACTTTTAATGAATATTCGCAGCGCTTCTAGATGTTTCCACACGGAAGTTGCTATAAAAGTTTCCATACCAATTAAATAGAATGGAACTCATAATTCGTTCTCTACAAACAGGATTGCAGTGGGGATTTAAGTAGATAAAAGTAATTAGTATTGTTTTTATTATATGTGCAAATCGGTGGTTATAAGTTTAACTAGTTTATTTCCCTTTTCACGATTTTCGGGAGGGAAATTTAAGGTTTTCAAGCGTGCAGTTTTAAGACGTTGCTTATGCAAAGGAATTGCGTGACTTTGAAAATATGGTATAAAATCTGTTAAAATTAATTTATTGGGGATCTTAATAACAGTCGCCAAATATATTAATTATTTAGGAGTTTTAAAAAGGTTAGTTTAAGTTAGGGAGGCTTATGAAGCTAGGCTATTATAAAACTCTTATCGCTTTTCTACAAACTAAGTAATCTGGGAGTGCCGACAAAAGTCTCTATGAGGAGAATAGAACAGCATTCTGGTCTTGCGAAAAATATGTCTAACTGGTTTGAATCGCTCTCTGTTGTTAAGCAGAGCTGTCTTTTTATGAGTCACCTACTGGCTGACATTTAAAAAGCATGCGGAGGAGAAACTTAAAGCTAATAGGGCAAGAAACTGGAATTGGAAGGACATACTTTAAAAAAGGAACATTGCACTTAGCAGAAAACATAAAATTTACGTAGCGGTAGTGAGGTCTATTATGTGCCACGTGACTCAAGTATGGAGAATTTTTCGATATAAGGAGTAGAACAACTGCTGAGATATTTCGTTAAAAACTATTTTTCGATTACCAGAAAACTCTCCAAAAATTCACATTGAATATGGGTTGTCACCCTTGTATATTTTTACATTAAGACTACATTTCCTGTACATCTTGAAAGTAATGCCGATATCAAATTAACTACTTTTTCATGTAGTTGCAAACAACCTTGTTCGTCGTAAACTACAATTCTTCAGGGAATCGCTTGGATTATGCAGCGAACATGATCTCTTGTGAAGATAATGCAGCATCTTGGAGAGAAAACCCACACGAGCTGCTCATAAAAATAGAGCTATCAACGAGTGAAGACTTCAAAGCTAAAGCGCAGCAAAGCCAAACGCGACATACTCGTACATACCGAATGCTACAACACAACCTACCGGAGAAAAATTATTTCAACGACCACAACATTGTAGATACAATCTCCACAATTTTTAAAGCGAGCTTCTACATTTAAACTACAAGCCAAATAGCTCCGAATACAACGCGGAATGGATAATCTGCGAGCTAAGGAATATATTCATCGCTTAATCGGAATATTAGCTGTCCTAAAGGAAATAAGAAGAGCGCATTGGAAAGAAAACGAGTTACCGAGAAACCGGGTTAATTCAATACCAGATGGTCAATGCTGACGAATTCTATACAGCCATTTAAAGATTCCCCTAAAGTACCCCAACAGATTAAATGAAATTGTATCCTTAAATTAAATTATGTATAGAAAGAAAAGCTCCCCACTTATAACTGAGCTCCCTGAAAATTTGAAATATTTTGTTGTGGATAGGGAAACCCACTTTCTCCGAGTCATTGAAAAACTGTGTTTCTAGGTTTGTGAGATTTAGTTGGATATAAGTTGGATAACAGTTTTATATATTGCTAGCGAACAAATTTAATTGCTTTAAGCTTGTTTCTTATATCTTCTTTTTCTTCTTTCTTTATGTCCTGTATACCCTTGTGGGTCCTAAGGCCTCTACTACGCCTACGCGCCATCGTGTGCGGTTTCTGGCAATGTGTCTGAGTTCTCCCCAACTTTTCCCTAACTGCCGTGCCTCCTTCTCGACTGTTCTGCGCCATGTTCTCCTCGGACCGCCAGGTCTTCTGCCATCCTGAGTTAGAGGGTTCCATTGCATAGCATGGTTCTCTATGGAACTGTCACCCTTTCGGAACGTGTGACCAATCCACTGCCACTTCCGTCGTTGGATGGTTGTGCCTATTGGTTCCTGACCCTTTCTCTCGTAAAGGTGTTCGTTAGAGATACGATTGGGCCAGAAAATCCTTGAGATATTGCGCAGGCACCCATTAACAAACGTTTGCAGCTTTCTGGTGATAGTAGTGGTCACTCTCCACGCGCTGCAACCATATAGCAGCACGGATTCAACGTTGGAGAGGAATAGTCTTATCTTCGTGCTCAAATTGATTGCATTGCTTCGCCATATTTTGGACAACATCCCGAACGCGGACTTTGCTTTGGCGATCCTGTTGGCTATATCCACTTCGGTTCCACCATCGGTCGAGATAATACTCCCAAGATACTGGAAATCCTCTACTCTCTCTACCGGTTGTCCAGCAATGCATATTTGAGCCGATGAGTTTGTTCCAAGGCTGATAATTTTAGTTTTTGCCGTATTAATTTTCAGCCCGACGACGCCTCCGATGCCTCCCTCTCCACATCTGCTGTCATTTGGTGGAGGTCCATAATTCGGTGGGAGAGTAAGCATACATCGTCTGCGTAGTCAAGATGTTTCAGTTGAGATGTAAGAGTCCATCGAATTCCTCCGTTTCCCGTCGACAAAGCTGCATGAAGCACATCGCTAATCACCAATAGAAATAATATTGGTGAAAGGATACAGCCTTGTCTTACCCCACTTTGGATTTCAAATTCCTCAGACAACCTTCCTCTGTGCAGAACGTGACATTTGGAGCCTTCATATGTAGCTTGGATAATAGCAATTAGTTTATCGGGAATACCTCTCCTGCGTAAGGCACGCCAAATAAACTCCCTGTTGACACTATCGAACGCCTTCTCAAAATCGATGAACAGCAGATGCAGTGGCGATCGTTATTCAACATACTGTTCGATGATAGTCCGCAGGGTGTTGATGTGGTCGGCACAGGAGGATTCAGAGCGGAAACCTGCTTGTTCGGCATCGAGTGTGTCTTCGAGATGTTGTTTGATTCGCTCAAGAATGATTTTAGCTATTATCTTAGCTACAGCAGGCAGCACGCAGGTACCCCTCCAGTTTCCGCACTCCATTAGATTTCCTTTCTTAGGAAGCTTAACGAGCATTCCCTTTTTCCACTCGTTAGGAAAGCTCTCAGCTTCCCAAGCTCTCTCTATAAGTGGAAGCAGAAGCTCAGCCGATGTTGCGGGCGCTGCTCGTAAGAGCTCTGCTGGAATACCGTCAAGTCATACCGTCAAGTCATACCGCCTTATTGGTTTTGAGTGCCTTGATCGCGGTAATGATCTCATCTTTACTGGGAGTCGTGGTGCGTATTCGGGAGCTTCTCACCTCTTATTATATACTAACTAGTAATGATCTACAATTTGTGTTGTTGCAATTTCTACGCTTTGGAGACCACCAGATGATCTCTGATTTTGAGACTGTGCCCATCTATAGTAAATATCGTGGAATATATGTTACGGCTGTTAATTTGTCAGTTTTCCAATTAAAGGATACAATCTCCAAGCGAAGTAACACAGGATAACCTGGATAGAAAATCTTTGCATACTGACAGAAGAAAATGAAATGAATTTTAAAATCAAAATATTGTATTTCTTAGAACCGAGGGAGGTCTAGTTTTTTCCTGATCTAACACCAGCCAAAGACCTGGGATACCTTATGCCCTCCTATGATGGACCATCTTTGGCCAGCAATTTCGGTAATATTATTAAAAACTATGAATGTGGTAAGGTGCGTAAGAGTATTAGGGGTGACTGATACAATGGAACCCCTGGCACTGTTATGCAATGTCTAATGTGGCTGAGTAGGGTACTGACTGATGCTATCAAAACTCTGGTACTATAGTAACCAATATAGGGACGGGTTCGTGAAGAAGCTGGAGAGAGTAACTAATACACTCGAACCCTACTTACTATCTTGTTGAAGACAACGATTAATCCCCGAGAGAAAGTAGGGAAGGAAGTGTAAGTATAAGTGTAAGAAATTAGGGAATGAAGTGTACGTAAGCCTAAATATACTTAAGATGCCTACTTTTAGCAGATCAATAATATCTTCAAAGAAGTATTCTCCTCTTCGTTGCAGCATTTGAGAGGACTGCCATTCTTTTGGCATGCCTGCTTAGCAGATAGGGTCCTGTGATTATTCCTACTGTGAGATATATCTTCTGTTTAAAGACAGGAGACTTTTAGTTCTCTTTACGTCCAATAAAGGCCAGATCGATATATACGTAACTAGCTGACCAGCGCTCGCCTTGCTTCGTCCGCATTTTAGTTTACGCTCATACATATTTTTTTTTTTAATATAATTGCTAACTGGATACAATACAGAAAATGTGTAAGCCAATTATAAGTTGCCCAGTAGGAATCTCCATCAGAGCACTCACAAACCCGCCCACAAAATACAAACACAACCCGTCAGACAGTTAGAACTGTCCGCCACCACCCCGCTTCCGTCAACCCAGTCGACTCTGCTCTTAAAGATTTCAAGATTTCAAAGAGACAGCGAAAAGAGAATAAAGAAAAAAAAAAAAAGAATTACCTCCTTTGAGTGCAGATTCGAGATCATGATCAAGAAAAAAATTAATCAAATTCAAAATTTTGCATTTTATATATTATACCGTTAGTGATCAGCTCCTAAAAAGAGAGCTGTTGTGTTGTTTCTATTGCTCGGGCTTCGATAGACAAACGAAGTAAGTTTCGTCGTTTGTATTGGGGCAGCCGGTACTCCTCTGTTGGCTAGTTTATTTGCCTTGCAGTTGCCTGAAATATCTCTGTGTCCGGGGACCCATTGCACAGTAATGTTATATCTATCCGTAACCTCGTTAAGAGATTCGCGTCATTGCTGGCCAACTTAGACCGTATTGTCGGCTCCTCCAGAGCTTTGATTGCTGACTGACTATGTATAGGACAATCGAATTACCATCAGTCGAACGCAAAGAGAGTGTGCGCTGTTTGATATGTACTTCATTGGTCCGGAAGTCGGAGAGCTGCATTAAGCAGCGGTACTGGATGGTGATTATTCTCAAACCCCTACCTTCAGATGTTTTGGATCTAGCCGTGTAGATCTCAATTGCGGTATTATTTAAAATATTTACGTTATACCATGCAGATCTGTCTGGGATAACGGTGTTGTTCCTTTAACTTTGTATGGCGATTCCCGAAGCGCTGTAATCAAGTAAATAAAAAATAAGTATTCTGAGCAAACAGCTCATTTAGGGTATCAGCTCTAGATTTTTGCAGTCGTTTGTTTAAGCTTGTTATATTTTTTAGCCCCCCTGGCAGCTGACCTCCTCGTGGTGGGGGGCGGGCAACGTGACTGGGATGTGCGGATGGGGTAACTTAAATAGTTATTCCCATCCATACAACCCAGTCACGGCTAACAAAGCGCACACCCCATGATGACACGAAGACGACCGGCCTCGGATATTGCCAAGCCTGGTAAGCCAGGGCATCCTTTGGAGCCAGGCCTGAAGGGTGTCAGGATGCGAGCGTCTGGTGGTCGGCTTGTCCCGCTCGGCAGCCGGCCGGGTCAAACCCGAAATGGCTACGAGCTTCCTGTCAATGGTCTCGCGAACCATTACGGGGGTCAAGGGGTGAACGCGCTGTGCACCGATAGGGGCACAGATGGACTCTCTGAGATTCGACAACGGCATCGACTTAGGATAGGCACATGGAACGTCTCATCGCTCACAGGGAAGGATCTTGAGCTTGTTGGGGAGGCTGTTAAAAGTCGACTAGATATAGTTGGCGTCTCTTCAACAAAGCAGAGAGGTTCTAAAACTGTGGACCTTTCGGGTGGGTGGAAGCTCTTCCTGTCAGGAGTCGCACCCTCAATGTCTGCTCGGGCGGGAGTGGGGATACTCACAAGTCCCAGGTTGACAGACAGAGTATTGGAGTGGATACCATTAGGAGGGAGAGTTGCGATCTTAAAGCTCAAGCTTGAAAGATCAACTCTGGCATTGGTGCAGGTGTATGCACCGAACCTTCTGTCAGAGTACGCAGCTTTCTTAGATGAAGTTGATGTTGCCCTTGAAAAGGTTGCAGATATGGATTCTTTTGTCGTGATGGGTGACTTCAATGCTCATGTGGGTGTAGTTGTTATGACATGGGGGAGTGTGATTGGAAGGAACGGTGATCCTGATCAAAACGCGAACGGAGAGAGGTTGGTGGATTTTTGTTGTGAAAATGGCTTATCCATCATGAACACCATCTTTCCACACAAAGACATTCACAAATACACGTGGTACCGTCAGAGTCTTCAGCAGAAGTCGCTGATCGATTTCTTTGTGGTACCATCGTGTTTGAAGAGAATGGTTTGTGATGTTCGCGTATTGAGAGGGGCCGAACTGTCAACTGATCATCACTTAGTGCTGTGCAAATTGTATCTTAGCGAGAGAGTGCCTCCCCTACCAAAGCGTAAACCAAGGATGGTTACACGCATACGATGGGAGAGGTTACAGGACGATGAGATACGGGAGACATTTGCACGGCAAATATCTGAAAGGTTTGAACGAATTCCAACTGTTCCATCAAATGTAGAGGAAGAATGGCAACTGTTTTCAACGGCGGTTATTGCCTCTGCGGGAGATGTTTGTGGAGTGAAGCGGCTTGGTGTGGCGGCTGGTGGTGAGAAAAGAACTGCTTGGTTTAAAACGCCCGGAGTTCAAGAAGCCATCAGAGAGAAGAAGAGAACCTTTAAGGTGTGGATTCACTTGGGGAACTCCGATTCTCGAAATCGGTACACTGAGGCGCGAAGAACTTGCAAATTAGCTGTGAAAACAGCGAAAGAACAGTCTTGGAAGGAGTTTGGCGAGAAATTGGAACGTGACCACAGATCTGCAAATAAGATGTTCTGGCAGACCGTCCGCCGACTCAGAGGAAAAAAGTTGAATATCGTTGAAGGAGTCAAATCCAAAGACGGTAGACTTCTTTCCAATGAGGAGGACATCTTATCAGATGGACCGAGCACTTTTCAGAATTACTCAATCCCGAACAGGGCACCGAAGATGACAGACCTATGGTCGAGAGTTGGGCGGAAAGTAGTCCTACGGTAGAGGAAGTAACTTTGGCGATCAAAGCGCTAAAAGTTGGCAAAGCTGCTGGTGTGGACGAAATTCGGCCAGAAATGCTCAAGGCTTTAGGTAAAGAGGGAGTGCAATGGCTCTCGCGTGTCATTAAAGTGGCCTGGGAATGCGGTGAAACACCTGGTGATTGGCAAATGGGGGTGATAGTTCCTCTTTTTAAAAAAGGAGACAAAAGAGATTGCTCCAACTACAGGGGTATATCTCTTTTAAGTCTCCCTGGAAAAGTCTTCGCTAAGGTGCTAGAAAAGGGTTCCAGAGCTGTGGTTGAGGACAGTTTGGGGGATGAGCAGTGCGCTTTTCGTCCCGGTAGAAGCACAACCGACCAGGTGGTCAGAATGGTTCTTGAGAAAGCCTGGGAATATGCCAAACCTGTCTACACTTGTTTTGTGGATTTGGAAAAAGCATATGATAGGGTTCCTCGAGGCAAACTCTGGAGTGTTCTGCAGGAGTATGGGATTGATGGTTCCCTGTTAAGGGCGATTCAGTCTTTATATACAAACTGTAAAAGCTGTGTTCGGATAAACGGTGTTAAATCAATACCTTTCACTGTGGGCGTTGGACTCCGCCAGGGGTGCGTTTTGTCACCTCTCCTCTTCATTGTATATACGGATTGGATGTTGCAGCGCAGCCGTGGCGGAGAATGTTTCAAAGTGGGAGACCTAAGGATTAGTCATCTGCTCTTTGCGGATGATTTGGTCATCCTTGGGTCCTCTCAAACCGAACTTCAGCGCGCACTCGACAGGTTTGTAGCCGTTTGTGATGATGCTGGAATGAAGATCAACGTGAACAAATCGGAAGTAATGGTCGTTTCCAAAAAACCCATTCAGTGCACTCTGCATGTTAGTTGAGTCCCACTGAAGCAGGTGGAGAAGTTTAAGTACCTCGGGGTTTTATTCACGAGTGATGGGAGGAGCAATGCCGAGTTATCCTGTAGAATTGGTCAGGCTGGATCAATTTTGAGAGAGCTTGGCCAATCTGTTATAAGGAAGGCCGAACTTAGTATTCAAGCTAAGCTATCGGTTTTTAACTTGGTGTATGTTCCAACTCTCACCTATGGTCATGAAATTTGGGTAGTGACCGAAAGAATAAGATCGCGGATATAAGCTGCCGAAATGAGGTTCCTTCGCGGTGTTGTTGGAATAACTCGTAGCGATCGAGTGCGCAATACCAGAGTACGCGAGGCGCTCAACGTTGAAGAGCTACTTCTCCGAACGGAACGATCTATGCTTCGATGGATTGGTCACGTAGTGCGTATGCCCCCAGACCGGCTTCCAAGACGTGCCATGGTTGCCGTGCCATCAGGTAGACGACTTCGCGGAAGGCCCAGAAATAGATGATTGGATCAAGTCCGACATCTCTCTTGGAGCCGCTTAGGGATTCTCCCTGATGAGTTGGAGTCAATGGCGGAGGATCGAGAAGGATGGAGAGTCCACCTGAGCATCCTACCCCCGCGACGCTCATGAAGGATTAGCGGGCCATTGAAAATGAATGAATGAATGAATATTTTTCGCTTAAGTGGAAGGGATCTGCAGTTTTATGCGGTATCTCATGGTGTCTTTGAAGAAGTTTCGTACAATATTTCGCGAGACTGTGGAAAAAAACTTTTCAACCCTTTCTGGGATTCAAACCTTGATACTCTCGGCCAACAACACAACCCACTAACACTATACGCCCATTGGTTAAGACGTTCAAATTTTATAAATAACGCAATCAAGTGGCACTCAAGTGGCACAGTGCTTGATTAGCTAGCACTAGCATTGAAGTTATTGCATCAAAAAAATGCACCTACAATTTTAGTCGAAGGCTACTATAGGTACACTCAAATTTAATCGTTGCATAGATATTTCGACTTTAATTTAAGTTGGCACAGTATTTCGGAGAAAAAAACTACTCATTCTTTTGTATGTATGTATATGGAATAATATTCTTGATATAAAATTCTGATTTACTTTCGCTTCACTTGCCTGAACATATCACCTGAAATAAATAATGCATATTTCCTTGAATAACATTATGTTAGACATCCCTTCTATATTTCTAATAACAAAACTGAATATTGTATCCATTCTGCCATTTTCCTGTACCTATGTTTCTTTCTACGTTATTTTCCTATAATTCAAATCAATAGTTAATTAGACTTGAACTGCCACAAGCACTGTTTGGAGAAAAAAAAAATACTACAAACATCTTTCTATTATAACTGTGACGTACAGTCGTTTCAGTATACTACTAGCCACCAGTGTTATTTAAACGTATCCTTAGTGCAGTAATTATTATTCACAAATCTGCGTTAACTCCAGAAGGCTTAACCAGATGTTGTTCTCCTCTTCTTATACTGCTGGCAGTAATGACGGTTTTTTACCACTCAATCTTATATTAGGGAGGCGCACGATAATACCATTTATTTGTCTGCTGCTAAGTACCATGGTGCCCTCGGTTAAACTAACCACGGTCATAATGACAGACATAACCTTTAGTGTGGGCCCAAGAGGAAGTCAGTACAAGAATAAATTGCATTTTGAGTTCCGTCTTATTTTTTTTTTTTGTTATAATTCATTCGTATTTTGTAAGACACTGCTATCATGTACTCATATAATGTGCTTATTATTAAAATATAATTTAAGACTGTAATGTGGAATTTTAATAAGCGAACTTTAACAAGTTACTAGATAGGGCTAAGAATATTATAGATAGATAAATGTGGCGCATTCCATAACTATTGCATGTTTCCCAATCCTAGTATACCTCTACTAGAATCACTCAACCAGTTCTTTAAGAATTTGAGAATAATTTTTAATTGTCTCTTTAACGATTTCGACTTATGTATCTTTAAAGCTTTGCTTCATTCGGAAAGTGAAGATCGTAATCTCATAAGTATGTTCACTGGACTTCCTTTCTGAATTGCAATTACGATACTACTCTTGGAACCACTTTCATTTTTGGATTAATGGGTGCTATTGATCCTATCCTGATATCTTCTGGACAACCGCATATCAAATGAAAGGGTGATTCCTTCTCCTCTTTATCCATACACCTGCGACAGAAGTCAATGAACAGAATTCCAAGCCTTGCGGCATGCCTGTCTAACTCACAATGACCAGTTAACAACTCAACTACTCGTAGGGTGCCTATCCGTGGTCTGCTGAGAAATAGCAGACTTTTGCTTTCCCTTTGCTTAATTGGAGTGACGCGACGGGATGTCTGCCTCGCATGGTTACACTTGTCAAAATTTCGCCATCTTTAGTGTGAAAACACTTTCAAATATCTCCTTATTTCTCAGGCACAATGTTTTCGCCTATCAACGTATTTTTCTCCGGGAATTTCAGCACATTTGTATTACTATCCTAAGATATTTGGATGCTATTTGGCATTCACTTACTGTAACAATAATAATTTCTTTTTTTACTGCTGAGCATCAGTTTTATTTTCTCTTCTGTTAGTTTGAGACATGTACATACCACCTTGATCAAAAAGTTCCCGGAATAAAAACCGTGTGGCACTCCCATCGTTCCGATTTAAGTTCTGTTTTCTTTGTTAAGTTGGTACATCTGTTGTTGATATTCTCTTTTAATCTTAGCGTCATAGCTTGACATTTGCAAAAGTTACGTAGCCAAGAGTACATCTATCTCTGTGTGTGTTGGCGATTTTTACAATTTTGGAAATGGATTTAAATTTGCAACAACGAACTTGTATTAAATTTTGCGTAAAAAACGGATTTAATGGTGCGCGAACGTTGGAAATGTTGGAAAAGTGTTTCGGCAACGATTCTCTAAAGAAAACGGTCGTTTAACAGTGGCACGAGCGGTTCAAAAGTGGTCGTGAGTCAATCGAAGATGATGAACGCAGTGGCAGACCATCGACATCGAAAACCGACGAAAACATTGATAAAGTAAAAGAAATGTTGGTCAATAACCGCAAATTAACCATCAGAGAGATAGCGGAGGACTTGAACATTGCCTATGGATCCGTCCAAGACACTTTGGTTATTTTGCACCATGATAACGCACCGTCGCACAGTGCCATCATTATTCGTAATTTTTTGACGAGAAATGCAACAAATACCATCCAACAGCCACCGAATTCACCTGATTTGGCTCCCTGTGACTTCTTTCTGTTCAATCGAGTTAAAAAAACCATTACGGGGAACGCGTTTCAGCAGCCGAGAGGAAGTAATGGAAAAATCGCAGGAAGCACTGATGGACATACCGAAAACCGAATATAAAAAATGTTTCGAAGATTGGATCAAGCGCGGCATAAGTGTGTTGCAGTGAATGGGAATTACTTTGAAGGGGACAATATAGATTTAGATGAATAAACTTGTATTTTTAATTTTCTGAATAAATTCCGGGAACTTTTTGAACAATGTGGTATATCAACTAATGTTGCACAATCCGTCTTGTTGCTGAATTGCTCTACCACTTGGAGTAATTAAGTAATCTTAATTATCACAAAATATCGCTTTGGCCTTCATTCTTCTTTATTGAGATGGATCTCTTCTTTTTTAACTAACAATCTTCTTCTTCTTCCTTTTGTCAGCGAGGTTATGATCCGAAAACTAGGGATCACAACCCTCCCACTTCACCGCATTTCTACTGATCCGCCTGTGGGGTTCGCCTATTTGACCTCAGAAAATATCGGCAGGCCTGCCGATTTTGGATCACTCGGTTACTGAGGCCAATGAAATGCCGATGTCGTCGCATTTGTCTGATCCAGGCGTTTATAGGCCTGCCTTTCCTACATCGCGATGTCTTTGGAACGTGCATAGATATTGCCTTTTTAACAGGCTTCAAATGATCTCTTCTTTGAACGTGGCAATACCAGCTGTGCCGGTCGCGCTCTAATTTTCGTACGATGGTTTCCTTGATGTGAAAGCTTCCACGGATCTTCGAACTTCTTATTCGATCAAGCTTGGTCACTCCTGCTGTCATGCGAAGCATCTTCATCTCAGCTGCCGTTAATTTACTCTCATACTTTTTGTACATCGTCCAACATTGTGAACCGTATGTGAGCGCTGGACGTACAACTGCGGTGTAGAGCCTTCCTTTCAACTTAGGGGGCATTTTTCTGTCACAGAAGATAGCGGAATTTTCTCGCCACTTCATCCACCCTACGCTTACACGATGATTGATGTCGTCATCACAAGTTGCTTTGCTATTGATCATAGATCCCAGATATTTGAACTTTTCGCACTTGGGAAGCACTGTTCCATTCAAATAAATGTCTGGAATAGGCCTGAGTGGATCAGAGAACGGGCAGCACAAGTACTCTGTCTTTTTTGAACTAATGCGATACCCATTTCCCTCCAAAACGTCCACCCACACATCAAGTGTTCGTTGCAGGGATGTAGGATCCTCACTTATGATGGCTCCATCGTCAGCAAAGAATAACTGATGTACCTTGGGGTCCATCACTTTACCTTCAAGCAGATAATCAAGGACTGTAATAAAGAGCAAAGGACTTAAAACGCTTCCCTGGTGCACCCCGACTTTGATTCGGAACTCTTCGGTTACTCCAGCGGCGCATCTTACTTTTGTCTTTGCTCCTTCGTACATGTCCATAATCATCTGTACATAGGTTTCTGGAACCCCTCGATGTCTTAGCGCCACCCATATCAGATCTCGTGGTTGTCTGTCGAATGCCTTTTCAAAGTCAACCAATACAATATGCAAATCCCTTAAGGAATCACGATGTTTTTCCATTATGATCCTTATACTTTGGATTGCATCTGTGGTTGATTTACCCGAGACAAACCCGCACTGATCATCAGATAGCCGTATTATTTTTCGCAGTCGGCCACCTAATACCCGCTCAACGATTTTCATGGTGTGTGACATCAGCTTGATCGAACGGTAGTTATCACAGTTTCGCGTATCACCCTTCCCTTTGTGTACAGGGAGAAGGTAACTTTCCCTCCATTCATTCGGCATTGGATCACCTCTCACGAATTTGGAGATGAGAATTCTGAGCCATCTGAACCCGATGTCTCCCATCTTTTTCCAGAACTCAGAGGGTATCTCGTCTGGCCAACCGCTTTTCGTTTTTTGGAGTATTTGACCGCCTCACTAACTTCTTCGACTGTAATGTCGGGTATTTGTTCACAGTTAGGGGTGGCTCTTGGAAAGTATAGCCGGGGAAACTGTTCATTCAAAAGCTCTTCACAATACTGCCGCCACCTCTGCAGAATTTTGTCGTCATCCACAAGAAGCTGGCCATGAGCATTGCTAATGAACTTTGGCGAACGAATCTCCTGAGCATTCTTCCTTCTTTGGGCGGCTATTTTGAAGATAGTGGCGGTCTTGTTCATATTGTGTCTTCGCAGCTCCTGGATAGCCTGGTTTGCATCAGCAACAGGGGAAAATATTTTATCCAGCTCCCGATACAGGCCCTCCGTACTCTCTGCTTGAAGCTGAGCGCACTTCTTCTTCGCTTTTTTCTTGCAGCATCTGTATTCCATTTCGAGGCGAGCTTTTTCGTCACTATTATTAGAGGGGCACTTTGACCAAGCTTTGAAAGCAGCTTTCTTCTCATTTATCACTTTCTTAGCTTCATCACTCCACCACCATGTTTCTTTGGCGTGTTGATGGTGGCCTTTTGAAGCTCCTAGCAGTGATTTGGCCTTCTTTAAGCAAGTTCGCTGTAGGGAATCCCACATATTTTGTGCTCTGCACTCTTCATCCTCAGCTCCGTTGATGGTGTGAGAGAGGTAATTTTTCATTACGAAAACAAAAGCATCGCCTTTTTCTTTGTCCAGATTGTAACACTTGATTTTCTCAGAGACCCCTGTTTGTTTGCTTTTCTTTTGTGTTTTCATAAAAATTTCTGTTAGCAGGAGACGGTGTTGACGAGCGATTGCCCCTCCCAGGATCACTTTGCAATCTTTTACCCGAGGCTTCATGAAACTGGCTACCAAATGGTAGTCAATCTGAGTTTCATCTCCACCACTGCTGTAAGTGATCAGGTGTCGGCTTTGTTTGATGAACATGGTATTTAACACGATAAGACCGTGTGATTTGCACATGCTTAGGATGTCTTCACCAGGAAGGTTCCTGGTGCCATATCCTAGTCCTCCATGGCAGTCTTCATAGTCTTCGTTTGATTTCCCGACATGTCCATTCAAATCTCCTCCCACAAACAGAAATTCTTCCTTTGGGATGTTCTTAAGGAGATTGTGGAAATCTAGCCAAAATGCATCCTTATCTATCTGATTGCACCCATTGTGGGGAGCATATGCACTGACAATATTCCACACCTCTCCTTGTATTATTAGTTTGAGAGACATCAAACGGTCGCTGGACTTCGAAATGCTCAAGACGTTTCCAAGTAGCTCTGCCGCAAGGATGATACCGATTCCGTTCCTAGCCTTTTCCGTTCCGTAGTAGAACATCTTGTAATCTTTTGTCCTAACGTCCAAGAAACGCGCCCGATTCCCGGTGTTTTTCCATTTCGTCTCTTGGACACACAAGATGTCCACCCGCCTTCTATTCATCATCTCTTCCAGCTCGTAACTTCGACCGGTCATGCTTCCAACGTTCCAACTCGCGACCCTTAAATTGCGTCCAAACTGTTTCATTATGTTGCTAGCCCCCGGAATCCGTATAGCTCTGACCCGAACATTTCTGCTCGGTCCAGGATCAGTACCATGCACAGCAGTGGTAGTGCCTGGCGGGGTAGTGCCTTTCCTTTTTGCAAGTATTATCATAACGATACAGTTTTGCAATACAATTTTTGCACCATATTGCGATGGTGTTTGTTGTTTGACACGTGCATGCTCCTGTTTTAGTATTGTTTGATCTTTCTTTTATGACACCGGTGATCTCCAGTCGTGTCAACCCACGGACTCGCATGCACACTTGTGGGAGGGTTTTTATGGTAGTATATGTGTCGCTAGGCTCACTTGGGTGTTATATTGCTTAGATCTGATTTGTCCCCTTAGTCGCCTTTTACGACAAGCGCTAGTTGTTGGGGGGCGCTGCAGTGATATTCTTAACCCGTCCCTGCACGGGGCTTCTTTTTTAACTAACAATACTGATTGTTAAACTTAATAATGCCTATTCAAGACCATTCTATTGCAGCTCTGATGTACCCCAAGGTAGCCACCTGGGTTATGTACTTTTTATTATATTCATTAATGATATATTCTCCATTGTTAACCATAGCCAACACTTTCTATATACTGATGATCTAAAGCTGTTCTATATAATATATATATATACTAGCCGTCCCGGGCAGACGTTGTCCTGCCACAGACCGCCTTTTATCTTTTGGCGCTGTTGTCGGATATGTTATGGACAGGGATAGGATTTTGCTAACTTTGCCTCTTTTTTTTGGTTAATCGGAAGATAGTATCGACTTAACACAAACACGTTTCATGTCCTCCTGATTCTAAATATATGTATTTTATTTTGCATTTTTTTGCCTTTTTATGTCATAATTGCCTTTTTTTGCCTTTTTTGCCGTTGTTGCCTTTTTCTGCCTTTTTTGCCTATTTTGCTTTTTTCTCAAAGTTTGTTCGTTAAAAAATTGTAGAAAAATGCCCGTTTGCATGTATGTATATCTGTGCAAACATGCTTCTTACTCACACTACGTAATGCGCATACCTAAATTCCTAGACGCATTCAAATTTAAAACGTCTAGTCTGTGGGGAGAGTCAACATGGAAATATGTACTTGACCACAGACGGTTTGCACTTGTATGTGACCGCAGACGTTACTGTGTATAACTCTATTACATATTTCTTGTTTGTATACAATACATATTATGCGGATTATGGTATTTTGCTCAGATTAAAAAAATCATCAGCGTTCTTGAAGACGATGCAAGCAGTGTTGTGTTTGCAAAGGAATTGATTGAAGATGAAGCAAAACAAGCGCAGCCGGCGTACATCAAAGTCAATTTTAGGTTTTTAGTCGACCCAAAAAAGACGAATTTTCGAAGACTTACAAAAACAGGTATTTTTAAGAGTCTGTACTTATATTTTTAACTAGCATTATTCTGATAAAGGAACATCAATTGGCGAAGTGTTGCCGGTTTTAAAGAATATTCAGCAAAACTTGAAAAAAGCAAAAGGGCCGATTGCAAAGGAAGTCCTGAAGAAATTTACTGCCGTTTTCAATGGAAATACGGGACTGAAAACTATTAAGCAGATAAATTCTGTAATGAACGGCGACTTGGATTCCAAACTTCCAGAAAATATTGATGTTAATAATGTTGAAAGCTTTAAATGGGCTCCACTCGTTTCAGCTGAAGTAGAAAGGTCATTGAGCCATCGCACACTGGGGTAATGTTACCCCGGGGTAACACAGGGGTAACACCGGGGTATCTTCTACTTCAATCGCACGCTGGCTGAATAACGCCGGGGTAAAATTGTGTATACATGAACCGATTTTCATTGTAGTGGTACGACATACGAAATTGAGAAGTTATGTGTGTATTGGTTTACCCCGATGTTAAACCGCCTCAAAGCTGGTTGAAGATTTTGCTCTGTTTCATTCCATTTCGTTTCATTTCTTACTGTACACTTCACCTCTCTCTCCCATAAACGCGGTTTAACCCCGGGGTAATTCCTCCAGTGTGCGAAGGCCCATTTAGCTCATTAAAGGCGCTTCTAAGAAACAACCGGAGAAGATTATTACCAGAAAATTTCAAAAAGCTTTTGGTAGTTCAATGCTACTATAACTAAATGTGCATTTACTTTCCTTTTCTTATTTTTTAATAAATGCCTTTTTTTTGCCTTTTTAATTGTTTTGTTTTGCCTTTTTTTACTTTTTTATGTCAACAAAATCCTAACCCTGGTTATGGATAAAAATCCGACCGGCACTGTTCTATACATTTTCTATTCATCTCATATTCAAGTGTAATTATTAAATTTAAAATAATTTTTGATAATGGATAAAAATTAAATGTTATAAATGAGGTAAATAAAGGTTGACTCTTAAGTTTAAACAATGTTGTTGTTTTAGTAATGAATTTAAACTTAAAGTGGTGTGATTTGGTGAATACTATTTTTTATCAATCCGTCTTTTGCCAATATGAATAGATTAGATGGTTTATGCACACGTGAGCATGCAACTATGAGTAATATTTGAGCTCAATCGGTTCGGTGGTTTCGGAGTCCATAGCATACATACAAACATATGTAGGTGCTGGAAGGTCTTTCCTAAAATTGCTAGGACTTACTCACTTACTTACTTAGATGGCGCTACAGTCCGGGGTGGACCTGGGCCTCAACCAACAAACCTCGCCAGCCAGCACGGTTACGGGCCAGCTGCCTCTAGTTGCGCACGCCAAGTTGGTTGAGGTCCCCCTACCCCCGCCACCTACCACGAGGTCGTCCTTTACTGCGCCGTCCATCCGGGGTGGATTCGAAGATTCTCTTGGCGGGAACGTTAGACTCTATCCGCTCTAAATGACCCAGCCATCTTAGTCGCTGTATGCGAACTCTTATATAGGCCGTATAGTTGAGCATTGTACCTTCTCCTCCACTCACCGTCTATGCAAGCGGAACCAAAGATCACTCGAAGAACGTTTCTCTCAAAATAACCAAGGGCATCCTCATCCGGTTTTGTCAAAGCCCATGCTTCTACGCCATACAGCAGGACTGGGATGATTAGTGTCTTATAAAGAGTTACCTTAGTAGTTCGAGATATGACTTTGCTACTCAATTGCCGTTTTAGTCCATAGAAACAACGATTGGCAAGAGTTCTTCCTGTGATCTTCCTACTGATGTTATTTGCAGAGTTAACCATAGAGTCTAGGTAGACAACATCTTTTACTACCTCAAAATTGTATCTGTCTATTGTGGCGTTCTGTCCAAGACGCCGATGTTGGGTGTTCTCTTTTGTAAACAGCATATATTTTGTTTTGCTTTCATTGACCGCTAGACCCATCTTTGCTGCCTCGATCTCAATACTCGTAAATGCCCCATTGACGGCCCGCTGAGTTCTTCCGATTATGTCAATGTCATCGGCATAAGCGAGTAGTTGTTCAGACTTGTAAAAGATTGTACCTCCGGTGTTTTCCTGTGAGTTTCGTACAATTCTCCCAAGTACTATGTTAAAGAGATCGCATGATAGCGCGTCACCTAGTCTAAGACCTTTCCTGACATCAAACGGTTCGGTGAATGGACAGCGAGAGTTGTCCATCGTCATTCTGCACAAACGGACGAGCTTGGCAGGGATGTCAAGACTAGACATGGCTCTGTATAACTCGTCTCAATATACGCTATCATAGGCAACTTTGAAATCGACGAAGAGGTGGTGCGTATCATAATTCATAATTCAATTAAATTTTATTACATTGTACAAATAAGACGTAGTCTTTTATAGTACTATAATATACGGTAACATTTCATATAAATCCTTAAATACTAAATCATTTTTATTTTTTATGTTTTTTGTAATTTTTTAGATTTTAACGAAAGTGCAGTGTAATTGCTTTTTTAAAACTTGTGGTTCCAATTATTTTTTAAATTGTTGTAGGGAGTGAGTTCCACAGTTTGGTTGAATGTGCAATAAAGAGGCGTGAAGAATTCAAGTAGTTGAATGATGGTGTTACTAGGTTAAGAGTTCTTATAGATTGGGTAAATTGCAGTTTTTCGTAAAGGTACGGTGGCTTCTTATGTTGAATGATCTTGTGCAGAAACATACAACACCTGGCATCTAGGAATTGTTGGAATGTGCATCCAATTGCATGTCTCTGAAGCCCGTATATGCATCTAAGCATGTCGTTGATGGCTACAAGAAGTTTATGTTGGGAATGAGAATCCGTTTTACAATCAACAACATTGGCGTAGTCAATAAGAGGAACAAGCAATGTTCTAACACGTCTAAGTTTAGTATTAACAGGGGTTATGCTGGAGAATAGCCAAAGCTTACGTAATCCACAGTAGATTCTTCCAACAGTGTAATTAACATGATTTTCGGCCGAAAGCGAGCAGTTGACCCTAAAACCTACACTGATAACACTGTCGACAAACTTAAGCCTGTCGTGCAAGAGAAAAACCGGAGGTAAATATAAGGTATTAATCTGCTTCTTGGTTATCACGATCAGTTGGAGTAAGAGTTAGGCCATTTTTTAAGGACCAATTAGAGATTGCAAGAAGATCTTCGTTTATTCTATATATTGTACTAGGTCCTCTTGTAAACCAAGTGGACGGGACAGATAAATTTGCACATTATCAGCAAACATATGAACTAATATATTTAAAAAGATATTTGGAAGATCATTTATGAAGAGACAAAACAAAATAGGTCCTAGAATAGAGCCCTGTGGCACTCCGATCATCAGGTTTAAGGATTCAGAGAGTACCTGACCAACCTTAACTCTCTCGCTGCGGTTATTCAAATAGTTTCCTGTGAGACTCGCTGCTCTATCATGGAAACCAAAGTAGAGAGAATCCAGCAAACAAAGAACAGTCACATTGTCCAAATAATATTAGCCGTATTTTATTATCAATCATGATCCATATGGATCATTGATTTCTATGCAATACAACAACAATACGAGATCTTGCTTTCTATCAGGATCAATTTCGTGATCCATAATTTTTTTTTTTTATTCCTTGGTAGGTTACACAACCACACTACAAGACACAAGGAAAAATATTCGTTGATCCAGATCCGGATCGTTTAATTTTCGTCGTGTGATCTATATGGATCTAGGGTGATAATAAAATACGGCTATTGAATCCGAATATCGTCAAGGACCTTGATCATTGCAGTTTGACAACTGCGCTGAGCACGAAATCCAGACTGGAGTGCAGTAAATTAAACCTAATAAGGTGATTTGTTATTTGGGCCAGAATCTTCTGAAAAGCCTTTGACAGACAGGGTAAAATACTGATGGGATGAAAATCAGACGAAAATCGATTTTATATTCATCTTTTCCAAGATCTGCCGTAGTGTGAATATTTGGTCAATGGTGGACTTTCCAGGCCTGAAACCGCACTGATAAGGACCTATCAGGTTATTGACGATCGGTTTCAGGCGTTCACATAGTACGGCAGACAGGGTCTTATATGCGATGTTGAGGTGACTTATACAGCAACAGCAGCTTTGTTGGATTTGAGTTTAGATATCGTTACCCTCACTTCATTCTGATCGGGTTGACGGGGATCTTGACTGTCGTCACTGTTGAATGGCTCATTCTGTGTGACAGCGGAATATTGATCATCATCGCCGTTTAACAGTCTGCAGAAGTGTTTCTTTCATATCCTCAGCACCGACACCGACAAATTGCTAGGACTAGCAAAACTTAAAGTCAGACGCAA
Source organism: Brachypalpus laphriformis (assembly GCA_945910035.1). Taxonomy (NCBI): domain Eukaryota; kingdom Metazoa; phylum Arthropoda; class Insecta; order Diptera; family Syrphidae; genus Brachypalpus; species Brachypalpus laphriformis. Next base: position 304,199,715 of record OX246754.1, on the reverse strand, counting down.
AATTTGTCATATTGTTTTTATAATGGATATTTTATGTTATAATGTTAAAAGTCTACGACTGTTATCATTCAATCTTATATACGCACCTTAAAGACCAATGAGGCAGCGACCGTTTCTAGCTCCGTCCCGGCACAGAACTAATTACGGACTAACTGAGCTCATTTCAAGAGCCGTATCAAATTTTAATTCAGCTTATTTAGCCACCGATATTTCTTAATCCAGACAAGAGTTTAAAGATATTTTATTTTGCTTTCATATTTTAAATAAATAAGTGTGTGCCTGTGTTCTTTTAATTATTGTGTTATGTACAGGGTTTGTATAAAAGGTGTCGGGAACATTTTTTTCCTGACGTAACTGTGCGTTGCAGCGCGTTCGTACCGAGCGGGCTCGGTGGTGAGGGGTCTAACCTCCAAAACGCACTAAGCGTCAGTCAGCTGCGAGCGTTTGTTCAGGCTAGATCGAGTTTTTATTGGACCCATATCGAGTGACTCGGTGCAAGCACAAAATGCAGCGAACGCTTGAATAGCAGTACGCCACGAAATTTTGTGTTGGGCTGGGAAAATCGGATATGGAGACGTTGGGCATGATTTGCCAAGTATTCAAGGATGAAAGCATGTCACAAACTGGCACACTTCGGCATCACCTCGTCCGAAAAAGGCCCGAATGAGCAAATCCAGAGTGAAAGCCATGCTCGTCGTTTTCTTCGACGCCAAGGGGGTGGTCCACTACGAATTTGTACCTGGGGGGAGACAGTGAATAGTGCTTTTTAAATAGAAGTGCTAAGAAGACTGAAGAGAAAGGTCAACCTGGTGAGGCTAGCCATCGCTGGAAATTAGAAATTGTATCACGACAATGCACGCAAAAAGGCGCCGCGACCATTCCCCAACCCTTACAGTCCCGACTTGGCCCCAGGAGACTTTTTTTTATTCCCAAAAGTGAAATCCTCCCTCAAAGGACACCACCATGGGACCCTAAATGCCTTCTAAGATGCTCGCACGCGTACTCTTAAGGACCTTCAGGAATCCACCTACCTAGGGAGCCTTCGAGTCGTGGAAAAGCTGCTGGAAAAAGTGTGTGGATGCTCAATGGATGTGCTTTGAAGAATTTTAAAGTTCTGTAGCAATATCTGAAATAAATCTATTTAAATCTTTTCAGTAATTATTTGAACTAGCATATTTTGCAGGTGGCATCTGTTGCAAACAATGCCTCAACAATTTGAACTTCAACCGTTTTACTTAGCAAATCCAAACAAACCCAAGAGGTGTCTTAACCATCATTCTATGGAGAAATTCAAGATGGTTGGCAATTTTTTTCCACGTATTTCCGCTCCGAACCAAGAGGGCTAGTTATGTTGGCGTAATTTTTTGGGCAGAGATTGTATGGAACTGACATTTCACTAGCAGTCCATATATAGTATATCAATGATTAACGGGATTTGCAGTCTTGAACACTACACCGACCAATAGCGAAGGTAAAGCTAAACGTTAGGGTAACCTGCCTTTGATATTGTTATTGTCATTACTTTAATAAAATATAATACTTTGGCACTTGGCACTTTTGCTGTGTAAATTTGAAGTAAAAGTTTAATTTTGTTTTTTAATTCGTGTACTAGAGCTGGGCTAAATGGTAGGAGATATGGTATCATACGATCCGTTTCAGGTGAAATGTAACTCTTCTGTATGTAAGCCTAAAAACCGTACAGATTTTTGTCTCTTGGTACAGAAATAGAAAATTAGATTACAATTGCATTGATTTCTACCATTTCCTGAAGAAACAGTCACAGCTTTTGCGAGCTAGGACAAATACACATTCAATGAGCCACGTCGCTCCTGTAGCATTGCCTTCGGAAACGATGATAAAGCTGCTGATTCCGGCAAGATTTCAGTTGATAGGCCGCAAACAGATGACGGCGGATCCGATAGATAGATAGATAGATATCTTTATCAGAGTATAAGGCTAACACATTTGGTTTAATATTCAATTATATAGTTTGCAAAGATATATGACATTTCATTTATATCTTGCTACTGAACAACTTAACAATGAATTTAAAATTGCAATAAATGGAAGGAAAACAATGGAAAAAAACTTCATTTAAGTTTCGGTTGGAAAAAAAGGCTAAATTTTGGAACGCCAGAGTATAAACATTTTGAATCGATAACTATCGGTATAATTAATTATAAATAAAGGTATGAATAGTAAATATCACTATAAATAAATAAGCTAAAGGTGAATAAAGAAAAAAATAAATACATAAGTTAATCAATAAATAGATAATTTAATAAATAAATATGATTAAGTTAATAAATTAAACAAACACGGTGAACATAATTTATATGTATATATATAAATAATAAAATTAACAATACAAATGATTAACAAAAAATGAATTCAGGATTAATTTGGTAATTTATTTATGATACGTTAATATCTATATTTTCACATTTTTGCAAGAATTTTTCATTTAGAAATACAATTTTCCGTGTTATTGGAATGACTCCGGCTATTTCATGCAAAAAGGATCAGATTCTTGAATATTCAGAATGAAATATGGTACAGGTTTGGCACAGATTTTTTACTATTTGTAGCACAGCAAGCGGCGTAACTCTCGTCGTTTTCGGTCCTTCAACATAAACTTCAACTTATGTAAATACCTGCTGGCACAGACTTCCTTAAATGCCTGTCTCTGCTGTATTTACGATTGTATTTATCGTTGACCTGTCTTTCGGACGCCGTGTTGGTGCGTCACGATAAAGTACGTAAAATCTACATTGCAATAGGAATATCTGGAGCTAATGTGGACTTTTAAAGTACGGAGAGTAAGCATTTACATTTTTGCAAAATTGTGATGAAACATTACCCGTACATTCCCTACCTAGCTAGTTTCACAGTATGATCAACATCTTCCCAAACTAAAGTGGATTCCCTAACCTTGTTTTTTCAGACAACACCTTTTACCTCAAATAACAACGAGAGCAACAAATGTGCATCACGAAGCAAAATTGAAATGCGGACAATCAACCGGGTGACCGGGCGACCGCCACTATCTCTAATTCAACAAAAAAATAATAAAAGGACGAGAAAAAAGAAAGCACTAAACCATTAAGATCCTTTCTCCTACTTATCACAGAAATTTGTTTACATCTTCGCTCCCCATGAGCGAGTGAAACAGTTCTCATCCCCAAGGAAAAAGCTAAATAGTTTATGTTCGTTGCAGATAAAACGGAAAATAGTGAATAGAATACCGTCCAGAACCACCCACTCAAGTAATTTTCCTCTTGGCGTAGAAAACTATTTGAACACCTTTTTTCTTCCTTTGCGTCGGTTTGAGCGTGAAAACGTTAAAGAAAGGAAAACTGTGAATAATTCTGCAATAAAAACGAGAATTGCTTTCTCAGCATTCTATCTATTTCTTGTAGACTCACCACACTTGGCGAAATGTTTATCCTGTTAGAGGATGAAATTGTTGCAGTAGTAGTAGTCTGGTCCCGTGACCCTTGTTCATAGGGTCTTAGTTAAATAATAAACAATATGGGTGGCAGGCAAATTATGGATTAAAGTTAAACTTGTAGGAACTCAATGGATATTTTGAATCTTGCTGTTATTATCAAATAAATTTCAAGCAGCAATTTTTCAGAAATTCTCGGATTGCAGAAAAAAGTTGCTAACGAGATAAGTTAAGCATCTGCACTTGATGAGTACTTATCAGGTGTAGTATGTAGAGTAGTTCCCACATACATACATATTGTATAGCTTTGTAGGTAGAATCATCTTTCTGTAATTAGCATCTTTTTTTTTTCTTTTACATATTCTGTGAAATACTGCAGGGAAAAAACACATAATTTAATGTGTTGTTTCTAATAAACCAAGATGCATTAACTATTCTTCGAAGGACTTAGTTTTAAAATGTTTGGATTATCTATGCACTCGTTTTTTTTGTACAACCCCACAGTTGGAAACCATATGTCCAGACAGGTTTTGATATATGATTATATAATAAAATCTTATTATCAGTGGACGTTTCTTAATTATATCCAATAAGCAATACATTTTGCTATGTAATGTATGTACATTATTTAACAAAGAAAGACAAATATATCCGTAACAAAAATCTTCGCAATTATCAGATCTTTTCAATAGGGGATCTTCTAATTGAGGTCTCTTTAAACGTTTAGCAGCCTTCCAAAGGCTTCGGTTAAGTTGCGAAGGTATTTCTTTAGAGTATCATTCATTGATCCTTTTTTTTTAGCCTGTTATTTAACCTATTAGAAATTGTTTTATCATCGGAATATCCTGTCGTTCATCATTTTCTTCGAGCTCTTTTCTTTTCAAGTATTAATTCTTTAATTTTTGTTGGATATATCATATTACTGAGGCTTGTCTTTTCTGTTGTTGTCATCAGCTGCCTGTTGTATGTATGTATGTCTGCCATTGATTATTCTACCTGTTTTGTTGAGATCATTTGATATCAATGAATCCTTCGATTAATTCTTTAAATGCACACCAGCCCATTCTTTTGACAAGTGTTTTATTTGGCCAGTAAGTTTAGAATCCAGTCCAGCTGAAATAAATTCATACTCAAATGCAAATGCATCAAAACTCTCTGTCTGCATAATTATGTGAATGCCTTAAACCGTTTCTCAAAAATCGCAGAAAAGTCCACGATAGTCTAAGAATTCATTCAGGCATCATAAACGTAGGAGCTTCAAATAAAAAACTGTCTAAACATATTCATATCTAATTTTTGGAAATCCTACCAAACTCGTCATCTGTTCAGGAATATGCTCCATCAAGGTTAATAATAATTTCACCCAAGTCTTTGATATGTACCAGAAAATCTGAGAAAAAAAATATGTCTGCATATGCTGGCATAAAAAAAATGGACACTCAACACCCGGAACTCGGACAAAGTGTACACATAGGCGGCAGCAATTTTGTGGTGGTTAAGGACATTGTCCACCCCGCCTACGTTCTGAATCCTAAAAACAACACCCGTGCAGTGATCAAGCAAAGAATCAGTAGTCTTACTCTACAGCGCAAAAGCTTGCACCTCAACAAGAGCGTAGAAATATATTCTGAAATGCTTAAAAAAGGATCTCGTTCGTGTGAGCTCTTCGCTGGATGCTTATAACCGTTCGTTTGTTAAAGTCCTCTGACAACAAAAGATTTTCTGAATGAGGCGGTCAGAACGACTTTTGTTGGAAGAAGCCTTAGGGGTATCCGTAAATGAAGCAGATATTTATTTTGCGTACATTTACATACACAAGTACGTTTTAACTATGGGCACTTCAAAAATAGATTACTTCAATAATTCAATGGTCAATGGCCTTTACCGTTTTATTAAATGTTCATATTTAGATAAGTTTGGGCATGTTTTGAGTGGTTCTTAAAAATTCGCTATTTCAAACCTATTTTCTGAGTCAATTTGGTTCAAAATGAATATTAACGTAAGACATGACGTACGCATGAACATGTCGTACTAATTTTGAACATTTTTGTTTGCATTTTGAACAGATTTTTAAAAAATTATTCATTTTAATGATGTGTTTAGAATTTTAAATCTAAATGAAATGCAACCAAATAGAATATGATATGAAGGTACAACTACGTGCGACCCAGTCGTGCACTTTATATTGATCTTCCTCTAATTATTGGCTCCTATTCCAATTTCGCTGTAAAATTTTAATGATTAAAAATTTGGAGTCACTCTCATTTAGTCATAGTCATATTGGCTACGTATTGACATTAGAATCCATAATGAATGCGTAAGCCGAACCTACCGTGACATGAAATTGCAGCACCGAATAGCAAACAAATGCGAAATGCTTAATGTCACTGGAGTGTTCATCTACGTACCTATACATAATATTCGCAGCACAACGAAAGATAAATAATTACAAACCTATATCTGGCACACATCCAATTCTATAAGTCCTCTCGAAAAACGCTGGATTTCAGTATTGAAGTCATTTGAGATTATTTGCGTAATAACCTACATGCATGTTTTGAATTTCCGATTTTAATTGATAGATTACCTCGTGCAAGTTTTAATAATTTGTCCCCACAGATGGTGTACAGACACCGATATTACAGGTGGTTGCAGTTGCAATCCCTGTTGTTATCTATTAGCACCCGTTAACGCACATTTCGCTAAATCTTGCATAATAACCCGATAAGGAGTCCAAAATGGCGGATTTATTGGAATTGTTCGACCCTTATGCTGAACGTGAACATATGAACATAGCAGTAACGACAGCTATAAAATATTTATTAAAGCAATAAATCAACTAACGAATGCTGTTTAAATATGGGAACAATATTTGGCATAGCCTGGGCGAGTGAAGTGCTGAACGTTCTCTGTTGTATGTGTATGCGTTCATAAAAATGTTGGAACTAATGTACCAACAAATTCTAATGTACGAGTAGGTTGTAGTAAGAGTGCCTCGGAGCTTTATAATGATGATGATGACTATTTGCTATACTTTGTTGTAAAAATTGGTTTCGCTGAATTTTGTGTGAAATGTTTTTTATTAGACTTTTTAGTAATTACAATATTCACTCAGTAGGACAGATTCACTATATCATTGCAATTAATCACACGGATAGATACAAGTATTTCCGTATGCATGCACATATTTACACGTGTTTGTGCTATTTTCCAGCAGATTAGAAATAAGTACGAAGTTCATTTAAACGATCCACATTTGGAGTGATTAAAAATGTTTGCATCGAGATTACATTCCGCCTATCTAATGCTACCACATGTGCGATGACCACCAACAGTAGCAAATCCAGAGCAAATCCTTGCTTTTATTTATTGCCACAAAGGAATCCAAAGCGATTTATAGCCCAAAATGGAAAACAAATTCGGAGAGGACATTTAAGGTAGAATTGTGTTAGTGCTTATTTACCTCTCATAAAAAGTGCAAACAGAGGTCCTTCGGACCAACTGTCCTAAATCTGCACATTTCCGTTATAAGATCCAAAGACAAACAGATGGGAATTAACAAAATATGTATGTGTGGTGTTTATCTATTTTGCTGATTCTGTTTCATTGTGTCAGCGTACCCGTATGTTGTTGAGTGGTATAAGCGCCAAGTCAAATACGTACAAAAGAAATACCTTCAGATGGAGCCTCGTTCAGATTCTTTCAAACTACCATTGTGAGCAATAATTATTTTGCTATCATAAGATATGTATATTTTTTGGATCTTGGCCAAACTATTTTCTTTTTTTTTTTTTGTGTTCTGAAGTACATCAATAATCCAAAGCGTAATAACGAATGCTTCTCTTTAAGAAGTTCTCTCAAACAGATTAATCATTTAAACGTATTTTATCTGAGGTTGTCAACATTTGCATTCCTGGTATGATAAGCTGATACTAGCCATGTTAACACTGAATTCTATAGTAAGTATGTAAGCCCCGTACATATTACATTATTGACAGTAGTTTTATTATACAGAGTTATTCAGAAGAAACAACCACGCCGTCAGAGTGCTGGGGCGTGGCCTGTGTTGAGGATATAGAATGCACGCTACGTCCACTTTGCCTTCCAAAAGATTTCATTTCAGTTGAAATGGAAGCGTGGAGCAACCCACATAGCGCCTTTGCGGTATAACAATTTATTAGGTAGGTAGGTAATGTGACGGTCCAAAAAGAACCCAATTAGCGCTTAAAGTGCGCCGTTTTGTTACCACGGACTCGTGTCTACCTGTGGTAGTGGTTAGTTAAAGATGATGTTAAGTTTAAACCCAGTCCGTGGAGTTCAGAACAATTTATTAACCATAGTGAATCTACGGTCCAAACTCAATGCGAATCCTTAACGAAGCACGATATTGAAATGGGTTCAAAACTTCAGGGTAACTAACGCCAGAATGCCAGAAAACATCGAACGGGTGAGGGAGGCCATTGAGAAGAACCTCCGCCGCTCTGCCCGTAAAAATGGGTGCGTCCCTTCATCTCTTAAACTCAACCGTTCGCAGAATTTTAACAACCACCCATGTAAAATGGAGTTGGTTCAAGAGTTACGCCCGAAAGGATGCTAAGTGATAATGAGCCTGCTCTACCCGTGATTGGCAAGCTGACGAAAGTGAAGATGAATATACCCCTTATCGGTAGCTAGCGGAATATCGACTCTTTTTGCTAGAGAGCCGTTAAGAGCTAACCCTCACCTGGCCAGCTCATCAGCACGCTCATTACCCACATAATTACTGTGCCCTGAGACCCAGATGAAAGTGATACTTGAGTGGATACTTTGTTCATTAATTCCAAACCGACATTGTTCTGCCAGTTTTGAGGATGTAATAATCACATCAATGGCCTTGATAGCAGCTTGACTATCCGAAAAGGTAGCGATACTGTGGTCTTTTCACTTCGGTCTTTTCTTGATTTACTCCAAAGCCACAGGTCGCGGCCCATGAGTGTACCTTGTGCAGAGCCCTCTCTATGAGTTGCCTTATCGTGGAGAAGAACTGGACACTAGTATATACGATGGAGAACTCTCGCTGCTCCATCAAAAACGGTAAGAAACCACCGAATGGTTCGATGTCAAGGAAGATCCTAGATACACGCTATCATGAGATCTCTTTAACATCATACTTAAAGAGCTGTTCGAAACTCAGAAGCCAACACCAGACGTACAATCTTTTACAAGTCTGTACAACTACTCGCTTAGGCCGATGACATTGACATTGTCGAAAGAACTCAGCGGGTTGTCAGCGGGGCGTTTGCGAGTGTTCAGAAAGAGGCAGCAATGAAAGCAAAACAAAATATATTCTGTCTACAAAAAAGGACATCTATCATCGGCGTCTTGGACAGAACGCCACAATAGACAGACGATTCGGACGTTTCCACCCGTAATGGATGGCGCAGTAGAGGACGACCTCGCGGCAGGGGGCGCAAACAAGTGGAGGGGGACCTCAACCAACTTGGCGTGCGCAACTGGAGGCAGCTGGCTCGTTATGCGACTCGCTGGAGAGGTTTGTTGGTTTAGCCCCAGGTCCACCCCGGACTGTAGTGTCACTTAAGTAAGTAAGTAGATTCAGCACTGAGCTGATGACTCCTCCACAAACACCAGATTTTAATATTTTGTGGGATGCTTTGGACGGACCAAAAAGTCTGGATATAAATCCCAACGGAAAATTAACAATCACCTAACAAATAAGCTGGGCGAAGCCCACAGGCGGATGAGTAGAAATGCAGTGAAGTGGGAGAGTTGTGATCCCTTGTTTTCAGATCATAACATCGCTGAAAAGGGAAGAAGAAGACAGTCTTCTGCTCTCAGATTAGCGAGCCTTCTCATTCATCAGATTCCTTTCAGAGTCCTCATGCATCTGAATTATTAGCGGAATAACATCGAAGAAGTACAATCAGCTAAAATGCAATGCCGAAACATTATAGCCCAATGCCCACTCGCACTTGACGTAGTCCGGAACATTACATGCAAAATAAAGTTACGAATCTGGAAATTCCAAATTGAAATAAATTTAAGTCAGCATGAGTCAATGACGGTGTTCCGAACAGTTCATTGCAGAAAATAGCACTCCTCTGCGCTGACTGACAGTTCAAAACAGTTGCATTGTTCAATAATACTGTTCGAACATTCCAAAACTCAATCTTACGCACCTGCTCTTGAGGAGTATATTTTTGTCAGAGTCAAAATCAGCTGATTTGTCCTGAAAGTTATGTGTCTAAAAATTGAATTAGCACGTACTTGTGTCGGATTTTTGCTATACATTTTCAAAACTTGAATTTAAAGAATTTACGAGTATTCACCCCGATTACCGTTGGCGTGTTACGCTTTTCGATGATTGTCATTTTATTCATAGCTACGACTTGCTGACCGTTAAACGTCACTAAGCATTGTCTTTGTTATGTGGAATACTATTACACCTCTTTCACATTGAAAAAGTTATGAGAATGAACTCGTGGTGCATCTGAGGAATAAAACGACAATCGTCGAAAAGCGTAAAACGCCAACGGTAATCAGGGTGAATATATCAATGTTGACTAAGGACAGATATGTTTATTAATACTCTTCTTGTGAACTTTAGTCATTTATGATTTTTGATAGCAAAAAGGGGAACATTTTAGGCTGTACTTCTCTGATTCAATTCGTTCTGATAGTTTTCAATAATTTGTGATAATTTTATTTTTATTGAATAAAATATAGTACGACCTTTTTTTTGTGTGTTATCACCGGAGCTTTGAATCTTTGCCAATTTTTAACATTCGCACATCTAATGTTGTATTGTAACTGAGCATAAATAAATGCTGGGCCAAAGTCTGTGTTAAAATGTAATTAAATGTTCACAATCCTCCAGTCGAGGTACAAGGATACGTACTTTATTGTCTGAAGGTATTAGTAGTTGAAAGTAGATAAATATACCTTAACTGTAATGATGTACGATGAAAGTGTACTATAGATACGAGGGACGGCTGATAAATTCGCTACTTGAGATACTCAACATCGAGTTATCTTTTCATTAGTGATTACACAACCTGCGGCACTCTTTAGTAGTTAAATATCACCTTGTTTCAACAATAATCTCATTTTGTTATTACCTGTGGCAGGATAAACACCACCATGTAAGGCGAAATCGGAAGTTCTCGCAATTTTGAGTACCGCACCGTGAAAGAAGAAAAATCGCTCAAAAACATTTTCGAAGACGTGTCATCGACTCTTCAGGATTCTGGGCCATCGTATACCATGGTCAAAAAATGTGCTCGCTTATTTCAATATGGGCAAAAGAGCTGTGAAAACGATCCCCACCCAGGGCGTCTTGTGTCAGTGCTCATGGATTATAGAAAATTTCAAAAAAATTTGTGCAAAGCAACGACGACTCGAGTGCTGCAACCGAAACTTGGAAACGAATCGTAACTGTAGATGAGACTTGAGTTCGCTTTTTCTTTTTTTTTTCTAATTTGAAAGAGGAGCTACGAGGCCGGAGATTTCCAGATGAGAATGAGATCAAGTTCGTGGAAAGTCAAATTGAAGGCAAAGAAAAAGAATATTTTTTCGGTGGTATTAAGGCACTGTATGCCCGATGTGAGAAATGCATTTCACTTGGAGGAGATTGTATTGAGAAATCTAATTTTTTAATTGGATCTCTTCTTCTTTAATGCCTTGGGCCGCGAACTTATTAGCTGCCCTTCGTAAGAAGCATCGCCTTGGTCGGTGGAATAACGCAACGTTAAATACCATTTCTGACGTATGACTAGGTATTTGTGTACCTATGCTACGAATCAATTAAGCTGGCACATTGCTAGAACTTCATATTTTACATTAAATTTGTACAGCAGTGACAAAATCGGATGAGGATACTTACTTACTTAGGTGGCGCTACAGTTCGGGGTGAACCTGGGCCTCAACCAACAAGCCTCTCCATTTAGCTCGGTCTTTAGCTAATTGCCTCCAGTTGCGCACTCCAAGTTGGTCGAGATCCCATTGAACTTGTGCGCGCCACCTACGGCGATAATTCCCTCTACTGCGTCGTCCCTCTGGGTTAGATTCGAAGACTCTGCGGGCCGGAGCGTTGGTGTCCATTCGCTCTACATGTCCTAGCCATCTCAGACGTCCAATACCCAGTTTTTTGACTAGGTCGATGTCGCTGTACAGCTCGTATAGTTCGTGATTGAATCTTCTTCTCCAAAACCCGTCAACGCAAACGGGACCGAAAATCTTACGAAGAATTTTTCTCTCGAAGCGACCAAGGATATCTTCATCCTCTTTTAATAAAGTCCATGTTTCAGCGCCGTAAAGCAGGACTGGGATGATCAAGGTCTTATATAGAGTCTCCTTAGTTGTTCGAGAAAGAGCTTTACTGTTGAATTGCCTTATAAGCCCAAAAAAACAGCGATTGGCAAGAGTTATTCTTCGATTGATTTCTGCGCTGATTTTGTTTGCTGAATTTATAGCAGAGCCAAGGTAGACAAAGTCCCTTACTACCTCGAAGTTATAGCTGCCCACGGTGACGTTTTGTCCAATTCGTCGATGTTGGTTTTCCCTTCTAGTTGACAGCATATACTTGGTTTTGCCCTCGTTTATCGCCAAACCCATTTTGGCCGCTTACGCCTCAATGCTTGCAAAAGCACCGGTGACAGCCCGCTGAGATCTTCCGATAATGTCTATATCGTCGGCGTATGCAAGCAGTTGTACAGACTTGTAATAGATTGTGCCTCCGGTGTTGGCTTGTGAGTTCCGCACAATCCGTTCAAGTACAATATTGAAGAAGTCACATGACAGCGCGTCACCTTGTCTAAAGCCTTTTTTGACATCAAAGGTCTCGGTGAGGTCATTACCGACCTTGATGGAGCAGCGAGCGTTCTCCATCGTCAGCCTGCACAGGCTGACAAGTTTGGCAGGGATGTCAAAACTAGACATGGCTCTATAAAGCTCTTCTCTATAGATGCTGTCATAGGCGGCCTTGAAATCGATAAAGAGGTGGTGAGTATCGATTTGGAATTCTTGGGTTTTCTCCAGGATCTGCCGAAGTGTGAAGATTTGATCGATGGTGGACTTTCCTGGCCTGAAACCGCACTCATAGGGTCCAATCAGGCTGTTGATAAAAGGTTTCAGGCGTTCACACAATATCGCAGAAAAGATCTTGTACGCGATGTTGAGGAGGCTGATGCCTCTATAATTGGCGCAGTTGATTGCTCAGATGAGGATGCCCTTGGTTATTTCGAGAGAAAAGTTCTTCTTCGATCTTTGGTCCCGTCTGCATAGACGGTGAGTGGAGGAGAAGGTACAATGCCGAACTATACGGCCTGTAGAAGGACATCGACTTAGCCAGAAGGGTTCACATACAGCGACTAAGATGGCTGGGTCATTTAGAGCGGATGGAGTCCAACGTTCCCACTAAGAAAGTCTTCGAATCCACCCCCGATGGACGGCGCAGTAGAGGACGACCTCGCGGTAGGTGGCGTAAACAAGTGGAGGGGAAACTCAATCAACTTGGCGTACGCAACTGGAGGTAGCTGGCTCGTAACCGCGCTGGCTGGAGAGGTTTGTTGGTTGAGGCCCAGGTCCACCCCGGACTGTAGCGCCATCTAAGTAAGCAAGTAAGTAAGTTATCCAGCAGTAATTTCGCAGAAATTTATTTTTGAAAAATTCTGTATCAAAGTAAAAAAAATAAATCAAATTGAGTTCCAAATTCAGGCGGTGGCCTTGTAAGTTTTCAATACACGTGTTAAAACTTCAGTCTACAATAAAGATAAACTTCGTTGCGGTCAAGATAAATTATTCAAAACAAGGGGGTTAGCAAAGTTTCATTCCATTTCCTGAGATTTCCCTCTTATGCAGGTAGTTGCTATTTGTAAAAACAAAACGGATATAACCGAAACCAAGTTTATTAGTTTTCCTCGGGTTTCTGTCGATAAATACATATACATATTAAACATGTGTTGAAAAGGCTAGAAATCAACTTTCCCGTGTTAAAAACAATTCTTTTCCTCTTGGAAATCAATAGTTTTATTGTGTATGTACTCGTAGGTACATACAGACATAATTATATGTATTATTCTGATGGATTAATACTTTCAACCATCAAGTATTTTCATTCACAGGCGCGTGTCTCTAGTGCCCCCCTTGTAATGCATATGTTTAGGCACCCCCACCGTCGTCATTTCAACAGATGCTGATTTTGCAATGGAGCTAAGAGCGTCTTACCAAGGACTTTAATTAGCACAGTAATTCGCTTCCAGCTCAATATGGACCTAATTTAATGGATCGGCTGACAAAGAAATAAAAAGTTATTTTTATTACTAATAACTCTGAGGGATTTGACAACTGAGCATTTGTGGTGGCTTATCTCGCGAAGGTTTGGACATCTAAAAGTACTAAAATTTAAGGGTTACTTTGCTACTAGGCAATGTCTTATTACGGGGTACTTAAATACATTAAAAAAAAAATTAATAATTCAAAACTGCAAAATACGCACTTGCTTCAAATGACGACGACGGAGATGGTTCAAATTCATAAATTTTACTGTACACTTAAAGCAGAAGTTTTATGGTATAAAACAAAATTATAATACCTTATTTCTTCATAGGTAATTATACATTTATTTTGTACAGTATGGAGGACATACGCTATGTATTTATATACACTGTAATAGTAGCTTATAGGCGCATAGATTTTGGGAATAACTAAAAATAACAGGTTCCATTTAATACACGGTGGTCAAACTGTAGTGCATGCGAAGATTTGCAACGTGCGCCTGATAGTGGTATCCACTTTCCAAGTACTGAACATATAAAATAGTACTGGTCTTGCATTGGAGCGGAACAGTTGCAGCCTCGTTCTTATGTTCAAAAAATTCCTTCTTCAGACTTTAGATAGCACTCTCAACGCAGCTTTTGCCTTCCCGATTCTGCTGCATACATCCAGTTCAGTACCAACGCTATTAGCCGAGACCACAGTTCCTAGATGTAAAAAGTTGTTTACTCTCTCGACTTGCCATACGTCTTTTCTCAGAGCTTTTCTTTTAGCTGCATTTATTTTTAGCCCCACTTTATTTGCCTCAGCTTCTAGATTGTGGGTCATCAGATGAAGGTCTTTAGGGGACCTCACCATTATGTTAGACATCACTCTTGCTACCCTCGTATGTAGACTTAATAATAGATATGAGTTTCTCTGGGATGCCTCTACCGCGTAAGGAGGCAGCATCTCAAATCAAGCTGTTGAAAGCCTTTTCGAAGTGGATAAGCAGTAGATGTAACGGAGAGCAATACTCGACGCATTGCTCTATGATTCGTTCGTAGGGTGTTTGTGTAGTCGATGCAGGAGGTTCCAGCACGAAAGCCTGCCTGCTGGACATCAAGAGTTCAATCTAAATGTTCTTTGATTCTTTCTTATATAATCTTATCTATTATTTTGGCTAGGATCGGGAAAATGCATATACCTCTCCGTTTTCCACGTTCCATCAAATTAACGTTTTTCGGAAGCTTGATGATCATCCTTTTTTTCACACTTCGAATGTCTACTTGAAAAAAGCAATTTCTAAAGCGGATTTGATTGGATGTTCCTTGCCTGTCAGTTGAAACGCAACTGATCTTATGGCAGGTGTTGTGCTCAAACAGAGTGTCTCCAATGACTAGGCGGTTGGTATTGCAGAAACCCATAAGCCGCTAACTATAAAATGATGGCTATAGAAATTGTCCTTTTCATCCTCAGTCGCTTTTTCCATCGGAGCATACCACTGAATGATGGCTATTTTTCTTCCTCAACTCTTAAATCTGGGCGTCGCGTCGGTATGCGGTCATTATGAGGTTTCCAGTGTATGAGGCAGTTGGCATCAGTCCTACTCCGGACTTCCGCGCACTCCCAATTGGTTTTTCAGAGTAGAGCATGAGAGTGTTTTTGATAGGCGAGTGGTACGCCGCAGCATCGATAAACCAACCGCTACTTATCCTGTGTTGTGGCGCAGGGGGGTCGCCATTCGTCCTCTCCCGTTCGCAATGTCCGGAGAAATTCCAGATCACCACGAGGAGGTCGGAGTAGCAGAGTAGTAACAGAGCTGCAAGGTTTTCGGCTGCAGTGGCTCTTTCTCTTTATTTAGCGGACCAACACTTAACGGGAGATGCTTTTCTTACGAGGCCTATGTTAGTCATTCACCATCTAAATTTGATCATTTTGAGAGGTATTTATTACCAATATCCCCTATTTAATTCGCATTGTATTGTAACTAGCGTACATAAACAAAATGGTACCGATACTTACCAACTAAATTTGGCAACATGCACTCTATGTAATAAAAAGACAATACTATTTTGACGATCTTTTCGCTCTTCAATGAGCATTTTAAACAATAGATAGGGTTCTTTTGACACGGAAACTTTTTAAATACGGTATTCGAGGGACAAAAAAATAAAGTTTTGTCGAATAGAAAGCAAAAAGTCAAAATAAATTAAATGTTTTCGTGTCCAAAAGAAATATGCATCGGCAATTGGCTATGTACAAATAAATTAAAATTGAATGTATCAAAAACTAAATGCATGTTTATTAACAGTGACATTTTAATGGTAAATATTGCAATACATGACACAAGAAAAAGAAAAACAAGAAGACCCTGCTGCTGTTCTACAATAAACAAGGAAGGGAAATTTATCAGCATTTCTATCCTGTCGTTCGTTCCTACTACTATACATATGGTAATCACTAAGTTGCATACAATAATACAACTCAGCCCATCATTCGATAACTTTGCAGAATTTTTGCTTTCATTGCTTTTCGCCTTAATGGCTGGTAACTGTGTAGAATGGTACATTCAATCAAACTTCGTATAATTTGGAGGTCGATGCCCACTACTTTTTTTATAGATTCAAATGCCGTCAATGATTGCATCTAACGGGTGGGCCATCTAGTGATTTCTTTTCAAATCATAGGTTATATTGACACTGACAGCTGTTTCCCGCTCGAAATCTTGACAGAAAGTAAGTATCATACCTCCGCGGAACGAAATGAGTCGCTTTACGCTGCAACAACATTGGGAAATATTGAAAACTTATTTCCAAAGTGAGTGCTGTGTAGCCCAAACAGTGCGTTTTGTGAAAAGAAGTTTTGGCCGAAATGAAGCACCCACCGCGCCTGCTGTACGCAAGTTTGCGCAAAAAGTTCGTGAGACTGGTATACTAGTGGACAACACTCATGGTCCCCGTCGTCGTACGGTGCGCACAGACGAGAATGTGGCTGCTGGAGCCGAGAGTGTGAGACTCAATTCACGAACATCAACTCGTCATCGATCTCAACAGCTCAACATTTCACGCACTAGCTTGAGGAGAATTCCGCACAAAGATCTGGAATTATTCGCTAACAAGGTCCAATTGATTCAGCAATTAAAAGCGCACGACCATCCGCTTCGTTATCGCTTCGCAGTTTGGGCCTTAGAGCAGCTTGAATTGGACAACGATTTTGGGCGAAAAATCATCTTTTCTGACGAGGCACAGTTTCATCTCGGCGGCTACGTTAACAAACAAAATTGCCACATCTGGGGCTCGGAAAACCCGCACGTTATTGTCGAGAAGCCAATGCATCCACAGAGAGTGACAGTTTGGTGCGGATTGTGGAGTGGTGGCATCATTGGACCATTTTTCTTCGAAAATGAGGCTGGGAACAACGTTTCGGTCAACGGTGGGCGTTACAGAGCCATGTTAACGACTTTTTATTTTTTACTGAGATTGAAGACATGGATTTGGACGACCTCTGGTTCATGCAGGATGGCGCGCCATGCCACACAGCACATGCCACAATCGGTCTTTTGGGCACCAAATTCCCAAATCGTGTTATCAGCCGTCTTGGCGATGTCAATTGACCGCCTCGGAGCTGCGATTTGACCCCTTTGGACTTCTTTTTGTGGGCAACCGTGAAGGACCGATGTTATGCCAACAATTCGGAAACGATTCAGCACTTAAGGCCAATATCATCCAAGAAATCCGTGAGCTACAGCCCGAAACCATCAACAAGGTCTTGGAAAATTGGAGTGATAGAATGCGCTACTACGAGGCCAGCCGAGGCAGCCACCTGAACGACGTTGTATTCCATAATTAATGGGAATAATTGCTCTTACTAATAAAGCCATAACACATGGAAAAAATTTCATTTTGTACATTTTATTGCATTTTTAAAAAGAAACTTCTAGTTGGCCCACCCTGTACATACTATTATGTGTACGAACTATATAGAAACAAAAAAAGACAATCACCATCAACAGAATATCACGTTGGCAATTACGACTTTGAAGAAGTAAACTCAGTTGGACAAATTTTGGTAGTTAGAATTTGTCTACTTTATCTTCGCCACAAATTCAAGTGACACCAGCACGGCAATCAAACGAAGAATCAATCTTGTCAATCGCTTTTTCTTTGCGTTAAGAAGTCAATGAAATATTAAAGCCTTTTCTCAAACAACTTAGGTACTCTGTAAAAGGCCCAAGTCAGCCCAGTCCTGATATATGGCGCAAAGGCATGACACCTTATCAAGACCGATTGAAGTTGAACTAGGTTACATTGAGAGAAATGTTTTGGACTCGCCTTTAAAATACATATACTACCTATACTAGGAAGAAATAAAAAAAGTAAATAAAATTCTAAATCGTAGAGTTATCTACAGTATGCCAGTTTCACAATAAATATGTGAATTTTCTCCGAAATGTTGATATTTTGCGTCACAGCAGGGTCGAACTTACAAAAAAAAAAAAATCATGAAATATCAATACTTTACCGAAGAATCTTTCTTTTTCCTTTAGATGTTGTGCTCATAGCAACGCTATATAGTATTCCCTCTAGCATCCAAAGACATGAAAAATTCTTAAGCTCAGTCAACCATTTTATTCAAAAAAGAAACACGCACTTGATACTTGTCGTACCTTCAAAAGCGAATAGGTACAATAAAAAGAAAAAAAAAAAATATTGATTAAAGCAGTTCCTTTAAGATACGCACACATTCGTTACCACAAATCGGCTCAATGGTTCCTCTCTAATCTACCCGGATTGAAATGAATAAATTCATAGCCCCTATACATTGTTTGCCAGATAGGAAAGAAAAAGAAAAATATCACGATACCTTAAAGCCTCCACCTTAAGCCCATCGGATTCAGCTGTTGTCACAAGTAGCTTCATTTGTAATCCAACCCCCTCATCGTCGTCGTTGGCTTTAAATTACAAAATAAAAAAACAAAAACTTTTTGGGTTTAAAATTGAAGATCTACGCACGTAACAGGTACCAAGACCTACTCACACTCAGGATGTGCACACAGAATGTGTTATGGGCAATAAACGGATGCGAAACGATTCGGTTTTTCGTTCAAATTGTGAGAACTCAGGAATCCTACAAATGACTGAGGAAAAAGAGAAACATGTGTCGCCAGGAGGAACCAAATGAAATATCAAGAGAACAAATAGGACAATGATGGAGAAGTTTCTTTATCCATTCGATGGAAGTTGCTCTTCCGTGAAAATATTTATCGACCGCTTCCCTAGGTATCTTTATATGTGTGCACGTATGGATGTGTGTACGCCAAGCATGAGCATTGGACTTATAACAACAACAAGCAGAACATATGGCAACTGTTAAGTTGGAACTTGGAACTTGGTACTTTTATTCTCAGATTTTGCAGTATATGTACATATATAACCTAGCAACCCCATCATCCTCTTTTCTATCTTTACTGATTTCGCAGCAATAAGTTATTCCTTCTGCCTCAATTTTACGATCGTTTCTAGTAGGTAGATACAATGGATAGTAATTTTGCTTTTTGCTTGTTTTTAATGCTTTTCTCCCCCACTCGTTTATTGGATTTCTAAAACTCTAGCCCCTTCGTTGAAGTCGTTTGCAATTTACCAGGAAGGTTTTGCTTTCTTCCTTGTTTTGTGCAGCGAATGCAACAGCAGAACGCTGATGTTATGTGTGTCGGTGGTAGATGTTTTGGAAGCGATTTGATGTATCCATTGGAAAATGCAGTTCAATTTGTAAACCGATTACGATAAAAGTTTGAACTAGGTATTCTTATTTTCATTTGATGGTATTTTATTTATTCACATACATATAAACCTTCGGCAAGGTACACCTGATGAATGTATGTATGTAAATACATCTACAGCATATGTAGATACATAGTGCATTGACGAAAGTTTCCTTTGTTTGCCAACCGTAACAATAAATCTGGTCTGTATGTAAATAAGTCAGTACTTCCAATTGGTTCATTGAAGTTTTAAAATTGGCAAAGCTAAGTAGATAGCTACGATAGCCTAAGATGGACATACTAAACTAAGGCCATGAGCAAAATGCTGATAAACGTTAGTCAATGGCTAAATTGAAAAGTTTCCTCCGATTTCGAATAAATCAAGCTTCGGTGAAAGAATATGGTAAAGGAAGGCAAGAGTAGGTAAAACAATAGGTGAATTCCGACTGGGCAGAAGAAATTAAAGGGGACAAAAACCCTTACAATATTGTCAACTAAATGAATTCACGATAATAAACACCTGGCTCGAACTGCCAAAGAGAAGACTCTACACCTGGACGTCACCGATGCACAATAACAACAGGCTTGTGCGAAATCAGATTGATTACTTCATCATCAACAAGAGATTTAAAAACGCAGTTAAGCCAGTGAAAGCATACCCCGGAGCAGACGTCAATTCACACCACAACCCAATGATTGCAAAAGTTAAAATAAATTTGAAAGAATTATATCAAGAAACTAGCTGACCAGTGCTCGCCTAGCTTCGCCCGCGTTTAAGTTGACAGTTATTTAATTGTTGAAACATAATTTCCAACTGAATACAATAACAAGAATGTGTTAACTCAGTTATAACCTCCCCCGTGGGAATCGCCACCAAAGCACACACAAACCCGCTCACAACACACAATTTATTTTAAATCCATTAAAACATTGTAAAATGTGGACAAATCCAACAATCAAAAACATCTCATCTAACAAAATGGAAAAATATTGCAATAATTCTATGTCTACACATGCATGTACATACATATGTATGTACCTACGCGTATATTCATAAGTCTCTTAATTGCATGAAGTTTTGACAGCACATGGATATCTTAATTAATAAAATTTACAATATCTTAGATTCGGCACTGATATTGTTTTTTTTTTTTTCAATTTTAACTCTAGAAGAAATCGCACACTTAAGATCAAAACATTATCATGGGATAGCGCGCCCATACTCACACACACACACTATTGCAACGACAGTCACTGCTGCATGACTGCTGGCCATGGTCTCCACTGAAGGAAAATTGTGGGCGATGATTTGATTAATTGTTTTTAGCATTGCTCAGCTTCAGGACAACGCAGAAGGATGTTTTATACCTTAAATGAATCAGCGGCGAATTTACTAAATTCACCAATTTTTTATATTTTTAATCCGGAGAGCCAGTACTGAGCTACGGCTGTGGAATCAATATTTACAGATGGAAAATTCGATCTCAACCCTCTTTATGCCACTTAGACCTTGAACTTCGGAAAATCCCTTCTTATCTCGCATCTAGGCCAAATAAGGAATAACTGTGCAAAATTTCAAGTGCCTATGTCTAGTACTTTTCGAGAAACGGTGTTCACAAGGAAAATCGACTTAACTGTTATAGTATTTAAGATAAGATTAAGATAATA
Organism: Brachypalpus laphriformis; assembly: GCA_945910035.1. Taxonomy (NCBI): domain Eukaryota; kingdom Metazoa; phylum Arthropoda; class Insecta; order Diptera; family Syrphidae; genus Brachypalpus; species Brachypalpus laphriformis. Next base: position 304,178,587 of record OX246754.1, on the reverse strand, counting down.
AAAAACAATTGGAATTGGAGCTCCTGAAAAACCAGGAAGTTAAAACCAGAATAGCAAAAAGAATAAACGAAAAATTATGAGGCATAAGACAAAACAGGGACAATGAGGAGCATTCATACACAAGTCGGAACAATATAAAAAATGCCCTTATGGGAACAGGAAGAGAAATTCTCAAGCCTGGACCATTGAGACCAAAACTAAGATGGATGACCAATGAAATTTTAAATCTGATGGAAGAAAGAAGAATATAAAAACGAAACAATAGCAGATAGGTATAAAGAAATAAACGGTGTCATAAAGCAAAAAATAAGAGAAACAAGAAGTAAATTCTGGGTTGAAGAATGCAGAGAAATAGAAATCCTCAACAGGAACATGCACAAAAAGTTAAAACAGGCAACTGGTCTTGGTCGTAGAAAACAATATGGATGTTTAAACGGCGAAAACGGCAACTGATCAACTGAGATGACAAAATAATAAGGTGGACCAATTACTTCAAAAATGTATTCCACGATGACAGGAACGAATACCGTCCCATACTAACAGAGGACGTCGCGGAAGTAATCAAAAATGCTAAAGATAGAAAAGTAGTCGGCACCGATGAAGTTCCATAAAACTTATTGCTGAGACTTACATTGTAATTATTACGGACCTATTTAACAAAGTTCACAAAAGCAGAGAAATTCCGACAGAGTGGTTGAAATCTTCATTTATAAAACTCCCGAAGAAGAATACTGCAACGTAATGTGAAGATTATAGGACTATAAGCCTGATGAGTTACATGCTAAAGCTTTTCTTAAAAATCATGCACAATAGAGCATACAAAAAAGTGGAAGAAAACATAAGCAAAACGCAATTTGGTTTCAGAGAAGGTCTAGGAGCGCGAGAGGCGCTTTTTATCTCAACTTATAGCACAAAGATGTCTTGAAATGAAACAAGAAATTTATATCTGCTTTGATGACTACGAAAAAGCGTTTGATAAAGTCCGACACCAAAAGATGCTCGATATTGAAAGCAATCAGAATTGACTCAAAGGACTACAAAATAATAGAATCACTATATCAAAACCAAAAGCCACACATCAGAATAGATGGCATAGAGTCGGAAGATATTGTATATAGGTAATTATCTGAAGAGGAGTAAGACAGGGTTGCATTTTGTCGCCGCTTCTGTTCAACATGTATTCCGAGGAAATATTTAATGAAGCATTGAATACAGACGAAGGAGGAATCACTGTAAATGGAGTGAAAATCAGTTACCAGCGGTACGCTGATGACTCAGTAATCATTGTAAGAAGTGAGGCAGAACAAAATTCAATGATTAATAAAATAAACCAAACCAGCTTGGAATATGGTCTTAAAATAAACGCTTCCAAAACCAAATCCATGGTTATTTCTCGTCGAGATAGAGCTGATGCGGAACTTCGTATTGGCTACGTTAATATCGAACTTGTTTATAGTATGAAGTACCTCGGAACATAATTTGATTGGAAAGCGGATCCGTCACAAGAAATAAAATGCAGATTTGAACAGGCTAGAGCGGTATTTGGCAAAATGAAGAAAATATTATATAACAGCGACATCTAATTATCTTTACAAATTCGAACTATAACGTGCTATGTCTGGCCAAACTTGTTATACGGAAACCTGGACACTGAAAAGACGACTGCAAAAAGAATATAAACTTCGAACCGACCTAGGAAATTCATTAAATATCATATTCTTGGTAGGATAATAAAAGATTAGGTCCTAGGAAAACTGGACTTTCAGTGTACCTACTTATTTATATTGAAATCTCAAACTCATTAATGAAACACCATGTAGTGTAATCTTCTTCTTTTTCCTATTTTAGTGAGGTTAAAATTTGAAGTCAAGGGATCATAGGCCTACCACTTCACTGCACAGGGGGAATTATTCGGTCACAGAAGATAGCGGATTTTTCCCGCCACTTCATCCACCGTATGATTACGCGATGTTTGATGTCGTCATCATAGAGTGCTTCGCTATTTATTATAGATCCCAGATATTTGAACTTTCTGCACTTGAGGAGCACTGTTCAAATAAATGTCTAGAATAGGCCTCAGTGGATCAGAGAGCGGGCAGTATAAGTGCTCGGTCTTTTTTGGACTAATGCGGTACCCATTTCCTTCCAAACCGTCCACCCATACGTCAAGTGTTCGTTGCAGGGACGTAGGATCCTCACTTATGATGGCTCCATCATCAACAAAGAATAACTGATGTACTTTGGGTTCCGTCACTTCACCTTCACGCAGATAGTCAAGGACTACAACAAAGAGCAAAGAACTTAAGATGCTCCCCGACTTTGATTTGGAGCTCTTCGGTTACTTCAGCGGGGCATCTTCATCTTGTCTTTGCTTCTTTGCTCCTTCGCACATGTCCTTGATCATCCCACCATATCAGATCTCGTGGTTGTCTGTCGAATACCTTTTCAAAGTCAACCAATACAATATGCAAATCCTTTAAGGAATCATTATGTTTTTCCATTATGATCCTTATACTTTGGATTGCATCTGTGGTTGATTTACCCGAGACAAACCCGCACTGATCATCGAATAGCCGTATTCTTTTTCGCAGTTGACCGCTTAATACCCGCTCAACGATGTTCACGGTATGTGACATGAGCTTAATCGAAGGGTAATTATCACAGTTTCGCGTATCACCCTCCCCTTTGTACACAGGGAAAAGGTAACTTTCCCTCCATTGATTTGGTGTTAGATCACCTCTCATAAGTTTGGAGATGAGAATTCTGAGCCATCTGAATCTGATGTCTCCCATCTTTTTCCATAACTCAGAGGGCATTACGTCTAGCCCAACCGCATTACGTTTTTTGGAGTATTTGGCCCCTTCACTTCTTCGTCTGTAATGTCGGGTATTTCTTCACAGTTAGGAGTGGCTATTAGAAAGTGTAGCCAGGGAAACTGTTCATTCAAAAGGCCTTCAGAATACAATACCTAAGCAGAATTTTGTCGTCATCCACAAGAAGCTGACCATGAGCATTGTTTATGAACTTTTGTAAACGAATCTCCTGAGCATTCCTCTTTCTTTTGGCGGTTATTTTGAAGATGGTTGCGCTCTTGTTCTAATTGCGTCGACGCAGCTGCTGAATAGCCTGGTTTGCATCAGCAACCGGGGAAGATATTTTCTCCAGCTCCCTATACAGGCTCTCTGTACACTCTGCTTGAAGCTGGGCGAACTTCTTCTTCGCTTGTCTCTAGCAACGGCTGTATTCGACTTCGAAACGGGATGTTTCGTATCTATTATTAGAGGGTAAAGTTTTGCTTTACGCAGACTATCTCGTAGCTCTATTCGAGAGTCTACTTACTTTGCAGCTACAAATTAACAAGTTAAAGTGCTACTGCGATACCTGTGCTTTGAAAATTAACACTGCCAAATCTAAAATCATGGTCTTTGAATCATCTACGCGTAGGAGGGTGTCACCGAGCAATTTGTATCTGGGGAATGACCCTATTGAAGTAGTCAACCAATTAAAATATCTAGGAGGTCTTATCACGCACAATCTAGAATTGCGCCCTCATGTAAAAGATAGAACGGTAATAGCAAAAACAGCTATCAATCTAATGTGGAGGATGTTTTTTTAATAACCAGCGCATAGATATTACTTCCAAGCTCAAAGTATTTAATGCTACCATTAACTCTTATCTTTACTACGGCAGCCAGGCCTTCGGATACCAAGATCTTGAATGTCAACGCACTTTTTTCGAGTGCATCTTTAAGCTTTCCGTAACAATGCTCACTTACGTAATACATGTTGAATCTGGGCTCCCACAAATCTACTTAAAAAATCTCAAGACAAATGCAGATTATATCATCAAGGTTATGTGCAGGAGGGATGACTATCTCCAATAAAGGTTTATAAAATTCGCGCTTCAATGCCGCTCATCACCGTTTAAAGAATGCTTCGACCTGGATGAGGTAAGCCTTAACGATTGACAAGAAATGTTTTATCGCAGCATAGCAAAGGTCGACAAGTATTTATACCAACATTGTCCAAACAGATCCCGAGAGTCAACAAGCAGGCTTATTTATATGGAACTTCGCCATTCTCTAGGTGGAAGCAACTATTTTTGCAGGCAACTAACAGCCAGGCAGATAAGCTCAGTGTTTAAAATAAGAACCGAGGTCGTGGCTCTCAATTACATCCCTTATAGGCAAAATCTTCGAATAATTTGTAATCTTTGCAATAGACATGAAAATGAAGATATTTACCACTTCTTAGCAGTATTCCCCATGCCCATACATATACACCGATTATATTTCTCCAAGAACTATCTTACACTTGAAGAAGCTAAGCAAGCTCTTAACGGTTCATATTGTTGGAAACGGCTCTCATCTTACTGTAGTCATGCTTATAATTATCGCAACAGTTTTATAAATTTATAAATGCTAGTAACTATATTTGTTAATGAAATATTGAAATTAATTAAACTTGTCACTTTTATTGTTTATATATTATGTAATCCACTATTTATTTTTGAATTGTATAACATAGTTAGTCATGAAGTCAATTCTCGGCGGCAGACGGCAATTTATGTCATATTTATAAAATGTTGTCAATCAACATCTTATATTTTTAATGACTTGGAATAAAGAATAATAATAAGAACTATTATTATTAGAGGGGCGCTTTGATCAAGCTTTGAAAGCCGTTTTCTTCTCATTTATTACTTCTATTAGATGGACTTTTGAAGCACCTAGCAGTGATCCTGCCTTTTTTAAGCAATTTTGGAGTAGGGAATCCCACATATTTTGTGATCTGCACTCTTGATCCTCAGCTTCGTTGGCGGTGTGAGAGAGATCATTTTTCATCTCGAAATCAAAAGCCTCGCCTTTTCCTTTGTCCAGATTGTACTACTTGATTTTCTCAGAGACCCTTGTTTATTTGCTTTTTTTCGTTGTCTCCATAGACATTTCTGTTGGCGGGAGAGAGTGTTGCTGAGCGATCGCCTCAACACAACATGTTTAATGAACTTGGTATTTAATACGATAAGACCATCTGGCCTACAGATGCTTAGGATGTCTTCACCAAGAAGGTTTCTGGCACAGTGTACACAACCTTGAGCCACCAGTTTTAAAGCTACTTCCTTTCAGGCGTATAAAGTATATAAGAAAATTAAAAATAAAATAAATAAATAAATATTTGGCGCGACAGTTCTTTAAGTGCCAGGGCCTAGCTTCTCGCAACCACTCATGTTGTGTGCGTTATATTTTTCACACGAATGGAAGTGACCTACAGTTTAGTACCCTATCCGAACGACGATTTGAGAAGCTTTTTCGACACAACAATACTCTCAGATGTTTGTCAGACGATCGCGAGAGGTGGGACCGTGAAAAAACTTTTTGGTGTTTTCTGGGATTCGAACTTGGAACCTCATGCGTAGTGATCCGACACACTAACCACTTACGCCACGGCGCCCCCAAAGTATATAAAGCCGCATCGACTACGAGACAGCACTTCACACGACGCCTTTTTCCTTTCGATTTTTCACGTATACAGCTTGACTCTACAAAACCAGCGCACAAATACCAAAGCACCGACTAGTGAACGAATTCGAGAAAAAACTTTATTCGTGTGAACGACACAATAAACATAAGCGCCACTGCATCACATATTTGATGAAATGAATGCGAGATTTCTCGAATCGTAGTGACAAGTACGGGAAAATAAATTTTCTCGCATAAGCTCCGTGTGAAAAACTTCATACAATACTCACTGCCATTGCTATATTCGAATACGGTATACGGGAAAAATAACTCCGTGTGAACGTAGGCTAAGGATCCATGTAATCTCGCTTTGAAAGTACACGTAGTCGTTGATTTTCAAATCGGACGGTTGTCTTTTATTTGCGATTAAAAAAATAAAAATAAAATAATTCAAATATTCAATATCTTACGTATAAGATTTATAATTTTCCCTCTTGGGATTTAGATAATAAATAGTGAAAAAAAAAACGATAAAAGTGAACAAAAACCATAAAATGGGGTCCCCCTCGAGGGGTGATGAAAATATGGATAGTTTCGAGATTAATCGAAAGGAGTATCTCGAAGCCATACAAATGGCACAAAAGTACAGGGTAGAAGTGCTGGAGTTGACAAAAATTATAAGTGACATGCAGTGTAGTGATAATGACTCTTCTGAAAAATCAAACAATAATAAAAGAAAAAAACCAAAAAAAAATTGTAAATGATATTACAAATACGCGAAGAAAACCGCCACCAATAAAAATATATAAAGAGGATAGTCACGTGCTATCCAAATTATTGCAATCCGAATTAGGTACAGGTAAATTTAAGATTAGAAATGTAAATAGTAATAAGTTAACATTAAGCTTAGAAGATAAGAATGACTGCAACAAAGTCAAGGAATTGCTAAATGAAGCAGGTACGGAGTATTTCTCATACACGCATAAGGATGACAAGTTGCAGTCATTCTTACTGAAGGGTCTCAGTGTTGGCTTCAACCCAGATGAGGTCCTTAAAGAATTAAATAATTTGAAAATCGAGAACCTGAGTTTCGTCCACGCTTTCAGGTACGCTACGGTGAACTCTAGGCGTGATAATAGAGACCTACCTATTATTGCGGTACAGCTATCTCCGGATAGCAAAGTACAAAACTTGAGACAAATCAAGTTCGTAGAGGGACATTTGGTGTCCTTTGAAAAAATGCGGAGGAACAGTGTCTTTCAGTGTTAAAGATATCAGAGATTCGGACATGCTTCCCCGAATTGTAATATGGGAATGAGATGCGTCAAGTGCCAAAATACGCATGAATTTGGCAAGTGCCAAGTGCAAAAAGAAGCGAGAAAGAGCAGTTTATTGAAAAAAATCAGGTCGAATATAAAATCAAATTATACAGCCCAGTTACACCAAGTTTCCCTTCCGGAAATTCATATCTTGATCTTTGCATCGCGGACGCGCGATTGCAAATTCAGACGGTCCACGATGACAAATTTTCTATATTGCCGTACGATAGCGACCATAATGCAATAGTTATGCCGGTGACATTTACTGCCGACTCTACGTTTAGCTTCGCAACGCAGCACGAAGTCCCTAAATTAAATTTTAGGCAGACTGATTGGTGCAAATTTCAACGTTGTGCTGTCAGAAAATATAGGAACTGCCCTTTTTCTTGTAATATTCATAGTAATAAGAATCTTTCTAATGACGAATGCGATTCCTATATCGGGAATTTAAATATGGTGGTATTAAAAGCTACGGAGTCCTCAGTTTCGAAAATTAAATCCAAAGACGGAATCGAATGTTATCTAAACCGTGACATTAAGACTCTACAAACCTATAAAAGCTTTTTAATCACTCAGATAAATCGAATACGACGTCGGCTCCAAGATGAATCGTCCAATATAGAGCTGCAAAGGTTAAAATCTCTCCTAAGAAATGTGAAGACATTGCTAAGTCAGCAGTTTCGGAATAGTGTCAACGATTATTGGAAGCAACGCGCCGAAAACATATTGAAGTCTGATTCCAGGAACATGTTTCCTAAAATTAATCAGATTTTCAAGCCTCGTAACGTTGTCAAGATCTCAAAATTGAAAGTTCCACTATCTTCTCAGTTTCTTCTCTCTCAGGCGGAGATCAATAGCCAACACTGCCCCATTATCGATAACCATTTCGTTATAGATAGTGGGGTGGACAAGCTGAGCCCAATCGGCTCTCAGTTTGAGGGAATCCATGCTAGGAATCTACCAAGCTGTAAAACTAGTGAAGTAAATGAAGAATTGTCCAGGTTTCGCAACAGCGAAACACGAACTCTTCTGAGATTTCCTGAGCGACTAAGAGCAGACCAACTAACAGACGAGCAGACTAGCAATTGCTTTACAACACTAGACGAACTGACATACATATTCAGGAAACTAAATAACAAAAAGTCAAGTGGTTTAGATAATATTCCTAACGTAATCCTAAAGCATATACCGGGCAATTATACGGCAATATTGCGTTATATTTAGTAATTTGTTAAACAACTGCTACTTCCCGAGTTATTGGAAAACATCGAAGGTTTTTCCAATAATCAAAAAGAAGAAGGATCCTTCTGATCCTTCCAACTATAGGCCAATAAATGTCCTGCCTAATATCGGGAAGGCTTATGAAGTAGTTATTAGTAAATCTATTTTGTTCGTGTGCGAAAAAAGGAGATTATACCGCGGAACCAATTTGGGTTCAAGAGAAACCATTCGGCGGTGCACGCTGTTACAAATTTAATTTCTGACGTTTGTTGGAATCTTAACGCCAAAAGATGTACAGCTGCCTGTCTGGTGGATATCGAAAAAGCCTTCGACACGGTTTGGATCGACGGGCTTTTATATAAACTTCTCCGATATGAATTCCCACATCATCTAATAAAGATGAATGCATCTACGGTGCACGAGAAAAAATTTGTTGTGACAGATGAACAATACACGACGACTAAAGTTTTTAAGGTCACTAATGGTCTGCCACAAGGCATAGTAACAGCACCGCTCCTGTTCAACATCTACATCTCGGAATTTCTGAGGGACATGGATGATTCTATAGCGTTCGCTGATGATGTTATATTATATGCAAGCGGGTCGAGAATCCGAGACATGCAGACAGAGCTTCAGAATAGCTTTGATAAACTGCAAACTTTTTGCTCAGAGTGGAAGCTCAAAATAAACGAGGCAAAATACGAAACTATACTGTTCCGCACCCCAGTAAGACGCGGTAATTCAGATTTGAAACACAACTGGGAAAATTTGCAAATAATGAGTTCTTTGCATCGAGTCAAAGACTGTTGTAGGCGTCCATTTAGACAACTTAGGTGTCCATTTAGACAAGTTTTTGTACTACAATATGCACGTAAATATGCAGTTACAAAAAGCGAGAGCGGCATTTATGTCCCTCGAACGTCTTTTCTACTCCAACTATCTTAGAGCCGATGTATAGATAATTTGCTACCAAGCGTTCGTTCGTCCAATTTTGACTTATGCGAGTCCAGTATGGTGGAACATAAGCCCTTCTTATATGGAAAAACTTAGACTATTTGAAAGAAAATGTCTTCGAGCCTGCATGCGTATGTATAGAAGCGCACATTCCGACTTTCGGCATTGCGTTTCTAATAAGAGGCTATTGGATGCTTCCGGTGTGTGTGCTTCTTGTGAGGAACCATTTCACGCGGTCAGCGAGCGTTACAGGAAACGAGCTTGTGTTCGGCTTATTTTAACCTAACCCTATGTATTTTCGAAGCACTATGTTGAGTGGGTTCATACCCCCTGAAGCATTCTTGTATCTAGATGCGTATGGCTACTTGTCAGATTCGTTGAACGTTCCAATCATTTACCATTTTGCTAGAAAGGCGACAGATAAACGTATCCTATACGAGCCGATAGTCTCAGGAGAAGGAAATGCTGACTTGAGATACTACGTAAACATACCTGAGCGGGATTCGGTTAACGCCAACAGGTTGAATAGGCGGAGATATTGGTGGCTTGACTGGGTTGGGGCTACCATCTAGGTTAAGCAGGGCCGGATCCTGATGTGTGATTTATCGCATACCACTGAATGGCCGATTGACTGGTTTAACTGGTGTTTGATTGGTCTTCCCAGTGGCGAGTTGGAAATCACACATCAGGGTCCGGCCCAGGATTTAGTGCAAGGTAATTTTAAGTTTTAGTTCTAAGTTTAGTTTCTTTAGATTAGTTTTATAAAAAAAAAAAATATGTGTTCTTAAAGGTTTTATCACATTTTCCCTTAAAGTGAAATAAAAAAAAATATATACAATATATAGGTATGTATATGTTTTAAAATAACAAAAAAAAAAAAGGCTTTGAAAGTAATCGTTGAAATATGCGTTGCCTTTACTAAAATCGAGGTACCTGTAGATTCGCATTTGGGTTTATGGCTTTAGATATATGTATGGGTATGTACGTATATGTATGTTCTTGCTATATATGGTACATCTTCAGATTTTCCGTTATGCAATGCAAATAATGTGCATCTATCTAGCGTATTGTACGCGATATTAGATTGGTCGAAATCCTGTGCTGAACAAGTATTAGAATGCGATCAAAATCGTTGTCTGCGAATTAATAAGAGCTTTCAGAAACTCACTGGAATCTAAACTCGTGCGCATATTTAAAATGGTCATACGAACATACATACTTGTACGTGGGAAAAGGCATTGAAACTTAAAAAATCTAGACCTTCTCTTTGGTTCGCTTTTTCAGTAATTAAACTTTTTTTTAAGTATCCGCAGGAGTAACTATATGACTACATTAATTCAACAAAATGTAAAATATTATTTGCATAGGTGTATGTACCTACATCGATATGTATGTAAACATGCCCACGTTCCTTATTTAATGCTTTTGAAGTGGTTTTCTGAATAAAATACGAATTTCTGATCTGTAGGCATATTGTCGCAGATGATGGCAAATGACCATTGGCAACACAAAAGTGTCAAACCCTTATTATTTACACAAACTATAATAATCTCTCTATCAAACTTGCGGGCAGGGGTGCCTGTCAAAGTAACACTCTAATCCGCAAGTGATTTCGGGCCAAACCCAACATAAATATGTCCCATCTGTGTACACAACTGAGTCATCGATAAGCGTGTTTAATATTCAAAAGAACCTTAAAACAGCCATTACTAAGCACATAAAATCACACTGCTATTAATTTCTCTTCGAATTCATTGAAATTCAGCTACACATAAACCAGCTCCACTTATGTTGCCTACAGGTGAGTTCCTTCATCAGTTTCACCGCCCGCCTAAAGTACAATTAACTGCATAAAGGAATATACCTTTAACAAGCTCCTTTATGAGTGCGATTACTTCTATGCAGGAACTTTACCACCGGCATTAAGTTTTCATAGTATGCCGCATAATACTGGGTGTCGTCAAATGGGCACCGGCCGAATTAAGAGTTAAACGGCTAAACACTTCAGCGCACACATACGCACCTTTGGTTATCAGGTACTTGCCTGCTAAGCCATGCCATGCTAAGCATATAAATTATTGACATCAATAGGTGCTAGTAGGGTAGGTACCGAAGTAAAATTGCTTTTATTATTTTTGTGTTTCCAGGTTTGCAAATTAAACATTAAAGTGAGCTTTGTGGTACTTTGCTAAACTTAACTTTTTCGCATTTTTGGTATATGGTATTCTCCGGATGACCTATAAAAGGGTTTTCTTGATACAAGTTTTATTTAAAAATACTTTTCGTATATAGAATCAAATATGAATGTTAACGAATTTATTTTTAAATAACTCTGCAAATAGCTTGTGAAACGTGCTACAAAGTGTATACCTTAGGGTGAAATCAAAATTATATTACCTTGTGTGTATCGGATACGAATTGGGCTTGCTGTTTATATTCCAGAAAGTCAAAACTTTGTTCTTTATGTACATGCGGTTTCGTTGAACAGCTGTCGCCTTTGCTAGTTACCGGCAATGATTACAGGTTGAATTTAATTATAAATTTACGCGTGATGTGGGTGGTAGTTGGTCTTAACGAAAGGAAAAGTTTTCAATTTTCGCTTTTCAAATAACCCCACAGCAGCATTTAATTAGGAGTCTGTTCAAAGTGATTGAAATTTTATTACTTGAACGCATTGTGGTTAATATGGTGTTATACATAAGTTAGTAGTTGTGTTAATTATGTTCGTTCGTTTGTACATTATTTCATTCTTTGGTTTATTTTGCTAATAAAGTTCAATTAGTAAATGGTTTTCAAATAACGGTAGTTACATTTTTTTTTTTTTAATAACGCGGGTATGCATAGAAATATAGTATGCGTTTCAGTTCAAGAGGCATTCTGACTGTATTGCAATCTGTAAGGTTTCGAAATACCATATGTAGATCATATTTCTGTTTTATTTTTCGACTTTTTCCATGACTATTGCTAGGCAGTCAGAAATACTCTTTGGGTTTCATTAAGAATTCGCGTCATCTCTAGAATTGGCTGCAAAGATATATCTATAGTGTACGCACATAGTTCCGCAATCTATATGTTAATTATACCACTTTCCCGAACAGCACATTTATTAAATACCAAAAACAAATTGTTATTTCTATCGATAGCTTGAAACTATTTTTACAATATTGAATATTGAAACAAAACTCAAATTAAGGAAAACAGGGAACAAAATCGCTTTTTTTTTAAATCGGGCCTAAGTGAAGTGCAGTGGACGCTGCGGCGCAGTGGTTAGGTTAGGTTAGGTTAGTGGGCTGGTTTAGGGATGGAAGTCTTCTGCACCACACGCAGGTCAGTATAGACCCATTGTGATCCCAATGGGGGAAAAGAAGATAGAAAAATTCCTTCCTCGTGAAGAAAAATAAATGTCTCTGTACGTAGCCTATTAGAAAGCATATAGTACTTACGTGCCCGAGATACAAACCATACAGAGGATTTGATGAAGTTTGCGATGTCTTCTAAATCCTTAAACAAGTATTGTCCAAGATATCTCTTTGTAAGGTGGTAGAAGCCTGAGCAGTGGTAGAGAAAGTGAGTAGTGTCCCCGTGAACCTCCTCGTCGCCGCAGCCCGTAGCCAGACAAATATTTCGGGGGAGGGATATGATGTTTGAAAAATAACTTTTCATTTTTAAGGTTGAGAGCGATTGAGGAAAATAAGATAATCTTAAATTTCAAATTTGTAGCAGCCTCATTTTCATATCGTTATATTATTATATTACTCGCATCATTGTATTTATTATATTTATTATATTATAGAAACAAGTCAGTAATTAATATAACTTTTATTTCGATAATTAATTTAACATGTGTCCTGTCTTGCATTAGCAAATTGTAAATTTCCGTATCCTTTTCTTTAACACTGACAGTAATTTGAAGTTAAGTTTTTTTGTAAAGCACATACACACACATTGTAGCACATTGTTTTTGGATTGTAAAGTTTCGTGCACAATGGGGTGTGGCTTAATTTTAAGTGGAGTTGATCTTTGCACCCGAAAAATTGTATAAAAGGAAATGTTCCTTCGATGCAAAGTCACTCTGATTCCGGCAGCGACGAGGTAAGGAACTCTTCATGCTGGCAATAGTCAAGACCTACGTGATCGTTAATTTGATCCTTGGATTGTCTATTGCTAGTTCGGAGACAAATTACCAGGGGGACAGTGAGAATATTGGTGACTGTGGTGCATGCCGAGTCAAACCGTATTCGAACTGCTAACCAAAAATCGTCTGACCATTTTAATCAAAAAGTATTTTTTTCTATTCTTTTTATCTGTAACCCACTCCAAAAGAGACAAATAAAAACACGTTTCTACAAATTTAATTTTTTTTATTGACTAGTAATTATAACATAAGCTGGAATACGTTAAAAAAAGTAACTATGTATATTCAACATAAGAAAGTAAAGAATTATTTTATAAAACTAAATTTAATCGCCTGGCCTTCTTTGCTGCAAATACAACAATTACTTCGTCAGTATATTGCATATGGTTTTGGGTTTGAAAGTGTGTGTAAAGTTGCGTATTAACACATAACACTTGTACATACAATTTGTGGCGGTGGGGTGATGTGTATTGTATAATGTGTATTCTGCACACATTTCTTTTGGAGTCCGACCGTGTTTTTTTATTTTTTGTGGTATTCTTGTATAGTATGTAACGGCGCTTAGATACTTTTAATTGAAAAAAGTCAATGCTATAGCTTGATTTGATTTGAATCCTTTTGCATTTAGGTAAATGGGAAATTACTGCACTGTGGCCGAATTGGCTCATTTTTGCTTGGATTTGCATTTTACTAGAAGTTCTTGGCAAAAAATCGTGTTACCTACTTATTGCTCTGTTCTCGTTTTAAAAAAAAGTGCAGTTGTTAAGAATTTCAGGGGGGGATCAAACCACCGTGTGCGGCTTGTGACCATACAAGTCTGCCATAAGTTAGTATGGGCGTTACTATAGCATACTTACTATAGTATGCATAGGATGATTTTCGGGTTCGGTCACCAAGTTTTTCCGAATATTCTGTAACACGAGTAGAAAGCTATCGTGGCTGTGGGGATATAACCCCTCCTTGAGGAGTACCTCTTGAGGCATAGGCTTCCAACTTTGTTCCTCCGAGCTCCACTATAATATGTTTTTCCTCCACCATATTGACAATCCACCTTAACAGGGAGTTGTGAATATTGAGATTCTTTAAGGTTCTATGAACCGCAACTGTTCTGACATTGTTAAAGGCTCCTTCAATGTCTAAGAAAGCGGCCAGTGTGTATTCTTTATCTTTTAATGATTTTTCTATTGAGCCAACCACACAGTGGAGCGCTGTCTCTACGCTTTTTGCTTTTATATATGCGGGCGTAGTTTGCGTATGTCAGCTAATCTCTCAAAAGTTTTTAGGACGAAGGAAGTAAGACTTATTGGTCTAAGGTCCTTCGCAGTGGTGTGCATTTACATCACCATCCTAGTTATTGGAAGAGTTGCTTAAAGTCCTTAAATCATTTGAACCTTTATAAAAATACTGTCTGTCAGTATATTGTTAGTAAAGTTGATTTGTATTTTTGCTAATCGTGAGGCTATACATATGTAAGTATCTTTAAATACTATAAAAGCAAAGTCGATTTTCCTTGTGAACACCGTTTCTCGAAAACTACTAGACGTAGGTACTTGAAATTGTACAGTTATTCCTTACTTTGCCTAGATGCGAGATAAGAAGGGATTTTCCGAAATTCAAGGTCTAAGTGGCATAAATATTGATTCCACAGCCGTAGCTCAGTACTGGGTCTCCGGATTAAACAAAATAACAAATAGGTGAGTTTAGTAAATTCGCCGCTGATTCATTTAAGGTATAAAACATCCTTCTGCGTTGTCCTGAAGCTGAGCAATGCTAAAAACAATTAATCAAATCATCGCCCACAATTTTCCTTCAGTGGAGACCACGGCCAGCAGTCATGCAGCAGTGACTATGGTTGCAATAGTATGAGTGTGTGAGTTTTGATCTTGTATGATCCCTTCTAGAGTTAAAATTGAAAAAAAAAAACATTATCAGTGCCAAATCTAAGATATTGTAAATTTTATTAATTAAGATATCCATGTGCTGTCAAAACTTCATGCAATTAAGAGACTTGGGAATATACGCGTAGGTACATATGTATGTATGTACATGCATATGCATGTGTAGTTATAGAACTATTGCAATATTTTTCCATTTTGTTAGATGAGATGTTTTTTATTGATGGATTTGTCCACATTTTAGAATGTTTTAATGGATTTAAAATAAATTGTGTGTTGGAAGCGGGTTTGCGTATGCTCTGGTGGGATTCTCACGAGGGAAGTTGTAATTGAGTTTACACATTTTCGGTATTATATTCAGTTGGCAATTATGTTTCAACAAGTAAATATCCCTCAATTTAAACGCGGCCGAAGCAAGGCGAGCACTGGTCAGCTAGTGTTTCAATAATTAAATAACCGTCAAATAAAATGCGGGCGAAGCAAAGCAAGCACTGGTCAGCTATACGTATATTTCGTTCTCGTCTCAGAAATGCGCACGTATTATACAAAAGCTAACTTCTTTGACCTCTTCTTATTGTGGGCGGCGTGGTGTAAGTGGTTAGTGTGTCGGATCAGTACGCATGAGGTTCCAAGTTCGAATCCCAGAAAGCACCAACAAGTTTTTTCATGGTCCCACCTCTCGCGAGCGTCTGACAAACATCGGAGAGTATTGTTGTCTCGAAAAAGCTTCTCAAATCGCCGTTCGGATACGGTACTAAACTGCATGTAGGTCCCTTCCATTCATGTGAAAAATATATCGCACGCAACATGAGTGGTTGCGAGAAGCTAGGCCCTGGCACTTAAAGTGCTGTTGCGCCAAATATTTATTTATCCTTTTTTTTTAACTTCTTTAAAGCTAAAGATTCATACTGCATCTTGCACTAAAAACAGATTAAAGAATTACTGAAGTTGGCTTCACATTTGAATTTGAAATCGAAAAAGTTTGATACGGCACACTTATTTATATCAGCAGTCGTAGCTTACATCGCCAAATATCCTCCATTAAAGTAATGTATCAGCAATTGGAAAAAAAAAAAGAACGTAGTCAATGCACGAATCCTCGTGTTCACTGAATATAAACATAAGCCTTAGGCTCAGATAACATATGTTCCCGTGGGTGGGTATTACAAGTAATGATAACGAATTTATTGCCAATTCATGATCCACCTCCGCTGCAATACACCTGACATACAGTAACGAACTCCCAGTCAGCCGAGGGACATGGATATGTTTTAAATATGCATGAAAATGTTAGCCTCTCTGGTGTATCTAGTGCGGATTTAACATCATTCACGTCACATTTATTGAACGAAAATTCTAAATTGCCTAAGCCACTTCGGTGAAGCGCCACACGGGTCCATTATTATTTATGACCGATCAAATAAATACCGAAAATGTGGTATCCAAGTGGGTACGCAGTTCACGTGAGCTCTAAAAAGATTTATGGAATTCATTGAGAAATTGATTTTAAATGAATTGCACGTTTTTTATAGGCCCAAGTATGTTACAAATAAAAATGTCCATATGCTGTGTGGGTTTCAAAAAACAAACACGTTCATGTGGGAGTAATGTGCCAAGGAGTGAAATTAAAATCTCAAATGTTGCTGGTGGTGTAATTATTTTACTCTTGACAAGCAGACTGAAATCAGGCAACGAAATTAAAAAGGAAAAAGTTTACTCGGAGAAAGATAAAACATCCACATCCACTTAAATAGAAATTTTATATCATGTCCTGCCAACTTTCATACAAACATACTCACACAATATCATCAGCAGTTAATGTGAAAAGAAATCTCAACAGTGTGGTAGCAAAGATAGTGAAATTTCACAACGTATACCACGATAGCTGGGATTCGGACGAATCTATCATTCCGATATGAAAGGAGCATATTTAATCCCCCTCCCTAGGATGGGTCAGAATCATAAACAACCCATTGTTACTTTAAATGACTGCTTATTTATCTGAAATTCTGAAATAGCGAATAGGATGGTGGCACTGGTTTCCAACTGTCTTGTACAGTTTTCAAGGATGAATAGCGGCGGAATTTATCTGTTGGGTATGCAACGCTAGGAATGGAATTTTCAAATGGAAGAGTGATTGTAGATTTCACTTACATAACTTGAAATTATTCTGGAAGATAATTCAAGGAATATGTCTCAGGCGAAATAAAGAAATAATTTTGTTTGGGTGTAAAATTGTAAACTGAATGAAGTGATGATGACCAGTTACAAGGAATTTCTTAACAAAATATTTGCAAATGAAAATGTTCTTGTAAAGACGAAAAATTCAAACAAATTTTAATTAAAAGTGCATTGTGTTGGCAGCTCATTTTAGCATTTTACAACTGGGAATTATAAGGAAGCACAACATGTATTGTATATATTCGTACATATCTGAGCTTTTTTTTTATAATATTATATTCGAAAACTAAAAAAAAAAAAATTATATTAGAAAGGATATGGTGTGTTTTGACAAGTATACAGTACTGAAACTAATTGAAATATACACTATCATAAGGGGAAAACCCTTTCATTATCAAATAATTAGGATTCTTAATAGCTCTTTTTGTCGGAGGTTTCCTTGTTTTGTAAGTCACCTAGATTTTTAATCGTTTTTTGACCATGAAGTTAAAAGTGCACGATGAGCAGGAAAATCCTTTGAAGAATTTTTTAAAAAATACCAAGAAAGTGATGTTTTAGAGTGAAAAGTGGAAGCGGTCATAAAAAATGCATACTCTTAGAATCGACCACCATATAAAGTGGACAACGTTAAGGGACCGCTTTGCTACTGCAGCAGAAGTAAGAAGAGATGTTGTGGAATCCACCGGAATAGACATATCTGTGAGAACAGTTCAAAAATGACTTAACGAAGCAGGACGGCAAAAAACCACTTCTTATGCCTAAGATAAAAAATAAGTCGTCTGGAATAGGCACGTGAAATGCAGAATTTGACCTAAAATGACTGGCAAAATGTTATATTTACAGATGAGTACGAATTCAACCTGGAATTTTCAGATGAAAAGACCACAGTTCGACGCCGACCTGGAGAACAGTTGAAGGAAGAAGTCCGCAAAGGTCCAAAGGTACAATATTATGGTTTGGGGAATCATAACAGCCGGTGGAGTTTGGCACTCTTTTGATAGTGGATGGATTCATAAATGCTGTAAAATACATTGGGATCGTAGAAAATCGAGTTGTTCCCATTATAGAGGTGAGCCAGTACTACCCAGTGGTTGTGATTGAGACGATTGCGCATATTGCCATCGTGCTAATACCGTAACTAAACCATGAACTTTCCACTGTAATTTTGATAATTTTATCTATCTTTATGGTGTTCTTAATCCAATTCTTTTTCTAGGTTTAATGTTATAAAGAAGAACTGGGTATCGTGTATTACATTGGCCCGTAAAAACTTTGGACGTAAATCCCATTGAGCACGTTTGACATCGAATGGGTGTATAATTAAGGAACAAAAAGCCAAGAAATTTGCAGGAATTAGAAGCCACGACCGAATAAATTTGGTATGAAGAAATAGACACATGCTGCATTACCAGCCTTAACAGTTCAGGTTTAACCCCTTATAAAATCCAAATGTGGACACACGCCATATTGAAGAGAAATTTTTTCCACAAATATCATCTGCGCCCATATTATACTCGTATTATAGATCGTACAAGTACTTCCTGGATCAAAAACGTGTTTGTTTCCATGAACAAGGATCCTATGTGTGTAGGTATTTGCACACCGAATTTGAACCATTACTTCATGTACATACGTCTTAAGCGAGATATTTAAGTAAGGGGTCGGTTTATAAACTGGTTCCCAATTGTCGTCCAATATAGAGAAATGGTAACTGCATGAGGTTGCATTGGTTGCTCTCCTGTAACGTTCATTGGCTGGAACACTTTTCTTCAAGTTAAGTTCAGCGTAGCATACGACGTGACAAGCGCAACTACATCAACGCGCTGGCTACAGAAGCAGAAGAAGCTGCACGGAGGTGCGACGGCAGGACTGTCTACAGAATCACGAAAGAGCTGACAGGTGGTCGCAGCTCCAGTCAACACCCAGTGAAAAGCCTAGACGGCTCCTTGCTTATTTCGGATGAGGACCAGCTCAAGAGATGGAAAGAGCATTTTGCTACGGTTTTGAACCGTGTATTCGCTAGCGATATGCTCCCAAATCAGACTGAGATGCCCGAGAAGAGAAGTTCCCGAATACGCCCCACGACTCCCAGTAAAGATGAGATCATTACCGCGATCAAGGCACTCAAAACCAACAAGGCGGTAGGACTTGACGGTATTCCAGCAGAGCTCTTACGAGCAGCGCCAACAACATCGGCTGAGCTTCTGCTTCCACTTATAGATAGAGCTTGGGAAGCTGAGAGCTTTCCTAACGAGTGGAAAAAGGGAATGATCGTCAAGCTTCCTAAGAAAGGACATTTAATGGAGTGCGGAAACTGGAGGGGTATCTGCGTGCTGCCTGCTGTAGCTAAGATAATAGCTAAAATCATCCTTGAGCGAATCAAACAACATCTCGAAGACACACTCGATGCCGAACAAGCACGTTTCCGCTCTGGATCCTCCTGTGCCGACCACATCAACACCCTGCGGATTATCATCGAACAGTGTGTTGAATATCGATCGCCACTGCACCTGCTGTTCATCGATTTTGAGAAGGCATTCGATAGTGTCAACAGGGAGTTTATTTGGCGTGCCTTACGCAGGAGAGGCATTCCCGATAAACTAATTGCTATTATCAAAGCTACATATGAAGGCTCAAAATGTCACATTCTGCACAGGGGAAGGTTGTCTGAGGAATTCGAGATCCAAAGTAGGGTAAGACAAGGCTGTATCCTTTCACCAATATTATTCCTATTGGTGATTAGCGATATGCTTCATGCAGCTTTGTGGACGGGAAACGGAGGAATTCGATGGACTCTAACATCTCAACTGAAACATCTTGACTACGCTGACGATGTATGCTTACTCTCCCACCGAATTATGGACCTCCACCAAATGACAGCAGATGTGGAGAGGGAGGCATCGGAGGCGTCGTCGGGCTGAAAATTAATACGACAAAAACTAAAATCATCAGCCTTGGAACTACCTCATAGGCTCAAATATGCATTGCTGGACAACCGGTAGAGAGAGTAGAGGATTTCCAGTATCTTGGGAGTGTTGTCTCGACCGATGGAGGAACCGAACTGGATATAGCCAACAGGATCGCCAAAGCAAAGTCCGCGTTCGGGATGTTGTCCAAAATATGGCGAAGCAATGCAATCAGTTTGAGCACCAAAATAAGACTGTTCCGCTCCAACGTTGAATCCGTGTTGCTATATGGTTGCAGCACGTGGAGAGTGACCACTACTATCACCAGAAAGCTGCAAACGTTCGTTAATAGGTGTCTGCGCAATATCTTAAGGATTTTCTGGCCCAATCGTATCTCTAACGAACACCTTTACGAGAGAACGGGTCAGGAACCAATAGGCACAACTATCCAACGGCGGAAGTGGCAGTGGATTGGTCACACGTTCCGAAAGGGTGACAGCTCCATAGCGAACCATGCTATGCAATGGAACCCTCTAACTCAGGATGGCAGAAGACCTGGCGGTCCGAGGAGAACATGGCGCAGAACAGTCGAGAAGGAGGCACGGCAGTTAGGGAAAACTTGGGGAGAACTCAGACACATTTCCAGAAACCGCACACGATGGCGCGTAGGCGTAGTAGAGGCCCTAGGACCCACAAGGGGATACAGGACATAAGTAAAGTAAGTAAAAGTAAGTTAAGGATAACATTGTAGTTTTCCCACACTTTTACAATATTCTGCCGTTCCCATATCTCTATAAAATCAGACATAACTAGTTCCTTAAATTTTATTGGCCAATTCGCTCGCTGCATGGTGCCGTGTTGTGACCAGATCTTATCGTATCATTTTTTTAGGAGTCTTTCATTAGAAATGTTTAGGAGTCTTACCCAGAAGTTTAATGTTGTTTTTTTTATTTCATGCACAGGCTGGGTGCCTGTGTGATGTTACTTTGAGTGTTATTAGCCATTCCCAGTTTTTTCTTTAGCACGCTCGTTATAATAGCTTCAATTTAATCTCCCGCATATATTCCCCATATCTCTACACAATACATTCCGCATCATTCGATTGCGGCTTCATACACTTTGCTTCTGCAAGCCCAATTTTTAATATAGGAACTCTTTATAGTTGTATTTGTGATTGCAGCTGCTGTTCGGGATTTACTTTTGAAAATCTCAATTGCTTGTTTCCAGGTACTAGTTCGATTGCAATTTAGCCCGAAATATTCAAAATTATCCACAACTTAAAATCTGTCCTCATTATAAACAAAACTTTCCGAACATGAGTTTCTTTTTCTCTTCGAGGAGGTTTATAATCTTTAATTTTTCGGCATTAACATTCATGTCCTTCAGTGTGAAATATTTGTCTAGTGTTTTTAGATATTTGCCTACATCCTTCTATGATTTTACTAGAATGGCAAAATCATCCGCATATACCTATACTATCACATTCACATTTTTGCCTTGCGAGATGTCTACCCCTACCAGGTCATTGGTATAAAGGTTGAAAACCAGAGCGCTGGAAGGGTTACCTTGCACTAGTTCTTTTGTGACGTGGGTTTCTTCAGTTCGCCTATTTATGGTTTCAATTGCAATCTTGGTTATTGAATATAGTTTCTGGAAAGCTCGGATTATTTTTCCGCTTATACCAATGCGTGCTAGATGAAGACATAATTTCTGATGGTTAACACTACCGAATGCTCCTTAGAGCACACCTTTTGGCTCGCAAATGTAATGTCTATTATTGCCTGAAAGATGAAAATGTTGTCGGTGCATCCTCTTCCTTTTGAAAGTATAGGATTGTTTTGGCCTCTTCACTCCACTTTTGTAGTATGTTTGTTAAAATTTGCGTGTAAACTTTCATCAGAGCATTTTCAACAGCGATAGGTCTATAATTTGTAGATAATAACATATCTCTTTTTTTTCAATCATTGATAAATTGACTTTAAGGCGTTCTATTGGGTTTTTCTCATCAAATGCTTCCTGGAAACATGCTTATGAAAACCATAAGCTCGGTAGATATTTTAAAAATTCATAAGTTATTTCATCATGTCCTGGAGCTTTCCTATTACGAAGACATAAAATTATAGGGACTAATTCCTCTAAACTAATATATTTGTCGAGATATGGGTGACGAGTATCATAAATGTTTTCCCAGTCTTCTTTGGGGATGGGATTTTGTTCCTGTGGAGGGTTCGATTTAAAACTTTTTATGGATTTCCAAATTTCTCTGCTATTTCTCACATTTTGAAGCTGCTGCGTGACTTTCTCCCTTTATTGCTCCTTAGCTTTTGGAATACTTAGGAAATATAATGGGTCTAGATCGTATCAGTATTTATCACATGACACACATTTATCCACGATTTTCACCTTTGTCAAACTTAACATTTTTATTGCAAATTTCACACTTCTTTGCAGGTGGGTCCCGACAACACGAATGTAACTGGAATGTGTTTTTTATTATTTAATCACGGATACTCCCGCATGAAAATGCTTACTACCTTCATTATAAAAAAAGAAAAAAAAAACCCATAAAAACTGATAACACTGCTGGACTAATACTAAAAAAGATAATAAAAGTGGGTGACAAACGAAACTCCCATAGATTTTAAATACTGTATAAATTACAAACGAATTTCAATGCTGCTTATAAATCTTCATGATGAGGGAACCGCTTAATTCTGTAAACTTTATCTCTGGTCCCTTAATTGCTATACAAATAAAATACCATCTGGAATAGTCTAATATAAATAAAGGAGGTGAACCCAGTGATCCACTGAACATTCTTGATGAAGCTCCAAGTGCCATAAAGTAGCATTGGTACAAAGAAAACTTTCCACAAGTAACACAAATTATAATGAACAAGGCATCCAGTCTAAGTTTGCTTAAGGTGGTAATTTAGGTGCAGGTATCTTTTCTCCTGCCCGCTTTTCACACACTTCAATGAGATACTCGTACAACAGATACTTTCAAATGATTTTCTGCTTGCCCCTTTAACATCCTAAAAACTTCAATTAATTTAATTTTTATCTAAAATCAGTTATCTATCCAGAACGAGGTAGGTGCTTCTA
This sequence comes from Brachypalpus laphriformis, assembly GCA_945910035.1. Lineage (NCBI taxonomy): Eukaryota > Metazoa > Arthropoda > Insecta > Diptera > Syrphidae > Brachypalpus > Brachypalpus laphriformis. The sequence goes on along the minus strand of OX246754.1, from coordinate 304,155,413 downwards.
ATTTGTTTGTAATTTTCTCTGACGTCATTCAGTCGATGTACATAGTGTTTCTGTTTCTGCTTTTTTTCTTTTTTTAAATTTTCAATATCATGTTTTACCAAAGGAACTACACCGGCCGAGAAAATTAAAGCAATCTAAAAGCAATTATTTTTTGAGAAGAGGACGGGGTTATAGTAGATATCGGCTATGGAATTTATGATATCAATCAGCCTAATTGGTTGAAAGTGATTAGACAAAACTAAGCGGCGTAATTTGATGTGCTTGCTACTTTATGGTAATCAATAAAACTTCTGCGGTAAGTCGTTGCTTTAAAATAGATTCGCAAAGTAAAAATATGTACATATTTGGAAGGATTTAGTGTTCTTTTTTAGAGATACCTGCACTACGATTTCTTTGATTCTATTAAAAGTTTCCTAAATACCTGAGGCATTCCACAAAAAGAACGCATTTATTCAGAGCAAGGTACTATCTCGCAGGTGTCAATTTTTCATCAATACCAGTTTTGCTATGGACGATGTCAAAAGTTGAACTTGTTTGGTGCAAGTCGCAGAAAAAATTACACTTATCCTTCGTAAAAAAATTAAAGAAGTTTCTCCGAGCTATGCTAACAGGCCGACAGAATACCATAAAGAAGTGTATAATGGGGTGGTTATGACTGAGCTTATTCTAGAACGTCTCTTTTTTAATGCGGAAAATCGTCTCAGTCGCATTCCCATCTCAGTGAGAGACGATACTGTTCAGTAGACTACAGAAGAGATTGCACCGTGCGTAGACGTTCTAGTGGACGCCATAACAAATTGCTTCCTTAAATTTAATCGTTCAACTGCGAAAACTGTTGTCCCATGCTCGTACTAGAATTCACTTCACTTAATTATTGTTTTAAAAGATAATTTTAAAGCCTTACTGCATGACGCCGACGATGGAGTGCATGAATATCTGGCTACAGGGAGCGTACTACAGTTGTATGCACTAGGGCCGCTACTGCTATAATGTATAATAGCGTTTTAATTCTACAAATTCTCTGCGAATTCACAATTATTGGATATGCTGATGATAAAGTAGTTGCAGCGTTTGTGGAATTTTTGGATAAATGAATGCCGGTATGCGTCCCCACTACACTTATTGTCAAAACGTTGTTTAAATCTCTCACACTCTCTGCCGAAGCGATTTTAGCAAGTAGTCGACCAATTAGGCTGCCGATTGCACTCAGAGTCGACAATCAGTCATCACATAGCAAGCGAACCTCCGACGGAATCTCTACTGAAATTATCTGATTGAGGAGAATTGTCTTGGAAATACGGGATAGCGACAGGAGAAGGAAGGTTGTCTTTAGTGGGAAAGCATCCCCCACACGAGTGGACCTGGGCTCATTTGCATCTTTTGGAGATTTACTACTTCGACTTAAAAAAAAAAAAAACGTTCTCTTTAACAGCTTGTATAGAAACTTCTATAGTCTAGGCGGGATAATATTTTCTCAGTCCACTTATCGATCTTAAGACATCAACTGGAATTTTGAAACCTAACATCTAATCTTTCTTTCCAGCACACAAATCTTTCTCTCTACCCTTTCCAATGTCCGCATTATGTAAAACATTTTAAGGGTATTCATAACCCCTTGAGTGCGCGTAAATAAAAAAAAAAAAAACTCGGGGATATCCAGTTTTAAATCAAGCAGTACATGAACAATCCCTTGACGGGACTAATTTACACAACTCCTTTGTACTAATACTAGGTTACAAGATACTTTTACTATTGTGAAAACGATATTTCTTAAACAAACTATTTAAGAAAATTTTACAGAAGGACACAAATATCCAAGTTAATGCTAACCATAAATCATTCCTGTAAAAGGAATAACTATGAATTTAAAAAAGAAAAACCTTCGGAATTTTCTTTGCTCTCAATGGAAAACTGATGAATTTCATAATGCTGGAGAATGCTTCCTGAAAGCACTCCAGAATGATGATAAATTGAAGTGAAGAAGATATCCACTGTCGAAGGACGTGCTGCTTAATAGGATTCTTGCCTTTTAGTTTTTGAAAACCAAGAGATGGTTCGCTGTGGTAATAAGATATGTCTGATGAAAAGAAAAGCTAGCTAGACCTAGAGAAGGGCTGAAGTCCCGACTTATCATTCCGCCGGAGAACAGCACAATTTTACAACATCATAAACAATAGAAGGCAGGGATCTAATTACATTGCAGCGCACAACACTACCAGCAACAGTGTACGGATATGTATCAGCATCTCAGTAGCTCAGAGCTGCGGTAACGCAAACTTAAAAAGAAATAGCAGAAAAAATTTTACAACTTCGTCCTCTCAGAATCCAAACACAATGACTATGGTGATGGACTTACGAAAGAAATTCATATTTTACATTGCTTTCAAAGGATGGTTGTGTCTGTGCCTTCAGTTGAGATGACAAAAAGGGAAAAATCAATTTTCGTCGATACCCAATAATGAGCAGCAATTTTTCACTCTTCATAACGAGTTTTATTGGATACTCGTACTTGGTTGATTTTTATTTTTTATTTTATTAATGGATGGTGTTGCCTTTATGCTACCCAATTATCTGTAGGGAAAGTTGTATGCAAAAGTCAATCTATTATGACTTCCTTGCCAAGAAAAAAATGTGCTGACACGTCAAAGCGTATTAAATTAACTGGATAATGATGATGCGAGACTTGCTTGCGGGGAAATATTTTTTTGAGAAGATATGCACCTAATTATAATATAAGACAAATTTTCTGACAGTAGAAACTTATTTTTAGAGACTGCCCCGAGGTCGGCTCTTGAGTATTTATCTCAATTCAGTTATTACTAAAACCCTTTAGGGTTTCCTAATGTTTCGAAGAATAAAGACTACTACTTCTTCTTCTTCTTTCTATTTCGGCAAGGTTGTGATCTGAACACAAGGTACCATAACCTTCCCACTTTACTGCTTTTCTACTGATCCGCCTGTGGGGATCACCTATTTGACCTCGGAAAATATCGGCAGGCCTCCCGATTTTGGATCACTTCTTTACTGAGGCAAATCAAATGCTGGTGTCGTTACATTTCTTTATTTCGCGATGTCTTTGGAATGTTCATTGATATTGTCTTTTTAACGGGGTGCAAATAATATCTTCTTTGAACGTGGCAATACCAGTTGACCCGGTCGCGCTCTATTTTTCGTAAGATGGTCTCTTTACCGTGAAGGCTTCCACGAATCTTCGAACTATACGAATAAGGACTACTTAGTTTAGTTTAATCGACATATTTTTTTGGAGTCTCAGAAGTTTTTTTTACAGGGGTTAAATATTATCATCCTGTTACGAAAAAGTTGGTCTGGATATTTTCAGTATTAATGTAAAAAAAAAACCTTGTAAAGTAATTCCAACCCACTTTCTCTGCCACTGCCCAGGTCTCTACCTCGGACAATAAAAATAAATAAATAAATATTTGGCGCAACAGCTCTTTAAGTGCCAGGGCCTAGCTTCTCGCAGCCACTCATGTTGTGTGCGTTATATTTTTCACACGAATGGAAGGGACCTACATACAGTTTAGTGCCGAATCCAAACGGCATGAAATCATGAAATATTTACACAGCAACTTCTGTGTAATTCAAATTTAAAACAGTGAAAGACTTGTTTCCCATCCTCGAAAGTGCCACTGACTCTAAGGCCAGGATTACACATGTAAATTTTACTTACGTAAGTTACTTACGTAAGTAACTTCTGACAAAAATTACTAATATAAACACCTCTGTAAGTAACTTACAGTAAATTTTACTAACTTACATAAGCTGTAAGAAGAGAGAGAATTGAAACGGTGTAAACACGTTCGCAGTCACTTACGGACTTCTCACAGCTTACTCAACCAGCATCTGTAAGTTTTCTGCTTACGAGAAATAGAATTTGAGCGTGTGGGCGTCGTAAGTTATTTTCGGTTATGAGTTTTGTGTTTTTCTTCCACGCGTCATGGCTCCTAGAGTTTGGACAAAATCGGAAACATTAAAACTTATTGAAAATTTTGAAGAAAATAGTGTTTTGTGGGACTAAACTTCTTCTGGTTATAAAGACTGAAATAAAAAAAATCATGCATTGAATGCGATTGCCCCACATTTTCGATACAAGTGCAGAAGAAATAAATAGAAAATTGCACAATTTATAGGGCCAGTTTGTTCAAGAGTTAAAAAAAAACAAAAACAAAGAAAAGTGGCAGCGGGTCAATTGACGTATACAGTCACTCCAAGCCAAACTCGGACACTTAAGCAGTCGTAGTTTCAAAGCTGAAAAATTAACATTCAATGCAATTTCAAATAACATATTAAACATTTTTGGTAATGGTTTTTATTGTATTTTCAAAAACAAAAAACAATAACTTCATTAATTAATTTAAACAACAACAATGAATAAAAACAAAAGAACTCGGCAATTTTAACGCACAAGCCAAACTCGGACACTAATGTAAATGTAAATACATAAGTACTCATTTATTTCTCAAATTCTTAAATGATTAGTAGTTGGTATGTAAACCTCTTTTTTTTTATTACCATTTTTAATTTGGTTGGCATCGAATAAATAAGTTTTTTGTAATATGCTGGAATAATTTTTTCCCATTCTTCTAACAAAACTCTTTTTAGTTTAGTTTTATTTGAAATGGCATATTTTCGGGTTCTTTTTTTGAAATGTTGTCCCAAATTCTCTATGGGATTAATATCCAGACTTTGGAATGGAGTTCCCATAGCGTGGGGGTAATTACACAATAACCACAAGCGAACATTGTGGGCCTTGTGCTTCGGGTCATTATATTGATAAAATTTCCAACCGCTACCAAGTTCCAATTTTTCCACACTTTGAGTCTAATTGGCTTTTAAAATGTCCAGGTACTTTTTCTGATCCATTTTTCCTTCAATAAAATGTGTCCGAGTTTGGCTTGTGCATTAAAATTGTCGAGTTCTTTTGTTTTTATTCATTGTTGTTGTTTAAATTAATTAATGAAGTTATTGTTTTTTGTTTTTGAAAATATAATAAAAACCATTACGAAAAATGTTTAATATGTTATTTGAAATTGCATTGAATGTTAATTTTTCAGCTTTGAAACTACGACTGCTTAAGTGTCCGAGTTTGGCTTGGAGTGACTGTATGTTCTTAGCTGGTGTTATTTTGATGCCCTCAATTTTTTGTATCTGGGGAGAGGAACAGAAACGACTGACACACTGGTAAGTAATTTTTTATTGAATTATTATATGTATAATAGTTTAAGTGGCCTTTTGATATTGCCATGGTATTTCGCCATCTGGGGATACAAAATAATCTTTGAATTCATCTCAAATTGAATTTTCAGATTGCGTTGTAGTTCCAATAGGTCGAGGTTCCAAAGGAATAAAGTTGTTAGCTGGCATATCATCTTCCAACTCTTGCAAGTATTTTAGAGCAGCATTTCTTGAAACCAAAGAATTGTGAAGCATACAAATTGTGGAAGTTATACGACCAACTTTTTTTTTAGAAAGTTCTATTGGTAGCCTTAGAACTCTAAACCTGTTTGCCAAAATTCCGCATACAATTTCGACCATGCTCCTCACCCTTGATAAGCGGTAATTGAATACACTTTTATCAATAGGCTGATTTGTATATGAATATGGATTTATTAAATAATTTGTTAATGCGAACGCTTCGTGAGCCACTAAAACATAGGGTACAACTTTATGCCTTCCCGTAAAAGTCGATGGTGCTGGCAATCTGAATTCGTCTTGTTCAAATGCTGAACAAGTATTGCGAAAAACTCCGGCGTCAGACATACGTCCAATGCATTCACAGTTCATGCGCATTATTTTATATTCCGCATCCACAGCAATCATTAAATTGAACAGCTGTTGTGGATCTTGTATTCTTAATTCAATACACCAATTTGGAAAAGCTCCATGTGTATTTCTTTTTTCTAACCAACTTTCCACCCAGCACATTCTTTTCGCACTTCTTTTTTTATTTTTTTAAATTGTGAGGATTATTGCAGCAGCTAATTGCTGCCGGCGCGAAACCATTGTCACAACAATCTATCAACTGCAATTTACTCGTAAGATAGTGTAAACAGTTTTGTAATTGCTTACGTAAGTTCAACTTACTTTTGACTTACGTAAGTGTTTCTTACCGTAAGTTCATCTGTAGTGTAAACATTCCTGTAAGTTACTTCTGTAAGATTTACGTAAGTCGTAAGTAAAACTTACAAGTGTAATCCTTGCCTAAGAAGCGAAAATAATTCCTTCGGAATGCATGCGCTTGTAGACATGAAGAGAATATGCCTCCTATTCCACCAATTTTATCTTTAGTGAAATCATTTTCCTGAAAACTGAACTGTGGTATTGCATTTCTGTAGAAGACTCGTATGACGTTAGTATCTTCTAGCGAAACCCCATTATAGGAAGCAACAAAGGAAGTTTCTATTTCAAAATATTTTATGGAGAAAACCGATAAAACTCCGTCATAGAACTCTTAATACTTTAGTAAAGGCTATGGAGGACATACTCGTATTTGAAGATGACAATTGGTACTAAACACATCACACACGGTGCTCATATACGTATGTACTTATTTTGTAAAATTTTTACTTGCGCCTATAATTACAGAGCAAGTATTATTACCATGAAAACATTACAACTCGGGATTTTAATCAATATATTACGATTATAGCGAAACTCGAAAAAGTGAGATTCTCAATTTTGTCTGCCTCTTCGTTTCTACGTCTTGAGAGCCTCGGTCTGCAGCCTAAACGGTTGGATGGGTTGACTTCAAACTTAATATCTGGAGTCCGTCAACTTATTCTCTGAGGCGAAATCTGAATTTTTATTCTAGTTTCAAAATTGAAAGCACTTTACTTAAGGCCGTTTTTGAAAAATTTTAATTTTTTCGAAAACTACTCCAACGATTTTATTCAAATCTACATATTTTAGTTTGTTTGGGCATATGCTATAAGATTGCATACCAGGTTACTTACAGTTTTTCGAAACTTGGCTATTTCTAAGCTGATTTATATAAAATTTAATATCAAACAATGTATATATGTCATATGGAACGACATGGCTTACTAAATTTTTGAAAATCATAAGGAAAGTGTAATTTTCTTATATTTTATTCTGAATTTATACGAAAGTTTATCAAAAGCATGTTCAATCGTTTATCGCGTAACTTAAACGAACATTTAACTTGTGGATTTCTTTTGTTTTCTACACTGCTGTATAGTAATATGGCTTTATTATTTAGCCCTGGAATGCTGCTGGTATACACATGTACTCCCAACTTGTACAGAATGTCTGCCCACTTCGTAGTATATAGTTTAATCTCTTGTAATTGCGTTTTACAATCCAAGTTATTAAACGCATGGGAAACACATTTACCCCAAAACAGAGAAAGAAAGGTACGTTGATACTCTTCAAAAATTGTATGGTTTTATGACTTAAGGTGAATTATTCTTATATTTTCGACTCATTTAGAGGCATTATTACAGCTGTTTTTTGTTTTTTTTTAACTTTGCTTAATACTGTTCGTATAAAAAAGAAAAATGAAAAAACCTTCTAGAAATTGCTAAAAGTGTTTTCTGAATGATTTAAAAAATTTACAATGGTTTTGACCGAAGCAGGTAAAGGACATGGGATGTCACTGTGAGTGGTTTTTGATAAGATTAATTTGGGGTAACCCGGGAACGGAAGACTAAGAAAAATGACAGCACGACATGATCGAGTTTTAGGACATCAGCACGCAGAGCGTTCAATGTCGGCTCAATGTGCCTTTAGGCCCAATGTCCTGCAAAAAAGTCAATTCGATCTTCATTCATTAAGAAAAAAACTTTGATGTGGGCTTAAGACCACCAAGAATGAACAGTAGACGATTAGAGAAGAGTTGTTTTTTCGATGAATCTGTGATTGATTTCACGGTTTTACTTTAGTTTTAGTTAATTTGAATGTCTTATTTCATTTAAATAATTTATATTTCATTGAAGTCCTTCACTGCTCTATATTTTTACTTACTTATGTCCTATCACCCCGCGGGAGGTAGAGAGAGTCAACAACGCCTGCGCACCATCATGTTCGAAGTTCTGCAACGCGTTTTAACTCTCTCCAGTGCATACCCAAAGACCGAGATTCCTTTTCTACCTTTATGAGCCGTCTGTTCACCAACCCACTGCCATTTTCTTCTTCTTGTGGTAAATAGATTGGCCCGTTCCCATATGGAGCTGTTGGTTTGAGATGCGGTTATGCCTGAAAATCCAGGGATATTGGGTAGACATCTATTGACAAAAGACTGCAGCTTACGAATGGCAGTGGAGTACATCTTCCACATACAACTCCCCTACAGTAATACTGACGACATAGCTTCTCCAAATCTTAGATAACATTCAGAACCCACCCTTCGCTTTACAAATTCTTTTCTCCATATGAAGTTCGGTGCCACCTTTGGCCGAGACAATACTTCCTAGGTGAAGAAAGTCCTCAACTTTTGCGACCTGCTGTTCAGCAATGTTTAATTGAACGGTGGTATCTGTAAGGCTGAGAGCTTTTGTCTTCGCTGTATTTATTTTCAGCCCCACTTTGATTGCCTCATTTTCCAGACTGTGGGACATTTTATGTAGGTACAGACTTCTGTGTGAAATCGTTTCTCAATTGAATCGGTGAGTGGAAGAACAGTATAAGCGCCAAAAATTGAATTTTGGCCTTAAATAACCAAAATGCTTTACATATGTAAATCTACCAATCAGCAAAATAATACTACATTAAAGAGCCAAATGTATACAAAAATGGAATACGCTTTTCGCTGATTGTATGGAAGCGCAGTACAAATGCGTTTAGTTTTTCCTGTTTTTCTCAAAAGCGATATTTTGTACATGTACTGTTCTTTCACTCACCGATTCAATTGTAGATTTAACAACTAAGGTAATAATTGGATTTACTAAAAATAAAAACTAAAAATATCCCTCTGATGTTACTTTAAGTGTAGAAACATTATGGACACAAAAAGCATTTGGTGTAAGTGTTAGGACTAAACTTAATAAAAAATAAAAAATAAATATTTGGCGCAACAGCTCTTTAAGTATCAGGTCCTAGCTTCTCGCAACCACTCATGTTGTGTGTGTTATATTTTTCACACGATTGGAAGGGACCTACAGTTTAGTGCCGTATCCGAAGGGCAACTTGGTTTGAGAAGCTTTTTCGAGACAACAATACTCTCGGATATTTGTCAGACGTTCGCGAGAGGTGGGACCGTGAAACTACGTTTTGGTGTTATCTGGGATTCGAACTTGGAACCTCACGCGCAGTGGCCCGACACACTAATTAGCTACCCCACGGTATCCACTTACTACGCGGTTTTAAATTATCTTTCAGAATTAGGTAAAATATTTGTAATCGTATACATATTTACGAAGATATGCAACAATTTCTTATACAAATCATTGAAAGGCCCCTTTAGGCACAGTGCGCTTTGACGCGCTCTGGCGAGGTGTTACGACCGGAATTTTACTTTGGCATTTCAGTTCTAGATTCACCAGTATATACCAAATGATATACCAAAATTTAAATGTGGACCAAATAACTTAAAAATTAACGTTTCTGTGTCATGTTTCGGGCGCTCTGGCAGGGGTTTGTGACCGCCTAATCGCTCTGGCCCAGGTTCGCCGGAATTTCACATCTGTGATGTACGAGTATCCGACCAAGAAATATGCTTGTAAGCAAATGTCGTCAGCGTAGTCTAGGTACTTAAGGTGAGCTGTAATTGCCCACTGTATGCCGGTGTTACCTGACATTAGGACCGCACGGAGAACATCACTGATCACCACTAGAAACAGTAATGGTGAAAGAATGCAGCCCTGTCGCACGCCACTTTGGACCTCAAAATCGCTGGGCATCTTACCTTTGTACAGCACGTGACATTTGACTCATCATATTCCCATCAAACAATAGAAAGAAATACTTGGACTACCCTTAAGTGATCAAAGTAATAATCAAATTTAATTTTGAATGCTTTTAATTGTCGAAGGGTAAATGCAGTGGAGTCCCACGCATGACAACAGTATTCTTAACATCTACCCACCACTGAAATATCTAGTAAGTAGTATTTTTAAGACTTTTCCATACTCAATTGAAAAACAAAAGTTGCAGGAAAATAAACTTCCAAAAAGTTAATGTTTGCTTTATTAAATGTTGAATCTCATCAGATTTAAACAGAAATGTTATACTTTAAACTACCTATGTACATGTTTGTCCGAAATGAAAACAAAGCTGATCACAGTATCGATTTCCATACTTTCCATGAAATCCCCAATCTCTTCGAAGTACTTACCTATACAATATTGCCCTTGTCTAAGAGTTCCCCATAGCATTCGAATGAATGGCTACGGTTACGGGTTGAAAATTTGCATGAATTAAAAATTTCAAGGCTAAAAGAATCATATTTTGCGCTCTGTCTTTCTGAATACAATGCAAATTAAATTTGTTAACTGCAGTCGGAGTGTGCATTGTATCCCAAAGCCACCAATGCGCTGATGTCGAAACCAATGGGAATGCAGCGACCTAATTTACTACCTGAAACTACATTTGTCAATTATTATAAATTTAAAGAGGCGCATTTTATCACAATACATACATACATATGTAGGTATATATTTATGGGATGGCAACATGGATTCTTCTTAATTGAATGTCGAATCTCTTTATTTGCCATCAGCACTGGTTGTTTTTTTTTATCAAAGATAGGCACTCACAGCTGGAGATGAGTCAAGAACCACACATGCAAGCGTGCATGGTTGTATGCATGCATGTACCACTTCATTCGTAATTCATTTGGCAGACTGCGGAGGTGACAAATTTCACTACGTGCTGAGAATTTCCGGTTCCCTTTTGCGTTGTGTGCCGCATAGAAATGGATCCTTTTGCTTTTACAACTAGAACTCTGAACTCACAGTGTGTTAGCATCTAGTTATATACAAATGACAAACAAGACCCAAGCGAGAAAAAAACCTGCGGGATATATTTTTACTTAAGTTCAAAAAGTGATTGGATGCATGAAAGGTCGGCTAGGTGGTAAGGCATGTACTGTGCATATGACAAAAAAAAATCCTTACATATGGTTTCACTTGCTTGTTGTTTGCCATTGATTTCTGTACTCTCATGTGTGGGCAGAGCAGATACGAACTTTAAAACCGTATCCTCGAACTATCTGCGAGGAACTTTCTTGTCGTTGTATGGAGTAGGTACTCATAATCATGAGCACGTGTTATTTACCAAAGTTACGGCACAGTTTGTATGCCTATGTTTTGCATCTAGTTTCAAACTCCACAAACAAGGTACTAATAGTATCCGACCCTGATTTGAACTGTTGTTCATAGGGAGAGATTTTAAGCCATTTGGCACTAGTCTTTGTATATCCAATTTATTTGCTTGTTCCACTCCATTCAGGTACCCGCCTCGAGGTGAACGGGAACGCTATGCAAAAGTATCGAAAATAAGATTATTCAACATTGTTGATATTGGTGTGGAAGTTGAGCTTATTGATTTTATCTGTCAATACAATTTGGTTCAAATTAATTATGTTAAAAACCATTTTAATTGAAATTTGGATCCCATGCTTGTCGGCAAAGAACTTTTTCTATTCTTAATATTTCTATATTCCATACTGCTTTTATATTATTAACGTACTTCGGAAACTGTGATAACTACCGTTCGATCAACCTGTTGTCACACACCATGAAGATCTTTAAGCGAGTATAAGGTGGTCGACTGCGAAAAATAATACGGCTATCTGATTATCATTGCGGGTTTGCCGGGGGTAAATCAACCACAGATGCAATCCAAAGTATAAGGATCATAATGGAAAAACATCGTGATTAATTAAAGGATTTACATATTGTATTGGTTGACTTTGAAAAGGCATTCGACAGACAACTGTTAATGAGAGGTTTCAGGCGTTCACACAATATCGCAGAAAAGATCTTGTATGCAATGTTGAGGAGACTTTCTTGTGGAGAAAGAGAATCTGAGAATCAATTCATCAGGGATACTTAGTCTTAGAAACGAGTTTGTGTATGCTAATTCATCACTAGCTGCCTTGAAGAGTTCAGCCGGTAAGCCGTCATTGCTATCCTCACTTCATTTTGGTCAGGTGGACGGAAATTTTGACTATCATCGTCTATCATCGCCTATGTTGAACGGTTCATTCTGCCTAACAGCGGGATGTTGATCTTCGTCGCCGTTATACAGTCTGCAGAAGTAGTTTTTCCATATTCTCAGCACCGACTGTGATTCTACTACGAGTGTTGCCAAATCTGGCAATGCTCCGTCTATTCACCAAAGTTGAAAAACATAAAACAAAACAGACAAATGTATATATGGCATTTTAAGCTACGGTCATATTGCCAAATTCAATCAGAGCAGTAGAGCCAAGAAAAACGAAATTTTTGAATCCTAGTTTTTCGTATTAATCATAAATAAATATTAATAAATTAAAGTGAAATTAAAAACAAGTTCTTTTTTCTTAAAACAACATTAAAAAATTTCGTTTATATAATATAATAAATTGCATTTATTCTAATGTTTTAAGTATACGGCAAAAGCTAATGGCAAATAACCTACGATTTCGTTCATGAAAGCCATGCTACAGCCTCAGAAGTATACGAGTAACTCCACCCAGCGCATATAACATTTTCAACAAGGTTTATTGAACTTGGACGCGGATTTGAAGAAATTAACGTCCAAAAAGGTGCCAACTACTTAACAACACGTGCAACAAGGTTAAGTGCAACACCAAACTGCAAGACCCCGGAATCCCGTGCAGATTTCATACATACTTACGTCTAGAGAGGAGACCCAGTTTCATATTTGTCACTGTCAGGTAAGCGATAGCATTTAGGTATATAGTAGGTTGTAGAAAATATGGTGAACTCATCTCCGCCAAACCCCCAACAAAACTGCAAAACATGTAATGCACTAGACGATAGTCAGATGGTACAATATGACGAATGCGATGAGTGGCATCATATTAATTGCGCCAATGTAAATTCTAGCATTGAAGATAAGGACTGGAGCTGCATAAAATGTCAGCAAAAAGGTATTCAACTTTCAACTACGGCGTCTTCAGGGAACAAACAGCACCAAACAACAACAATGTCTTCCATTCATACATCTGCAGTCAAACAAGCTAATTTTCAAGAAAATTACCTACAAATGAACATCATAAACGCACACACCATCTTTGCAGCTACTAGCAAGTTGTGGCAATGTTTCAGCAATAGGTCAGAAACATAACAATGCGCCAGGCTCACTTCCGCAATAAGCATTTGAAATAGACAAAACAGCAAATTGCACGAAACAGCAAATACACAAGTATCAAGCTTCAAAAGAATATCAGCTCTGTACTCCAACACGTGCAAGATCTACTAAGTCTAAATCGACAACATCTGTCAAATCTTTACGATTGAACTTAAAGAGATTAGAATAGGAGAGAGATCTCATGAACAAACGAGACAGAGAGTATCCCGAAACAAAATATAGACTATTGGAGCAGCAAACAGATGATGAAAGCGAGGTAGAGTCAACATCGTCAAGAGTAGATACCATACCCAAAATAGGAGTTTGAACGATTAAAATAAAAGCAAGCACCAAGTTATCAGGCCTACCGACCAAGTAAGGATACAATGATGTTAATTTTGTTGGAATTAATTATTGCTTGGATTCAGTATCTTGGGATATGATACTTTTTTCTTTAATAAGCCGTTATGTCAAAAAAAAAAAAGGTTAATAATAATTGAATGGTTCAATACGCGACTTTCTAACCTTAATAACAAAACAGGAGCTTTAAACATTTTAGAGACGATCAAATTCAATCGGAATTGAAATCTTGGTATCTACATTACCCAGAAGAATTTGAAGTTCTGAACAAGTTTCTATACCGATCTTTCTTTATTTCTGCGGAATATAAATATAAGTCGAATAGCAATTATTTTTTGAGTTTCATTAACTCTAAAAGCAATTCTAATGGACTTCCAAGTCATATGCACTTACTAGACTCATCATCGGATGATACATCTACTATACCTACGTAATATCTTCGCTGAATATTTCAACTCAGCATATTCTACAAACGCTAGTCATTCTGACTGCTTATCAAATTTGGTATTTTTGGTCGATCTTGGCGATGTGTATGTTTTAATGAATTGCATATAGAATCTGCCCTAAAGGTATACAAAGTGAAGGTCATGATGGTATTGCACCAATTTTATTAAAAAACTGTGCTAAGGTTTTATCTACCCCACTCTACCTTATTTTCCATAAATAAATTGCTAAAATTGATTCTTTTAAAATATCTCACATTGTTTCAATCTATAAGTCTGATGAAAAATAAAATGTTTGCAATTACCGCCCTATTTGTTAAATTTCCTCAATACGAAAGTCTTTTGAAAAAACTGTTTATAATAAGCTTTCGTTTACAGGAAGATATTTCCGCTGTTGATTAATGGTGTAGAATGATCTACTCTCGAATACCTCTATATGAAATGCCAATATATTACGCTTTCTAGGTCGTATAGACCTATTTTCTTCAACTATTCTATAAAATCAACCTCTCCCGATAGAATAACTTCAAAAAAACACTTACTAATTATTTTCGACTCCCGTCTTACTTTCAATGAATATATTTCAACATCGTTTGTAAAGCCAATTCCATGCTAGGTTTCATCAAAATGAATTAAAAAACTTTTTGGATCCCTATACCTTGAAAACTTTATTTACTTCACTTATTAGGCCCCATTTAGAATATTGCTGTACTCTTTGGAATCCGTCCTATGACTTACAGTCCTTTGGAAGCGAGAGAGTTCAAAGAAGTTTCACTAGGTTCATGTTCTTTAAATTGAAACCAGGTTCTCAATTAAATTTCTTCTCTTGAATGTCATAGTAAATATTTGTGTGTTATATTTATGAGAGATTTAAGGCATAATCGCATTCAGTGTCCTGTTTTACTTTCTATGCTCGAGTTTTATTCACCTTCGTGTAATCTTCGTGGTCAGTTCCACTTTATATATACTCGTATGATATTTCATAGCTGCTCGAGATGCATAGGCTTCTCCCTCTACGATAGACTAAGAAATTTCATTAACAGGGGTTACACCCTGTTATTACAATATACCAGTATTTAGTGCAACAGTGGAATGTTTTTTACTCAAACGAAAAATACATTCAAAAACCATTTTAGGATGTGAACCAAAACAGTAATTGGCTGTCGAAGATGCTGATAATTAGAAAGTAGTTAAAGTATTACAATAATTGAATGCACTTTTCAGGCGTTCCGGGATTGTTTCTTCCAAGTCTTTCACTGAAAACATACATTTGTAAAATGAATAAATAAAATGCTTTAAATGAGTACACATACATATTTAGCTTTTGAGGATTGATTAATATGAAAATGAATTTTCCCATAGTATCAGTACGGTTCTCCGATGTGCGTTCTCCTACATCATCCTACTGCAATAAACATCCTCCATGTATGTATATAGAACTTTTCTTCTCCAGTTGTCCAAATATTTGCCTCTACACATCCTGAACAAATATCACTTAATTAATTCATAATAAATTGTCACTCAATGGTACGCTTAAAGACTAATAATCTGAAAATCTTCTCAAGCTAATCAGTATTCCGGACCGCGTTAATAATTGAACAAAGTGCCTACGACATCGTATCAATATAGTCAGAATATAAGTATAATATATGGGTTTTTGGCTCATTCCTTTTGTCTTAAGTGTGCACTCTTTCGCTGTATTAAAATTGAACTTTTTTTCCTTAAATCTTTCTTTCGAAGTAGAGTAATCCCATCAGGTTTACTAATACCATAAGTACATAACAACAAAAGGGGTTTTTTAAAAGTGAGTTCTTTTTTCTTTTTTTAATAAAGAGACAAGTTTATCAGTTTCAAAATCTATAAGTCCAACAAGGAGAATTTATCAGAACTCCTAACTGTTGCAGCACTCACCACCTCCAGCAGCTTCCTCCGCCAAAACAAAATCATCCTGTAGTAGCTAAAGGCAATTTAAAAAAAAGTCTATCTGAGCTTAATTTGACGTGTATTACCGCTATCGGGACAACACATACCTTAAATTAAAACCCCAGACTGAAGAAAAATACATTCGAGTTTTGCAGGAAACAACGGGAATTAAGGATTAAATAGGGTTGACAGCAATTAAACTCAAATATAAGGCTGTAACACGCGGGGTTTGATGCTCCATCAGCAGCATTTACCGCCTTTGGAAGGTATGTACATACTCGTACACATGGAATAAATTGCAGGATACCAGTACCAGCACCAGGTGTGAGACTGTTTACAACTTTTCATTTGTGTATCTTTTTTCTTTAATTTGCACATGGTTACCGTTGCTGGTGAATTCTTTTGTAGGCGGCTTTTTCGCATGGCTTGGTATAATATAATTTTAGTAATCACCTTTCGTCCTCGCATTTTTCGTATTATTACTCAGTAAATGTTGTTGTTTTTGGGTAATTGACTTTGAAAGGAACATCATTTTATTTTGATTGTCCCTTTTCTTTGGGGGTTTATGAAGGTGCGTTGTCAGTTTTGTAATTGGAAAATAATTTAATGTTATTAGAATCGAATTAGTTCCATGTGTGCGCAGTGAACACGATGAAAGGATGGCAAGGCTTTCGGAAAAATATCCCTAAATGAAAAAAATGATAAGATCCAAGATCAAAAGTGGTTGTCAAACGGTAGTGCATGCGATCATATGAAAACACAAGCGTTTTCACTCAGCTGAGGCCTACCAACTCCTACTCTCAACCTCCACGCGGTGACAGCCGGGTGCCTAGTACCTTAATCCAAGAAATGGGTAACCAACCCCGTTTGGCGGATTCTTGGTGGTGTGTAAATTGCAGAAAAGTCGAGGTGGAGGAGTCGTGAGTTATGAAACCAATTAATTTGATTTAATAAATTTTGTAGGCTATATCAAGTAGGTATATCACTTAATTCTCAAGTTATCGTAGGATTTTCTTCACTTATGATGGAAAATGAAGCTCATACATATAAGTATGTACATTGTACATACGCATTTCATATTTGGGAACGTTGATTAGTTAGACTTAATTATGAGCCAGTCGCCTGCCCACACATGCAAAAATACTATATCTTTAAATACTATAAAAGCAAAATCGATTTTCCTTGTGAACACCGTTTCTCGAAAACTACTAGACGTAGGTACTTGAAATTTTGCACAGTTATTCCTTATTTTTCCTAGATGCGAGATACGAAGGGATTCAAGGTCTAAGTGACATGAAGGGGGTTGAGATCGAATTTTCCATCTGTAAATATTGATTCCACAGCCGTAGCTCAGACTGGCTCTCCGGATTAAAAAAATCAAAAATAGGTGAACTTAGTAAATTCACCGCTGATTCATTTTAGGTATAAAACATCCTTCTGCGTTGTCCTAAAGCTGAGCAATGCTAAAAACAATTAATCAAATCATCGCCCACAATTTTCCTTCAGTGGAGACCACAGCCAGCAGTCATGCAGCAGTGGCCATCGTTGCAATAGTATGTGTGTGTGAGTATATGGGCACGCTATCCTATGATTATGTTTTGATCTTCAGTGTGCGATCTCTTCTAGAGTTAAAATTGAAAAAAAAAAACATTATCAGTGACAGATATCTAAGATATTGTAAATTTTATTAATTAAGATATCCATGTACTGTCAAGACTTCATGCAATTAAGAGACTTGTGAATATACGCGTAGGTACATACATATGTATGTACATGCATATGCATGTGTAGATATAGAACTATTGCAATATTTTTCCATTTTGTTAGATGAGATGTAGATCGTTGGATTTGTCCACATTTTAGAATGTTTTAATGAATTTAAAATAAATTGTGTGTTGGAAGCGTGTTTTCGTATGCTCTGGTGGGATTCCCACGGGGGAAGTTATAATTGAGTTTACACATTTTCGGTATTGTATTCATACTACCTCCGAATTTTAAAATATCACATCGAAAAATGTAAGAATAATATGCACTTTGTTCACTATCAATATGGAGTAGTACCTATTGAAAGACACTTTAAATTACGTTTGTTTGTATCCAGTCCAGGCACTCAGTAAGACTAGTTGAAAAATTCTCCATGCATATTTCTGACATTACTATTGGAATCGCACGAATTTCACGAATTTTTCAAGTGCACAAGGTTTACCTTGCCCTTCAAGTAACCCGATAAGATACAATTGTAGTTACGTAACCAGGACGGCAAGGTCTCCAGGCGAAGGGGCCAGAGGGTAAGGAATAAACTGTTTCTCCCCTAAGACCGTCCAAACGTGGTGAAGAGCAACATCCTATACGAGGTGCCGTTGTTGTTAACGAAATATGGCGGATCACTCCTAGCTCTGTAAAAACCGACCGGATGATAGGAGATAATAAGGAAGCTCTGCTTCGAACTTCGGATGAAGAAAGCGTTGGAGTAATCGACTTGAACCTGGAGAGCTCTTTTAAAATGACGCTTGCTCCATCGCTAGCTCATCCTTCTCTAACGCTTCAACTAGCTCCCGACGAGCAAAGAACTGCAAGTTGACTGTCCAGAGACTAGCGACAAATAGGTGGGAAGAGCTCTATGAGCCGGACAGGAGAGGTTCCACAACGCACAAGCCTACTTGCAGGAGCCGACCTCATCGGAGCGTCTGTCAGTGGCAAGCTAATCGATGGGGAAGACTCCTATAGCTATCACGAGCATGGGAGAACCGAGGCCAATCTAGACCTGAGGTGATCACATTGGCAAGTCTCCCATTGTAGCAGAGCCGCAGAAACTATCCGAGGAAGTAAATGGAGTTGTTGGTGAGACGAGGACGGACAATCCAAACTGGGCAAGCGGTAGCCAGTCTCGTGAGGAAAATCCGTCAGCACCTATACCAGATGGTGAATGCAACCCTACCGGCAATGGCAATTAAATTGTCTGTAGTTCCGCGACAGTAGTCAGCGCTGGTGGGCTTGGCCTGGGACTTGCCCGATTATCATCCACGGCCGATAGGACTAGGGAGAAAATGATATACAAAAGGACAACGACGCTAAGAAACAGGAAGCGCAATGCCATTAGGTTAATTTGGCGGCTTAAAAAGCTTGATCCGAAGTTCTTCACGGACAGAAAATGGAGGCTCTAGACAGGGCCCATAACACGCTCAAGCTCGCAGGGTCGACTAGGTGCACCGATCAGCAAGACCGGAAAGTAAGAAGATCACCTACGGTGAGAGCGGGAAGCCTTTAGCTCCCCATCTCGACCGAGGCTGGTCTTCGGTCAGCAACCGACTATAACCCATTTGCGGTAGGGCAGGCTGCAGGCTGCTCCAAGAAGGCAGCCTACAGAAAGAACGACACAGCATTACGAACGGGCAAGGGTCCGACTGCTTTGAGGGGAGAACCCCGTTTCCCACCTTCCTCAGCTGCGAACAGACCTACGCGCGCCCCTCTCGACCGTTCGGGGTAAAGGGATACAACCCGTCCCCAGCTTGGTAGTGAGAAGTTCTAGGGTATACGTGAACAGTAGAGAACGGAGCGCAGGGCAGACTAGGCGGACGGCCGCGAGAGGGAGGGTAAGCCTTTTGCCAACCTCCCCGATCGCGGACAGACAGAGGCCCTCATCAACCGAACCAGAGTCAGTCGTTAAGACCGTATCCGATGCGATTGCGAGCTGTTCCAAAAGTGGGAGACACGACGGTACGATTTCGCCGCCCTCGAACAGTACCAGCAAGAAGACCAGGCTGGCCGCATCTGCTAGTGCTAATCTACATGTGGCGATAGTAGACTATTACAGACCGGAAAAGAGACTTAGCAAAGATCAGTGGAGGCTCATCGAATTGCGCATACTCGAAAGAATCAATCATACCATTGTTGAGGAGGAGGGACAACCCCACTTCTTTCAACAACTGAGCAAATATAAAGGTTTCAAGCTCCTTTCATGCGATAACGAGTTCACGCTTAAGTGGCTCCAGACTTTCGTGGCTAACACACAGGCTCCATGGACAAATGCCGATATTCGACTCGTCGAAAAGAAGGACCTGCTAGAATGCACTAGGCCGAAAGGGCGAATCCTGATACCTGGCCCTCATATTCCCAAGGAGCGAATTGAAAGAAATCTGAGGCACCTCAACCCGGAGCTTCTTAGTGACGACTGGGAGGTACTACCGCTAATATTATCTATCTTCTATGCGGAAGGAATATAGGCATAGCTCTCGTACAAGAGCCATGGATTTCCCGTGGCAAAATTAGTGGGCTAAATCACAAAGATGTAGTACTATACAGCAGCTAACCGCTAAACGTGGATTGTAAGAACAGAACTTGTATAATAGCTAGAAATATATTAACTTATTTCTTCTATCTACCTACAGCAACTTAGACCAGACGGTAGTAAGGCTTGACCGGAGGGGCTCCCCCCACTGATTATCTCAGCCATTTATATGCCTTACGACGGAAATAATGGACTGCCATCCGAACTTACCCGCGCCATAAACAGAAAAGCGGAACTCGAGAGATGGGACCTACGACTTAGGTTGCGATGCGAATGCAAACCACGTGCAATGGGGCACGCGGTGAGGTGATTTTCGAATTTATTATCAAACACAATCTTCTAGTAGCTAATAAGGGTTCTGAACCCACTTTTATATTTAGAAACAGGCAGGAGGTAAATCACATTACACTAGCAAATAATTCGAATACCCTCTCTAAAGACAATTGGAATACTTTGGGAATAGAATCCTATTTCGATCACAGATTAATTGAATTTAATCTTAATGAATTAAATCTTGAATCTGGAAAAATCAGCGAGAGCTGACTCGGACTGGGAACTGTACAAAGCCAGTCAGAGGAACTTCAAGAGCCAAAAGACAGTCGTGGCAACGCTTTTGTGACGAGATAAAGGGTACAGCAGAAACGGCTAGATTGAGAAAAATGCTCTCCAGAGAATCTAAAAATCTGAGTTCCCTAAAGGACCCCGGGGGAAACTGGACCGAGTCTTGTTCGTAATCCCTAGAATTGCTCATTAAAACGCACTTTCCGGGGTGTACGACCGTACCACGCAGCAGTACTAATAACAACAATCACAGCGAAGGTAAGGAATTTTTTTCCCCCTATGGGTATGACAACGGATCAACGCTGACCTGAGTGTGGCAGAGAGCGTCTCTCCCTGCCAGCCCACATCCTTCCACATCCTTGACCCATGTATTTATTTATTTTTTATTTTTTTTAACACTTTAAACAACTTCGATGTATATTTTTGGCAGTTCTTAGTCCTTAAGATTCTGTTACTCAATACTGAAACCTGTAAAATGTATGGATGTATGGAGTTGGATGACTGATACACGACTCGCTCGTCGTGAGAAATCTATAAACACATTTTCCATCGCCATTCAAACTGGGTAGAATAAATGTGGGTGGTTGAATAAAATAATATGAGATGGGAAACTAAAGTTTGTCCGGCGGCAAAAAGTGCGATCAGAATCAGTCAGTGCAACGGCTGGAAACCAAGTCGAATCGGACATGCTCAGCAGCAACGAATGTCAGTAGCCACTATCTGCTGCCCTACCTCGACTTCAGTAAAACCTTCTCCTATATCTTTCCAAGCAGATAAGAATGGGATACAGAAAAAGTACGAGAGATCAAGTCTTTATCCATCTATACAGATGGTTCGAAAAAGGATATAGGCATAACGTGAGCGTTTTTTCGGAAACGCTCAATATTCGAAGCTCGATCAGACTCCCTGACCACATCAGTGTTTTCTAAGCGGAGGTTCTAGCAGTGACGACAGCTGCCAATCTAGTTTCAATGATGTCAATATCACGGAAGGATATCATCACGTTCATTGATGTCAGGCGGCTATAAAAGCAATTTCTCCTATTGAAATGAAATCGAAACTTGTTAAGAGCTGTCGCGAAGAACTCAAGGTTCTTGGCGCGCACCACAACGTAAAATATGTCCGTGGAACGAAAAGAATCGATTTATACTTGAATAATGTCGGGAAATATTGAAAACTTTTTTCCAAACTGAGTGCCTAAACAGTGCGAAATTTGAAAAGAAATTTCAGTCGACATAATGCTCCAATGAAAATGGTGCCTTCTGTACGCAAGCTTGTGAAGAAAGTTCTTAAGATTGGGATGCTAATTGATAACACAAGTTGTTCTCGGGGTTCGTCCTATGCATTCAGTCCACAATATTTCTGCTGCTCTCGAAAGTGTGCCCCTAAGTCCGAGAAGTTTAACTCACTACAGATCTTAGCAACTAAACATTAGCCGCACTAGCCTGAGGAGAATTACGAATAAAGACCTCGGATTATTCGATTACAAGGCAAAATGGCCACCCGCTTCGTTATCGCTTCTCTGTTTGGGCTTTAGAAATTTAGTCGATTTCGCTAAAAAAAAATTATTTTTTTCGATGAGGCGCGTTTTCATCTTGAGGGCCCATTGGCACTTTTTTATTCGAAATGAAATCAACGTTACGGTCAACGTAGAGTAAATCGTAAATAAATTTACAAATTTATATAATTAAATAAATTTAAAATAAATTCAATTATCGTGTAATCAGCCGTTTGGGTGATGTTCTTGGCCTCCGCGGAGCTGTGATTTGACGTCGTTGGACTTTTTTTTGGAGTGCCGTTGAAGATAGATGTTATGCTGACAATCCCGAGCTATTCGTGAAATAGAGCGCCGAACTATAGAAAATATACTACAAGATTGGGTTGATAGGATGTGCTACTGCCAAGCCAGCCACGGCAGTCATTTAATGAAATTCTTTGCCATAAATAAAACAAAAAAAAAATAAAAAAATGGCGCAACAGCTCCTTAAGTGCCAGGGCCCAGCTTCTCGCAACCACTCATGTTGTGTGCGTTATATTTTTACACGAATGGAAGGAACCTACAGTTTATTGCCGAATCGGAACAGCGATTTGAGTAGCTTTTTCGTGACAACAATACTCTCGGATGTTTGTCAGACGCTCGCGAGAGGTAGGACCGTGATAAAACTTTTTGGTGTTTTCTGGGATTCGAACTTGGAACCTCATGCGTAGTGATCCGGCACACTAATCACTTACGCCACAGCGCCCACAGCAAAAAAGCTAAAAGCTATGAAAAATATTATATGAATTTTTTTATAGCAATTTTGAAAAGAAGCCAGCAGATGGCATACCCTGCATTAGCACGTAATTCAACTAATGACTGAAATTAAGAAATAAAACCAACACACCTAAATAAAAATATAAGACCATAGGTACATAATATGTACATGCGAGCATATACATATATGCCGACACGGCAATGAAATATTTACTTACATATTCGTGCTATCTGCATAAAACGAAGACGTTTAAACGCCATCAGCCGTATGAAAGTTTAAACAATTCCACGAACCATATATCCTCTGTGTATACCTACCAAAAGAATGTGCATATCATAAAATGTTGGTAAAAATGATGACTGATTACAAACACACTAAAAACAAATCAAACAAATTTTGAAATCCTCCAGTTGTACGAGTAAAAGCTGCGAAAACATGTACTGTATGTAGATAAAAATTAAATTTATTTTAGAAGTATTATATCTTAAACTCCATTCTCTTCTTCTACGAATTCAGTTAATATTTGTTTTCTTTTTTTCTGTTCCGCTATCGGTTACTTTTTACACAATGGGTACAATTTTAATATCCGATACGATGAGTATCAATTCTACGAAATAAGGATATCCTTTCTGAAATACAAGAATATTATATACCTTATGAATCTTTCAAATAAGCATTCAATTACTTCTGATGCCAATTCAATTTACACCTGTAACACCCATACGCATAGAAACCTATACAGCCTATTAAGCGTTTTTGGGCTGTTGTCATCTTCGTCATCTGCAACGCACGACATCATCCTCAATCTTCCCTTACTCCATTGTACTTTACTTTATTTCCGACTTCTGTCATTTCATTCGAAAATAACACGGGAAAGGAAATAAAATAAAAACCTGGCAAAAAGTGAAAACGAATACACACATTCTGCGGCAAAATAACAATGATGGCAGCTTAAGAGAGGGGGCGGTGATGATGGAGATGGAGATGGCGTTGGCTCGTGAACATATCCCAATCACTAACCAGCCAACATGCCACATCAACCAAACGAAAATTGGGCGCAGTAAATGAATAAAGGATTCACAGGAAACAGCTCTGATAAGGATGACACAATAAAACCGTGAAAGGATTCTTTGGGTGATAATAAGTGCGTGCCATAAAGGGATGGGTAGGCAGGTGTTTTTTTTTTTTTTTTATTGATCAGTAACTTGATTGATGGCGTTTTTGTTGGAATTCACTGAGTATGTGGTGGGAGGAAAAGGACTACCTATCATGATTCGGTAACAGATACCTATGTACTGGTCGTGGTCCTTTGAAATGAAACAGGAACTTCTACTGACAGCATCTTTTATACCCGATCACAATAGGGAAGATTGGTTTTAATTTGTCATTTGTAACGCAGAGATGATAGTCTCTGTGAAAGAAGGTGTTGCATTTCCTACAGAAGGTTTTTAACAATTTTCAGCCTCATAATAAACAAGTATCCGATGTTTACTCATAAAAAGTACTCTTATTCAGATGCAACAATCTTACACCAATCTTCTTCAAAGTAGTCCCCTTGGACTGCCACACACTTCCCCTAACGGTTCTGCCACCGTCGCAAGCAGCGCTGGAACGCGTCTTTTGAGATGGCGCACAGCTGGTTGATCGCATTCCGCATGAAATCTTCTCTCGAATAAAATCCAAAATCTTTTAAAGGAGTCAGACGAAGTCATGTCGGGAGAGTAGCGAGCATGACAAAGCACAGGTGTGTTGTGTTTGGCCAGGAAGCTCTGTGTCAAATGCGAAGAAGCGGTGGGTGTGTTTTCGTGACCAATAAACTAATTGTCTGCTGCTCACAGGTTCGGCCACTTGCGTCTCACAGCATCTCGAACGCAACACGGGAATTATTGACAGAGAGCGTGGTTTATCCTCGTGATGAACCACGCCACTGGAGTTAAAGAAGACGGTCAGCATAACTTTGATAAGTTCAGGACTCATCGCCAGTGATTATTGTGTTGAGGAGCGCCTACACCTACATATATACATACGTGCACCAAACCACGCCCCTGGCTTCATTTATTTTTGCACGAAAAAGTAAAGTTGGATAGTTTTTGAGCACACCTCGAACATATACAGGTGTTTATTAATAAAGTATTGTCATGCGGTATCTGTTGATTCACCCATATTGTATATTAAAAGAGAGAGTTCTTAACGGAAAAATAGGTACTCCATCTGAGATCATATGTCTAATAGAGTGAAAATTTCAGCGTCGACTTGAAGTAAAAGTCCATGGACTATAGATATGAAGTTTGAAGTAAGTAAGTCGGTACAGCCGTTCGAACTGTCTTGAGGGATTCGCTATCAAAAATGAGGAAACCTATACTTAATTCGCAGCACTCAAGTTCAAACTATTGGCAAAACAATGCTCACACGTATTCATGGACAGGATAATTGAGAGAAAATGAAGTCCGGCAAACTTATGGGTCGGCCTTCCAGGGCTGAGGCTAGCCTGTAGACTTTGTCATTAGCCCTTGTCTCTGGTGTAAAGGTAAATAAAAGGGAAGAATAGGGTGCTGTATAATCTACTGCAGACGGACTACTGACACTTCAGTATGTTTTCTCGCACTTATTTGTGTTCGAGTTTCAGGTTGCAGCGATAAAAACAACGAAATGAAAACTTTATTTCTGACTGTTTGTTTTGAAAAAAAAACCGACCAAGATAAGATGGATAAGGTGGAGTGTATAAAAAGATGCCTTTGTATTCATAGGACTATGCAAGGGCTATGAAAGGGAAAGAAAACAAAAAATTTGTTGTTTTTCTTTTACTACTCGTGTAAAATTGATTTTTACCTTTCTTCTACCTTCAGTGGTATAATAAATCAAATTCATTGACAAGCTGGAATAAAATAGTTATTTGCGCAAAACAAAAGCACATTTTATGTTGGATGCTGTTCGATTGTTGCTTTAAATCTGTTGACTATTTAATCCAATTTATCCTTTTGGCAGAGGAAAAGATTGTCTTGCGATATGAGAGCGACTGCTTGAAGAAAATTGTTTTCAGATTTTCATTTTGGGAAACCAATAAAAAAGTAAACTGAAAGGATTTTTATCAGAAACATCAAGGGTTACGAGCCCAAGGGAAGCTTTTGCAATTAGGATTATTTACTAGTGAAAGGAATTTTACAATGTACTACACTCCAGATGAAATCGGCAAATGAATTAGAGGTAATGGCCCCTTAGGCCTATTACGATAATTTCCTGATGGGCAAAAACTACACTCCATATCATCAAGTGGTGTACGCTCCTAATCCTTCAAAGGAACACAGTACTATTACTACTACTGAGTGCTGCAGTAGTCCTTTACGTCAATGGTTTCGGATTTAAATCGAAGTTGCTATCAGCCATGTAAATGTGTACCATACATGGACGTAGGTATACTTATGTACCTACGAATGTGTGCAATCTGGTGCAAAATTGGGTATACTTCTAAAGTAGTTAACTCTTTGATAGTTCTGCGGCGTGGCAAAATCGCATCATCACCTCCCCGTGGTGCCCGCTGGATAGCTATCTGATAGTGAACTAACGATGAGCGTATGCTGAGTCTGACGATGTATGTGTAGCTGAGCACTCAGACCTGCGCAAGCAGATCTGGGTGAACTTCAGCGCTCATATGTTTAACCGGACGAGGCATCTCTTGTTGACCTGAGCTCCTTAGAAGGAGGGCGTGCGGCGGATGAATTCTCTCGATGGAATCAATGGTGACGTCTACAGACCACCTCACCGGAGCTACTTCAAAATATTTGGAGCTGAGGCCTGTAAGGATTTTCAATACTACGTCAGGGTATTGAAACAGAGATGATGGCGGATGAGCCCTTAATGGGCCAACGGCAGCGCTCAAATACCCCGAAGCGGGTTACTGGCATCGGTGCATCCGACCTCTCGTCCTAGGGATTGCAAAAAAAGGATCTGGTCCTCCAGGTTGGGGGTTGTGCCGTCGGGTTAACTTCCCTACCACGTAAAAAACCTTCGGTTACGAAGCAACCAACAGCCTCGGATACGGATGATTCTACCATTGACCACCCAAGCAAACGTGAAAAGGACAACGATCTTCGTGTCTGCACGTGGAATGTTAGGTCCCTCTACAAACCACGAGCAGCCGAACAACTTACGGAGGCCCTAGAGTGTTTCAAAGCAGACAATACCGCCATCCAAGAAGTGCAATGGAAAGGGCCGGGCAAAAGGAGTATGAAAAACTGCGACATCTATTACGGCGATTGCTACAGACAACAAGGTCAGCGTCTCTTTGGGTGCGGATTTCTCATTGGAGGCAAACTTAGGCAAGAAGTCTTGAGTTTCCAGCATATGAGCGAGCGCCTGATGACTATCCATATCAAGGCTAAATTTGCCAACATTAGCCTAATATGCGTTCACGCCCCATACGAGAAGAAGGACGATGCGACGAAGAATGACTTCTACCAGCTCTTGGATCAGACGTATGAGCAATGCCTTAGCCACTACGTTAAAATTATCCTAGGTGATTTTAACGCAAAGCTAGGAAGAGAGGACGTATTTAGTAGCGTGGTCGGAAAGCACAGCCTGCACGACATCACATCCGACAACGGACTCAGGCTAGTCGACTTTGCGGCGGGGCGAAACTTTGTCGTAGCTAGTACGCGGTTCCCACGTCTCGATATTCACAAAGGAACATGGCTCTCCCTTGATCGAAAAACTGTCAACCAAATCGATCACATTGCGATCGACGAAAGGCACTCTTCCAGTATTCAGGGTGTCCGGACTTTCTGAGGAGCCAACGTGGACTCGGATCACTACCTAGTTGTAGCCAAGGTACGGAAGTGGATATTCAAAATGGAGCGAAATCAACGAAATACTGTGAGGAAATTTGACGTCGGTCGGCTACAATCGCAAGAAACTGCCAGAGCCTTTGTCGATCGAGTTTCTCTTAATATTAACCTAAGTCCTATGCCGCCAGCAGCAAATCAGCAGCCATCAGAAATGCCGCCTCTGATGTACTGGGTTTCTCTCGGCCACCACTACGAAACCCCTGGTTTGATGAGGAATGCCGGCAAGCACATGCAGCAAAACAAGAGGCGTACAAAGCGGCGCTGCATAGAAGGACTAGAGTTGCTTAAGAGCTCTATGTGAGCAGGAGAAAAGAGGAACATCGACTTCTCACAAAGAAAAAAAGGACCATGAGAAGCGCTCGATCGAGGAGATTGAGAGACTTTAATGCAGGAATGATGTTCGAAAATGTTACCAAAAGGTAAAAAGAATATGCCGGGGTTTCAAAGCCAGAACAGAAGCCTGCAAAGACGTAAATGGTAACATAGTAGTAGAATCGCAGTCGGTGCTGAGAATATGGAAGGAACACTTCTGCAGACTGTTAAACGGCGATGATGACCAATAGTCCGCTGTCAGGTAGAATGAGCCATTCAACAGTGATGATTACAGTCAAGATTCCCGTCAACCCGATCAGAATGAAGTGAGGATAGCGATATCTAAACTCAAATTCAACAAAGCTGCTGGAGCCGACGGCCTTGTCGCTGAACTTTTGAAGGCAGGAGGAGATGAGTTGGTAAGGAGCATGCACCAGCTCATCTGTAAAATCTTGTCGGACGAAAGTATGCCCAATGAATGAAACCTCAGCATCGTTTGCCCGATCCTGAAGAAAAGAGACCCTCTGAACTGCGCCAACTACAGAGGTAAAAGTCTCCTCAACATCGCATATAAGATCCTGTCTGCCGTATTATGTGAACGTCTAAAACTGATCGTCAACCATCTGATAGGTCCCTATCAGTGCGGTTTTAGACCGGGAAAGTTCACCATGGACCAAATATTCACATTGCGGCAGAACTTGGAAAAAACCCATGAATATAAAATCGATACGCACCACCTCTTCATCGATTTCAAAGCTGCCTATGATAGCGTGTATAGAGACGAGTTATACAGAGCCATGTCTAGTCTTGGCATCCCTGCTAAGCTCGTCCGTTTGTGCTCTCGCTGCTCCATCAAAGTCGGTAAGAGCACCACCGAACCGTTCGATGTGAGGAAAGATCTTAGACTAGGTGACGCGCTATCATGCGATCTTTTAACATTATACTTGAGAGAATTGTACGAAACTCACAAGCCAACACCGGAGGTACAATCTTTTACAAGTCTGTACAACTACTCGCTTACGCCGATGACATTGACATAATCGGAAGAACACAGCGGGCCGTCAATGGGGCTTTTGCTAGTATTGAGGTCGTGGCAGAAAAGATGGGTTTAGCGGTCAAAGAAAGCAAACCAAAATATATGCTGTCTACAAAAAATTACACCCAACATCGGCGTCTTGGACAGACCGCCACAATAGACAGATATAATTTAGAGGTAGTAAAGGATTTTGTCTACCTAGGCTCTATGGCCTTTAGCTGCGCACTCCAAGTTGGTCGAGGTCACCTTGAACTTGTGCGCGCCACCTACGACAAGAAGGCCCTCTACTGCGTCGTCCCTCCGGGTTCGATTCGAAGACTCTGTTGGCCGAAGCGTTGACGTCCATTCGCTCTACATGTACTAGCTATCTCAAACGTCCAATACGTAGTCTTTTTGACTAGGTCGATTGAGCTGTACAGCTCGTATAGTTCGTCATTGAATCTTCTCCTCCAAAACCCGTCAACGCAAACGGGACCGAAAAATGGAACCGGGACCGAATATCTTCTAAATATGTATTGTTAACTGGAATACTTAAAGATTTTTTCTGTTAGCCTAGTAACTTAAAGTAATTCCTTATTTTTCAAAATCTAGATCCAACATCCGCTCGTAGTGCGGTCGTTGTTATTTAAATTATTCAGCAGGCAACCATTGATGAGATCGATTTCATCATACATTTGGTATTTGGTAAGCAAAATCTGCAACAAATTTCAGAATATTAATGTTCTCGAACATTAAAACAAAACTCCGCAGCACTCAGCACAGAAACAAGCAGCAAACATGCGAAGATGACATTACATTTTTACCCCAAGAATGACACATGCAAATGATGGAACGAATGTAATAATTTCAAGAGTGCGTTCGCTTTGAAAACGATTAAGAGCGCATTAACATCGCCATTTACTTTATTTTTATAGTTTTTATTTGACTTCTTTGTTTATAAATTGATTTATTAATTGAGTTTGGGACTGAAAAATTGTCGGGAAGGACAAATGACAAAGAAATGTTGAAAAAGACCCTATCAGCCTTTGTCCCAACCGTCCTGTGTTGGCAAGCCAGCGGTCGTATGGACTCAAAAGTTTAAATAATCTTTCTACTCGTGTTACTAGTTCAACAGCGTGTTGTACCGATCACATATTTATTTGATAGAGTAAGAATAATAGATAATTTTTTTGGGTGAGGCGCACGACTTTCGAATTTCAGATCACCACTTACTTGTATGCTTTGAACGTATATGCAAATCAGTCCCGAATTCAAACCACTTCTAGTTGCAAGAAAGCTAACATTGGTTTTATTAGGCGATAGTAGCCTGAAGTACGAGTTTTGGGATTCAGTTTTTCCGACTCGTTTGAGTCGTATTTAAAAGATAGAGAGCAAATAGTCAATATAAATGGAGTGTTTAGCTTTCCCCGTAGATTAAAGAATGATGTCCTTCAAGGATCTGTGTTAGGGCTACTGTTATTTCTGATTTTTATAAACTCTCTTCTTAGACAGAAATTTTAATGGAATACTGCCTTTGAGGATGTTAAAGCATTCATGTTCACGGGTCTAACATTTTTGAATACATTGCTAATATAGAAGAAGATTTACAAATTCTAAGGTACTAGTTTACTTTACACAAGCTTGATAGAAGAACCTATAACTCTCATGCCATTTTAGAAACCGGTTATTTCACCATTAATTACGCGAGCAATGCTTTCTAACAGCTTGGCATAGTTTCTTTCGATGTGCAGAATGATTCTACATATTAGACGTAGTTATCGTCTTTTTTTTTTCTCTGTACTGTAATCATTCTTAAATTATAATATTCGTCTGATATTCAACTTATAATATTGTAATATTCTTGCTACTTACTTACTTAAATCCTTTAACCCCTCGGGGGGCATAGGGCGTCAACCACGCCTGCGCGCCATCTTGTTCGTAGTTCGGCAACGCGTTTGAGCTGGCTCCAACTCATTCCTAAAGAGCTCGATTCCTCCTCAACTGTTCAGCGCCATGTTTGCCTAGGGCGTCCCGCTGTTCCGCCTGCCTGGGTGAGCGGACTCCACTGCATGGCATATTTCACAATGGACTTGTCTTCGCGCCGTAGGGTGTGTCCAATCCATTGCCACTTTCTTCATCATATAGTAATGCTTATAGGTTCTCGGCCCGTTTTCAGATAAAGTTGTTCGTTGGAGATGCAGTTCGGCCAAAAAATCCTCAAGATGATTCTTAAGCATTTGTTTACGAAGACTTGCAGCTTGCGTGTGTTAATGGTGTCCACCTTCCAGGTACTGCACCCATAAAGCAGCACTGATTCTACGTCGGAGCGGAACAGTCGCAGCTTGGTTCTTAAGCTGATAACATTAGCTTTGGCCTTCCCGATTCTGCCGCACACATCCAGTTCGGTGCCACCGCGATAAGCCGAGACCACACTTCCTAAATAAAGAAAGTTATCAACTTTCTCGACTTCCTGTACGGCAATGTTAAGTTGAGCGCGGTTGTTAGAAGAAGTGCTCAGGGCTTTTGTTTTGGTTGTGTTTATTTTTAGCCCCACTTTGTTTGCCTCAGCTTCTAGATTTTGGGCCATCAGATGAAGATCCATTATCCGATGTGAAAGTAGACAAACATCGTCAGCGTAATCTAGGTGTTTAAGGTTAGATGTCATAGTCCAACGAATTCCATAGTTGCCTTCCGTCAATGCTGCACGGAGTAAATCGCTGATAACCACCAAGAACAATAGTGGTGACAGTATGCACCCTTGACGTACTCCACTTTGGAGTTCAAAATCCTCCGACACCTTACCATTGTGCACGACGTGACACTTACCGCCCTCGTACGTAGCCTTGATAATAGCTAAAAGTTTTTCTGAGATGCCTCTCCTGCGCAAGGCCAACCAGATAGCATCTCGGTTCAATCTGTCAAAAGCTTTAATGATCCGTAAGGTGTTTATGTGGTCAATGGAGGAGGATCCAGCACGAAAGCCTGCCTGTTCGACATCGAGATGTGAATCTAAGTGTTCTTTAATTCGTTCTAGAATTATTTTAGATATTACTTTGGCTACGGCTGGAAGAACACATATACCTCTCCAGTTACCACACTCCATCAAGTTTCCCTTCTTTGGAAGTTTAATGATCATCCCCCTTTTCCACTCCTGTGGAAATTGTTTTGTTCGCTATCCCAAGCTCTCCATATTAGCGGATGCAGCAAATCTGCCGATGTATTTGACGCCGCTGGATTTTTTTTACGGTTGCGGCTCGCTGGGCGACAGACCAACCGACATTTATTCTGTTTTTTGGCGCAGGAAGCTCGCCATTCGTCCTCTTCCGTTAACAATTTCCGAAGAAATCCCCAGATGGCACCACGAGGAGGCGGGAGTAGGGCTTACTTACAGAGCTGCTAGGTTTTCGGCTGCAGTGGCTCTTTCTCGTTACTTAGCGGACCAACACCTATCGGGAGATGCTGCCCCTACGAGGCCTTTGTTAGTCGTTTGCCATCCAAATATTTATATATATATTCTTGCTAAGGTTTGTAATAATAAAACTGTATTTTATGTATTAAACTGTTTATTTGTAAACAACTATCAAATTTACTTTTGTTATACTTCAAAATTATCAAATCAGTTTATTCTTTAAAATCTCAACATTCAATCAATGTGTCTACAAATCAACTTTTAATCACAATATCGTTTATTCTCAACTCAAAACCAGTTTTCAAATAATTAACTCTTACAGAAATCGCACTTGTTCATCGTTATTTTCACCTCTATCGACTGTCTCGAATGTGCTGGTGGTTGGTGTATTTATACCAAATGCAAGCACCTCTAGAGCATTTCCGAATGCTAGATGTCACTACGGGTGAGTTGTCGAATGTGAAATGTGAAGCAAACTGATGTCCATGATGACAATTTTGACAATGTTGCCACATCATGCTCGTTAGTAATGCAGTGCGAAAAGTACAATATTAACTCTAAATCTTATACTCGAAGTAAATTAACTCAACTGATTGTACCCCACATTAGAATTATTTGTTATATCTGTCTTGTATGTATTAAACTGTTTATTTGTAAACAGCTATCAAATTTACTTTTGTTATACTTCAAAATTATCAAATCAGTTTATTCTTTAAAATCTCAACATTCAATCAATGTTTCTACAAATCAACTTTTAATCACAATATCGTTTATTCTCAACTCAAAACCAGTTTTCAAATAATTAACTCTTACAGAAATCGCACTTGTTCATCGTTATTTTCACCTCTATCGACTGTCTCGAATGTGCTGGTGGTTGGTGTATTTATACCAAATGCAAGCACCTCTAGAGCATTTCCGAATGCTAGATGTCACTACGGGTGAGTTGTCGAATGTGAAATGTGAAACAAACTGATGTCCATGATGGCAATTTTGACAATGTTGCCACACCATGCTCGTTAGTAATGCAGTGCGAAAAGTACAATATTAACTCTAAATCTAATACTCGAAGTAAATTAACTGAACTGATTGTACCCCACATTAGAATTATTTGTTATATCTTTTATTTGAGGGCCATTCATCACTTACTTTCATTAGTTTGAGAAGGGTCTCTAAATTCAGTTCCTATATTTCTGATTAATCTAAAATTGTATATTAATTAGCTATCAACACACCCCACAGGCGGATCAGTAGAAATGCGGTGAGGTGGGAGGGTTATGATTCCTTGTTTTCGGATCATAACCTCGCCGAAATATGAAGAAGAAGAAGAAGAAGCTATCAGCATTGTAATTAGTTTTTAGTGGATAATGAGTTAAAAATAAAATAATAATAAAAAATATTTCATTATTAAGGATCACTTTAAAGAAAGAAACACACTATAATGTAGACAAGCCTATTACTTGAGGTTAGAATTCAAATTTTGATTTCGACTCGAAATGTGGTCTACCTCTTCAAATTCCAGATATGAAGCTTAAGCTGCAGTCGTGCGTTCGGGGGCAAACATAGAGACAGATAAAGAGATATACAGACACACAGACATAATTGAGACACCCAGATTTTTGAGTGTCTCGGGATCGAAAATTTTCACGACAGAAAGACTATAGTCGGCAAGTAAAAATTATGGCAGAGCGTGTTATTACCTAGGAAAATTATACAGGGGGGGTCTATTCTCACCACATTTCAAGTTATAGCCCATCAAAGTGGGTGACCTCTTATTTGGAGGTATAACCACTTTAAACACTATAACTTCTAAATTATTATAGGTACACAAATAGTTTTATACATTTTGGAAAGGCAATTTAGTAGAGCATACAAGTTGAGTACAGCTGTGCAGCTACAAAAAAGTTATGGCTCCTTAAACTCAAAATAATGAAAATTTGTTGTTCCATTTTTTCACTTAAAATGCATTTATCTCAAAATTTTTAATTAATATTTTTTTTTTTTCATGAAATTTTTATCCCTAAAATTTCATTAAAATTATGTTAAGCAATTTTTTTACGTACAATCAACAGAAGTTGTTGTAAAAGCCATTTTTTGTCAGACAAAAATGGTCAAAAAGAAGTGTAGGTACCTACTGAATTAGTCTTAAAACAGAACAGTTTATGGAATGTTTATAGCAATAGCTCCAAGTGCATTCCTTCCATTTGAATACACTTTCGGGCGCGTTTAAGCATTTCGGATGGCAGATTAACGAGCATTAACATTTCTTCTGAGACGGCACTCATTTTTTCTTGGAGCTCTTCCAGACTCGACATTTCTCTAAAATAAACTTTTTCTTTCATAGCACCCCAGAAGAAGAAATCCATGGGTGTTAGATCAGGAGATCTGGGTGGCCAAGGGTTGGGGCCAAATCGACCAATCCACTGTTCGTTAAAAGTATGGTTGAGGAACGAAGTTACTCCGCTGCTACTGTGACAAGGTGCTCCAGCTTGTTGAAAGAACATCGCCCTTCTCTGAACAAAAGGAACATCTTCGAGGAGAGATACTTCTTGCTGTAAATAATACAATTCCAGTTTTGAGAAGACTAACTGAATGCTCATTTTTAGTACACCCTT
Source organism: Brachypalpus laphriformis (assembly GCA_945910035.1). Lineage (NCBI taxonomy): Eukaryota > Metazoa > Arthropoda > Insecta > Diptera > Syrphidae > Brachypalpus > Brachypalpus laphriformis. Next base: position 304,120,119 of record OX246754.1, on the reverse strand, counting down.
CATCAAAAACGTCAACGACCATCTGCTCCTTGGAGCAGACAGTCCCTAAACATGATCTGACCGAAGGAGCGGTAATACCACCAGTTATGCCTGCGTGTATCTAAAAGTCGTTGAGAGTATTTACGGAAGGTCAACCACTAGGCACCATAGCAGTTGAGACAAACGCTACCTTGCCGACAGCCCCTGTTAACCACTGCCATTGCATGATGCTCATATGCTAAACCGCATTCGCAATTAAGGTTCTATTCATTAGCATTGCCGTAATCAACGACATTATTCACCAACTGTATATTGAATCGCGTCTCGCAGAATTTTTCCATTAAGCTTGCCTTGCGTGATTTAACTCGCTTCACAATGATTGAGAACTGAATGTTGTTCAACGATCCTAAGATCGTATTATCTTTCCTTAATATTTTCATACATCACTTAGCAACCGAGGCTGTAGTCGATATTGCCATATTGCTGCAGCCTCTCTAAAATGATTTCTCCTAATAAACATCTTCTTGCAGGAGATTAAATATTAGGGAAACTATGATACTTAAACGGTGATTAAATGTCTTACTGTCCACTTTAATATAATAAAATATGTGAAGAACCCATTAATCTTGCCTTGGTGCTCCGCAAGGGGCGTGATTTAATCCGCTTTACAATGATTGACAAGTGAATGTTGTTGTTCTAAGATCGTATTATCCTTCCGTAATATTTTCATACATCACCTAGCAACCGAGACTGCAGTCAATATTGCCATATTTCTGCAGCCTCTCTAAAATTACTTCTTCTAATAAACATCTTCTTGCAGGAGATTCAATATCAGATAAACTATGGTACTTAAACTTCCTCTGACGGTTAATATTGCTGCCTTGGTAGGTACGAGTACATCCACAACCCAGAGAAAATGACTTACGGTAAGGTATAAAATTAATTTCCCGTTTGCTAACTCTGAACCTGATGGTCCTTGTGTAACCATAAATTATTCTTTGCTACCACCCATATCTCCGGCACATACAGATTGACAGGAATAATGACGATGTGTGCATTTAAGGCTGCCCGATGCTTTCTTTGATCGACTTCTTGTTTAGTGCCACGCGGTAGAATAAATTGAAAGCATAATGTACTCACTGCGCTGTGGAAGGATGTAAGCACTATCTTCGGATATCTATGAATATAACATGTCCTGTCTACTTATGTCCACAGCGCCAGGTATTTCACAAAATCTCCTCCTGATTATTGAATATATCATCCAGATTTTCCGGAAAAGTGAGATACGAACGAATCCAAGTAGTCAATCTAACGTAGAATCGTTACTTCCCATTAAAGTGTTGGTGCTTCGGAATAATTTACATGCCTTCACCCCCGCCCCTAATCTGATTAAATAAGATTCATGAAGTGAAGAAAATAGGTGTAGTGAGGTATGTAGATGTTGTTTCGTTCCTTTAGGCACTAACTGAAGGTCAGGAGGCTGTTTATTTACTGTCACGTTTTTTTCTCGTCTCTCCTTGGCTTTGTGTTTATTGAGTTAATAGCAACCATTAGAAAGCATCTCCATGGAGCTGACCATTTCTGCTATCTTATTACTTTGAGGGTGGAAGTTTATGTTCAAGGGTGGCAACAGGCAGCTGATGAATAATGCTACTTTCTACTTCTGCATACGCAAAGAAATAAAAGTGATAGAGAACGCTATTATGCGTGCTTATCCTAATCAGCAACACTGTTGATTTAACACGTGTGCAACGTTTCACTTTGAGTTGTATTGCATTTGAAATTTATGTACTTGTGTTGGAGTTGAGAATTTTTCCTTAAAAAAGGCCTGTTGCTCGTGGGTGATTACATAATCTAGTTACTTTGTCGAAGTTCACGCACCTGTAATCCGCGGTTTAAGCTAAGCGGTTAGGAACACGGAAGAGAAACTTTTTTATCATTCTAAAACGTGGAGCATGAGATGGAACCTCATCCTGTCTAGGATGGTAAACATTTAAAGGAAAACATATTGCACTAATAATACAATACTGTTGTCACTCAAAATATGGTATGACGTTTTTTCAGAATCAGCGGTATTATTACTGATTATTCACTTCCTGTTATAGATTATAAAAAAAATGAATACTTTATTAGGGTTATTAAAACAAATAAAACAATTACCTATTATTCTAAAGTTTTATTGACGCGAAGGGAATTGAATTTTACGTTTGAATATGATGCTATCTCAAATTTGACAAATTGAAAAAATTAAAATGAAAGTAAATGAAAAAGTGAAGTTATAGAAAAGTTTAGGCACACTTAGACCAGTAAAGGTCCATTGTGATTTCATTAATCTTTACATTATCCTACACAGGGATAGCTGCCTTTAATAAAGCGAAGGATGCTCATGACGCCTGAGGGCGCCAGTTCGCCGAGGTAATCGAACAAAGGAATTCATAGGAGGTGAAAGAACGCTTCCTCCTCCTCTTCACCTGCACAGCTCCTGCAGAAGTCGTTAGAAAAGTTGGCCAACGTTTTAGTATGTTGGCCTATCAGACAGTGTCTAGTGAGAACGCCGATAACGTAGCTGATCTGTGATCGCTTTAACATAAGCAGCCCGACACCACGTTTCTGATACAGTTTAGGCCAGGTCTGTCTCGAAATATGACACATTTAGGCATTTTACCATGTTGGTTCTGCTGATAGCGTTCAGCTTTAGTAGAGTGAACATTATCCCATTCATTGCGCTCAGGGATGCTAGTTCAGAAGTTGTGGTGTTGCTCATGGTTAAATTATTGGACCACTGCGAAGAAGCTTTTAGTGGGATGGCCGCACTGGCAGCCATCTGCTTGCCAAAAATTGAAGTTAAGTTAAAGTTAGTTCTCTTGCGAGAATGGATTCGTATGTACGATGGAGTGGTCCATTGCTTACACTCGTGAATCTTTTTTTTTACAAGTACGGAAAAGGTAGTAACACCTACCACTAGAAATCCACGAACAATAAAAAAATGTCTTTCTTGGAGAACATCGGCCTTCGTACTACAGCCGTCCGAAAAATCGAGCGAGCACCCCGTTTTAAAAACCCAGGTGTGACACCGACTGACTATGGGATTAAGCCAATTGCAGTTCCAGCAAGCATGAATGAGCACAGTATGTTCCGAGTCAATAGAAAGTCGCAGAAGTTATAATGGGGCCGAGACCCGGAAAACCGCCGAATGAGATTAAGTCGTATAGACCAATTGCACATCCCCCAGTAAAATCCAAAGTTTATGAGAAGCGATTACAACCGATTATACGGACTGCGGAGAAAGATTCGTTTTATATGAAATTTTTGTACGGAATTATACGAAAGTTAGCATACAAAACCGGCACATCCAGTTTGAAAAGGTATGTGGAAATCAAGCATCCTTTGGTGTCATTAGTTTCCGGGGTAAGTTTATTTTTTTTTTTTTATAGTTTGCGCGCACTTAAGGAGTTATGAATACTCTTTAAATGTTGACACATAGTGCAGGCGTTTGAAAGGATAGATAGAGACAGAGAGAAACATTTTGTGTAGTGATTTGAAATATTCAATATTCAATAGTGTAAGTTTCACGAAGAATCTTTTCTAGAACCTTCCTTCGCAGAATAGTATAACATAAAATATACTTCGCTGGATAAAACTGTAGATCTCTTGTACATATTACCTCGTGTTTGTAGGTTATTGTCCTACTAGCCCAACACAAGTCTGCCCATCAATCTCTACATAGATCTTCAAGTTAATGAAAAAATACTTTACAAATATCCTTCGTTTTAAAAGCTTTCATTTAACTTGCAATCAAAATTTCGCCTACATCTAATTGAGCTAGAGCTTTGAAATTTTGCACACGTATGTATGTACGATCAGTAGAATTGCGGTGAAGTGGAAGGGTTGTGATCCCTTGTTTTCGGATCATAACCTCGCTGATAAAAGGAAGAAGAAGAAGAAGAAGAAGAATGCAATATATTATGCCTAATATCGTTCATACACACCGAGCGAATGGAAAAGTGTTGTGATCGTGTATCACCCAAAATTATAATTAAAAGACCACTTAAGAATACACTTAGTTTATTAAATGTTCTGCTCAATCGACAATCTACTAATGTCAGAAAAAAAGAAAAAGGAAGTCTTCTTGACATGTCTAAAAGTAGATATGGCGTTTCCATTAGGTACGTCAAGTTAAAGATGACTGATGTTGCCAACACAAAGAAAGGGAAAGACCAACAACATCACAAGTACGTACATTTTCCGTTTTTTATAACATGGGGCAGCCTCTTCCGTCTAGCCTGCTCCTCTCTATACTCCAGCGCGCCGGAATCGGACAAAACCCTGGACCCCGAATATGGCACTGTTCTGTGTGTCACAGGGCCATTCACCGAAACGCAACATCAGTACGATGCAACCAATGCCTAGATTGGTGCCACCTCCGGACCTGCTCAGGACTGAGAGACCACAAAGAATGGACCACAAATTTCACTGCAAACCGCTGCCAACAACAGACCAGACAACAACAACAAGACCAACAACAACAACAAACCTCAACAAGATCAACGTAACCAGCAAGTTTCAACATAATGCAACTTAACTTCAACGGTCTCTCTCGGAAATCACTGAACTGACGGACTATATGGAACGCGATAATATCCTCCTAGCTGCGATTCAGGAAGCCAAACTGACCGAAAAGTCGAAATTGATGTGTTCTAGCCACTATAGCATTCTACAGAGCCAGAAACAGGGGTGAAGGCCTCGCATTCGTCAACCACAATGAGGTTAGATACAGACCTATTCAACTCCTAATGGCTGTAAACCAGAAATCGGGCGCAACCGAAATTGAAATTATAAATATCTACATCCCCCCCACCAGCTGCTGCCCACCAGGTTACCGAACATCAATAGAACATCTTCTCAACGAGGGAGATCGCGTCATTCTAGGTGACATCAACGCCCACCATGACATCTGGCATTCATCCTTCGACAGAGATCAACGCGGCACTTACATCGCCGAACAAATCGACAACTCGGAATATGGCATCCTTAACGAAGCAACTCCGACAAGACTCACTGACTCCTGCTTGAGCTCACCTGACATCAGCCTTGCAAGCCCATCCCTATTGCCTTGTGCAAATTGGAAAACTGACATCTCACTAAACTCTGACCACCTCCCAATAACAATTACCAAAGAACGCTCAGACGAATTTCTGATTCCAGAAAGGAGAACCTTTATAAACTTTAATAAAGCCGACTGGCAAAATGTTACGATATACTCTAACGCCAAATTCAACAACCTCCCGACGCCACTAAATGCCTACAACGGAGAAAAAATATTCCGCAAAATAATTAAAGATGCGGATGCGGATGCGGACTTGGAAAACTGCAACCTTAACGCAGGTGTCAAGAAACTCTGGACTTCCGTGAAATTACTTTCTAGTCCAACCAAAAGAAACGACAACACAGAAATAGCCTTCAACGAAACACCAGAAAAGGTGTGCTAAATTCTTCAGCAAGCAAATTTAACGAACACCGAACTAACAACAACCGAAACATTAGAGCAACTATAAGGAAAGTCCACCATCTTCCCTTAACAGACGAGCAGTCCCTCTTCACAGCCGATCAAGTCACGGCCGTTATCCAAAAAGCAAAACCGCCCAAGGCACTTGGCCCCGACGGAATCTCCATGCTGATGCTCAAGAAAATCGGCAGTACTGGACTTAAGTACCTAACATCTGTGCTTAATCTGTCAACATTTACTAACCAAATCACAGGGATCTGGAAAGTAGGTAGAATAATACCACTGTCAAAACTAGGAAAACCAGCAGACCAAGGGAAATAGTACCGGCCGATCTCGCTCTTATCAGCAGTCGCCAAAGCCCGCGAAGCACTCCTCCTCCCACTTCTCATGCCCCACTTGTCGCCAGTGAACCATCAACATGGTTTCCGTAAACTCCACAGCACAACATCGGCTCTAAATGCTATAACAATACAGATTAGTAACGGTCTAAACCAGGCGAGACCTTGCCACAGGACGGTACTAGTAGGCATGGGAAAAATCAACCGGTTTTCTTGTTTCGGTTAACCGTTTTTTTCCTCCCGGTTATAATCGGTGTTTTTTTTTTTTTAAACCGAAAACCGGGAGAAAAAAAAAAACAGTTATTTACATTTGAAATTGGCAGTTAAACACCAGCAAAAAATGCCCACATTACTAACACTGAAAACTCCTTCGGATAAAAATATTCATTTCTGCTGCAAAAAGTTGAAAGTTGAAGTTGAAAGATCGTTTCCAAACGAACATCTGTACCTCCAACGGCCTTTGTTGTCCAGATTGAGTGTTTTTTTTTATTTTTTTGATTTATTTATTATTTATCGTATGTTTTGAACAATTTACAATAACAAAGATACAGCGATACATATATAGATACAAACATTTTTTTTTTGTTATTTACAAATGAATGCCGAGATTCTTCAGCCAATCAACGACGCTAGGTGGTACATCTACGAAGTCAAAAAGGTCTCCAGGGTAGCGTCTTCGTGGACATTTTGTAACGATATGCCTTATGTCTTGTCGTTCTGCTCCACAGTCGCACATCGGTGAGCTTGAAAGATTTCACTTATACAGGGTGTCTGCACAAGCACCGCAATTGTATCGAATGCGGTTGAGTCGCACCCATAGGCTTCGCGGCAGGTTGAAGCCAGCGAGGGGCATCGTGGGGTTATCAATTGGGATCAGTCCGGTTGTGCGGCTATCCATCCACTGTCTCATCCAAACACTAATCGGGTCGAAGTCAGTCGAGATTAATGCCGCAGCCATGCTCATGGTTGGTTTTCTAGATCTGAGCCTCGTCGGTTGGATAAGGCTGGGGACATCATCATGTATTGGCAGCAGGGGATTGGCAACTATTTTTGCATACTCTCAGATTAATGCATGAGAGCGGCGTATCTTTGGTGGAGCTATGTGACTCAGTACAGGAAGCCAATGTATTGGTGTGAATCTCAGAGCCCCAGTTATAAGGTGCATTGTGATATTGAGTTGTACATCCACTTTTGAGATATACGCACTATTCATCCACACCGGAGAGCGGTATTCCGCCGCAGAGTATACAAGCCCTATTACTGCGGAGCGAAGTGATGTTGCGTTTGCACGCCATGTCGTACCGGTAAGTTCTTGGATGATGTTATTCCTCGTCCTCAATTTTCCCGCTGTGTTTGAGAGGTGGTTCCCGTAGCATAATGATCTATCCAGCGTCACCCCCAGGTACTTCGGGTTAGCATTGTGGTTCAGCAGAGCGCCATTGAAGGCCACCTTCAGTTTATAAGATGCCGGTCTATTATTTAGGTGGAAGCAACAAACCACGGTCTTTGACATACTTGGGCACAGACGCCATTCTGTCAAGTATGTGTTCAGGACTACCAGGTCGGAGTTGAAAGTTCGCTCGGTTGCTTCTATACTCTGGTGTTGTGTGGCTATGGCAATATCATCAGCATATGAGAATTTTCTCGACTCAGTCAGAGGTATATCTTGGGTGTACACGTTAAATAAAGTTGGTGCTAGTACTGACCCCTGTGGTAACCCATTGTTCAGCTTTTTTATGTCGCTCTTAGCATCATTTAGGATGACTTGGTATGTCCGGTTAGATAGCATATTGTTGACCAGGTTAGCTGTTTTCCCACAGGGTATAATCTTTAGCAACTTGTAGATTAGACCTTGTCTCCATACCATGTCATAAGCTGCTGTCAAATCTATAAATGCCACAGATGTTTTGTGCATTTTTTCATATCCGGCTTCAATGTATGTCGTCAGGGCTAGAACCTGGTCCATACAGCTACGACCAATCCGAAAGCCAGCTTGGTCGATAGGGATATGGTGATTTATAATAGCGCTGATCCTGTTGAAGATAACTCGCTCCAGTAATTTATAGCAGGAGCAGAGGAGAGCTATTGGGCGGTAGTTTTCGGGTTTGTCAGCTGGTTTTCCCGGTTTAGGAACAGCTATAATTTTTGTTCTCTTAAAATACTGCGGGAGTTGCCCCGTCTCTATAATTTTGGAAAAAAGCGACGCCAGCCATCGTTGAGTATTGAGCCCGCATGTTTTAGAAACTCAGGGTATATATTGTCGAAACCTACTGCCTTACCCGTTTTCACCGACGTCAAGGCAGTTGATATTTCTTCTAGTGTGACTAGCCTTGAATACACGGTTGTCTCTGGGCATTTTTGTTTTAGAGTTTTAAGATCACTTTTGACTCTGATGGTGTGCTGTTTGTCTGCTGGTGCTCTGGACATTTTGAGTATGCGGTTTGCGACATCGTTGGGGTTAACAGCTGGGCTTCCGGCGCACACATTACCACCTCCAATCTTTCTTAGCAAGCTCCATGCTTTACGACTTGAGTGAGTGAAGTTTAGGTCTTCCATCGCAGTTTGCCATTTGTTCAGCCGGCTTTTGTCTTATGACCTAAGTAACTCATCGGCAATTTCGGTGTCCCCGCTTTCTTGAAAGGCTTTATAGAGACGTGTAGTTTCAGCGCTCCATCCAGGGATGTACTCCTTTCTGTATCCGCGTGTTTTTTTTAGCAATAGCTGTGACCAGCCCAGTGAAGCGTTCGTAGTTGGATACTTCTGGAGGGATGAACCGAATGCAACTGTCCAGTTGCTTAGAGAACTCTGTCCAGTTGGCTTTGCAAAAATTCCATCGCGGTCGGGGTATGGAATTAACAAGTGGAACTTGTATGCCAATTGCAATTATGACAGGACGGTGCTGGCTATGGGCGAAATCTGAGAGAACTATTCTGGTGGCTGGGAGCGGTCGGTTTTCCAGATCACTCGATACGAAGCATAGGACGGGATTGTAGTCGCGGGGCCATCTTCTTGAGTGGAATGTCCCTCGGTCTTTAGCGTCAAAGATTAGGTAGATGTTGTTGGAGTCGGCCCAATCAGCTAGTGCTTCTCCATTCGTATCATTCGCTACATACTTCCACAAGCTATGGTGGCTGTTGAAGTCGCCGATGTACGCAGTGGGCTCGTGGAGTACACGTAAAATATTGCTAGCCCGGGGGTGTTTGGTGGCATGTAAATATTCACAATGTTTAGGCCAGAGCTGTTGATCGTGACAGTACATATGTTGTCTTCAGTGTTTTCTTCTACTAAGTGTACGTTAGAGAGTTTGTCTCGGACAAAGGTGGCTGTTCCATATGCGTGATGGTAGGTTGCGCCAATCAGCGAGTACCCTGGAATCTTCCCTCGGGTTTTTAGGCTATTTTCTATTGCAGCATGCGTCTCTTGGATAACGGCTACGTCAACGTCATTATCTCTCAGAATCTTTGCTGGGTATTCGCTTTTCGACCTACTTATGCCTTCGATATTTAATTGGCATATGCGGACTGATGGTCCGAAATGCTTTGTCAGTTGGTGCTTAGAAGTACCGATTGAATGTGAGACTTTGCCTTTTTTTTATTCATCTGTTCGTCTTAGTTCTGTTCTTGTTTCTTGTTATTGATTGCCGGGAGAACAACAATTTTTTGAAGCAAAGCAAGACGTGTATGGCTGGTTTGGCATTTATTGCCCAAAAATATTTGTATTTGGTAGGAATTTGGTGACTTCGGACAGGTAAGTGTCATCCCTGAATGACATTGTTTCCGGTTAGGGGTGTCATCTCACAGATCAACATATATACATATATATATGAGAGAGTCTCGACTTAGAGAAAAATATTGGACGAATATTTTAAACTAAAGCATTGATACATACTTTATATGGCTTTTTTCAATGTTTTTACATGTATTATTTTTAAATTACATATGTAATAAAGAAAATGTTCAAAAAATGTTGTTTTTTTAAAAACCGAAACCCGGTTTTTGGAAGAACCGGTATTTTGGAGCTTTATAAAACCGTAAAGTTAAACCGAAGGCAGAAAAAACCGGAAAAACCGGAAACCGGAGTTTTTGTCAAAAACCGCCATCGCTAGGTACTTGATACCTTGATCTGTCAAAAGCATTCGACACCGTAAGCCATGCTACATTGTTTCATGGTATCCTTGTGTCAACACTCCCTAACTATCTCAAATGCTGTATGTCAAACTACCTTTGTCGTCGATAAACCTACGTAGAATTCAAAAATACAAAATCAAAATATAGGAAGATGAAGCAAGGAGTACCACAGGGTGGGGTTCTCTCCCCCCTCCTATTCACCCACTACATATCGAAACTTCCCCCACCTCCCGATGGTGTTAACATAATCAACATCGCACTATACCAACACAACGACGACATCAATGACGCAAACTACAAAAGCTACATAAACCAGCTACACCAAACTGCAGTCTCTAACGCTCTGGCCAACTACCACCCAAACGTCATTCTCGGTGGTCGCCCCCCACCTATAGCGAAGGAGGAACATCAGCTGCCACGCCAAACCAAACAACATTGGCTCAACTTCAATCAGGCTGGTGTTGCAAACTCAGCAGCTACATTTTTTTTCCGTTTGTTTATTTATCCACTTATACACTATTACATATTTTATTGTTTAAATAAATAAAACCTACAGTAATAATTATAACTTAAAGTATCTGACCTGAAGGGTTCTCAATACTTACACTATGATTTATATATGTATTTTTTATTTTATTTTATTTCTTAAAAATATGCATTAAAATTTTTATTTTTTTGCTTTAAGGGAAATGTGGTAAAACCTTGTACAAATCTTTATTATTTATATGGTATTCAACCGAACTAGAGGGTAAAACCAATAAAACTAACATATCCTAGATTAAACCTAACCTTACCTAACTTAGCCTAACTTAACTTACGGCAGAACTGGGCCCTGATATGCGATCTCCAGCCCGTCTATACAAAGGACCAGCGAATTACAAATGTCATTCTCCTTTTTACCGGCGGAACAAGAATCACATACCAGGGCCCAGTCCTACTTAACCTACACATTAGCTTCAACCCAGTCGAGCCACCAGTATTTCTCCCGATTAAACCATTCGATGTTAGTTATATTCCTTTCAGGTATGCTTACGCAGTATCTTAGGACAGCATTTCGGTCACTCGAGTCAATAGGGCTATTGAGAATACTTCTAGCAACATGTAGCCCTTCTAGCAACATGATAGATAATTGGCAGGTTCGTTGAGTCCGATAAAAAGCCGTGTGGTATATATCCACTCTCCATAGCATTTCTGATATACCCAGGGTTAGGGTAAAATAGGCCCGACACAAGTTCGTTCTCTGTAACGTTTGCTGACCATGCGAAATGATTCCTCACAAGATCCAAGATGAAATTCTTAATTCTGGGTACCCCGGAAGCATCCAATAGCCTTCTGTTAGAAACGTAATGCCGAAAGTCGGAATGTGCGCTTCTGTACATCCGCATACATGCTCGAATACTTTCTCTCGAATAATCGGAGCTTTTCCATATACGAAGGACTTATGTTCCACCATACTGGACTCGCAAAAAATTTTTATCATATAAATGGATTTCAAGCTGAATTTTTAAATAGACCAACAAAGAGAGGAGGTGGAGTAGCAGTATTTATAAAAGATATATTTAGAGCAGAAAAAATTATTGTGGAAACCAGATTCTATGAAAACATCCAAATAGAGGTTAAAAGTCACTCAGACGAATTTTCTATTATTGCGTTATACCGCCCACCAGGATTCAACGTACCAAAATTTATAGATGAATTAGAGAGCTAAATTGACAAAATCGATGCAAGAAAAAAGTTAATCATAGTAGGTGATATGAATATTGATCTCAATAAACGGGACAGTAATTTAGTCAATAACTATGTGAATATGTACGCATCTAAAGGATTGACTAATATTATAAAAGCATATACAAGAGTCGATTTGCGCAAAGGAAGTAAAACAAGAATAGATCATTGCCTTGTTCGTATGAGAGGCGAAAAGATATACGCCACAGTAGTTGAAACCAACATATCAGATCATTATATATTGTTCTGCGGGATTTTGGGTAATGATATTGATGATACTAAAGATCAAACAATTGGATGTTTTGTTAATGATAACCTTGTAAACTCACACATACGAAGTGTTAATTGGAACACTGTTATGGAAAATTTCAATAATGCAAATGATCTGTATGGAGAATTCAGTAGGGTTTTTAAGATGGCATATAAAAATTCAACACAGAAAGCCAAAATGAAAAAGCGAAATGTGACAAACTTCTGGGTAGATCAAGAAATACGTCAACTGTGCAAGCAAAGGGATATTCTATACAAGCGATGGAAAAATAATAGGACGTGCATACAATACGAAGTTGAATACAAAAGTTACCGAAATTTCGTTAACAAAAGAATTGAAAAAACCAAACTACATTTTTACCGGCACAAATTTTCCGAATTCCGAATGGACCCAAAAAAGACGTGGGGTTTAATCAATGAAATAATAGGAAGAACGACTAAAAATCTGGATGAAATTATACAAGCTAATTTCGGTATGGAAAGGAGTATTATCAGGCTAACTAACAAATTCGCCTCTAGTTTCATAAACGAAATAGAAAATGTTGTACATACATGCAGCATAAAGACATATCATACAGAAGTACCGAGTACGGAGCAATCCATTTATGTACAACCGGTCACAAGGGAAGAAATCCTGAAGACTTGCTTGAACCTAAAAACTAACAAATCGCCAGGAGTGGATAGAATTCGGGCAAAAGATCTTAAATCAAACGCAGAAACTCTAGCGCCGATACTAGAACGCATTGTCAACCTAAGCTTGGAGCAGTCATGTGTTCCAGAAGACCTCAAAGTAGCAATAGTACGACCAATTTATAAGGCTGGGACGAAATCAGATGTCCTCAATTATAGACCCATCTCAATCCTCCTTGCTATTGATAAAATACTCGAACAAGTAATGGCAGATCGGCTTCAAAATGATACTGACAAATATAAAATCATAAACAAAAACCAATATGGCTTTATAAAAAATAAAAACACAAGTAAACTTCTTGCGGAATTCGCCAACTTAATTAATGTCAATCTCAATAAAAACTACCATAGTCTCGTAATTTTCATCTACTTTAAAAAGGCTTTCGACACTTTAAGACATGAGAAAATGTTCGAAATGCTAGAGAAAATCGGGATCCGAGGGCATATTTTGGAATGGTTCAAAAGCTACTTGAAAAACAGAGGAATGAAAGTTAAAATCTCAAACACGTATAGCAAAGAAAAATATATCAAATACGGGGTTCCCCAAGGCTCTATACTGGGACCTTTACTCTTTATAATATATGTAAATCAAATGCTTACTGTGCTACAAAATAGTGTTGGATTCGCTTTTGCGGATGATACAGCGATAGTAGTCAGCCACAGGGATTTACCAACGGCGACCACCATCATGCAGGTCGAGTTTGACTCTATAGTACGATGGTGTCACGATTTCGGACTAATCATAAACTCTAAAAAAACAAAGCTAATGCACATCAGACCAACACATGTATTAAAAACCAAAATTTACATCAAATGCCATGAAACAACATGCCTGCATCACAATGCCGACAAGGCAAGTCTAAATTACGACGATAGCTGTAACAACTTTATTGAAAATGTTCAGCATCTAAAATATCTCGGTGTGGAAGTTGACTGCTTTTTCAAATGGGATTTACATATAGCGCAGCTATGTAAAAGACTTCGGAAAGCTGTGTATGCTCTTCACCATTTGAGTATCCATACTAGCTACACTGTCCTTAAACAAGTTTATTTTGCATTGGTGGAGTCGATATTAAGGTATGGAATATTAGCGTGGGGAAATACTACGCGAAGTTACTTACAAGAATTACAAAAAATACAAAACCGAATTGTAAAAATATTAGTCAGAGCAAAACATGGAAGAAACTGGCAAGCTAACATCAATCAGCGAAGAACCTATGCAGAGCTTGGCTTATTAAACGTACCTCAACTTTTCGAACTAAACATTCTCGAAGAATACTACTACGACCAACACTACAAGCGTCCAATCGATCACGAAGTCAACACTAGAAGAAGAGCACACGGTTTCCTGCAGACGCCAAGATTCAGAAACTCATACGGCAGACAACAATTATCGGTCATCGTTCCAAATGTTTTCAACCGACTTCCTAGAGAACTACTAAACATCGCTACAGATGGCTTAAGGAAGAAACTACTAAAGAACTACCTACTACGTCAACCATAAAATCCCAATTAGAAGAATGAAAAGAAAAATGAATTCCTTGATATGTGTATACTTTTTGTATTAAGATGTATTAAATTAACTCTTAACTCTCTCTCAAGAATACTTAAGATTAAATAAACAACTATTGTAAAAACAATCTTCTGCAGAAAAGCCTAACAAGGCTTCGCAGATTCTTTTTGTAATTAATGAATTTTTAAAAGCCAAATAAAAATTGAATTGAATTGAAATTGAAATTGCATAAGTCAGGATTGGACGAACGAAGGCTTGGTAAGCCTTGGTGACCTTCATATCGGATCTCAGATAGTTGGAGTAAAAAAGGCGTTTGAGAGACATAAATGCCGCCCTCGCCTTTTTTAACTGTGTTATTATAGTACAAAAATTTGTCTAAATGGACACCTACGTAGTTCACAGCAGTCTTTGATTCGATGAGAAGACCATTAGAACTCGTGATTTGTACATTTTTCCAGTTGCGTCTCAAATCTGAATTACCTCGTCTTACTGGGGTGCGGAACAATATGGTTTCACATTTCGCGTGGTTGATATAAAGCTTCCATTCGGAGCAAAATGTTCGGAGTTTATCAAAATTATTTTGAAGTTCATCTTGAATATCTTGTACTCAACAGCTACAAGGCACGCCTGGATCCCAACCTGGCAAACATCTGCCCAGATTGCAACAACGGCTCGCACGACGTACCACACCTCATCAACTGTCCGGCAAATCCAACAACACTGACCCCCGAACCACTCTGGAGCCGCCCAATCGACTTTGCTCTACTCTTTGTCCTGGGAACTTCAGAACACCAACCGCAATTGAAAGTATATGTATTTGTGAAGCTGCTACAACAACAACAGCAACCACTGCAGGTCCGGTATTAATGTCGCCCATCGCAGAAAGCCATAGTTTCCAGAGATAACATACAAATTATTAAAAGAAAAACGTAACAACTCTTAAACAAAAACAATGCTTTATTCTAACATTTGGTTCAAAACGGTAGAGAAATCTATAGGATTCACAGGCGCATCAAACTGCCCATCTATATTCAATGACGGCATGTCCTTCGCAGTGTCTTGAGAGACCACTTCTTCGATTACATCCTCGTGCAAAGTGTCATCTTGGAAAACACATTCCTGCAGCACGACCTCTTGTACGCCATCTTCTTGCATGGCATCGTCCTCTTCACCAACGTCTTCTTCAATTACGTCCTCTTCAATGACATCCTGCAGATCAACTTCTTGCATCGCCCCATCTTGCATGGCGACCTCTTGCACGACTTCCTCCACAGAATATTGAATGTTGCCCTGCAGCTGCATCTGTGGCACGATGATTTCCACGCGTTTCGGTGGAGTTTGAAGCAAGGTGTCCAAATCGAACTGAGACTCTGTGGGTTTCAAAGAAACACCCGACCTAGTGTACAGATCCAGCAGTTGGGTGACATCCGTTATGGGTTCGGCTGCAGGAACTTCGGGATTCATGGGTTTCTGAATAAGGTCTTCGATAATGAACGGCTCCGTCTCTGTGGCCAGTTCGTTCTGTACAATGTTCACGTCCACCTCGGGCATGAGCAGCCCGATGACCCTCCCAAACTCCTCGCTTGCTTGAGCCTCAACGGCTTGTGGGTTTATCATGGGCGCACAAAACTCGAGTTCGTTCGACACGATGACATCCAGCACTTCTTTTTCCAGTAACAACTGCTTCTCGAAGGGCAGCTGCTCCAATAGGTTGGTGTTGTGTATGAACAAGTCTTGTGAACGGTCCGCATGTACGGGTTCCCGCCGGTCCTTGATGTAGTTCTGGAAGAACTCCAGGCATTCTCTGAAGTGTTTCGGGTAGCGGAAGGACCTGGCTGCCGGGTTGCTCAGGTAGCGTAGTGCCCGCTTGACTACTTCCCACTGGTCACGGCAGTTGGTCCAGTTGAAGGGTAAGTTCATCGTGGTTTTGCGGTGGGGCTCGTTCATTTCGTTGGCGATCTCTCCCCACATCCATTGTGTGTAGTCGGGGTCACCGTAGCTCTCCAGGGACTTGTTGTAGAGCAGCGGGTAGTTCCTCAGGATGTCGACCAGGCGTGCGTCGTTAAACTTTGCGTTCTCCTTCTCGTCCTTGTCCGAAAAATTGAGGGAAATTTTCCTGCCGTATTGTATGACGGGTTGGTCGTCATCGTCTGGAATGTCCCCGTCCATGTTTAAACACAATTTACGAACAAATTCTCGGATATATTTCAAACAAATTAGTTTTCGCTGGAAGTAAATAAAAGAGAAACGTCACTTTGAGTGCCAGTGACAGTGACAGCACCAAGCGCATGCGAATCGCGTGTGTGGATGAGTTTCTTCAGAAAAGAACAGCTTACAAATAAGTGCGTCCAGCCACGCAATGATTTGGATATATGACTGTAGCGTTTTCCCTTTTGAATAAAATGTTGATATAGAGTTGCGTTTATTTGAAATCATTTTATTTTAAGAAAATATGTTGAACTGTTATTTTTTCGGGATTTTATCCTCGAAAAGAAAAAGCAGAACCCGCTCAAATTATGTTTTACTCCGAAATTGATAAAAAATGTTCGACTGTGCAAAAAATTGCCATTTATTAAGGTAAGTTTTATAAATTGTCAGTTTACCGCAGTGGATTACTTATATACTCGTACATACATTTTCAATGGTCTGCTACATTATATAACATTCATGCAAATTAAAGTTTGTTAAACATTATTGTTATTATATATTACTTTTACACCAAACCGAGATCCAATATTCCGAAGAAAATATTTGGAAATCCCACTGGAGATTCGATTTGGTTGACGTAAGCTGTAGAATCTTGGATGTGCTCTATTATTTTCTGAAAAAAGGATTATTCACTAGTTATTTATGTAGTCGTTTAAAAAATCCAACAAAATCGTTTTACAGAGCAACTAGACAGCTGCTTATGATTTTTAATTTTGTTATCAGTACAAGAAAATATCTTTGCTACGTCTCCACCAAAAAAACCGATATTTTACGACGATTCAGCTAAATCTCCCTTAATGTTCTCTTAATCCTGAAGTTTTTCCATACAATTTGATGTAAGTAAATGCCATCTAAAACCGAAATTTATAATAAATCTTACTTACGTCCTCAAGCGACACAAATCGAACACGAATAACATGTGTAAAAAGTGGCAGGGGCGTAGGTGTTTCTTGTGATGGGGAGGATTTAATTTAGTATTTAGTTTCATAAGTCTAATTTCATAAATTCTATTTTCCACTGCAAATTAAAATCATCTTTTACGTGTATGAAAATAAGTACGAAAATTAGTTTTATTTTTGTATCCCCCACCCCATTCTCTACGCCCGTGTTAAAAGCTGTGAGAAGCAAACGTTAATATAAATCCTAAGTTCCAGTGGAGCCACCTCACATAAATCTAAAGTGGGACATACACAATACAACTGTTGTACCAACGGTGTGATAGCTTTGGTTTTGTATACGATAATTGTATTATGTGTATCCACACTCCGGCTTAGCTGCTACTACATTGCAAAAAAGCATGGATAAAATAACAAACTGGTTGAAAAAGTGGCGAATAAAAGCCAACAAGACAAATATACCTGTCCACCAGTAACACTGAATGGAATTAAAATTTCCCAATCAGAAGTAGCGAAGTACGTCGAACTATACCTCGATAAACGTCTCACTTGGAAAAAGCACATTTTCAACAAACGAAAGGCACTGAGACTACAGCTAAGAAAACTCCACTGGCTGCTTGGAAGAAACTCTCCACTAACAATAGAGAACAAATTGCTCATATATAAAATTGTCCTTAAACCCGTATACTCCTATGGCATTCAGCTGTGGGGTACTGCAGCAAACTCTAATCTTGAAATACTACAACGTTTCCAAAACAAGATACTACGTATGATTGTCAATGCCCCCTGGTTTGTTAGAAATGCATAATTACACAGAGATCTGCAAGTATCCACAATGTTCTTCCTTTTATCCTTTTATCAGCGAGGTAATGATCCGGAAACAAGGGATCATAACCCTCCCACTTCACCGCATTTCTACTGATCCGCCTCTGGGGTTCGCCTATTTGACCTCAGAAAATATCGGCAGGCCTGCCGATTTTAGATCACTCGGTTACTGAGGCCAATGAAATGCCGATGTCGTCGCAATTGTCTGATCCAGGCGTTTATAGGCCTGCCTTTTCTACATCGCGATGTCTTTGGAACGTGCATTGATATTGCATTTTTAACAGGGTTCAAATGATCTCTTCTTTGAACGTGGCAATACCAGCTGAGCCGGTCGCGGTCTATTTTTTGTACGATGGTTTCCTTGATGTGAAAGCTTCCACGGACCTTCGAACTTCTTATTCGATCAAGCTTTGTCACTCCTGCTGTCATGCGAAGCATCTTCATCTCAGCTGCCGTTAATTTACTCTCATACTTTTTGTACATCGTCCAACATTGTGAACCGTATGTGAGCGCTGGACGTACAACTGCGGTGTAGAGCCTTCCTTTCAACTTAGGGAGCATTTTTCTGTCACAGAAGATAGCGAAATTTTCTCGCCACTTCATCCACCCTACGCTTACGCGATGATTGATGTCGTCATCACAAGATGCTTTGCTATTGATCACAGATCCCAGATATTTGAACTTTTCGCACTTGAGAAGCACTGTTCCATTCAAATAAATGTCTGGAATAGGCCTGAGTGGATCAGAGAACGGGCAGCACAAGTACTCTGTCTTTTTTGAACTAATGCGATACCCATTTCCCTCCAAAACGTCCACCCACACATCAAGTGCTCGTTGCAGGGATGTAGGATCCTCACTTATGATGGCTCCATCGTATCGTATGCAAGTATCCACAATAAAGGAAGAAACTATCACCAGCTTAACATCCTATAGGCCAAGACTATAAACTCATCCAAACAGGCACGCCTCCACATTTATGACAACTGCAACAACATTCCGAAGGTTGAAAAGAAGAACCCCACAAGATCTCATCCGCCATATAAATACGAATTAAACAAAAAGAAAAAAAAAATCTTCTTAAATATTGAATTTAGAATATTTAACTGAAATGGATGTTCCAATGGGAGCATACCATACAAGCTATTGTAAAAATTCTTTTAATATTGTAGAAAATCTTTTAAAGATAGTTTGCTCTAAATATTGTTAAATGTATCCAATGTACAATACAGTTTGCATTAATAAAAAAACAAAATGTGTATCCACACAACCGACCGTTGTACCTATATACCATATATCGTATGGTCGCCTGGTCTGTCACATGCACAGATTACATGGAAATTATGTGGTGTGTATGTGCAAAATTACAGAATAAAATGTCTGATTGTACGTAAATCGTACACAGATTGTATAATGTGTGTGATGCATATAAACGACACAAGTCGATGCGACGCACGGCTTTATTGTGTATTCCCCACTGAAATATTTTTCCGCTAAGTCTCAGTTTCTTTTTTCTTATAGAAACGTATCATTACCGAATTTATTTGAAGGTGTGTTCGTTTTGATAAACTGCTAGCTAAAAGTGGATTTCAGTCGGATTTCAACGAATCCCGGGTAAAGAAATTTGAAATATGTTGTGGAAAAATCTGAACGATTTGTGTTTTGAGAAAAATCGAGTTTCGGGTTGGTTGAAGTGTGAATTATATTTAAAATTTTTGATTTTATTTGAATTTAATTATTGCATTCTTACATCCTTACTATTGAGTAAAGACGAAAAATTAAAATACTTTGGGCGAAGTAATCTCAGCTAATCTCATCATTGCTCATCAAGAGCTACGTGCTCCATTCGAAAAAAAAGCAATTCGATAGCAATGATTTTTAAATGGTTTTATCATTTGGGGTGAATGTACTATGAGTATTCAAGTTATTCAAGCTCTATTCAGGGCATAGAGTTTTAAAGTATTTAGTATCTTCGATAAAGCTTATGGGTGAGAAGTAACAATAATTTTCACGGGTGATTTTCGTCAAACAATACCAGTTATTCCCAAAGGTACTTGAGCCGATATCATCAAGGCTTGCCTTAAATCATATCCTACTTGGCAGCATGTCTAAAAACTTCAACTTCAAATCAATATGAAAGACAGCCAACTCAAGGGTTCAGGCGATGAAATAAACAACAACGTGATCCAGACTTTAAAAATAGAGTCACATTAATATAAAACAGTTGACAATGACAGTGTCATAGCTTCTTTAGCTTCTTTCTACAAACAATAAAAAAAGGTTAACATTAGCCGCGTTTTGTTTTCCCCGTGAACTGAACTAGTTCATCTTAAAATAAAAAAACGCTCCTGGTTCACCTAGAAATTTCATTTTCACAAGTTGGTAGCAGCAGCTACACATTGACGTTTAAGGTACCTGACCACCTTAGGAGGCTAAAAAATACTACATTTTGAAGAATGCGCTGTATTAGAAATTACAATGACTTTTTTTAAGTTTTACTTGAAGCTTATAGAATACAAAATTAATTGAATTTTGTTAATTTCATTTTTTAACCACTATCCAGGAGGCGCCAAAGTCGAGGCCTCAAAAAAAAAAAAAAATGGCGGATGTTTGAAAAAAAAGTTGTTTTTCACTATTCTTTGCTAAAACAAAATGTTACAATTATTTTTTTTGACAAAATGTGGTAAATTGGCATACAAAACATCTCAACGAACAAAATTAGACCAAATTCATTGAAATCGGCCCAGTAGTTTCGAAGATAATCTGCCCGCCATTTTAAAAAAAAAGTAGTTTCAAGAAAAACGCGTTTAAAGTTTTCTTCTATCAATGAACAAACAAGCACTGAGAATAGCACTTTCACTTATTTCATACTGTTAGAATTCGAATTTTGAAAAAAAAAAAAACGATTTTTTGAAATTTATAAGGTGGTCAGGTACTTTAATATGGATTAAAAATGGCGGAAAAATAGCAATCGAAGTGAGAAAAGTGCTTAATATTTTTATAACCCCGGAGTTTTTCCGAAACATAACATCTGGGTTTCAAAAGCACTACACCAACCTTTTTCTATCTTTTTCTATCCATCCAACGCCCGTACTATGTAAAACATTTCAAGGGTATTCATAACCCTTTGGATATGTGCAATTATATATATATATAAAAAAAAACAAGAAAAACCAGGCGTTATAAAGCAATATATTAGATAAGTTTGGGAAGTTACGGAAAACTAACACTTAAAAATTTTCTCGCCTTCTTATGCGGCGTTGACGTTTTTCCAATTGTATCTAAAATACATATGTATATAGTTTTATATATAATCCTTAAAAACTTTCTTTAAGGTGAGCTGCAATGCGATATACTTTTAATTTAATTACAAATATTAATTAAATACATACGAGTACATATTCATGCGTTTTCAATCACATACGAACATCTTTTTCTATAATCACGATTCTCGCAAGCGAAAATAAAACTGCTGGATAAGCACTGGCTTAGTTGTAGTATTAATTTTGAAGAGAGGTGTTTTTTTAGTGAGTAAAAATCTAACACTACCATAAGCACGCGCGGTCGGGCCTTATGGTGTCTTTGGAAGATTTTTCACCTGCTTTCGGCAAAAAAAAAAAAAAAATATTCATGAGTACGTAAACGTACGTAACTAACAGTGTCCGATAACATGTTTTGTGCAAACGATATTCAAGTAGTGCTGCGTCCTGTTTTATTTTCGCAGTAATTGTTTACTGGTAATTAATGAATAACTTAAGCTCCGCAAGATAACCACAATTATTTCACAATAAAGGACAAAGGCAGGCAAGCAAATCCTGTGAGTGACATACAAATCGCACATTCACCCCACAGCACAGATATGATGGCATTGTGACCGTTGTTTTTGACACTCAACTCAACAACCCCCCGATAACTCTCTGCACGAAATCAGATTCTGGGGATTGATAAGGAAATTACATATTCATGTATGAAGTTCAATAGCTGTTACCTGTTATCTCTATCAGCCGTTTCCACGTCAATAATCCTCGATCGAATTTGATTCGAATTCCTTTCACTCCTTCCGGCTGCCCATCATAAAAGAGATTTATTCATTTTGTTAATCCATATGAATTCATTTAAACACCCTGCAGGGTGATATTGGGCAGGTGCCCGCTGTTTCCTGGGAATCGGTGGCATCCGTGATTTTGAAGCCTCGCCAAGGTAGTGACATTTGCATGCAATGCTAAATTCATAGATTGATTGAACTCCATCGGGCAGAATGTGGGGTAGTCAGGAGAAGTGAATGTGGAGTATTTGTGGTATGTCAGGTGGCTGGTGAATGCGAATTAGTTGTTGCTTGTCAGGGCTTGAGCGATGTGGGCGCTGTAAATACATGAATGTTAATGGTGGCAGTGTGTCGAAAATGGGTAATGGACTTGTTTAGTGACTACCTACTGGTTTTAATTAAATTTTTGTTTGCCAATGTGGCGATTTTGAGCAAATTGTTGTGCGGTTTTCATTCATGATAGGCAAGGAAATATAATTGGTACCACGAAATACCAAATTTTGACTGAAGTGGTGGAGTAAGGCATTTTTGTCACGGCTAGTGCAACTAGGTGGAATACGTATTATGGCTTTAAGGATCTAAAGTTAACACTTACAATCTCTACTATAATGGTGTACTGTTCCAATCTTCTAAGTTAGCACAAGGCATTTCTCTATTTTTAAGGGATTGTATAAAAAAATAAAATAAAAAATAGCACTATGCGAATTTTATCTAAGAGAAAGGAGTCACTGGAATCCCAGTTTGTATATAAATAACACTTGACCACTTCTTTGAAGTGAAACTTCTTTAGAGAGACTAATGAATTGGAATGACCTCGACACAAAATCAAACATGAAATGACTATCAACGCTGAGATGTTCTCGTCCGATCACCTAAATTAAACAGAGTCGGACGCGGTTAGTACTTAGATGAAGTTTATGTATTTTTCAAAGGTTTTACAAATGTTTTTGATAGAGTACATTACACTTTACTTTTAGCTGGCAATAAGTTGAAATCATTGGGTTTTCGCTCTTCAATACTAAGGCAGTTTCGTAGTTATTTAAGCAATAGAAATCAATTGGTAATGGTCGATAGTTTTACATCCCGCGTAATAAATGTAACTTCAGGCGTCTCATAGAAGGTCTATCATCTGAAAAGTGAAACGCCAGAACCAGCGCGTGCAATTGAATGTACGTATATATTTGCATATATGTGAGAGAGAGATATGTACAAGAACACGTTTAAGAAAAAGAGGGATGAGTTGTAAATGAGTAACAAAAAATCTCCCCAGTTATCTGGACGCCACACCCGGAATTTTTCCGAAACATAAACATCTGAGTGTCAAACCACTGCACCAATATTTCTCTGTCTCTCTCTCTCTCCATCCCTTCCAATATTCGCACTGTGTAAAACATTTGAAGGGTATTCATAAACCCTTGAGACCGTGCAAATTATATATAAAAAAAAGAAAAATTGGATTGATTGGATCCGATCACAACATTTTCTGTGATCGAGTTGACATTTTTTTTTTATATAAGCGCGGATCGAAAGATCGAGTTTAACAGATAGAAAAGAGAGAAGAGAATTAAAGGGAACTGCACGCTCAGGGGAAGAAGTTCAACCTCAATGCTCTTTCGTTTCGATAATAACTCGTTTCCTCATTTCAGTTACAGCAAAACACGCGGATCATGTAAACGTAGTACGAGTAGATGCGTTAACTGTTTTTGCTAGGCATTAAAAAACGTTGTTTTCTTCAATGTTTTTGAATGTTTTTGTAATTTGTTTGCCTATCATTTTTGTACCTAATTATTTACATTAAAAAAAAAAAACAAAATTGGTTGAAAATTAGGAGCGGTAGAGGCAAACATACACATTTTGCCACTTAGTTTTATATACAATATATTACCATATTAATACCATACATCAGAAACCCTCTATAAAAAGGCTGGTTATGTGTACATTCTGTCACAAAGTAGTCCAATATAAATAAATTAGTGAATCACAGGCAATTCGATCCCAATACCTAATTCTTTTTAACATATAACCATTTTTGTATAGGTATGTATATTGAAAGTAGATTTTTACGTACAGTTCACTACGTAGCAAATCCAAAAAGCAAAAGAGTGAAACAAATCTACTTTCAATATAATATGTAATATTAAGGGGACCAGAAGGAAATAAATTATTTTTATACTTGAACTTTGGTGCTACGCTGGTACGTTGTAGTGCAAGGACCTCTTTTTAGGATTTGTTCTCTTTTAGCATTCATTAACTTTATTTTTTAGGAGATAACTGTAATTTTCCGTTAAGTCCCGAAATGTCGAAGCCCCTTGTTGACGAAGTGCATATCAGTCACTGTTGACTGTATGCTGTTTTTTTTTTTTTTTTAATCAGAGTGCCACTAAAGTAACGAAGTCAATCATTGATCTTCATCCGTAACGCCGGATGAACGTCATCGTGGTTTTGAAAATATAAATCGACAGGAACTGGAAATTATATCTGTGGCAATACGACATAATAGCTTATGTCGATTTGTACGATTTTTCAGGAGAAGGGTTTAAAGCAGGCTTACGCGAAAATCGTATGAAATTTTTGAATTGCACCTCTACTCTTACAGCCATAACTCAGCCGTCTTTACAGATATGCAACTAAAAAATTGAAGGAAAATACTTCATGTAATTGGGAACATTTTTCTATAATTAACTCAATTTTGACTTAAGTCGGCTTAAGCTATTATGTCGTATTGCCACAGATATTTTGAATTAATACAAAAAAATTATATGGAATAATAAAGCTGTCCGGTCCCCTTTGTAATAGTACCCCTTTTCAAAACCCAATCCTGAATCTCTCCATTTAATATTTTTACCGGTATTTTATCGCTAGCGCAAATAAATTGAAGCAGCATTTTTGGGCGCCGTGGCGTAAGTGGTTAGTGTGTCGGATCGCTACGCATGAGGTTCCAAGTTCGAATCCCAGAAAACACCAAAAAGTTTTTTCACGGTCCCACCTCTCGC
This sequence comes from Brachypalpus laphriformis, assembly GCA_945910035.1. Lineage (NCBI taxonomy): Eukaryota > Metazoa > Arthropoda > Insecta > Diptera > Syrphidae > Brachypalpus > Brachypalpus laphriformis. The sequence goes on along the minus strand of OX246754.1, from coordinate 304,095,007 downwards.
GAGCGTCTGACAAACATCCGAGAGTATTGTTGTCTCGAAAAAGCTTCTCAAATCGCCGTTCGGATACGGCACTAAACTGTAGGTCCCTTCCATTCGTGTGAAAAATATAACGCACACAACATGAGTGGTTGCGAGAAGCTAGGCCCTGGCACTTTTAAAGAGCTGTTGCGCCAAATATAAATAAATAAAAGCATTTTTGAAATGGAAGCTAAACGAGATTTGTGAGTCATTAAAATAATTTTAAAGATGATTATAATTTACAACAAAGTTCCTCTACAAATCAACGCGAAGTCTCTAAGAACTCATTGCTTACGATTTCCTGGACTTTTGCTTGACGGTTTTGAAATCTGCAAACATTTTGTTTTTTAAACAGAGTATAAGAGAAATGTACTCCGAAACAAAAGAAGCTGTCTGGGATGGCTCGAATCTTTCACATTGGTTCGAAACAGATGTTGATGTTAAGCAGGGGCATGTTTTCATCGCGCTGCTATTCACTCTATTCATCAAAGATATTGTAGAGGAGCTGCCTGGTGGAATTCGGATAGCTGAAATGGTCGTCAATATATTACTGTATCTTCAAACCTACAGTTAATGATCAATTGTCACCTGAGTACTGCAGAAAATTGGGATAGTTATATATACAGATAAATAATAAGGGCATTCACTTAAACTGATAAATTTACTCATCTCGTAGTTCTGTAAATTTACATGTGCTTTAAATGAATATTCCTCGGAGACAAGTTGCGTAATTGAATCAGCTTTTCTGCAACTGTCATCAAACTGTCGCCAAACATATGAAAATGCCGAAAATTAGTGACAGCAGCACAATTTTCGACAGCAGTGTAATTTTCCGAGGGTGATTTCCGAGCCAAAATAGTGGCAGAAATTTACGGGGCTTTCGTAAAAAATTTTTCATATAAAATTTGACAGGTCATTTACACGATGATAAATTTATACGGTTTACGTGGTTTACGAGGGCTTTACGAGCTTAACTGAATATCCTTAATGTTTTTTTCATGAAGTTCAGGGAGTAATGCGAGACATCAGTGATTCTTTAATAGGAATCTTCTGGAGATGACAGATAAGCAAAAATATTCATGAGTTCAACTCAATTCAACGCTGGATTTCAAGAAACATCTCCTAGAGAGAGCCGCTTCCTGTAAAAGCCTGTTAAACCTAACATGGAGAGACATTTCTTTAAACGGGCACATCCTTCTTTCAGCAAAGTATACAATTTTCGACGCAGTAGTGACGGCCTTGCCGCTGAAATTTTCAAGTCGAGAGGAGATGACTTCATAAGGAGCATGCACCAGCTCATCTGTAAAATCTGGTCGGACAAAAGTATGCCCGATGAATGGAACCTTAGCATCGTTTGCCCGATCCTGAAGAAAGGAGACCCTCCAACTACAGAGGTTTAAGTCACCTCAACATCGCATATAAGATCCTGTCTGCCGTATTATGTGAACACCTAAAACCGATCGTCAACAACCTGATAGCACAGATAATAAACTTACCTGTTGTATGGCATAGAGGCATGGGCTTTAACAAAACCGGATGAGGACGCCCTTGGTTATTTCGAGAGAAAATCGAAATAACCAAGGCGGCTTAGCCAGAAGAGTTCACATACAGCGACTAAGATCGGTAGGTCATATAGGATGGAGTCCAACGTTCCCGCCAAGAAAGTCTTCGAATCCACCCCGGATCGACGGCGCAGTAGAGGACGACCTCGCGGTAGGTCGCGCAAACAAGTGGAGGGGAACCACAACTAATTTGGCGTGGGCAACTGGAGGCAGCTAGCTCGTAACCGTGCTGGCTGGAGTGGTTTGTTGGTTGAGGCCCAGGTCCACCCCGGACTGTAGCGCCACCAAAGTAAGTAAGTGAACTCAAGACTTTGCTATGCTGCATAGGTTTGGGGGATCGATTACCTCGAATACATTGAAAAGTTCCACAGGAACTTCCTGAAGAACCTTCTGATCTCGGATGAGGACCAGCTCGCTAGATGGAGAGAACATTGTGCTAGAGTGCTAAACCACTTAGACGATGGCGGTATGATCTCGAATTCGAATGGCAGTTCGAAGCAACAAATTTTTGAATTCGCACCGTACCTCACAATAAAACCAAAATAATAACAGCAATCAAGTCCCTCAAGAAGAACAAGGCGGTGGGTATTGATGGCATCCCTGCCGAACTATTTCAAGCGGCGCCAAATACATCGGCAGATCTGCTGCACCCTCTAATACGGAGAGCTTGGGATAGTGAACAATTTCCGCAGGAGTGGAAAAGGGGGATGAAAATTAAACTTCCGAAAAGGGAAACTTGACGGAATGAGGAAACTGGAGAGGTATTTGCGTTCTTCCAGCCGTAGTCAAAATAACGGCTAGAATAATTCTGGAACGAATCAAAGAACATTTAGATTCAATTCTCGACGTCGAACAGGCAGGCTTTCGTGCTGGATCCTCCTGCATCGACCACATAAACAAAAACCTTACGGATCATAATCGAACAATGCGTTGAGTACAGGTCTCTGCTACATTTGCTGTTTATTGACTTCGAGAAGGCTTTCGACAGCTTGAACCGAGATGCTGTCTGGTTGGCCTTGCGCAGGAGAGACATCCCAGAAAAACTTATAGCTATTATCAAGGCTACATACGAGGGCGGTAAGTGTCACGTCTTACGCAATGGTAAGGTGTCGGAGGATTTTGAACTCCAAAGTGGAGTACGTCAAGGGTGCATACGCCTCTATTGTTCGTGATGCGTTAAGGTCAGGAATCTCACATCTTATTCTGAAAATAAGTGAGATTTAATTGTATCTGTACGAATCTCGAAAATTGAATTGTAAAATGGACTTGTACTGAGAAGTACTTAAAAATGTACTGGGCAGTACCCAGTAAACGAACTTAGAAGAGAGCACTTGTAAATGTACTTCTACTTGGTGATTTCCAAGTACCAACTACATTGCACTTTTTTTCATGTACAAATACATGGTACTGGATACTTGCACAGTATTGCAGTACAAATGTGTTTCAGTAATTTACATCTCTGCCTTAACGCAAACCCATACAATGGAAGTTTCGACCAATTCTGTACCTTATCTATAAGGCAAAAAAAAAACTGTTTTCACTTTATTGGCGTTTGGCCAATCTTTAACTTGCACGTTAAGAATGGAGGACACAATCGGAATCTTGAACGAATCGAAATAGAAAAAACTTTATAATTTTTCAAAGGTGGCATATAAACACAGGATGTTATTAATAACTGAATATGCTCGTTAATTTCGATTTTGAATTTTGTTTTTTATTAGAATATTTAAATATTTAAATTAGATCGAGCTGACGGCAATGCCATGGCATCAAACAATTCATTTTGCTAAAAAATGTTATATATTAAAGAGAGTATATACATGCTTCATGCATTTAATCAATTTAAATACATACAAAGATCTAAATGCACAGTTTGGTAATCGTGTTTTTACAAAAGGAAAGAAGGCCTTAGAGTTGAATACGACACAACTGACGAAAAAAAAATCCCGTTCTAAGACAACCACCACTCAGATGATACGTCCATCTGGTATCTGCTAGCTTGCAATACTCAGCAGCATAGCCAACAAAGGTAAAAGAAATTCCGTTTTGACAGCTCCCAATAAGTCACCTTTATTCAGCTCGATTAACAGATGGCAGCACAATCGAAGTGTACCCAGTGACAGTGACAATTGGAAGTTTAGCAAAAGTGACCAGTGTTAGACTGTCAACAAAATAGTAAAACCTCCTATTATGTTTTTCTGATTTCCGTGCGGAAAATTCAGTGCAATTCAAAGAAAAATCCAATAAAATTGTTAACAAGAATTTGCTACTGCAAATAGCAGTTGTAAAAGTCGCATCAATCCTGTAAAATTCGTGTTTTAACATTTTTCACGTCGATGAATATTACATTATCCGTTCAACATTGAAAATTTTCGGGTGTCTGCTCTCGTTTTTTTTCCTTTTGTTCTCTCGCGCGCTCGTATATTAGAAAAGAAAGAGAGCTTTCCGCCGTTTTTCCTACGGCAGTGTGGTGAAGTGAAGAATTTATGTTGTGTAATTGTTGTTGTCTAGTTGTATTTGGGGTGTGTTCGCTCTTGTTTATCGAATTTTGCAACAGTAAGACGAAAGGAATTCTGCTAACCTGTGAAGTGAAGTTGAGTTAATTGGTATTTAATACGTTCGAAGGTGAGTTCCATTAGAGTATATTGTGGGATTTAGTGGTAGAAAATTGAATTTATTATATTTTTGGTGTGAAACTCCAAGTGGACAAGTGGACTGATGTATGAGTTTTTTTTTTTTTGTGATTAGAAGAGTTGACAGGGGAAAGAAGTATTTCTCTTATCAGTTGGGCGAGAGAATGACACCTGCTCTCTTGCGCTCATATGATGCACACATACACTCATCTAGAAGAATGAGGTGAATTCGATTGTTTTCTTTTGTTGTTTATTGCAAATTGCGACAGATTAACCGGCGCCCTGTTTTACATTAATATTATTTAATAGAATTGTGCCTATGTACACATGTACATATGTATGCATTCTTTTTAGAACATACAGTGCCCGAAATAAGTATAAGGAGACGGATGGGCCCAATGTTCGATTACCACGAAATGAGATATTTAAGAGTGTATTTTAAAGGGAAGAAAATGTTAACTTAAGATGCGATTACACCATTTGACAAATAGTCAAAATGTTTGCCGGTTGATCAAGTGTCAACTTTTGCGTAAATCGAAATTGTTTCAAACACTGCCAAGTGACAAATGGTCAAATGTTTGCATGAGAATTACTAGTGAAACTGGTAAAACTTTGACGCTGGTCAAACAGTGTAATCATAGGGTTACTATACTAGGCCCTTGTACCCACTGCGACCTATAAGATCTATTGCGCCAGTCCGGTGTTTGGGCGAGAACTAGGTTAATGCTCTTGATAATCAGAGGTTTATTCAATTACCTTAGACCACAAATTAAACTGTAAACCTCATATAGGCAGAAGCATTGAGAAGGCGACTAAAGCCTTCTGGGTCTGTTCTAGGTTTTTCTGCAAAAAATTGGGATTAAATCCCAAAATATTCCACTGGTGGGCGCCGTGGCGCAAGTGGTTAGTCTGTCGGATCACTGTGTGTGAGGTTCCATGCTTGAATCCCAGAAAACACCAAAACGTTTTTTCACGGTCCCACCTCTCGCAGGCGTCTTACAAACATCCGAGAGTATTGTTGTCACGAAAAAGCTTCTCAAATCGACCTTCGGATACGGCATAAAACTGTAGGTCCCTTACATTTGTGTGAAGAAATATAATGCACACAGCACGAGTGGTTGCGAGAAGCTAGGCCCAGGCACTTCAAGATCTGTTGCGCCAAATATTTATTTTTTTTTAATCCACTGCACCTACACCACAATCATCACCCCGATACTAACCTACGCTTTGCTAGTATGGCGGGAAAAAGTAAATCAAACCGTTACCCACTCCAGAAGATGCAAAGACTAGTATTATGAGCACAATATGCACCTGCCCAACAGCTGCGCTGGAAGTTCTCCTAAACCTTCCACCCCTACACATAAATATTATGAAGACTGTGGTTGCCAGGGCTCTAAAGCTTCACGTTTTATGCAACAGCGCAAACTCTAATCTAGTTGGTCACCCGAGATCCTTTATAAAATTCCGCTACTTTCTTCTTCAGCAGTATGCATCTCAGACTTCATGCCAAAAAGAATCCATCTCAACCACCCCTTCACAGTTACCATCCCGGACCGCAGCTATGGGGATTATCTTAGAATCCCTCAAACAACACATCAACTCAACTGGTACACTGATGGTTCAAAAATATCAAATGGGGCCGGAGCCGGTATCTTTGGCTCTAACTACAAACTCTACACCACTAGGTCAATCCACAACTATATTCCAAGCACATGTTTATGCTATCATTTCATTTCATTTTTTTTCATTTCATTTATTTAAACTTAGATTAACATGACACTTCAAGAAATTCTTTCTCATAATTAAGCATCTAAAATTGAATTACAAACAACTGTAGTGAATAACAATAACAAAATAAAAATAAAAGTATTTATAAACATAAAAAGTAAATACACTGACGAGTATGTGAATATTATATATAATTAAATTGAGATATTATTGTTAAATAATTTTAAATTTATTGCGACATGTATAAGAATAGCCTCCCCCGAAATACAGCTGACGAATCAATCCTTTGTAATTGATGTGGAAGATTATTCCACAACCGAATCGCTCTAACAAAATAAGACCGCTCTCCCACTGTGTGTGTGAATCGTGGCAAAATTAGTCGTATGCCTCTAGGTGACTGTACAAATCTAAGATACTCTAGTAAATACTCAGGACATTTTTTGTGGATTATGTTATGGAGTTTAAGAATGGATCTGAAGTCATAGTACTCATCTAAACTCATTCCAAGTAAGGACCTCTTGTGCTGTGAAACGCTTACATACCTTGGGATGTTAAATATGTACCGTAAGCAATCATTAAATGTTTACATTCATAGTCAAGACAGGGATATACTATACAATTATAGGAGAAAAATGGCAGTATTAAACTTTTTACAAGATGTAATTTCATCTTCGGATGCAGTAAACTCGAAGAGGCTCTCAAACTGCACAATCCACAGTAGATTTTACTGATTGTATCAGATGTAGCATCGCAGCAACTCATTTTCCTGTTTATCCTAAGACCCAAATATTTCACGTAACAACAACAAGGGGAGGGACATTGAGTAAGCATACTTCACTTCTGGCACATACCATTCCCACAGATTTAAGTGGATTGAGGAAAAGTTTATTTAAATCAGCCCATTTCTGAATGAGTGACAAATCTTCATTTATTCTAGCCACACAATCATCTATTAATCCCAGTCTTCTAGAAAGATAAATAACAACATCATCTGCGTAAAGGTGTACATGACAGTTCACAAGAATATCAGGGAGATCATTTACAATTACAGAAAACAGGAGTGGTCCCAGGACCGATCCTTGTGGAACACCTGTATTCACCAGATACGGATTAGAGCTTCCCTGTTCCGTGTAGACCGTCTGTAAACGATTACTTAGATAATGGAAAATCAGTTCAAGGGCAGAGCTAGAAAACTGGAAATTATTTTTAAGTTTGTGCAGTAGCAATGAATGATTAATAGAGTCAAAAGCCTTTGAAAAATCTAAAAGTACCATCACACCGATTTCATCCAAATCCAATGCTGCCCTTAAATCAGAGGTTACCTTGATTACTGCTGATTCACAACTATGCCTTTTCCGAAAGCCAGATTGCCACTTAGAAATCTTATTACGTCTATCCAAGTCTTCTTGAATCTGTTGGGCCAAGATCTTTTCAAAGACTTTCGATAGGAAGGGTAATAAGCTTATGGGTCTAAACTCAGCAGGGTTCTTAGGATTCGACTTTTTTGGGATCGGAATAATTTTGGCCCTCTTCCACATCTCCGGAAATTGACGGCTGTATATACAGTAGTTTAATATGTGCACTAAGTAAGGAAGAAGTACAGGAAGGATTAACTTAACGAATTTCGGGGAAATATCGTCTGGCCCGATCGCATTCGATTTAACTGCACGAATAGCTAATTCAACATCTGGGACGTTGACACACCTAAATGCGAAGCACTCAGTAGCGGAGGGACCATTTGAATTAAACTCAGCCGCATCCGATGATGAAGGAACGAGTACAGCGCCCATTTCCGTCGGACTGAAGGTACATCTAGGCCTGTCATTATCCACCACACCTACTTGTTTTATGTTATTCCATAGAACTTTTGATTTTAGCTTTGGGTTGAGACGTTTCAGGAAATATGAACGCTTGGAGGAACGTATCATTGCAGTAACTCTGTTTCGAGCAAAGATGTATTGACACCTATTGTACTCCGACGGCATTCTTTTGAACCTTCTGAAAAAGCGTTCTCTCTCCTGAATTAATAATTTAAGTTGGTTTGCAAACCATGGACAACTTTGAGACCTTAACACTTTTGTTATTTCCGGGACATAGGTTTCATACAGCTCATTTGTTAGCGTAGTTAGCAAAGAAACTTTCGAATCAATGTCTACAGCATTGCAGATATCACTAAGACCAAAGCTACCAATATTTTCTTGCAGATGTGGAAAATCAAAATGACGAAATGATCTGTACTTCAATGTTTTTGCACTGCTAGTGCCACTCATATTAAACTTAAGGGAGCAAAAAAGAAGGTCATGAATAAAATCGGATGTAAGCCTGACCTGATCATTTCCAATCACTCGGTTGGTTGAACTTGTTAGGAACATGTCGATGAGCGACGGGTTTTTAGTAGATTGGAAACAGGTGGGCCACCGTTTATTGACTACGCTCAAGTTCAATTTATTACAGAAGTACTGGAACATATCAGTAGAACCATTCTTCTTCAGATATTTAACATTGAAGTCTCCACCAATCAAAATATTACTGTAATTTGGGCTGAGTCTGGATAGGGTATCTTCAAGCTCCTTCAAATACTCCTCCTTAAATTTATGGGGTGGACAGTACACAGTCACCAACAAACATTTATCAGATCTACTTTTGACTTCAATACACAAAAAATCCACATCTGACAGCGAGGACGAGTAAACGCTTTTTGTTGACAAACTATCCCGTATATACATACAGACTCCCCCTCCAATCCTGTTTTTACGATCGTTTCTATGAAGAGTAAATCCTGGTATAGACTATCAACCCTATCTAGAATGTGCAGAACGGTCTTGGGTGCACCAGACCAGATGTGGGCGTTATATTCCAGCTTTGGGCGGATGAATGCCTTATAAATGGAGGCCAGATCAGATGAGGTAAAATATTTTTTGCAACGCTTAAGGAATCGTAGACATTTAGCAGCATTTTTGGCGACTTCGAATATGTGATCGTTCCATCGAAGACGGTTGTTGATGCACATACCGAGAATGGCTTGAGCGATACAAGTACCATCCATGGATAATGGTTGAGGGTCTTGGTTTCGCTTGAGAGACAGAAAACAGCATTGAGTTTTGGATGCATTAAATTCCACTCTATTGATTGAACCCCATTTGGTAACGCTGTCTAGGTCGGAATTTAATGTGTTTAACATACGTTGTCGTTCCTCTTCTACGGCCGAAGAGCAGGGACGTGAGTTAGGGAACGAATATAAAAAATTGAGGGTACTGTCATCAGCGAAGGAATGGATTGGATTAGAAGTAGCAGACAAGAGGTCATTTATAAAAATGAGAAAGAGAGTCGGAGACAACACGGAGCCTTGGGGAACACCAGCATTTATATGGTAAATTGCAGACTTGAAGCTGTCCAAGACAACTTGTATTGAACGGTCCGAAAGGTAATTTCTAATCCATTGAAGAAGAGACTCACGCATACCAGACTTGGAGTCAAATATAACACCAAAGTCTTTGATTTCGCTGACTGATAAAAGGTTTTCATTCCAAAGGCTGTAATTAAACGAGGCTCATGGTATTGAATGGAACGCACTAAAAATGTTGCACTTAGAGATATTTAGCTCCAGATGATTATACGCACACCATTGGAAAAGCGCATTTATATCTCTTTGAAAGTTCACGCGATCATCAATAACACGAATAGGTGAAAACAGTTTCAAATCGTCTGCGAACATTAGGCAATTTGAAAACTGTAAACAGTCCGGAATGTCATTGACGAAGAGATAGAGATTAAAAAGGAGAAGCCCCAAATGACTGCCTTGAGGCAGGCCCGATTGAACCTCTATAAAGAAGGATTGAACACCTTCAATTTTAACAATCTGTTTACGACTAGACAAATAGAATTTCACCCATTCAAGAAAATGGGATTTGAACCCCATTTTTTTAAGCTTATTAAGTAAAAGTCCATGGTGGACTCTATCGAAAGTCTTCACAAAATCAGTGTACAGGACATCGACCTGCATTCTTTTTTCCAAAGTAGAAACACAGAAATGAGTGAAAAGACATAAATTCGTTATAGTGGAGCGACCACTAATAAATCCATGCCGTCTTGAAGTCAAAATTTCCTTCACCGCAAAATTGAGTTTTGCTGAAAGTGTCGAGACTGGCCTATAGTTCTTAATTAAGTGATTGATGCCACTTTTATAGATTAGACTTATGGATGATATTTTGCACTCCTCTAGAAAAACTCCAGTTAAAAGCAATTTATTAAAAATAATTCTTAACGCTTTAAAAAGCGAAACGGCGTATTTAGATAATAAAATTGGGGGAATCGAATCAATTCCAGCCTTAATATTTACATCTACCCGCTTCAAAGCCGTCAAAGACTTCTTGATTTGAAAAAGAAAAAACGTCAAACTCTATTACAGAAGTAAGGCTAGAATATAGATTTCCACTATTAGGTATTATGTCTATATTATAGTTTGATTGAAAAAATTTTGCAAAAAGGTTCCATGTAGATTTGGTATCGTTAGAACTCTCTCCGTCAAGCTCCATAGAATTGGGAAAAATTGAGCTCTGACGTTTTGAATTTAAAAAAACCCAAAAAGTTTTAGCATTACATTTAATATTCCTTTCAACACTACTAATGTATTAAGAGTAAAGAAATCTATTTAAAAATCAAACTCTCTACGCAGTTGCATAAAGTGAGTTCTATCCTCAGATTTAGCCATTGCTTTACATCTCTTTAAAGCCTTGTTTTTGACATTTTCTAAATTCTTAAGTCTCTTATTAAATCAAGCAGATTTAAAGGGCGATCCCTTATGTGCTATAAGAACGAATTGATGAGCACCCTCAAATAAAAGTGTTTTGAAGATAGTGTACATCTGTTCCAAAGTTTTATCAAAAAATACATGCTCCCAATTAATGGAGTTAAAGTAATTATTTAAGGACATAAAGTCGGCGTTCTTAAGGTTAAAATGATGACAAATGTCTCTGCTAACTGATAGAAATTGATAAAATTCAAATATTACATCAACAGCTTTGTGATGAAATTGATTCTTTACTAAAGAAAAGTCTAACTCGGAAACCATATATTTAAGATCTTTAAGAATGAATATAAGATCAAGAACCCTATTCAAACATTTGTTTATATTACTAATTTGAATCAATCCTAACGATGAAAAACTATCAATCAATTCAATTTCCACAACCTTAGAAATGTTAAATGGGACAAAGATTTGGTCGTCACCTAGATAACGCCAATCAACGCCACCAATGTTAAAATGACCGAAGATACATGGAAACTGATTCGACGATAAATTCTTTAATAAACTATCTATATTCGAGATAAATTTAATATACAACTCCAAACTACTTTTAAATATGCTCTGGGCTTACAAGAACGCATAATTGCTCGAAATGAAAAGAGGTCATTGGCAAATCCAATTGCTGACTATCAAATGAACCGCGAATTGCCATTAACACTCCACCGCCTCGCTCCATACCAGTCTCCAGAGAACTATCCATACGGTAGACGACATAGATGAATCGAACAACTCAGAGGAGTAGATGCCAAGTTTCAACCAGGTCTCCGTCAATATTATGACGTCATAGTCGTGGGCAGAAGAATTAATAAATAATTCGTTTGTTTTAGTTCGCAAACCACCAGCATTTTGATAGTAAACCCGCAACTGCGACGCATGTAAAGAAGGGGATATAGCACATATCAAATTGTTCGCTTTTCGTCTGCAGAACTTCCGTTTTTTTGGTTTTGGATGTTGATTCAATTTCTTAATTTACACACCCAATGGCCAAATAGAAGCGTTTAACGACCTCTCATATGTATACTCCGGAATTCTAAGTTTAAAGTTGATGAAATGAAGAGTTGAAACACGACATTGATTGTCACTTATTCTTTGCAGGCGCCCAATTTCCTCTCATTGGACTTGAACCTTTCTGCGGTTCTGCTACCAGACAGATAGAGATAGAGCTATATCATCGGGAGCGTGAAAAATGCTCAACCTGGCCTAAGGCACTCCAAGAAATTTATTAAAAAAAAAAAAAAATAGAACAATAGAACCAGAGACATTCTAACAATGAGCAAACACAATGATAAGATCTTAACTGACTTCCTAACTGAACATTGCTTTCTTGCCCAAACAAATGGGCTGTGTTCAATGGGATAAGTGTCTTGAAGACACCGAAACCGCCCATCACATGCTATGTGTTTGCCCGGCCATTGCTTGGCTTAAGCTTAAGCACTTTAAAAAAAGGCTTCAATTCTCCTTCTGATGTCACCTCTTCCTCAGCTCGAACTATCCTTAGCTTCATCAATGAACTAGATTTCAGCTAACTGACAACTCACCAGTGGAAGGCAGGAAGTGAGGTTGACGATCCTTGGTCGGGGTATTGTCCTCGAGTTGCTCCGGTATGTAGAACCGAACGTCATGAAGCTCGTTGGTGCAGTGGTTGGAAAAACTTCGATGATACATTTTTTTTCTTTTTATATTCGGGTGGCTGATGATTGCTGTTCCCCGCTGGGGTTTGAACTTGCACACATCGGTAACGAGCATACACTCTATCCACTGCATCATTGCCACCACTGAAAAAAACCTCGATATACAGTGCTGATCAAAATACAAACGGTGTACCTTGCGCGATGAAAGACAAAATCTGTTTTTTTTTTTTTTGTTAACTGATAAAGGGTCATTCATTAAGCGCGAAACTTCATTGAATTTAGGTAAAACATGTTGTATTTAAAGTATAGCGGATCTTTTTATTTCAAGCTAAAGAGCATTTAATACCATTATCATTTTAAAATAATGTCATTCAAATGGCCTCCACGGCTTTGTTGATGGCGGTTATCCGAGAGAACCAATTTTCGATGACTTGGGCACATACTCGTAAGTTGGCCTCAATCTCGCCAATTATGCGAACATCGTTGTCCTCAAGGTCGGCAATTGTTGCTGGCTTATTAGAAAAGACCACAGATTTAATGTAACCCCAAAGAAAGAAGTCTTAGGGTGTCAAATCGAATGATTTTGGCGACCAATGGACGTCGGCTCTTTGTGAAATTACGCGGGGCGGAAACCTGCAATATCTCCAGCATTTCGTTCGATGTGTGGCATGTCGAACCGTCCTGTTAAAACCACATGTCGCCTATACCCAAACTATCAATTTCCGGTCAATCAAACTCGGTTATCATGGCCCTGTACCGCTCCCCGTTGACAGTCAGCGCTCGCTGATTATGTCCGATTATGCCGTTGGCCCATAATCCACACGAATGGTATGCAAAGGAATTGGCATAATCTCTCTTGGATTTTCATTGCTCTAAAATCAACAAGTTTGTTTGATTTGGCAATGTTGGTTTTCAAACCCTAGGTATCGCAGTAACACTTCAATTTATTAATTTGTAGCTGCAGAGTAAGTGGACTCTCGGCTAGAACTACAAGATCGTCTGTGTAGAGCAAAACCTTAACATTTACACCTCCGAATCTAGCACCACCAGGCAAATAATCGGACGCATCTTCAATAAAAAGTGCGAATAATATAGGATTGAGAACGTTAGAAAAAGAAGACAAGTCATCTCCATTTGACACTGCAGCTGACGTATTGGCCCGTTCGTTCCTCCGTTGCGAACGTCCTCCTGCCCGTCTGTGTGTCTCCTCGTTTTATGTCTGAATAGACTTCGATCTAGGAAGCTGAAATTTCCTATACGGGCGAGAGTCCGAAACGGTTTTAAAATAAACATTTTTATTAGATTAATATACCATGTATGCATGTTAGATGCTGATCTCGTTTGAAAAGTACACTTTTTTTTAAGTTTATTTCCTAGAAATCGAAAATTCATTTTTCGCTGCAGAGAAATAACTTCACGGGAATTTACTTCACATGGGAAATATACGTTTATAAGCCCAGCTACGTAGTCCAGCTTCAGGATTAATAAGAGGGTGGCTTAGGTTCGAGTCCCTTAACAAATGCCGATAGTTGTTTTAGTGCCACATCTCAATCCGAGAATATTGCAAACACGAGATTAATAGTTCGTCACCTACAGTAAACCGCAGGTCGCTTAGCAATGCTTTTTTTTTATATAAATTGCGGACGCTGAAGGGGCTATTAATACTCTTATACTGATTCTCAGGGCACGGGCAAATGGGAGAGAAACAGAGGAGATACCGGTTAACGTTGGGCTTTAATTGTATGAAGGTTGCAATGTTTAGGAAATACAAAGCCTGGTTGATCATTCTACTTATGTGTCGTTCAATTTACGAAGTTGGTCTTTGGGGTGAAAAGATGTGCATTCGAAGCATGGCCCGTATCGCGGGTGAACTTTAAAGTGAAGGAATGCAACCCCGTTTGGCGGATTCTTGGTGGCAGCAGATAAGAGAGGGAGGGAAGAGTGCTTTCCCACTAGAGCACTTATTCCTGTTCCAGGCGGCAGCGGACGAATTCCCTAGACCGAGTCAACGGTAGCGTCTATAGTTCCAGTTAGGTTGAACTTAGTGAATACCTTGCGCGACGTATTCGGATCACAGGTCGGTAAGGAATTTCCAATGTTGGTCAGGACATTGGAATAGAGATGGTGGCGGAGGAGCCCTTAATGGGCCAACGGCAGCGTTCATACTCCCGCAGTGGACTACTGCCACCGGTGTACCCGGCCCCTCGTCCTGGGGAACTGGCCCTCCAGGTTGGGGGTTTATGCCAACGGGGTAACTTCCCTACCACGTAAAAAATCTATGGTTCCGAAACAACCAAAAGCATTGGATAAGGATGGCTCAACTAAAGACGGCCCCAGCAAACGAAATAAGGACAACGACCTTCGGATCTGTACGTGGAATGTTTTGTCCGTTTACAAGCCACGTGCAGCCGAACAACTAGCAGAGGCCCTAGAATGCTATAAAGCAGATATTACCGCCATCCAGGAAGTGCGATGGGATGGGCCGGGCAAAAAAAAGATGAAAAACTGTGACATCTACTACGGTGATTGCTACAGAGGCAACAGGCAACGCTTATTCGGATGCGGATTTGTCATACGCGGCAGACTTAGGCAAGAAGTCTTAAGCTTCCGACACGTAAGCGAGCGTATTATGACTATCCGGATCAAGACTAAATTCGCTAACATAAGCCTAATATGTGTTCATGCCCCCACGGAAGAAAAGGACCCTGCCACCAAAGAATGTTTCTACGAGCTCCTCGGCAAAACATACGAGCAATGTCCTAAATACGACGTTAAAATCGTATTGGGCGTTTTTAACGCCAAAATAGGAAAGAAGGACGTCTTTGGTAGGGCAGTCGGTAAGCTTAGCCTACATGACACCACGTCTGATAACGGACTAAGGCTAATTGACTTCGCTGTTGAGTGGAATGTCACCATAGCAAGCACATGGTTTCCTCATCTCGATATTCATAAGCAGACATGGCGGTGCAATGATCATGTAACGATCAACCAAGTTGATCATAATGCGATCGACGCAAGTCATGCCTCCCGTATTCTGGATGTCCGGACCTTCCGAGCGGCCAACACAGACTCGGATCATTACCTTGTTGTAGCCAAGGTACGAATGCGGATATCCCAATCTGAGCAACAAAGAAGAACCACTGTGAGAAAATTTAACGTCGAAATGCTACAATCGCAAGAGACCGCCAGACTCTTCGCTGAACGCGTATCCCGAAATCTCTCAATAACCCCTATGCCGCCAGCATCAAGTACCGAAGACCAGTGGCAACGCTGCCAACATGCCATCAGAAACGCCGCGACTGATGTGTCTCGCTCGCCCACCACCGCGAAACCCCTGGTTTGACGAAGAATGCCTACGAGTGCATGCAGCAAAACAAGAGACATATAAAGCGGCGCTGCAAAGGAAGACGATAGCTGCTCGTGAGCTCTACGTTCACCTGACCAAAACGAAGTGAGGATAGCAATATCCAAGCTAAAATCCAACAAGGCTGCTGGACCTGACGGCTTACCGGCCGAACTTTTCAACGCAGCTGGGGATGAATTGGTAGAGTGCATACACCAACTCATCTCTAAGATTTGGTCAGACGAGTGTATGCCTGATGAATGGAACCTCAGCATCGTTTGCCCGATCCAAAAGAAATGATACCCCCTCAACTGCGCCAATTATAGAGGCATCAGTCTCCTCAACATCGCATACAAAATCTTTTCTGCGATATTGTGTGAACGCCTGAAACCTTTTATCAACAGCCTGATTGGACCCTATCAATGCGCTTTCAGGCCAGGAAAGTCCACCATCGATCAAATCTTCACACTTCGGCAGATCCTGGAGAAAACCCAAGAATTCCAAATCGATACTCACAACCTCTTTATCGATTTCAAGGCCGCCTATGGCAGCATCTATAGAGAAGAGCTTTATAGAACCATGTCTAGACTGTGCGGAGCTCACAAGCCAACACCGCAGGAACAATCTATTACAAGTCTGTACAACTGCTTGCATACGCCGACGATATAGACATCATCGGAAGAACTCAGCGGGCTGTCACCGGTGCATTTGCAAGCATTGAGGCGGAAGCGGCCAAAATGGGTTTAGCGATAAACGAGGGCAAAACCAAGTATACGCTGTCAACAAGAAGGGAAAGCCAACACCGACGAATTGGGCAAAACGTCACAGTGGGCAGCTATAACTTCGAGGTAGTAAGGGACTTTGTCTACCTTGGTTCTGCTATAAATTCTACAAACAATATCAGCGCAGAAATCAATCGAAGGATAACTCTTGCAAATCGCTGATTTTTTGGGCTTATAAAGCAATTCAACAGTAAAGCCCTATCTCGAACAACTAAGAAGACTCTGTATAAGACCTTGATCATACCTGTCCTGCTTTACGGCGCTGAAACATGGACTTTATTAAAAGAGGATGAAGATATCCTTGGTCGCTTCGAGAAAAAAATTCTTCGTAAGATTTTCGGTCCCGTTTGCGTTGACGGGTTTTGGAGGAGAAGATTCAATCACGAACTATACGAGCTGTACAGCGACATCGACCTAGTCAATAAACTGCGTATTGGACATCTGAGATGGCTAGGACATGTAGGGCGAATGGACACCAACGCTCCGCAGAGTCTTCGAATCTAACCCCGAGGGACGACGCAGTAGAGGGAATCATCGCCGTAGGTGGCGCGCACACGTTCAAGGGGACCTCGACCAAACTGGAGTGCGCAACTGGAGGCAATTAGCTAAAGACCGAGCTAAATGGAGAGGCTTGTTGGTTGAGGCCCAGGTTTACCCCGAACTGTAGCGCCACCTAAGTAAGTAAGTAAGAATGCAACTGGCTATTTCGCTGAGAGGTTTTTTTTTTTTTTTTATAAAAAGCGATACACGAGACATGTGTATCTACGATGTTCGAGTGAGACAATGGAGTTCACAAATTCTTCAAGAATATCACCTATATGTAAGTTTTATCGCACGATTCTGTACCCTATCTAGAATGTGCACAACAATCTTGGGTGCACCAGACGAGATGTGGTCGTTATATTATAGCTTTGGGCCGATCAGATGGTGTAAAATATTTTGTCCACCGCTTGAGGAACCGTAGACATTTTGCAACATTTTTTGCGACTTCGAATATGTGATCGTTACACCGAAGATGGTTGTTAATAGATATACAATACTCAAAAACTTTATTTTAGCCGAGACTCCTCATCCTTTACGGTTATTCGGCTGATACTCTAGTTTTTCAACCATTGGTAGTCAAAGATCCCTTTTCTTTTTCCAGAAGGCAAATTTTCTTCGACTGATACCTAAAATTATCACGTCCAGCGAACATCGCTACTAATCCTTTAAGCATTACTCGGTCGGAAATTTTTTTGTGGCAGAATCTTTCCCCAGCCTAGTGCAGCAAATGGCTCAAGATGAAGAACCAAGAACGACACCTGTTTTTTTTTATGTTTTCGCACATGTTTAATGGATAGTATACGTGGATATATGTACGTATACTCGTATGTATATCTATGTGAATAAACTTTATTTGCATTTATTTATTTTAGTAGTTCAGTTTCGTAGCAAAATACACTGATTTTACTCCTCCAAATAGATGTCAGTACCGCAAGTGCGTCAGGGACGTTCACATATTCGAATTTGCGGTCTATCATTTTCGATGCTGTATTAAAGCCCCCAAGATCGAATGAATATTTTCGGCCCTGCTAAATAATTTTACATAGATCTAGATTAAGTTTTTGTGCAAATGCCTTATTTTGGGAATCACATAGAGTAATTGTCGCAAGGGACACTTCATCTTATTGAATAATTAGGATCAAGGAGTACAAGCCTTAATAGGCTAAAAATCGTTGAGGAAATATTTATAGTAATTTTTTTGTGGAAAGTCTAAATTCCGAAATAGGGTTTCACTGCTTTCTATCTCCTGTACTTTCCAGAAGATTTATTCGACTTGGTGCACTTCTCCATAACTTGTCGAGAACGAAATAAAAACATCGAGTAAACTTTTTTAATAAACTTTATTTTTAAAACCACTGATCCGATTGAAACGCACATATGTACTTGTGTCTGTACAACACGAATGGCTGCCAGAAATTATGCCATGGGGGGTGAGCGGGGAGTGTTTATACAAATGATGATGATATAAACAAATGTGCAATATTTGATCACATACAACGTGAACATGCGATCATTTTTTATTGATAGCGTAGAATGCCGCAATTCTTCTATATTAGCCGTATTTTATTATCACTCATGATCCATATGGATCATTGATTTCTATACAATACAACAACAGTACGAGATCTTGCTTTCTATCAGGATCAATTTCGTGATCCAGAATTTTTTTTCCTTGGCAGGTTACACAACCACACTACAAGACACAAGGAAAAATATTCGTTGATCCAGATCCGGATCATTTTATTTTCGTCGTGTGATCTATATGGATTTTGGGTGATAATAAAATACGGCTATTATTAATCTATCAGACAGAACAGGCATCGGAGACCACAGGATAAGCAAACCATGTGACTTCAAATGATCAAATTCTCAATAGTCACGATTTTACGATCAACAGCATCCCAGCCTTCCACTCCTCTTTTGGTAATAGTGTATTTTCTTAACGGGGTAATACCAGTGCTAGCTGGCTTGGAAGTCTGTGTCAGGCAATTGTTTTGGATGTGGTGATATGTATGATGTTCTAAAGAATAATAATTGGCATTCATTGGCAAATACCATTGAGATAGAACAGTCTTCAATCAAATACATATAACTTGGGTCATCTGTTTCATGAATTGCCTTTTCGATTAGCTACTGTTCAGTCTACAAGCATGAAAATTATCAAACCTCATTGTCCCTGGTGTTGATGTGGTCTACACTACATGTATGTATACAATGCTTGCCTCTAGGCCGACTCCCACGATTGAATGTAAGAATTGAAACATCGTCTAACCTAATCTTCCTATTCTTTATGACATGTCATTTATTTCGTTCCATTTTGTCCCACTTAGATGTCCCTTCATTTACTATTCCCTCGTTTAATTTATTATTCAAATCACAAACGAACTTCATACTATGTTCGGGCCTCAAAGGTTACGTATACGTTAGAGTGCTCCATCATTTTGCATTATTCACCACACTCTCTTTTTTTCGCCATATTTCTCTTTCCTAGTGCCTCTTTCATTACTCTTTCGTTTTAAAGATGGAAGTCTTTCCCATTAGCCTTTGCAAAGATAGTCCTGCAGACCGGCAAACAATGTTCTAACAGTCCAAGGTTGTAAGATGTAGAGTACCGAAAATAGTACTTCAGTGTAAATTCGACTTTAACGACGTAAATAAAAAAAAAGTAATAAAAATGGCTACTTGTGTGTGTAAAATAGAAAAGGGAGTAGAACAACAGGAATTTCTCTCCAGTAAGAGCGGATGGAGTCATCCTGGGAATCTGTAGATGTGTTTCTATTATTTTTACACAAAACGATGATAACGGCTCCGGCAGTAGTGCCAAAGCGATCTCATTCACCGGATGCATTCGAATCTATAAAGTGTGTGTTGTGTGTGTTTGTGGGGGTGGGTGTGGTGTAAGTTGTGTTCTTGAAGCGTGTTTCGCCTATAGTGCGTGTGGATGATGAGCCCAAAATAATCAGCAATACAATAGAAGGTGAGGTGAAATGTGTTGAGAAGAGCTCCCGTCTCATTTTGTTGTTGTTGTCGGTCCTAATTGAATTTTCACATCTTGAGCATAGTAGAAGCAATTTCATCCTTTCACATGCCAGTTCAATTAAATTAATGCCTCATTTTCTCTTATCTTATTTCAGGACACTATTCCAAAGAGTGCTGCTTAGTGACAATAATGATGATGATGATGGTGATATAGGGACAGTCCTAAACGTTCCGGGAAACTATGACTTCTATCGAAATATATTTAATTTGCCACTCCTCAGGCGATAAAATCTAAGCCAGCACTAAAAATTCTAAGAACATTGAGTATTTTGTTTTTGGCGCTTTTTATGTAAACACGGTAAAGTTTTGGATGAAAGACGACGACGACGACGAACGACGAACAAAACAATCGAAGAAGAATATCGTTGTATTGAGCAGAGTGCAACGGCCATTTTATCACACAACTACACCTTAAGCGAACGACGACATTGCAACAGTTGGCGTATAGCCAATAGTAAAAATCCATTACTCGCATTCCTCCTTCGACACAAGATTACAAAAATAAACAGGACAATAATAAAAGAGAACCAACATCCTTTTTTGTGTTTTGAATTTTTCAATGGATTAAGTTGTGACTGTTTATTTGTTTCTTTCGTGTTTTTTTTTTGTTTTTGCTCCTTCCAGTGGGTATCCTTTTAAAATCTATAACAACTAATACTGTACAGATTTGTGAACATTCTTTGTGACGGGATATTTTAATATTGTATGCAACTTTGAGCTCTTCGCTGTACTAGTGTTTGCTTTGGAGTCCTTTAGTGTAAGAGTGTACTTTTCGTGGAAATTGCAAATACACTGTTAGAGGGTGTACGCAGAACGTATTCGTGAGGTCAGTGTGTGTCGCGGAGGACGGTGTTTTATGCCCTTGGATTGTGTGCTTTGATTCGACGTCGGCGTGAGTTATTTACAAACATTCCATAAATATTTCATTGTTAAAAATGGCTGAGGACGAGGTGCTTTTTGATGATGTATACGAACTGTGCGAAATAATCGGAAAGTAAGTACCTACATACATACATAGCAGATATTATTATAGTTTTTATTACGAATGATGTTTCTTTTTAAGGCTGTGAGATAATGTAGACTTTTATGGATAGTATATAACAAAATGTTTAGCAGTTTCTTTGCACATAAAATAAAATAATCACAATTAGAGCTTATCTTTGAGGTAAACTCTAACAGACACGACCTCCCGTACACGTTTTTCTTAACCCCAAAATCTCAAGGGCATCATCAGGTCGATTTTGTTTGTGTACGTATATATCTTTTGGACTACGGAGCGTGAGGTTGAGGGTTCAAATCCCTGACAGTTTGCCTACCGCGAACGTTTGGAAAACAAACTGTCATGAATTTCGTTCTTGAGATACGGCATGAAGCTTAATTTCTAATCTAAAATAATAACGGATGTCAGGAATCATTTCTTTATTGTTCATGAAAGACATAAATTGACTCCCATCAATGGCAGTAGGTTGGTCATATGGCTGGAAAAACTTTTCGTTATGTGATGATTGATGTGAATGATCATGTTATTACAATAATTCTTTCATATGTAGAGTGTGTTCAACAAAAACGTGCGTCGAAAAAAACCTATGAAATCATTTTTTTAAAATTAAAGTATATATCAAAACGAATTGCACAATTACATTAGTATGGAGTCCAGTGGCCATTATTATTTATAATAGTTTGGCATCGTCTAGTGTAACTTTCACTTAATGTTTGAAATATTCTCAATATCCAAATTCCAAATTTGCTTCAAAACCCGCCCAAGTTGTTTTGTTGGCGCTTTGTTTTTTTTTTTTTTCTTAAGTTTTAAAACCACACATTTCCTATTAGACTCACGTCAGTACTTTGCGACGGCCAATATAACGGCTCTATATCAGAGAAGCGTGCAAAGGCGACTCCGATTCTTTGAATTGTTATCCACTCATCATTACTATGTCCATACAGAGATTTAGTAGACTTTAATAAACCCTTCTGGTATAATTTTACCATGAATTCAGCATAGAAGATTCTTGTGAAGACTATTAACTTTCTGATTCCTTTGGCAAAGAAGCATCAATAAACATGAACTTTTGCTGGATGTAGGTAAGTTGTAGCAACTCTTGACTTTTTTTTATCCAGGCTTTCTTTATTATAAACAAAAAAAGATGATTCATCTGTATATATGTCGTTGCTCCAATCCCGATTTAAATTCTGTGTTACCCAACTTAGCCTCTTTGCAATGTGTTTCAGTAGCGTCAGTAGCGGTTTATGGTTGGTTATACCACCGAAGTATGAAAATATATTTTGGAAATGAATCAATGTGCGATTGGCAATTAAATGCAGAAAATAATTTGGCTACAAACATTTGTGTGTGAGTAAAGAGAACAAGTAATTTGACACGTTTCTCTGGAACACCCTGTATGTATATTCACCGTACCACATCTTACATGAATTTCATCAGAAGAAAACATTTTCATCTCACCTAACTCAAAATTCGTTTTTTAGTTTTTAGCTTGATTGAGTTTCTTTGAAACGTGATATGGAAATGGTGCTTTGAATTATTAATAACAAACGGATTGTAATTGATAATTTAAATCTGCATACCTGATTAATTAAATTGTCTTCTTAATCTATTGCCCGTGTTCCCTCTTCCGGTTTTGTACTCTGATAGAGTTCTTGTGTTGGTTATCTATTAAATGAATTGAGGACATAACCGCAAAAGTGCATAATCCTTCTTTCATGTTCAAAATGCATTTTATTTCTTTTGTAATCTTTAATCAAGCAAAAGTAGTATTAGACAAAGCTTATAAATTCTAACTTTATAGCTCATTACAGCAGAAAATATCTTGAAAGTGAGAAAAAAAAAAAAAAATACATTGAAACGAAATTTATACCCTATTTCACAAATTTTGTTTCGAAACAACATTCAGATTATAAACAATCTCATAAAATCTTAATTAACTCTGTTTGAGAGGTATCATGCACGATGCATTTGAGAGATTTTTATACTTTGGATGCTATAATCATCTACATGCTTAATCTTTCTTGCACCAACTACCACTCAATATACAATATGTTTCGGGTAACAATGGTAAATTGTTGTCCCGTAAATTTTTTGACTGGATCAATGTTTATGTGAGAGCATTGGAATTGCCGAGAAGGATATTAATTTCATTTCAAGGAGCTCAAAAAAGCTTCCTTCGGTATAGTTCTTCTATACTAGTATCTTTTGAGGATAGATAGAAGTAGCCCAGGCTACTTGCATGCACGATTCGCAAGCCCGAATAATCGATGCCAGGAATGCGCCTATATACGAATTTACACCCTGTACACTTCTACAACTCTCCCCGCGGGACTGCCGTTAGGTTTTCTAGTCAGCTCTTTTTGAAGAGTTGCTACGAATCAACAATTCTCTTCCGACCGTAACATATGGTGGAGAAGTAACAACAGACTGGGCAGAGTAGTTCTCCATGCCGTGAAAAGTGTGCAATAAAATACTCTGTATCTTCATCTTCATGTGGGTTTTCCGGGCAGAATGGTGAGCTGTCGTGTCCAAGTCGGTGGAGATACTTGCGGTAACAGCCGTGACCAGACAGGAACTGCGAAAAATGATAGTTGCAGTCTCCGAGCTTTCGACTTATTCAGTCTTGGATTGTCGGTATTAGTTTGCATATCCATCTGCCTTTTGTTGTATTCCTTTGGTATAGTCGCCTGTTTCATCTGTGGAGACATGAACAAAATGTTGCCTTGATGCGGATTGTCATGCCTAATGCTGAAGACTTTTGGCTAAGCTTGCTTCTAGCGATGAATCCGTACGCATAGACACAGTGCTTCCAGTCTCCGTAGTAACCGACGTAATAGATATCACAAATTTCCATCCTCTTCCTACTCGGTCTATTTCATTGTCCTTCTCGAATGGCACTGATGTATGCTGTAAATAAGTTCAAGAGCTCCGAATCGTGATCAAGCGGGCATCACGGAAAGACGATGATATGGTTGTACTTTCTAAAAAAAAAAAATATTTTGCGCAACAGCTCTTTAAGTGCATGGGCCTAGCTTCTCTCAACCACTCATATTTTGTGCGCTATATTATTCACACGAATGGAAGGGACATACAGTATAGTGCCGTATCCGAAGGGCAATTTGGTTTGAGAAGCCTTTTCGAGACAACAATACTCTCGGATGTTTGTCAGACGTTCGAGAGAGGTGGGGCCCTGAAAAAACTTTCGGATTCGGATTCGGACTTGGAAACCTCACGCGCAGTGGTCCGATACACTAACCACTTACGCCCACGGCGGTTGTAGTTTCTAGTAATTAGATATTTAAATTGAATAATTCTTTGTTACCCTGTACAGTACTAAAGTGTAAGAGGACTCGACATTTGTTTTGTCGCATTACTAAAGGGTAACGTAAATTTATAAATTTTTCTTTTGCTAAAAATTTTATTACTCACATCTTTATTTAACAGCGTCAATCTCTTTTTGGACAAATTAAATCATCTAGTTGTGTGAAATTGAGAAAGAATGTGCAGGCTGCCAGAAAGTGGGGTCAATTTAATAATACTTTTCCTTAATGCTACTATGAGTATCTCTATCACGTGTTTGGCACATAAACTTATTTATTACTTTACCCAGTGGAGCACGCAACACGCATTAAATTGCCGCCAATTATACGCTCCGACAGTAAATGACAGCAGCTCTAGGTCAAAGATTCCCACCTAAATCATAGCAGACGCGACTGATAATCGACAACTTCTTCACCTACATGCGAACCAAATCCTTTCATAAAGAAATTACTTCTACATATACGAGCATATCCTGCTGTTCCTATGGTTAGCTGCGTATATAGGTATTCGTGATTTATATTTTTGATGATAAATGGCGTGACTTGAGAATAAAACAGTGCATATCCGCCTTCGCACCACGGGAACGTAATTAGGAAGACATTTTGACGGAATTCTTAGACAAAAACTCAAAAGTTATCCCTACCCCTAGTCGCCTTTCAATTCGGTTAAGTATCCGTGATCAAAAGGAAAACGGAACTTTGCTTTTAACAGCATTTTGTCTCAAAAAGTTTTCTGCTATAGAATTTGTTTGCCTTGTGTGTAGGAATTTATTTCACATAAAATCAATACGTATTTTGCTCCCTTTTACTTGGGGTGGGGGTGGGAGAACTCCTTGGTGGATAAGTCTTTTTTCGGGTTGCTTGCCTTTTTTCAAAATAATTATGCGGAACTTCTTAAGTTCTTTAATTTTATGGAATCCCGTCCGTAATTGAAATTGTTCGAATTAATCTTTAATCAATCGATGTCGATGGGTGGAAGAGAGCTCAAGTATTTGAATAACGAATTGGTACTTCATATTGAATTATGCAACCTTGAAAGGAGAAGTAATTGAATAACTATTTTAAAGTGCGGCCCTCGAAGCAACCGCATCACTCAAGTCTCACGTTCGGTGAGAGTGAAACGTGAATACAGCAAGGCAAGTCAGTTTGACCTGGGAATTTATTCAATTGGACTTTGATGTACACCATTACCGTCATTTGCTTCGCTTTGGGGTGGACCGTATGGGTTAATCAATTTTATTAACGTAAAGATATTACAATAAGGATTGATATTCATTTAGTCTAGAAATTAATTCAGCGTTTTGGTATTGCCAGTCACATATTGGAATTGCTTGACAGTGACGAATTACCTAATTAGGTGCAGAGGTGAGTATGCACTTTCGAAACTGTTTATTATGGCCACATAAAACCATGGCTTGAATTTACAAATGTTAGGGAAGCAAATCAAACACCGTTTTGTTGCCTATAAGTGGTTTTGAATGTCCCTCTTGAGGGAATCAAGTATTGTTGCTATAAAATATGTACATGAATGAATAAAAAAAGCGTCATTCCATCGAGACGTGCATGATCCTTAACATGGGTATACGAGTACAACACTTGTTATACATGATTACAATAACAGCCCCCATTTATAGTTCCTCTCCCTCTGCACAATAAAAACAAATGGCACTCGAGGTTAATATCATTGACCCTTAGTAAAGTTGAAGTATTCCGTGAAGAAATCTTACACACTGTGGATTCGTACAGGGGTGGACACAAATCTAGCAGTTTTTGGGTATTTTTTACTATAGTGAAAAATGTTCCTATGTACAGTGTCATTTAAATGAAAATGGTTTTCACTAGTTAGTTGAGATAGAAAGTCAATCGTGTTCCATTCCCTGCATATTCACTGAGCGGCTCGGGTGCTGACAATTTATTGATTAGAAAGATGCATTTTAAAAGAAAAATTGAACAAAAGTCCATGCACGAATGTGCTGACGAAGGTGAGTCACTTTTAAAAAAAAAGTGTTTTTTTTTTTCAAAATTTATTCGCAGTGGAAAAAACTGTATTTACGAGTATATAACAAAATACTCGTACGGACGCAATGGATTTCTCCATAGTTCACTTATAATTACGAGTATGTAAAGCCGCGCTTGCTTTTCGGGGGAGTTTTCCTAGATCACTATTACACTATTGATATATGTACGTATACGAGTATTTTCAAGATCTTCGGTTGAATATTAGGTCATATTTTGCGTCACAGTTTTTTTTTACTTTTTCCGGTCACAACATTTTTGAAATAAGTTTTTCAATTGGCATGTTCCATTTTTCCAAAGAGTTTTGTTTGACGTTTCAAATACAAATACAAATATTTGGCGCAACAGCTCTTTAAAGTGCCAGGGCCTAGCTTCTCGCAACCGCTCATGCTGTGTGCGTTATATTTTTCACACGAATGGAAGGGACCTACAGTTTTAATGCCGACTCCGAACGGCAATTTGAGAAGCTTTTTCGTGACAACAATACTCTCGGATGTTTGTCAGACGCTCGAGAGGTGGGACCGTGAAAGAACTTTTTGGTGTTTTCTGGGATTCGAACTTGGAACCTCATGCGTAGTGATCCGACACACTAACCACTTACGCCACGGCGCCCAAGTTGACGTTTCAACTCGTCTATATTTGTCACTTAATCACGGAAAAGTATACACAACAACATTTGTAAATTATCCAATTTTTTTCTATCAAAGTTCGAGTTCGATTGCAAAACATTACATGCGCTTACTCCAATTTTCGGTCGTCGTATTCGTACAGATAAACAAACGATTGAGCGGCTGGTGGAAAATTTAATGTTATAATCTAACATCTCTGGAGTCTTTCTTTTTTGCTATCTCAAACACAAGCGCTCTTAATGGAAAAGCCGATATAAGAAGAGAGCCTTATACTTGATCGAAAAAATATAGAAATTTTTTATAAAGCAAGCTAATTACGCAATATTGATCCAAACAAATCTTTGACATACGAGTATGCATGTCCGGCCATAAATTCTGTTACATATTGTACATATATAAAACACCATCAAAAAAGAGCATATAAATATTTTGTATTAAAATTTGTTTCATTTCACCTATTATATTGTAATATTGGTTATCAGAAAAAAATTATGTCAATCGAAATGATTGTCTTTTATTCTTACACAAGTTTTCAAACTTTGCGGCCATTGGCCTATAGCAGCACGCACGATTTTCATGGACATCTTTGACGCTGCGATTAATACCTTTTTGAGGCTTCGAAATTTCTGTGAGGAGTCTTGGAGGCCATGTTCTCCAATTCTGACCACAAACAGTAATCCAGTGGATTCAGATCTAGTCTTTCCGACGGCCAATCTTCTGCTGCTGTAAAACAAGGAATATTGACCCTGAGCTACTCCTGTGGGTTTTGACCTTATTCACCGGAACAGAGTCTTGTTGAAAGATCCATCTCTCTCCATTGAAAAGGGTATTGGTTAAACTCTTCACAACATCCTCTAACACATCTTCTTGATAAACCATTGGACCCATTTTCACACTTTTTCCGCAGAATTGTAAAGATATGATATCTAAGGAAGCGGGACGATGGCCACGTTGCACCCTTGGTACAACTTTTTTCGCTCCCTTTGATGACGTAGCATAGATTTTGTCATTTTGTTTATTAAATTTCTTCTACGGTAAACATTTTCTCATCCGTAAACAACATTTTTTTATGGTCATTTTCCGCGTGCCACTGTAAAAGCCACTTTCATCTTTCGAGCCTAATTTTCTTCAGTTGAGCAGGTAAAAGATGTCCCGTCAACTGACGATGTGCAGATTTTCCTGAAGCAGCCTAGTTATGAATCTGGCTGATTTATCTAATTCCCTGGACATAATTTTCTGCTTCTGAAGGGGTTTTCTGCGAATTCGTTCACACATTGCTTCTACTACCGCACTCGTACGGGTGACGCGCGGACGACCACATCTGCATATAAACTAGGGCTTATGAAGAATTTTGTGAAAGCTGTAGACAAAAATGGAGAAGCATTTCAATATTTACGTCAGAAATTTCCAGGACGGAGAAGCCGAAATCAAGGAATGAATTTTTGTCGGTCCTCAAATTATACATTTTTTTGAAGATGTTAATTTTGATCTCGTTTTGAAAGGCAAAAAAAAACATCTTCCGACTTGTGGCAAACAATTTCTTAGGAAACAAAATAGATGAAAACTATGTTACGCTTGTCGAAAACATGTTATCTTCGTACCAAGCACTGGGCTGTAACATGTCCTTGAAATTTAATTTCTTACACTCTCATTTGGACTATTTAAGTGACGAGCATGAAGAACCCTCCCAACATGGAGGATATCCCTAACATGGAAAAACGCTATCAGGGTAAATGGAACGATTTAATGCTGGTATATTATTGCTGGACTATTACTAGAGACATTCCAAAAGCAGAATATAAACGAGCAACAAAAAGACAACGTCAACATTCGGCACAATAATCAAAATATAACCTTTTTTTATTATTTTTGTGAAAAAAATTAATAAATCATTTTCCCAAAAACTCGAACAAACTTTTTTTTCGTACTCATTTTCGTATTCAGCACATCAAAATCTATAACAAAAGTTACTTCGCATAATACCGTTACAAAGTCAAAATTTCTTGTCTAGTGTTATCTTTTTGGGTTAAGATTCAGATATGCACTGACGGTGTTCGCAGATGAGGTGTTGTTGTGCTATGCCTCAGATATTCTTTTAAATCTAGTTTTTGATATTAATTTTGATTTGAGTTTACTAAGAATCTGGTATCCAGAACATAATTTGGTAATGAGTTCCAAATCAAAAATTATGTTTTGCAATTAGTCAGCATAAAATAGTTTTGAGGAGGATTTTTCGACCATGTACCTGGCAAAAGTTTAAACTGCTTCCCTTCGTACGCTTTTTGTAGCAATCTTATTTTTGTAGCGAAAAGTATTTCCAAATTGAGAAAGTCGATGAGTTTAAATATCTGGGGGTCATAATTGACTCTAAGATGTTATTTCCGATCCACTTTCAGAATTTTTTATTATTTGCGTAATTATAACAAATCTCTTAAAAATTATTTCGATTCGAAATTTCTGTAGGTATGGCATTAGTTACTGTGGGGGAGCTCCAACTTTTACTGATATTAAAAATGTATTTTAAGAAAAATATGCAGAACACGTTCATTCTACAGGTTGCCGAAAGTTTGCTGTTGTTTTTTGCCTTTGAGTGATCCAATTACTTTTTGTTCTGTTTCTCGTATTCGAACTTTGACCGATCATTTAAGAAGGATTGTAGCCATTCTGTAGGTATTTAGAAGGCGATCTACACGCACCATAATATGCTTTGAGCGCAGCAAGATTCTTAAACGGTTCTAGTCATTTATACTGCTCATAAAAAGCCGATAAACTGCAAGAAAATGTAAAAGCCTCTCCGTGAACCGTGAACAAAGAAAGTGTTTAGACATATGTAGTTTTTTCTAAACTCGAAGGTGACTTGTCCGTCCATTTTCTGTACCTGTGAAAGGTGTTTTGAAATACATGATTTTTTTTTTACATCTATACCAAATTCTAAGTCCGTAGTTACGATGCGATATGATACGATGTTTGCGGCCCAAGTGCACCGTCACCTGTAAGATCTATTATGTTGGCCCAAAGTTTAACCAGAAGCAAAATTGAGGCTTTTTATAAACCTTGATAATGTCTTAGGTTTCAGGTTACAGGTTTCCGCTGGGAGAGGCCCGCGTAAGATGGAGTAACCCTTTCTTTGCGGCTCCAGGGCAACCACAAAGAATGAGTTCTGCTGTTTGTCTTTCTTCCCAGCAGACTACGCATATGGCTGTGTCTGACAGTTTTATTTTATTCAGATAATATCTGAGCGGACCATGTCTGGTTAGGCAGCCCTTAGAGTTCGCAAATCCTCTTTACTGAGTTCAAGTAGCTTGCTTTTTTTTTATTAGGGTTGATGAACTTTTTCACTTGTCTTAAATCACCTTGGTTGCCCAGTATTCGGCGAGTCCTTCAACTTCTCATTGTGTAATTGTGCAGTAGATACTACTGGGTGGTACCCCAAAGTAGAGTTCAGGGCCGACGAGTGAGCGCCCGGCGGCTCTCTTCATCAGACAGTCTGCTCGTTCATTTCCCTCAAAGCCTTCGTGTTCAGGCATCCATGCTATGGTAAAGTTCGTAGTTGGTCTGACTTTAATATTTTGTATTTGATCGCCATATGCGGGGCTTAAAGAGGCAGCACTGAAGTGTTCCTCGCCAGTGTCCTTGTTGCAAAAAATAATTCCAAATTCGTAGAACTTTAGCCAATCTAAGCAAATATCTTAATCTAAACTCTCAGTAGATCTTCAATGTTCAGATGTGAAAACGTGACAATAAATGAAGTCTCATTAACTACAGTCGAGCATAAAATTTGCACTCGTGCTTAAAGTGCTTTCCAACGAATCAAGTGCGAAAAAACAGAAACAAAGGCAATACCAAAATGAATCTCTGTTTTTATTTTCGACCTTTTACTGATTGCGAAACAGCAGTTGCCCAAAATATACGAATATATTTAACGCTATTTCGTGTAAAGGAAGTAATTGTTGCAGAACACAAATGTTAATTCCCACAATAAAGAAGCATGAACAAAACAGACAATAAAGAAATGAAACCAAAACAAAAAAAAAAAAAATAATTAGAAATTAATTAGGGACTTTTCCTTTTAAAAAGGTAATCAAGAAAGCACGTAATTTTTTTGGATTGTCAATCCTTCCTTGATTTGCAATTACCGAGTTGTATTTACAAGATTCAAATGGAAATTGAAAGGGATATAAAAACGTATGCGTATATATTTTGTTTGTATGTGCTGAAATCTACTAAATGAATTTGGATGCGAATATTTTTGTGAACTATTTCAATGAAAATAGGTTATGCTTGGTTAGATTATGTATAAAGGTTTGATAGGCTATGCTAGGTTAGATTATGTATAAAGACAATCTATTTTGCGAGGACAGTCCTCGTTTTCAAGCCGAAACCTCCCAGCCTTCCTTTTCGCTTTAAAACCCCCGTTTATCCTCCAATCATCATCCTTTTATATCCCAATCATACCCCGTTTATTTAGATTCAATTCGAAATCAGTGTCATATAAACACAGATTGAATTGAAACGTGATTGAGTCAATCCAATCACAAACTTTTCTGTGATCGAGTTGAGATTTTACATGTAAACGTGGATTGAAAAATTGAGTTTTTAGGATAAAGAAAGAAGAGAGAGAAACTAAAGAATATCTGGTTGTGACGTCAGACAGCAACATTTTTTTTTTTGTCTTCACGAACAGTAGATACATGCGTGCCCGGTTCGACTGCTTCCGCAGAAAGAGTTTTTGCTGCAATGACTAAAGTCGATACACTTAAGGCCATTCTGACCTTTAA
Source organism: Brachypalpus laphriformis (assembly GCA_945910035.1). Lineage (NCBI taxonomy): Eukaryota > Metazoa > Arthropoda > Insecta > Diptera > Syrphidae > Brachypalpus > Brachypalpus laphriformis. The sequence goes on along the minus strand of OX246754.1, from coordinate 304,063,175 downwards.
AGCGAATTTAAAAATCTCGTGCCTGGAATTCTATTCGTTCATTAAATCCCAACCCAAAATCAAAATATAATGTGTGCGCCGGCGAACAAATGGATGACGACGATCAATTGCATTCATCAACTTATCCTGCAAATTAATATTGACAATGTATTTCGTATCCTATTTTATGGCTAAAATTACATTTCAAAATACGTTTCTTCATTAAATAATGAGCCTGCAATTGTCCTTCTTTTTTAAAATAATAAACCTCCATTTTGGCACATCAAATTTGTTTTGTGAGTGCCTCACCAAAATCAGCAGACTGGGACGAGAGTGGATGTAAACGAAGCAGCTGATGCACTAGCAAGGAATGACTCAAAGACTCCGTTTCTTGGACCGGAACCTTTTTATGAGATATGACCTCACAAAATACGGGAAGATGTGAGGAAAGATGAAGAGAACAAATAAGTCAAGCATTGGGATGATATCTCCCGATTGAGACATGCAAAATAACTTCTGGGAACTCCAACCAGAAAAGAAGTAGAACCTGCCTAAGAATTAGCAATAATTGACAGGCACGCTAGCCGGTCACTGCAGACTCAACGAGCACCCTAGGAAACTGGGAATAAAAGAGAACGGGCACTGTAGATTCTGCAGGTACCTCGCAGAAACACCAGCACACCTTCTTATGGAATGCCAAGCATCAATCCATAAAGGGCATCACCTAGGTGCCTATCTCCTATCAGAGACGGATCTATCTTCGCTGGATTCACTCCAGATTCTCCGATTCATCAGTGCAGCTGGACTGAAAGTGCTCTAAATCCATCATGTCTTTGAGCAGAGCCCTAGTTTGGGGCGCATAATAGATCTACTAAAGGTCGCAGTGCACATCCACGTCATGTACATCTACATACAAAATTATATAAAACTACAATTGTAGCATAAAGCTACACTGATGCGTATCTGTCTAATCTAATACCGCAGGTAATTTTGCATCTGACAGGCTGAGCATCTAAGAGCCCTAACAGCGTCTAAAATGTGACTTCTGGGATTGTTGTTTGTAAAAATGAAAATATATCGAAATTAACAATTTATCAAAAGTTCCTTTCGATATAACATAGTATAATAATAATAACAAAGTTCATGTATACGTATACCCCTAATAACTATAAATAATTCGTTAAAAAAGATTAATAACACGAGTATACAAAATCGCGCGTGGGAACATTCACCTAATGCCTACGTAACCATGTTCCAGCGTTGTAATACTCTGGGTGGTTGGTTAAGCTCTAATATCGTTCGGGCTATTAAGTTACGTTACTGTGTGAAACCGTGCAGAAGATTTCAGTGGTGGACCATTAACACAATAGTATCTTTGAAGAGCTGAACAACCACTAACTACCGCCAACACATTTCAGACCTTTAAACATTCCATCGCTGTTCTTCGTTGTCAAGGGTTAGAGAGGATCATTGTCTGGTTTGCTCTATACTGCTGTATTCCATCTTTAGTTAACAAGAAATATGTAATAACATCCGGTTCTTCAAAGTTAATTTAAATTGTTGAACAGTAAAAACTGAAAACAACGAATTGTACTTTAACGATTATGAAATACAATTTTCATTCCTGCTTTTGTTGAGATGCAATCCCTATGAAGACAACCGGAACGACTTCATTAACCATCTTAGCTATTTTTTTTAATTTAATGTTTCTGCGAGTATTTGTTGGAATGGAAACAACTTTGAAAATACCTTTTTACTCTTCTTTCATTCCTCATCCTTGGTAACCTTTACATTGGTTGTAGTTAATTTATTTTATTTACTGCTCTTAACGCTTAATGTTCCTTGAACAATTTCATTAGAGAAACGCAGACTATTAGCAAGGAATTATTTTCTGGATAATATTTGTATTTTTACCTTTTTTTTTTTGTAAAAAACCTAACGACAAATAAAGCAGGTAGAAAATCAAAGCACGTCCGAATATAATGAGGTAAGTATATAAACTATCGAAATAAAACCCATCGTAAAGTTGAAAAGCCATTTCCATGCTATTCCCAAAGGCTGACCCGAGAACTTACTTTAAAATGGCATGTGCTTTGGCGAATGGATTTGGGAATTCCATTCATAATATCCAATTGATAGCTGAGCTGCAAGGGGTTTTAATGAGTTTAATTCAGGCGGAAAAGGGTAGCTTGCCAGCAAACAAACAAATTGAAGTTGAATCTACTTATTCTAACATGATTGGCAAAAAGAAATTCAAACCGAATCAACTTCCAATGAGACGGGCTTACAATCAAATGTTAAATTCTCATGGATGTTTTTCGCTCGAATAATTTAAAAAAAATTTAATTGTTTTCTTGATGAAAAAAGGAAAATGAAAAGGTCTACGCTGCAGAGCCTAATATTTCTGTGACAATTTTTTTTTTTTTTTGTGAAAAATGTCTATACTCGTTGAAAACAGCTCAGGTAATGTCTGTTTTCGAGATTTTAGGCAAAAGAAAGTGGCTAAAAAGTTTAGAAACAGAAATCGGGTAATTTATAAACAAAATTCGTGTGTGATTAAGGATTAATCTTTATATAAGACGTGTAGCCGCTCCCATCATTAATTACGGCTTGCATTTGTAAATTGTACCTATAACCACAGGGTATTGGCTACGAGTATAATGTATAGTTTACTTACTTACTTACTTAGATGGCGATACAGTCCGGGGTGGACCTGGGCCTCAACCAACAAACCTCTCCATCCAGCACGGTTACGAACCAGCTGCCTCCAGTTGCGCACGCCAAGTTGGTTGAGGTCCCAATCCACTTGTTTGCGCCACCTACCGCGAGGACGTCCTCTACTGCGCCGTCCATCCGGGGTGGATTTGAAGACTTTCTTAGCAGAACGTTGGGCTCCATCCGCTCTAAATGACCCAGCCATGCTGGTGCATGCTGCTTACCAACTTATCTCCTGCCTTGAAAAGTTCAACGGCAAGGCCGTCGGCTCCAGCAGTTTTGTTGGATTTGAGTTTAGATATCGCTATCCTCACTTCATTCTGATCGGGTTGACGGGAATCTTGACTGCCATCGTCACTGTTGAATGGCTCATTCTGCCTGACAGCGGAATATTGGTTTTCATCGCCGTTTAACAGTCTGCAGAAGTGTTCCTTCCATATCCTCACTACCGACTGCGATTCTACTACTATGTTACCATTTTCGTCCCTGTAGGCTTCTGTTCTGGCTTTAAAACCCTGGCATGTTCTTTTTACCTTTTGGTAAAATTTTCGAACATAACAAACAAATATTTGGCGCAACAGCTCTTTAAATTGCCAGGGCCTAGCTTCTCGCAACCACTCATGTTGTGTGCGTTATATTTTTCACACGAATGGAAGGGACCTACAGTTTAATGCCGACTCCGAACGGCGATTTGAGAAGCTTTTTCGTGACAACAATACTCTCGGATGCTTGTCAGACGCTCGCGAGAGGTGGGACCGTGAAAAAACTTTTTGGTGTTTTCTGGGATTCGAACTTGGAACATCATGCGTAGTGGTCCGACACACTAACCACTTACGCCACGGTGCCCACAATTTTCGAACATCTTTTCTGCAATAAAGTCTCTCAACCTCCTCGATCGATCGTTTCTCATGCTCCTTTTTCTTCTTTCTGAGAAGTTGATGTTTCTCTTTTCTCCGGCGCACGTAGAGCTCGTAGGCAGCTCTAGTCCTTCTATGCAGCACCGCTTTGTACGCGTCTTGTTAAGCTGCGTGTGCTTGCCGGCATTCCTTATCAAATCAGGGGCTTCGTTGTGGTGGCCGTGACTAGGGCATTGTTCATACGTCTTGTCCAAGAGCTGGTAGATGTCATTCTTCGTCGCGTCGTCCATCTTCTCGTGAGGGGCGTGAGCGCATATTAGGCTAATGTTGGCAAATTTAGCCTTGATACGGATAACCATGAGACGCTCGTTCACATGCCGGAAACTCAAGACTTTTTGCATAAGCCTGTCTCCAATGGCAAATCCGCATCCGAATAGACGCTGTCCTTGTTGTCTGTAGCAATCTCCGTGGTAGATGTCGCAGTTTTTTTATCCTCCTTTTGCCCGGCCAATCCCATAGCACTTCTTGGATGGCGGTGATGTCGCCTTTGACACACTCTAAGGCATCCGCAAGTTTTTCGGCTGCACGTGGTTTGTAGAGGAACCTAACATTCCACGTGCAGACACGAAGATCGTTGTCCTTATTACGTTTGCTTGGGTCGTCAACAGTAAAATCATCCGTATCCGAGGCTGTTGGTTGCTTCGTAACCGAACGTTTTTTACGTGGTAAGGAAGTTAACCCGATGGCACAACCCCCAACCTGGAAGACCAGATCCTTCGTTTTGCCCCTAGGACAAGAGGCCGAATACACCGATGTCAGTAACCCACTTCGGAGATATGAGCACTGCCGTTGGCCCATTAAGGGTTCATCCGCCACCATCTCTTTTTCAGTACCCTGACGCAGTATTGAAAATCCTTACAGACCTCAGCTCCAAATATGTCGAAGTAGCTCAAGTATGTATAGCGATATGTGGCGCTGTTGTCAAGGTCTTGTAGCGGGTCGACGGCGCTCTGAACGCCGTCTCGCTATCCATTAAATAATATCAGTGCACAATTTGGAAATTTATCAATTAATTTATTTAAAAAAACTCGAAAAACGGAAATTTTAATTTTTAAGGCACAACCTCCTTTGCTCAAATCTTTAGACGACTAATTTAAAAATTGAATTTGTTTGCCAGGTCAAAATTCATGGAATGCTGAGTTTTGCCAAACGCCACACAAACGCCACAGTACTCCCCCTCCAGTAATGCAGTTGCAATTACGGTTGTACTGAGCGAATGCGAGGCGGATGGCGTTTGTTGACGATGTTGGAGGCTTGCTGGGCTGCGTTGATTTTTTGCTGGACCGTGCTGTGCCTATTGGAGGCGTTGGGCCACGTTGAGTCGTGCTCAGAGCTGCTGGGACTGGTTGGCCGTGCCAGGAGCGGGAGCGTGTGGGACCTGGTTGGTCGTGCTTAAACCTGCTGGTCTAGTCGGGTGTGTCGGAGCGTGCTGACCCCAGCTGGGCCGTACTGCAGCGTGCTGGGCCTCGTTGGCTGGGCTGGGAACGGCAGTGAGACTCGCTAACCTTGGAGCTTGCTGGGCCTCGTTGGCTATGCTGGGAGCGGAAGCGTACTGGACCTCGTTGGCCGCTGTAAAGCGTGTTGGGCCAAGTTGGCCGTGCTGCAGCATGTTGAGCCCTGCTGAAGCGTGAGCGCGCTTGCCTTCGTTGGATGGGCTGGAGCTGAAGCGCGCTGTGCCGTGCTGGAGCTTGTTGAACCTCGTTGCCCACGCTGAAGCGTATTGGGCCATGCTGGAGGTGTTGGGCCTAGTGCCCGTGCTGTAGCATGTTGAGCCCTGCTGAAGCGTGAGCGTGCTTGGCCTCGTTGGCCGTGCTGGCTCAACAAGCGTCGGCTCCAGCCGTGTTCTATCCAGTTGTTGGCCCTGCAAGCGTCGGTCCAGACGTGGTCGGTTGAGCGGTGGCTGCCCCTGCAGGCGTCGATCCAGACGTGGTCAGCTCAGCTGTTGCTGGTCCTGCAGGCGTTGGTCTAGCCTCGGTCCGTTAAATCTCCGTTCAGTGGTTGCTGGCTCCACAGGCGTTGGTCCAGCCGTGGTTGCTGGTTTTGCAGTTGTTGGTGTTGGTCCGGTCGGTCCCTTCAGCTATTGCTGGTACTGCAGTCGTCCATCCGGCGGAGCTCCGAATTTTTATTGTGCACTGGCATCACGTCGGGGGCACCAAAATGTAGCGGGTCGACGGCGCTCTGAACGCCGTCTCGCTATCCATTGAATAATACCAGTGCACAATTTGGAAATTTATCAATTAATTTATTTAAAAAAACTGGAAAAAAGGAAATATTAATTTTTAAGGCACAACCTCCTTTGCTCAAATCCTTATTAAGTTTATTAAGTTTATTTAAGTAAGAAATATTTGACATGATACTACAAGATAATAAAATCTTATAATTTAGCATCGAGGAAAGATTTACAAAGCTCAAATAATAACACGAGATAAAAAGAAAGGTACAAACAATTAAGCTTAATTTGACTGTAGTGTGAAGTTGATTACTTGAGGGAAATGCAATTGTAAATTACTTAAAGAAAATTAAAATTTTATGAAGAAAAAATAAAAAAAAGGAGAAAATGTAAGCAAAATAAAATAAGTAAAAAAATACAAATAAATAGATAAAAGAAAAATAAGAGATAAATATTATATGGCTTCAATTAGTATTTGATAGATGTGAATATAGCTTTCTCTGAAATTCGGCCGATGAGCTTGTTCTTTGCAACTCAACTGGAAGTCTGTTCCATAGTCGAATTGCAGAGACAAAGAATGATCGCTCTGCAATGTTGTGTGCAAATCGGGGCAAGATTAGGCGTAGACCCCTACCGGATTGGGTAAATCGGAGCATTTCATTTAAATACACAGGACAGTCGTTATGAATGATGGAATGCAGCTTCAACAAATTCCGATAATTAAGGTAATCATCAAGACAGATTCCTATAAGAGACATTTAAAAGTGTGAAACACTAGTATATCTTGGCAGGTTATAAATAAACCGTAAACAGTCATTGAAAGCTACATTTAACTTATGTTTACATTCATAGTCTAGAGACGCGTAAACTGAGCAATTAAAGATGAAGAATGGCATAAGAAGTCTTTTAACTAAACGCAGTTTCATACTTGGCAGAAGGGGACTAGCAGAGCATCTCAAGCTACGCAGTCCAGAGTAGATCCTTAGACGACTAATTTAAAAATTTAATTTGTTTTCCAGATCAAAATTCGTGGAATGCTGAGTTTTGCCAAACGGCACACAAACGCGACAGTACTAAACGCCACAGTCTAACTTTTTTCTTTTGAATTTTTTCAACGAACATTTTTTTTTTTTTTGAATTTTTTCAGATTTCATTCACAAAATTTTATTGAAATCGGTTGAATGGTTTCGGAGATAAGCGTGTACGAACACAGTGACACATGATTTTTAAATATTAGGATTCATTTATAGTTTTTTTTTTATTTGGATTTTATTTTAATTGTTCTGTGTATCATTTTGTGTATTATTCTTATTTTTAGCAAATTGACGCGAAGAAGTTTAAACCTTAATAATGCACAGTGCCAGCCGGATTTTTATTTATTTTCTATCGTACAAATGCATATCATATCCGATAACAGCGCCAAAAGATAAAACGCGGACTACATAGAAGGTGGTCTGTGGCAGGACAACGTCTGCCCGGGACGGCTAGTGTATATATACAGTAGACGCTCGATATAGTGAACTAATAAAAACCGGGCCTGTTCACTGGAATGAGATTGTCCACTGTAACGAGCGTGGAATCCTTGAAGCAAATTTCATCAAAATGTGTATGTTTTTACATGCAATACATCGAACATAGAATATGCAGTGAACTCTTGATAATTTGACCCTCTATAATTCGAAAACCTCTATAAATAGAAGTACTGCCTAAGTCCAATGAGAAAACCTCTATTAATCGAAGAAAACCTATGCAATTTGTCCTCTTCGTTAATTCGAACTTATTCTTGTGCAACATAACCTAAAATGTTCTCTAATTCAAACTTGTTGGCTTTTTTTATCTCTATAATTCGAAGTTAAGTCTATTCGTTTGTACTCAACTGTTCGTTGAAGTGCGTATGCAATGAAAACGTGTGCCCTGTGTATTCATTGAACGAAAGTGCTCAGATAGTTTACAGTAGAGTTTACAATTTTTGCATTCTAAATAAACTTATAGAGAGAACAGATGTCAACGATGACGTTTTTTCAGCTTTAATCACAATCGAAAAGACCCTAGACCGAGGTCGTTTGCAGTCGCTTACTCAGAAGAAAATTACAGATTTTGTAATTTGTACACAAAAAATTATAATTTCTTTACAAAATAAAGTTAAGTTTTCTAAAAATCTTTTTTTTTTTGTAATTCGAAGTTTTTCCAATGAAATTCGAATTATCGAGAGTTTACTGTAATTAGATTTTTTCTTTTGCAATTACTAAAAAACCAGCCAATATTTATTGAACGGAATATTTTATTTTTAACAAAAACAAGCAACAGGCAGTTTACATTTGTACTACAAAAAACCCCAAACTGCGTAGCATATAATGGGGCAAGAAACGCGCACAACACGATGAATAGAACAAAGGGTAAATTTGGACGATTGTATATGGGTATGCATATCTATGAACGTATATGTACTTCCCAGCGGGTCTAACTGGCGACTGCATGCTGTAAGGTCCTAAGAAAATAAAAAAACTTAAGTTCACTGTATCGAGATTTTTTTTGTTCACTATTTAGAATAGCCTGTATAAAATATTGTGTGTTTACTATTTTGGATTGTTCACTGTATCGATGTTCACTATATCGAGCGTCCACTGTAATAGATTAATTAGAATTAGAGCAATATACGCGTTTGAACAGTTTTTTCTTTGTATATTGATCAAATGACAAATTATGCTCGCCGTGGCGCAGTGGTTAGTGTGTCAGATCACTGCGCGTGAGCTTCCAAGTTCGAATACCAGAAAACACCAAAAAGTTTTTTCACGGTCCCACCTCTCGCGAATGTCTGACAAACATCCGAGAGTATTGTTATCATGAGACGTTACTGAAAGCGGATGAAGATATCCTTCGTAAGGTATTCGGTCCCGTTTGCGTTGACTTGTTTTGGAGGAAAAGATTTAACGACGAACTATACGAGCTGTACAGCGGCATCGACCTAGTCAAACAAAATTCGTAATGGGCGTTTGAGATGGCAGAACATGTAGAGCGGATGGATACGCTCCGGCCCGCAGAGTCTTCGAGTCTAATCCGTAGGTGGCACGCACGAGTTGATGGAGACCTCGACCAACTTGGAGTACGCAACTGGTTGAGGCCCAGGTTCACCCTGAATTGCAGCGCTGCCTAAGTAAGTTAGTAAATCCTTTGACCCCGCATACAATTTTTAATGCATTAGGATCGATGGAGACTTCTGACATTTTGTTTAGAACTGCAACGTTCATACCAAAATCCAACTTGCCGCGAATTTTTCCTAAATTTGGCTATTTGTTTGTCTAATTTCACTGGGCTATTAAATACGAAAAGGTTGAAGACCCCTGCTATAGAAGAACTAAAAAAAGTGGGTCCGAAAATTCTGTCTGTGTGCCTGTGTGTTTTCACACAGCCTAAGCTACTGAAGGGATTTGGTTCAAACTTCATCTGGGATCAAAATTCGAGATGAAATTGGAATTTCCAGTCTAACCTCAATATTAACGGATTTTTACTTTGAGACCAGTTTTGCCATAGATGGGTCATCTTGAAAACGATTCTTACCATAATTTCTTATTTCGTTTGCAAGTAGTGCACTAGGTTTTTCATGAAAAAAATTGTTTGCCAATACTTTACTTATTAATTGGTTTTCAAAATCTGCTCTTTCTCTGCCGATTTTGATTAAAATCAATATTTAAACTATTTTTAAATATGCAAGGACATGATATTCAGTTCAATCCAATTCATCTTTGTTCTCATATATAAAAAAAGTGTACAATTTTAGAAGTAGTTTACTATAGCAGTTAATATGCAATGCATAATAAAGAGAATAGCTAGTGACATTTTTTATTTAGAAAAAAAAAATGGAAATGATGTCACTTTAAATTAATTTTAACTTTGTATGTGGTGTACATATACAAAGGCGAATACATAAATAAAAGTACGATTTTATAGAAAAACATTCAGATAGGGTATAATAAATAAAAGAGGATAACAAAGGTTATTTAAATGACAAACCAAAGGAAAAAGTTAAATTATTTTACGTGTAACTGATTTTTTTTTTTTTTAAATTTTCTTTAAATAAAATAAAAAAAAAAAAAAATAAATATTTGGCGCAACAGTTCTTTTAGTGCCAGGGCCTAGCTTCTCGCAACCACTCATGTTGTGTGCGTTATATTTTTCACACGAATGGAAGGGACCTACAGTTTTAGTGCCGTATCCGAACGGCGATTTGAGAAGCTTTTTCGTGACAACAATACTCTCGGATGTTTGTCAGACGCTCGCGAGAGGTGGGACCGTGAAAGAAACTTTTGGTGTTTTCTGGGATTCGAACTTGGAACCTCATGCGTAGTGATCCGACACACTAACCACTTACGCCACGGCGTAAAGCCACAACTTTATTACTTTTGCAGAAGTATTAAATAATTTACATGACCGAATTTAGTAAGAGTTTCTGTAACTTATAGTGCGAAATGCAGCAACATTTACAGCAAAGTTTGAATAGCTACGTAAGCTGCGTATGTCAAGCATAGGACACCTCTAATGAAATGGGCCTTCAAAACGTTAAAATAAAGCAACCATTTCAAAAGTCAACATCAATTCAAATATGAAATATTCGAGGCCTAAGGGAATATGATAACGTAACGTAATAATCATATGGTATACTCGTATATCTATAAGAAGTATTGAAAATAGTATTGTAACTAAAGCTTGGGCATACTTAAAGTGTATTGTATCTTATTGTGCAAGGTTATTAATAAAGAATCTAAAGGCAGACAATTGTGGGCGCCGCGCAGTGGCTTCTTTTGACTTTTTTGGTGGAAAAAATCAAAACTCTTAAACGAATCAAGATATCGTGACAGGATTTTTATTTCTACTTAAAGGAAATTCCCAGGGTTATGAAATTCATGAATTTTGAGAAAAATGCTTCACAGGGTGTTCCGGAATCTTCTGTTGAAATAGTAATTTTCTCACCACAGAGGATAAACATTATGCAATATTTTACCACTAAAATATTCAAAAGTTCATGATTGAAGTTATATGTGGTGGAAAAAGTAAACGAACCATTTTTAAAATGTTTTTTTAAGATGTATTTTTTTATTTTGTGGCACATCAGGTTGCATTATAAAATATTTTAGTGATTCTTTTCAAGTGAAACAGTGGAGAAAAAAGTAAACGCACCAAAAATTTAAATAAAAAAAATTAGATTTCTTGGAAACTTTCGACAATATAAGGGGTAATGTCTAATAAACTCATCATTTCTGGAGAGTATTGTGCGGAGACACCTTTTTTGGTAATTACGAGGCTTGAAGTAATACTCGATATTGTTTTGAATTGCAGTGAAAACCACAATACTCTCCAAAAATTACAAGTTTATTAGACATTCCTTTGAGAAACCATTTTTTTTTTTTCCAATTAACATATCGAAAATTTTAATTTTGCTATGACTTTTAGCATTTGGCGCCACAGTGCGCCGTGGCGTAAGTGGTTAGTGTGTCGGATCACTACGCATGAGGTTCCAAGTTCGAATCCCAGAAAGACCACCCACCTCTCGCGAGCGTCTGACGAACATCCGAGAGTATTGTTGTCACGAAAAAGCTTCTCGAATCGCCGTTCGGATTCGGCACTAAAAACTGTAGGTCCCTTCCATTCGTGTAAAAAATATAACGCACACAACATGAGTGGTTGCGAGAAGCTAGGCCCTGGCACTTAAAGAGCTGTTGCACTTTATCTCTGCATCCAGTTAAATATTCGCTGCATTCCTTCCGACAGTCTTATAAGCCTAACTAAGTTTTTTGCTACAAATTTGGTAGAAAATAAAATTATGCAATTAGCTAAGTGTCAAAACATACCACATGTTATACGAGTAATTACACGAAAAAAAAAAAACCGACTGCGCCATTGTAATTATAATTTTTTACAACCATGAAAATTGCAACGGATTAATACATTTTGACGTGAAACACTTCTTACTGTAACCGCAATTATTACACCCAACACCGGGTAGATTTAGTTAAAAGGAATAAACGAAAGTACCTTACATATGTACATCTAATTTCACATGTCAAACACAAGATTGTGGTTAACGCGACAACTAAATTTACCCAAGCAGTGCATAAATCCCACTCGACGGAAGATGTGGTTTTTCAATAGCACAAACCCAATATGAACTCCGCTCCGACCCACTCTAAAACAAACCAAATCAAATAGAGGTGCCGCAACTGGTGTGGATGAATTATACGTATATGTGTGCGGAGTACTTCTTTGAGTGGTTTCTATGGAGTGCTCAGTGCTGGAAAAAGTCTTTGCAAAACCACTTCTATAGAATAATTCCACAAAGTTTTCTAATCCGCAAGTCTCTAGAGATTTATGGGTATTCACTTCGGCTCGGTTGGAACTGGAGACCGGATAAGACGTTTCCTGCAAAACCGGAATAACAAATTATCTCAAGAGCAATGCACATTTTAAGATGTTCGGAAGACTCTTTGTCGACGGCCCTGATGCAACTAAATTCTAGGTTTTCTCTCTATCGGGGTTATACATATTGTTTAAACCCCTGAAAATGTGGGTATGTATACCTCCACAAATCAACGAACTAAAAGTTGCAAACATACTCGAAAAAGAAAAAAAAAAAGAAAAAAGAAGTACAAAGTCGAAATGAGTTGTAATTTTACCGGCGGTCAATAGAAAAGTTACACTTTAACTTGTGTGGGTGGAAAGTTGTTAAAGTGTTTTACACATTTACCGAAAGACTCCTTAGAGGAGTGTTGAGAGAAAAGTTTCGAATTCACCCCTCGGTGGATGTACACGAAAAAACAACCTCAGATCATAGAACAAAAAAATAAAATGTATTATGTTTGCATCACAGGGGAATGTGGTCCACAAGGGTTTGTTCAAGTTCGGTTAAACTTTAATTCATAAACTGGAAGCCTTTAGCCTCGCCGTCCAATTTTTTTTTTTTCAGTAATTTTTCGAGTTTTACAACTTCTATTAAAAAAAGAACAGCTTTAACTTTGCCTACTCCTCAGAACTGTGTAACTCAATTTAATTTAAGAATGGTACTCTGTAATAAAAGGAAACTGTCCATTCCGGAAGCAATCTGGGACTACATAATCTCCCGCTCACTGCTGGTAGATCTTTCATTCAAATGTCTACGGTGCACCGCAATATAAAACAACCAACCCTATCGTTTTCTCTTGGTTGAATAAAATTTAAATTTATATGCACATATGTATATCCGTATGCTCTGTTCCAGCAGTCTATAAGAATTTTCCGAAAATCTGGTGGTGGTCTCTTCTCTTTACCGAGGGATCGAATTCGTGCTCTATAAATCGCTCGTCTGCAATCTGAAGGGAGTTTTATGTTGGGTTTATTTCAAATAACTTAAATTCCAATTTGAAATTTTGGGATTGTTCGAAATGCGATTTTAGGGTTAAAGTTGAAAAAAGGAGAAGGAAATATCGAAATACTCCATTTCAACGGAGAATCAACCTCGCAATTCTGTGTGTTGTTGCACAAAACCATCCAAGAAGGAAGATAGGATTTTTGTTTTCCATATTCGCACACAAAAATTGGATATAAATTTGCTGGTTATATTATATACAAAGGATTACTATTATCCTGCATGGCATTTTTGCTGCTTATTGTGTTCATACATTTGTGGAGTCTGACTAATCGAATTTTATGTGTGTCGTGGAAAAAAGGTGAAAATGGAAAAACAATACTGCTGGTGGAAAGAACTCTTATTTACGGAGTTTTGAGGTATAAATACAGCGCATACATAAAATTTAGAGATAATGTTACTTTGGTCTTAAATTTTAACGACACGGTAAATAAGCGGTGGGTAATGGACCATCAACTGCAGATGACTAGCAATAGCAATACTGCTTCGGAAGTGACGACGAACGAATATAGCAAAATGGAGTGTATGTAAGGCTCAACTGTGTAGTAGGATGAGAACCGCATAGGAATAGCACTAAGAAGCTCATACATGTATCAGGATTCAGACTACAGTTTGCAAGAAACTTATGCAAGGAAGCAAATCCTACTAAGGAATGAGAGATCTCATGCTTAATAACTGTGCTCTTTTTTTTTATAATTTGCGCGCATTTAAAAGGTTATGAATACCGTTAACATGGTTACATACAGTGCGGGCGTTGAAAAGGATAGATAGAGAGAGAGAGAAAGATTTTGGAGTAGTGGTTCTTGAAGCTCAGTTGCTTGTGCTTCAGAGATTCTACTGGGGAGATTTTTGTTATTTTTTGTCTTTGCTTCTGATTCACAGTACTTTTTTCCCGATAACCGATGTCAAGGGCTAATCACCATTAACAGAGCGAACAATTTTTCCAGCCACATGAGCAAGCTACTGCCAGTGTTATGCCTTCGTAGTAATGTTCACACAAGCTTTCGCAAATGATCGGACTGACTTTGTATATTCTATGAGAAATAAATAAATGCTTGCTGACATCAGGATTTGAACCATGAACCATTAGCGTGGCAATTGACCACGTTACCACTACACCATTGCCACCCCTCATCTTTGTACGAACAAACATGATTTAAGATCAAAAATAACATAGACCAAATATTAACTTTGCTGCAAATCTTAGAGAAAAGTAAAAAAAAGTAATGTAAAAATCGATTCTTTTTATAGATACAGATACAGGGGGTCTTGTTTTGGCATTCCTATTCAACGCCTCCTTCTATTGTTACACATGTACTATTTATTATTGCTCCAATTGACTGCAGAAACTATTAAGGAAGGTCGATAAGATACGAGTAGCTTTGCTGACGACTCTGGTTTCTAAAGCTTAGCTTAGGTTAGGTTAGTTCAGCTGGCTGTTTAACTAAAGTCAGGACACACTTAGATCAAGGTTAGGTCCATTGTGATACCACATGTTTTAACCGAAATACAACGGATGAGCATGGAATTTATAGCGATAGATTAAAATATCCTTTTTTGGAAAACAAAATCCTGGCTGGCTTACATTCCTTGCTATTGATAGAAACCAAATCTCATATCGTAGTGCAGATACGAAAATCATTGGATTATATCGCTCTCGACTTCAACCGCTACTTCGTCGTCGGGTTTCAATTATAAAATATATTTTGTTCATTCGGCACAAAAATGCATGGTATGACGGTTTTAACGGATATCTACATATGCACTCGCACTAATAACATATCTCATCAGGTATAATAAGTTTAATAGATAATTTGTAAAATGACGAAAGAATGGAGGTAGATTCCATAAACAAGAATCATGTCTGTCCGTCTACCCCGCCATAAGGTTATTTCTAAAAATCGTAAAAAGTTATAACAGCATGAAACTATGTAGACATTCCCTATATTTCAGCCATGGAATATATAAGGCTGTTGCTCAGTGGTTAGTGCGTTGGACCACTGCGCGTGAAGTTCCAAGTTCGAATCTCAGAAAACACTAAATCCGTTTTTTTATAGTCCCACCTCTCGCGAACGTCTGACAAACATCCGAAAGTATTGTTATCAAGAGAAAGCTTCTCAAAACAAATTGCCTTTCGGATACGGCACTAAACTGTAGGTCCCATCTATTCGTGTGAAAAATATAACGCACGCAACATGAGTGGTTGCGAGAAGCTAGTCCCAGGCACTTGAAGATCTGTTGCGCCAAATACTTATTTTTTTCACAAAACGGCATACCCTTTTGAAAAAGTCTGGGTTAAAATATAAGATATAGGGAACCTGTTTCTAACCCTTAAAAGTTTTAACTTCCACCTGTAAAATAAATATTGTTATTATCTCAAAATTTTTATCAATTTCTGTACTGTTATACAGAAACTCAAAAGATTGATCCTTACTTACTTACTTAGGTGGCGCTACAGTTCGGGGTGAACCTGGACCTCAACCAACAAGCCTCTCCATTTAGCTCGGTCTTTAGCTAATTGCCTCCAGTTGCGCACTTCAAGTTGGTCGAGGTCCCCTTGAACTTGTGCACGCCACCTACGGCGATGATTCCCTCTACTGCGTCGTCCCTCGGGGTTAGATTCGAAGACTCTGCGGGCCGGAGCGTTCGTGTCCATTCGCTCTATATGTCCTAGCCATCTCAGACGTCCAATACGCAGTTTTTTTGACTAAGTCGATGTCGCTGTACAGCTTGTATAGTTCGTGATTGAATCTTCTCCTCCAAAATCCGTCAACGCAAACGGGACCGAAAATCTTACAAAGAATTTTTCTCCCGAAGCGACCAAGGATATTTTCATCCTCTTTTAATAAAGTCCATGTTTCAGCGTAAAGCAGGACTGGGATGATCAGGGTCTTATACAGAGTCTCCTTAGTAGTTCGAGGTAGGGCTTTACTGTTGAATTGCCTTATATGCCCAAAAAAACAGCGATTGGCAAGAGTTATTCTTTGATTAATTTCCAAGGTAGACAAAGTCCCTTACTACCTCGAAGTTATAGCTGTCCACTGTGACGTTCTGTCCAATTCGTCGGTTTTGGCTGCCCCTTCTTGTTGACAGCGTATACTTGGTTTTGCCCTCGTTTATCGCTAAACCCATTTTGGCCGCTTCCGCCTCAATGCTTGCAAACGCACCGGTGACAGCCCGCTGAGTTCTTCCGATAATGTCTATATCGTCGGCGTATGCAAGCAGTTGTACAGACTTGTAATAGATTGTGCCTCCGGTGTGGGCTTGTGAGTTCCGCACAATCCGTTCAAGTACAATATTAAAGAAGTCACATGACAGCGCATCACCTTGTCTAAAACCTTTTTTGACATCAAAGGTCTCGGTGAGGTCATTACCGACCTTGATGGAGCAGCGAGCGTCTCCATCGTCAGCCTGCACAGACGGACAAGTTTGGCAGGGATGTCAAAACTAGACATGGCTCTATAAAGCTCTTCTCTATAGATGCTGTCGTAGGCGGCCTTGAAATCGATAAAGAGGTGGTGAGTATCGATTTGGAATTCTTGGGTTTTCTCCAGGATCTGCCAAAGTGTGAAGATTTGATCGATGGTGGACTTTCCTGGCCTGAAACCGCATTGATAGAGTCCAATCAGGCTTTTGATAAAAGGTTTCAGGTGTTCACACAATGTCGCAGAGAAGATCTTGTATGGGACGTTGAGGAGACTGATGCCTCTATAATTTGCGCAGTTGAGGGGGTCTCCTTTCTTGTGGATCGGGCAAACGATGCTGCGATTCCATTCATCAGGCGTACACTCGACTGACCAAATCTTAGAGATGAGTTGGTGTATGCGCTCTACCAATTCATCCCCAGCTGCCGTGAAAAGATCGGCTGGTAAGCCGTCAGGTCCAGCGGCCTTGTTGGATTTTAGCTTGGATATTGCTATCCTCACTTCGTTTTGGTCAGGTAGACGGAAATTTTGACTACCATCGTCTATGTTGAATGGTACATTCTGCCTGACAGCGGGATGTTGGTCTTCGTCGCCGTTATACAGTCTGCAGAAGTAGTTTTTCATATTCTCAGCACTGACTGTGATTCTACTACGAGTTTTCCATTTTCATATCTACAGGTTTCTGTGCGGGTATTGCTTCTCTGACACGTTCTTTTTACCTTTTAGAAAATCTTCCGTACATTGTTCCTGGAGTATAAACTCTCGATATTCTCAAACGCGCGATTCTCATGCTCCTTCTTTTTCTTTTGGAGAAGCCGATGTTCTTCCCGTCTCTTTTGCTCGTAGAGCTCACGAGCAACTCTCGTCTTCCTTTGCAGCGCCGCTTTGTATGCTTCTTGTTTTGCTGCATGCACTCGTCGGCATTCTATGTCAAATCAGGGGTTTCGCGGTGGTGGTCGAGCGAGACCCAGCACATCAGTCGTGGCGTTTCTGATGGCATGTTGGCAGCGTTGCCACTGGTCTTGGCACTTGATGCTGGCGGCGTAGGGGTGATTGAGAGATTTCGGGATACGCGTTCAGCGAAGAGTCTGGCGGTCTCTTGCGATTGTAGCTTTTCAACGTTAAATTTTCTCACAGTGATTCTTCTTTGTTGCTCAGTTTGGGATATCCGCATTCGTACCTACAACAAGGTTATGATCCGAGTCTATGTTGGCCGCATGGAAGGTCCGGACATCCAGAATACTGGAGGCATGCCTTGCGTCGATCGCAATATGATCATTGGACCGCCATATCTGCTTATGAATGTCGAGAACAGAACATTCCACGTACAGATCCGAGGGTCGTTGTCCTTATTTCGTTTGCTGGGGTCGTCATTAGTTGAGTCATCCTTATCCGAGTCTTTTGGTTGTTTCGGAACCATCGGCTTTTTACGTGGTAGGGAAGTTACCCCGAAGGCACAACCCCCAACCTAGAGGGCCAGTTCCTTAATTATAAAGATTGATCCGTCAATTCTATTTTTCTCTCTAAGTCGACGAATTCGTGCCTACGGTCTGTGGTGTCTAATCCCAAAAGTAACGATACCAAGGATGTCATTGTCTCGAAAACGGCTCTAATGATTTTGTTTAAATCTCGCATTTCGGTTATTTTTGCATGGGCTAATAGATGGTTTCTGAAAATCGATTGTTTCAAAGTTTTTTTTCTGAGTCCTAGGTATGACATTCACATGAACATGGCATGCTAATTTTTGGAAATTATTTCAGAAAAATGTGTTTGGTTTTTGAGAGAATCTTAAAAAAAATGAACGATATTTCCAGAAATTTAAATTTGAATAAACTGCAAGTAATTTGTTATTGTAAGTAACAAACAACATCGGCAACATGCATCAATCGTACCTAATGTAAATCTTATGCGAAAAATTTCAAGAACTAACTACCGGTCGAGATTACTGTGCATAATTGTGTAAAGTTCTACTGTGCATTTCGTAATTGTAGGCATTATATTTTATTGCAAATTTTAATTTTATTTAATTATTAATTTCGCCAGTTCACCGGGATTAGCTTTATTCTTATCCACCATCAAACGGCAGTACAAGCCCTTATTGACTTATTTTGATGCATCAAACTGTTGGACCGGAAAACTGTTCTCTTTACTCCGTAGTCTTGCACTCGTGAGAAGGATACAATGATAATTTATTATTCAAAAGTTAATTTTGTTTCGGTGCAAAGGTAAATAATTAAGGACCGTACGGTCGTCTGTCTGTATTGGGCGTTCTCTCTGCGTACATATATTGTGCTGTGGATGCTTCTGCCTTTGAAAATTTAATGTGCAAGATATCCGGGAACGATTGTGTTGCCGCCTCACACGAACATTTCTGGCGCTGGCGTTGGTGCTGGCTGGTTTTCCAAGGGGATAGCCGAAGGAAATTCTGGGTCATAAATATAAATTGGAGACTTTATTGAAGTGGTCTGAACTATCAATGGTCGTTTATGTTTAATTGCCTGGAAATTAAACGTTTGCTGTATTGAACATTAGACGGTGGTCAGAAAAGAAGTGGAAACATGCCCGTTTTAGTCATGAGGCATTGATTTCGCACATTGTTTTTCCTTTTTAAAAAAATGTATGGAAAAGGTGTGTAAAGGATTTTTAATTTTATTTTTTAGTATAAAATCTATTCAATATTATGTTTATTGTTGTGTCCACGAGGCCTTTTCAATTTGTCTACACTCTTACGTACGGAGATGACGTTTTGACGAAAAAAGGTTAGGTTACGTAATAAGAGTATTCTACACTCGGATCTCTGTGAATCCACTATGTTCTCCACTGTGTGATTCCAGATTTGAAGTCTGAACAAATAAGAAAAAGGGACTGTAAAGCCGGTTAAACGACCAAAATATTCTGAAAGGCCGGCTGTTTTAATAAAAGTTTATCGAGATTAAGAAACGCTGTGCTTAACACTTATAGCTAGAGTAAATTCGCGATAGCTTTGCGAGGCAGTCAGCTGAAAATGAATATGAATTTTCTATGGATTTGAAATAAAACCTGTTGGTCGTTTATTAACACTTCACTCAAATCATTTAAAATCCCGTCCAACATGGTTTATAATGGCATTTAAAAGCAATGACAATTTAAAAGCATACAATACCGTTTTGTAACGAAATTACTGATTTGGGCTTGATATCTACAATATAACTGAGGATGAAGTATTCATGGAGTTTTTGGCCATCGGCTCAAGTACGTGCATTCCACCAGATAATGTTGCACCCCTATTTCTGAAACTATGCACGTGTAATATAGCAAAACAGTTATGCATTATTGTGCGTCGTGGTGAATTTTTAAGTTGTATTAACTAAATTTTCTTCAGTACACAAAATATTCGAACCTATTGTGAAGAATAAATTGTCTCCGAACATCAACATGTGCTTGTGATCGGAAGATGCACCACAACAAATTTGATAGTTTGTACTAGTTATTGCCTTTGTAATATGAAAATGCGTTTTCAAGTCGATTCGGCTTATACTAATTTTTCTAAGGCATTCGTTCGTGTTCAACACAATGTCCTGGTGAAGAAGTTGGAAATAATTGGGTTTCATTCAAACATTTTCAGCTGGATCAGTAGTTATTTAACTAATCGTAAACAGTACGTTAAAGTTGATTTTGTACTCTTAGACGAGGGTACCTGCGATACTCCAGAGTAGCCATCTATTTCCATTACTTTTTCTTTTATTTATCAATGATTCACCCTAATATATTTCAAATTCAAACTGCTTCTTATTATGCCGACAATTTTAAAATATTCAAGTCCATAAAATGAATATCGCACATGCTAGAGCTGCAAAGCGATGTTAATAATGTTACGAAATGGTGTAAGGATAGTGGCTTGACCGTCAATATTGGTAGGTGTATAATCGCTTATACGATTCTAAACTCATGACTGAAAATAGTTACTAATCAAAAGGATCCAGGAGTTATCTTTGATGTACAATTTATATTTTCTATTTATATTGACTACATTCTTGTACAAATTAATCTGATTTATACTATACGTATGTATATTTCTTAATTGGAATGACAAATAAGGTAATTTGTTATGACAATGTTCCTATATTTGTTTAAATTGTATAAAAATCTTAAATCATATTTATTTATTTGTGGTTTGATTATACAATTTGGTTTAATTCTTTACCACTAAGTTTATTCATAAATCGTTATATAATGAAGAAATATAAGCAATTTAAGGGGAACACTACATGCAAAAACCCTTATTATGACTCTTACAGCTAAATTGCACTTAAACCCAAGCTTTAATCTAAAACGTTTCGAATAAGATCATTTTCTGAATATGAGCATTTAGACAAGAAATTTTCATTTAATTTATTTATAAGGTACGAAATGAGATTCACGTTTGGTTTATCATGGAGTCTCGTCCTTGAGGAATGCCAAAGTAGATTTAACATCAATTTTAGTACCCTGGTTTGGCTAATTTGTAGCTTGCTTATGTGTGTTTTGGCATAATCAGCCCACACGAGTACACCATAAACTTTAAAACGGGTTGAAAGATTGTTTTGAATATTAGAATCTGGTTATGCATACTAAGCTTTGATTTCCTGTTAATAAAAGGATATACGTATAATATCTTCACAATTAGGTTCACTTTCTGAACTGTGTTTGATAAATGTTTTTTAAAGTAGGCTTCTTGTCTAGAGTAATACTCCTAAGTATTTGCAGTTTTTGGAGCACTCAATGTTTGTCGAGTTCAACTATAGCATCATTTGATGAAGGAATTGTTGTTTTCTACACCGAGTAAACCAAAGAATTTCAGATTTTTCTGCGTTTACTTTAATTTTCCATTTTGTGAAAAAAGTGCGAAGCAAATTCAGTGAATTTTGTAGGGAAGTTAATGTATTCTCTGTCAAAAAGTTGATGAAAACAAGGATGTGTCGTCAGCAAACATGGCTAAAAGAGTGTTTTCACTAAGGGGTGGTATATCGGACATAAAGATATCAAACAAAATGGGACCAAGACTGAGTCTTG
This sequence comes from Brachypalpus laphriformis, assembly GCA_945910035.1. NCBI lineage: Eukaryota > Metazoa > Arthropoda > Insecta > Diptera > Syrphidae > Brachypalpus > Brachypalpus laphriformis. The sequence goes on along the minus strand of OX246754.1, from coordinate 304,041,542 downwards.
TGCTACGCCGAAGAATATATTATTAAATGATGATGGACCCCACATTGTACATATTCTTAAACTAGAACATAATAGCCCGGCCTAGGTTTTTGAAATATTTTTAAATTGAAATTTTTGAAAAGTCTAAGCTAGGATAAATCTAGCGTCAATAGATTTACGCCTGATTGATGTAGTTTTGATAGAAGCGTGAATAGATTTTTCGCCCGATTTACACGATTGACTTAAAAGCGTCAATTTTGTCAACGTCAACCAAAATATCGATTGACGCAATTTAAAAAAAAGTGTAAACCGTCAACAATGCAATCGGACCGTTTACACGATCGACTTTTTTTTATGTCAATCGAATTGACTATTGGTTGACGCTTGCTCTCATTAGTGCCAAATGAATTTCCCAACATAAATATTGACAGAAGAAAATATGTTCAGCCCCCCTGGCAGCTGACCTCCTCGTGGTGGGGGCGGGCAACGTGACTGGGATGTGGAGATGGGGTAACTTAAATAGTTATTTCCCATCCCTACAATCCAGTCACGGCTAACAAAGCGCACACCCCATGATGACAAGACGACATAAACGGGCATCGGATATTGCCAAACCTAGTAGACCAGGGCATCCTTTGGAGCCAGGCCTGAAGGGTGTCAGTATGCGAGTGTCTGGTGGTCGGTCTGTCCTGATCGGCACCCGGCCGGGTCAAACCCGAAATGGCTACGAGTTTCCTGTCAATGGTCTCGCGAACCATTACGGGGGTCAAGGGGTGAGCGCGCTATGCACCGATAAGGGCACAAATGGACTCTCTGAATTTCGACAACGGCATCGACTTAGGATAGGCACATGGAACGTCTCATCGCTCACAGGGAAGGACATTGAGCTTGTTGGGGAGGCTGTTAAAAGCCAACAAGATACAGTTGGCGTCCCTTCAACAAATCAGAGAGGTTCTAAAACTGTGGGTCTTTCGGATGGGTGGAAGCTCTTCCTGCCAGGAGTCGCATCCTCAATGTCTGCTCGGGCGGGAGTGGGGATTTTTTTTTTTTTTTTGTCGGGATAGGAAACACTCGACTGGAGCACTCAGACACAACTGGTCCATTGTACTGCCAGAGAGCAAACCCTGATTTACCCATTTTATTGGAATTTCCTTGACTTTCGAAGAAAGCCAAGCAAGCACTTCAGTGATGAGGAGCTTACAGTACCAGCACTCACCACATCCGCACCGAAGATCTGCCACCTGATACGAGCAAAGGCCGGACACTCACAGAGATAATGTTCCGCGGTGTCGTCGCTCTCTCCACAAGCGTCGCAGATTGTAGTGTCACTTAAGCCTAACACGTTAAGGTGCTTGGCAAAAGTGGCCTGTCAAGACGCCGATAAGTTGTCTACAGTCTTTTCTGCTGAGAGACAGCAAGAATGCCGCTGATTTCTTACAGACGTCCGGGAGCATGCGTTTAGTCAACCTGCAACCTGGAGAGTCATGCCACACACAATTGTGCTCGTGAGAGACCCAATCGTCAATGGAAGCCCTAACCGGAAGACAGTGGAGTGGGGATACTCCCAAGTCCTAGGTTGACAGACAGAGTATTGGAGTGGATACCATTAGGAGGGAGAGTTGCGATCTTAAAGCTGAAGCTTAAAAGATCATTGGTGCAGATGTATGCACCCAGAGAATGCAGCTTTCTTAGATGAAGTTGGTGCTGCCCTTGAAAAGGCTGCGGATATGGATTCTTTTGTCCTGATGGGTGACTTCAATGCTCATGTGGGTGTAGATGTTATGACATGGGGGAGTGTGTTTGGGAGGAACGGTGATCCTGATCAAAACGTAAACGGAGAGAAGTTGCTGGATTTTTGCTGTGAAAATGGCTTATCTATCATAAACACGCAATCTTTCCACACAAAGACATTCATAAATGCACATGGTACCGCCAGAGTCTTTAGCAGAAGTCGCTGATAGATTTGCTTGTGGTACCATCGTGTCTGAAGAGAATGGTTTGTGATGTGCGCGTATTGAGAGGGGCCGAATTGTCAACTCATCACTTAGTGCTGTGCAAATTGTATCTTAGTGACAGAGTGCCTCCCCTACCAGAACGTAAAACAAGGATGGTTAGACGCAGACGATGGGAGAAGCTACTGGACGTTTAGATGCGGGAGACATTTGCGCGGCAAATATCTGAAAGGTTTGAATGAATTCCAACTGTTCCATCGAATGTAGAGGAAGAATGGCAACTGTTTTCAACAGCGGTTATTGCCTCTGTGGAAGATGCTTGTAGAGTGAAGCGGCTTGGTGTGGCGGCTAGTGGTGAGAAAAAAACTGCTTGGTTTAAAACGCCCGGAGTTCAAGAAGCCAGCAGAGAGAAGAAGAGTGCCTTCAAGGTGTGGATTAACTTGGGGAGCTCCGATTCTCGAAATCGGTACACTGAGGCGCGAAGAACTTGCAAATTAGCTGTAAAAACAGCGCAAGAACAGTCTTGGGAGGAGTTTGGCGACTCACAGGAAAAATTTGAACATCGTTGAAGGAGTCAAATCCAAAGACGGTACACTTCTTTCCAATGAGGAGAACATCTTACACAGATGGAGCGAGCACTTTTCAGAATTGCTCAGTCCCGAACAGGCCACCGAAGATGACAGACCTATGGTCGAGAGTAGGGCGGAAAGTAGTCCTACGGTAGAGGAAGTAACTTTGGCGATCAAATCGCTAAAAGTTGGCAAATCTGCTGGTGTGTGATGATGCTGGAATGAAGATCAACGTGAACAAATCGGAAGTAATGGTCGTTTCCAAAAAAAACCCATTCAGTACACTCTATATGTTAGTGGAGTCCCAATAAAGCAGGTGGATAAGTTTAAGTACCTCGGGGTCTTATTCACGAGTGATGGGAAGAGCAATGCAGAGGCGACTCCTCGGTAGGCCTAGGAATAGATGGTTGGACCAAGTCCGACATCTCTCCTGGAGCCGTCTAGGGATTCCTCCTGATGAGTTGGAGTCGATGGCGGAGGATCGAAAAGGATGCAGAGTTTACCTGCGCATCCTATCCCCGCGACCCTTATGAAGGTTTAGCGGGACATATGTAAATGTATGTAAATACTTTCAACTAGCGAATAAATTCAATGATACGTGGAATTTTTTTTTTATTATAAATAAACTAAAATTTCACAAAAATTAATGAAAAACGAGTATAATCAAAACTTACATGTTCCTTGAAACGAAAAAACACCAGATATGCCAATTTCACTGCGAAATTGATCCAATATTAACGTCTGTGGTTGACGCTCGAGTCGTCAACCATTGGTTGACGGAATTGAGCTGTGGGTTGACGCTAGTATTTCAATTAATTCGTTTACACGATTGACGTAATCGCGCAAATTTTGGTTGACGGAAATTTGGGACAATCTGGGGGTCAACCAAATTGGCGTAGATTGACGTAAAGAAATTGTGCCTTTACACGATTGATATCGATTGAACTTCAAAAAAGCGTAAATATTGACGCAAAGCGTCAATCGTGTAATCCTAGCTTAGCAGCTAGCGATTTGTGTAGATAAAAATTAAATTGGTGGCAAGTTTGTTTCTGTTTCGAAGTGTTTAGTAATAGATATCTCCGTAAAAATCCGTAGTAACGTAATTATTTTGTTTGAGTACGAGTACGTCTAAGAACCAGAGGCAGATAGCAAAATAGTGGGGCATATCGTTTGCGTCGGTCAATAGTCAATAGGAAAATACAGACGAAAACGGGAAACTACCAAGAAAGAAGATGCTCTTCTTATAAGAAACAGTAAGATAGGCCCAACTTCAAGCAGTGACAACTAATAAAAATATATTGCGGCTGCAGGAACAGTCGTTGATGTCTCAACAGATCTGCGACGTCTTCTAGAAGCTATACGAAGAGCAAGAAAATCCCCGTACAAACAACTGCTGACTAATGTTATGAAAAAGGAGAGAAGAGATTGGGCTCAAAAATATAAGAATGGACAACGGATGAATGAAAATCGTGCATGGTGTGAACCACCAATATCTTCAAAGATTCGAAGCTAATTTCGGCAGCCCATATCCAGCAGACTGTAAAACAACCTGTAAAGCAAACGCTTTAGGGTTGCTTCTCTTTTTTTGGTCCGGTACCGTTAGTTCCAATAACAGGGATGATGAACCGTGACAAATACATTGAATTATTGGAAAACCGTCCGGTTCATGAGCTGTCGAAATAAATGCAGAAACCCCAATTTTTCAACAAAAATTTGCCCCGTGGCGTGCGTCAAAGAAAGTTTAAAAATATTTCGCTGAAGAGGCTATAACTTATTAGGATTGGCCTGGCAATTCACCAGACCTTAGTCCCATAGAAAATTTGTGGGGTATATGCAAAACTAGACTGACGAAAATGAACTGTACAAGAGTCAGTTATTCAAGTGTGGCACCGGGACCTGAAAATGGTTGAAAACTGTCAACAACTGGTGCTAAAAGCCAAGAGTGAATACATTTAAAATTATTTTTATTAATTCATTATTTATTTCTACTTTTAAAGTAAATAATACCAGTTCTTGAAAATAAGTTTTTCTTGTCATTAATTTGCACAAGACTATGCATTTTTTCTAGAGCTAATTCTATGACGGGTTTTATATCTTGAAACTACAAAGGCTTTCAGGTTTCATATACTGCAAAGTCTTTATAGGTATATTTAATTAAATCGCCTTATACTTTACTACTGCTGTATAGTATGGAATTCTTACTATTACAATAATGAGAATCGGATCGAAAGTATTCGAAAGCAATTACAATCCTCAGAAACGTATACGTATTATATGATAATAACATTCCCAAATGTGCCTTAATTAACCTCTTAATAAAAGAAGGATTTATTATTCGCTCAGCAAAAGAGAGAGAAGCAAAAGAGTCTCATCTTTTGAATCAGTTTGTAATAACGACTTAGTAATCAAATCGAGATTTTCGCCTTCAGTGAGAGGTAATACTCGTCACAGAATGCCTACCTTCTGGCAAAACTGATAGCGTTTGAACTCAGTAGTTCGGAGTACCAGAAATATGGCTTGACTATTTTCAAGACCCCTCCCCACATCTTAACAACCACGAGGAGCACCACTGGAGATATCGTTATCGTTATCGTTATCGTTATCACTGATAAAGTATTTTCACAGAAGATGGGATCCATAGCTAAGTTATTACAAATTATTGTTACATCTGAAATGCAAGTGAGCTCGGGAAAAACTTTTATTTATGCAAGTATCTCATACATTTGGTGAGTTTCAAGTGGGCATTAGAGTAAGTTTTTCAATTCAGTGAATGTGAAAGGAAAACTGCTGAAATCCGAGCTGGTACTATACGAGTATGTGTATAGGTAACATAGCATCACCATCATTAAAAAGCTCTCTTGACTTAAGCAGTGAAAAGGCAAAGCAAACCATATTCACTCTCTTACTCGAATAAAATATGTATTTTGCGCATGAAAAGCATATGTACCATTTAAGATTTTTATTTCGGGAATTTTAAGCACGTCCATGTGGCTCACTTACGAGGAAAGGCTTCCTGAACCCCTTCAGCGGATTTTCTGTTTCTTTTTCTTTAGGTGGGTATTTCACTGCTTTCATTCAATTTGCATACCATTCAGATTGAAAGAGCTTAAATATCGATTCAATATGGTTCGCTACAACCCTTGGTTGCCTGACCAAAGCACCTGTAACATCTTCCACAAAAAAATACGATAAGAATTCAATGCAAAGGATTGAATATGTTATTCAGTTTCTTTTTGTTGACGAAAACAAAATTATTCTTGGAATATGTTAATGAAATTGAATGAGGAGGGCATTGTTTGTTGTTTGGTGGTTGGGTTATTTGTTTGGGACGTTGTTTTGTGGTTCGTTTATTTTGTATTTATGCTGAAATAATGAGATGACGTTCGTAGACGTCTCCCAATCATTGGTGGCATACATTTTGAGCTCGATCAAAACGTATGTGACATCTGTTCTACAAAGTTTCTGGCAGAACCATAAAAGCTTGTATGAATGCTCCCCATAAAATATCTAATAGAAGCCTTGCAGATCTTCCTACATGAAGAACATGAGAATTAATGCATACGGCGTACATGGACTTAGGCTAGGTATATGGGTGCCTTGCGACATAAGTCACTGCTCACTTAGATCAGCAAGGGTCAATTGTGCCCACTTTGTTTTTACCCTGGGAGCCTGTATAGAAAATCTGCTAAATTTATGCCCATCTAGATAGGATTAGAACCACCTACTCGTATATAGGCATATGAGTCTCAGGAGGTCGTTCAGCTCAATGTGACGTAAATCGTCCAACTCAGTGGAAAAGTAACTACAGAGAGTCCTCAGTCTTCTGTCGGTAAGGACAGGGCATTCGCATAGCATTTGACGGACAGATTCAATTTCTTCCTCGTCTCTGCAGCTCCTTCAGAACTCGTTGTGATGTACGCCGATACGCTACGTATGAACCCCAATGAGTCTCGTGATTATGTCACAGATGACCTGCGTACTGTTACGACTAAGCCTAACCAGAGAACGTGTTCTTCTCCAATTGTTACCTGGCCACAGCGTCCTGGAAGTGACGCACGTATCCAGATGGAACCATCATGTTTTGGCTTCTCTAGTAGATTCGTCTCCGACGAGTTGATTGATAGAGCTAATGGGAACTCTCACGCAGGGGAAGGCCTACGAGATATGCAATGCCGACCCCATTCTAGCTATTTCGTCTGCTTCTTCATTACCCAGTATGCCCATGTGTACCAGTACACAACATAAGGTCACCTTATTGGTTTGTGATACCTCATTTAGATCCCGCTTGCAGATTCTGATGAGTTTAGATGTGGACTTTCCACACTCTTTCCGGAACTCCACGTTTCATGGAGACATAACAGAAATATTGAGACACAGTTCGCCAGAGGCTAAAGTATTATGTTTTGTATCCTATTTATTATAATCTCAAATGTTTTGTGATATTGTTTTGATATTAGGGTGGTGGAGCTGTTTGGAAAATTAGCCATCATCCAAATAGGATCGATTAGATTGGTTTTGACTTTCGTCGTCATTTTGTAGTCCGCAGAAATGGGCTTATTTTTAATCGTATCTATACTTTTTCTGGAACACTTGATTGTAGGTTTATTGTGCATTAGTGGTTAGCTTCCAAATACTGGATGCATACGTCCGATTCGAAAATCCTTCACTCTTTCGAACTGTAGTCCAGCTTACTTGTAACAACGCCACAGGTTGTAGTTGAGCTTACTTGAAGCGCTGTTTAGGCAGGGAATCCTAGTTTCTGGAGGGCGTGAGATAGATTTTAAGACTATTGGATTCATCCGTTTCCCACCGCACTGCGAAGCTCGTCACTAATGGCCACTAGAAATAGTAGTGCCGAGGAACATGGAACCATAAACCATAGATACCCCAGAACTGGATATTACGCTGTCATAAAACCAATTTGACTCATAACTATTGGAAGCAGAAGTTGTCTGTAACGCGACACCTCTACGGGCGTATATCTTACGACCTATACCTACTGCCCATCAGCTTCACCGAGTGCTATAACTGCTCATCTGTGTTTGCGCAAGTGGGCTGCAAACTGCCCCCGAATATTGATCAACGCAACCTCAAGCAATTCTATTGTACCCGATAATGAGCAGAAAATTAAAAAAAAAAAATAAAAGGAATCTGGGAAGGAGGGCTTTAGGTTTCAGAAGCCAATCTTAATAGTGGTATGATAGCCAAAAGTGCTCAGAAATCGAGCATAGAAGGTGTATAGGTATATAATATTTGGAAATGTAGGATACCACCTTTCGTTCATAAATTAGTTTTATGCTTCTATGTAGATGAGCGTGCACTTGTACGTAATTACGCCTCAACAATATAATGTAAGCCTATTGCTTATGGAAAGTAGACAACCATCCTACTTTCAGCTGGGATGGGTTGCGTGTGTGTAAAATCGATTTTCATACAATTGGTGCTACATGACACCCACAAATCAAATCAATCATCGTGTTTATTGTCTAATTAATTATCCCCAAGAGATTACATTTTGTAAGAGAAATGTATTAAAGGATCACAATACATATATACGTTTACTAAGCCCACTATCAAATGGTTATAAAAGGAATATGATATATAAGTAATCGCAAAGGATTACCAGATGCTTAAAAATGTATGTGCGTTGACCTATAACTTCTCTCTTCTTCCTGTACGAGTATAGGTAAAATGTTTTTAACCTTGCAAACACATTATGGTCGATGGAGATTAGATTCTTTAGAAAACTGCTTGATTCAACATTTAAAAGGAAATTGACAAATATCGAACTCTTGTTATTTGAAATTTAATCTAAACCCATGTAAGGTTACCTCCTATCAAATGGATTTTCATTTGTAGAGCACTTCACTTGGTTTCGGCAATCTCTCTTAAATGAATTATTTATCACAGCTTGAGTAAAAAAACTTAAAACTACCTTGAACCCAAGATAAAATCAGATAAGTGTGGTTCTATCTCAATTGAAAACGTTCAACCATCCATCTTGTTTATCTTTCAATTATTTCCCATAGTTTCTGCAAATTGGTCTGCTCTATGTACAATAACCGTGAAACAAAGGGTTTACATTGGGTAGGTAAGTACTTTTTTTGTTCTTTAACGGTAATAGCAACCTCCATCAAAAAGCCCTTTTATGGTCGACAAGAAAGATAAACTTAACGTATTTGCAAAAGGATATGCACTATCTCCATAATTAATGTCCTCATCGTTCCAGAAATTGAAATGATTTTGCCAGGGCATTGGCGAAGAGTTCGTCAACAATATAACCGCCATACACAATTTCCCGGATTGGCCTGTATTGTTGTTTGAACAAATTAAAAGCCGCTCACCCTGGAAATGGATTTTATGCTGATATCGGGGTTGTAGGAAAGAAACTAAAAAGTTTTATCGTGGTTAGGTCACTTCATTACTCAATTTCCGTCAAATGGAGATTCTAAAAAAAAAAAACGTTTAATGGTTTTGATCAAACGATGTCCCTTCAGATTGTACTAATAGGCTTTTGTGTTGGGAGGACCATTTAAGTCAATTTTAATTAAATGTCGTGAACCGTGCAAGATAGTGTGTAGTCGTGGAGCGGTGGCTTTAAAATGAAAGCTTGCTGATTCCAAGTCCGAACCTAACATCGACAGCTAACGTGGAAAAATGTAAAGTTGATAAGTACTAAATAATCGTGGCTAATAATTTTGATAAAATATTTTGTATTTATTTTGTAACATATTAAGTGTACTCAAGTGGGTAGTAAAGGGTCTCTTACTCCACACACCTACCTAAAGGCTAAGTTAGTAGAAACCGCCTTAAGTACTGGAGCGCATCATCGGTAACAGATTGGAAGTAGCCCTTGAAGAAGCAGGTGGACTATCAGAAATTCAGTAAGTAATTCGCTCGACTGTTGATGCCATTAAGGTAGTGGTTAACACAGCATAAAGGGCCATAGAAATAAGACGATGGGAAAGGGCCGCAAAGGAGTACTGTTGCGTCATAACACTGGACGTTAAGAATGGTTTCAACATTGCGCGTTGGAAGCATATCTCTGAAGCACTGCGAAATACGAGAGTACCAATTTGCATCAGAGAAGTTGTGAAGAACTATTTTCGGCAGAGAGTCTTACTATAGGTAAATGACGCAGCTGATGGTGTAAAGGAGTACGGAGTCACGGGAGGAGTACCCCAGGACTCGGTCCTGGGACCGATTTTATGGAACATCATGTACGATGGGGTTTTTCGCCTTGATGTACCAGATGAGACTAAAGTCGTGGCATTTGCGGACGACATCTGTATAGTTGTTACTGCAAAACTCCTGGAAGAAGTTGTTCAAATTAGCAATGAAACCATTTCAATTGTTCGACGGCGGCTAACATCAGTCGTTCTCATGCCAGCTGAACACAAAACACAAGCGGTACTAATTATCAGTAGAAAACGAATTGAAACCATCGCGCTTACAGTAGGTGGGCATGAGATAGTATCCAAACTAGCTATTAAATATGTAACTTGACGTTATGATTAACTCAAGACTTACATTTAACTAAGAATGAGTAGCGCTTTCTGCACGACCTCGAATCAAGCAGCCTGCGTCATAGTAGGAATGCTACCAATAGATATACTAGCTGAAGAACTGCAGAGAAGGTTTCTAAAGAATAGTCAGGGAGCGCGGCCAGCTTACAGTGATGCGGAAAAACTCACGAAGTAACATCGTGAACGCGAGTAGACACGCAGGTATATACGAGTACCAAAATATACTTAGGTACGTTAACGTAAAGGCAGACGGACATACGCACATACATGCGCACACAACAACACGGAAAAGTTTAAAGAAAAGTAACTGATGCTACAACTTTACACTGACACAGTCATACACAAAAACAAACAAACTTACAAATTGAACAAATACCTACCTTTCAGGACTTTTCAGGCACACTTAGTTCCTGGGCAGAACAATACAGTAAAGGTCTAGGTATTAACCGTAATGGTTCTGTTTACTAGAAGAAGGAAACTATAATCGATAAATTTGATCCTCTAAAACTGAATGGAACTCCTCTGAAACTCTCCTCAACAGTCAAATTTGGTAAACGATGGGGCCTGCGTCCGTCCATAATCAACTGGATGTATACAGCGATCGTCAGACCTATACTTACTTACCTACGGAATAATTGTATAGTGGAAGGCAATAGACAAAACGAGATATCTAGAAAACCTCACAAAGGTACAAAGATTAGCATAAACATAACAGATGCACAAAGATCAACATCACAAACAGGGTTAGAGGTGATGTCAAATCTCCCTCCCCTGGAGGAGTACATACGATGCACAGCTGCCAAAAGCGCGATTCACCTCAAACAATCGGGCGGGTGGAAGCAAAGCTCCTACGGACATGGATCTATACTCCGTAGATATGAATAACTGATCGCAGTAGAACAAGAGGTTATGTCATACTCTACATAGACTTCGATAAGAATTATTCCACGTTTATTCCCGAAAGACAAGAGTGGGACTTCAACACATTATTTAATGAAAAGGATATACAGCTCTACACTGAAGAATCTAAAATGGATATTGGAACCGGCAACACAACAGTCACTCATAAACTCATAACACTTCCGGATAACTGTAATATATTTCAAGCCAAAGTATTTTCCAAGGGCTTCCAAGATTACTATCTACGTGGATAGTCAAGTGACAATCAAGGCAATAGACAGCGAGGAAATTAGATCAAAAGCAGTTTCCAGATGCCGGTATTGGAAATTGAACATACTCAGGTATCAAAAGAAGTTCCTGTTGGTATACAAAAAAAAAAATTGACCTTAAAGCAAGAGTCCTTATCAACTCCGCATAGTCCGTCAGAGCCGTTTGCATCATATCTCACAGCTTATGGCCGGCATTGGATGAAGATAGAACCAAAAGCCTACTGGCAATGTATAAAAAAAAAGTTCGTATCTTAATAGGTGCACTTACAGAATACTGCGCGATATGGGCAATGGCCGCAAGACTAGACATCAACCTGACCACTGTAGGAGCAGTCAACATATAGAGGAAGTAGAAACCGTGAAGCACTTACTGTGTAAATGCCTAAGTCTTCAAAATCATTGTCTCCGCCATATGGGAAATAGGCTTTTTGACGAACTATGGGATCTTGCGCAAGTTTCACTAAGAAATATGATATGTTTCATAAAGAGGGCAGGCTGATCGCAACAGGATCGACCGAAAGCTAAAGCGTTTTTGTTAAAGGTTCCAGAATCAAAAATGGAAACACAATAGACCGTATGATGGTCCCCGTGAAGAGCACCTGGGCGCACTTTCTTTTAACCTAAACCAACCTGAAGGTTCTTTTAATAAGGGCAATGGATCTTTCCGAAAATTCATTTCAATTACATAGCAGGAGTTATGTAAATTAAAAAAAGTTTAAGTCGGTTTAATTATAAAAAAAACTTTTATTTGTTTAAAATACTAGTGTACACTTAAGAAAAACGGTTTCGAAGATTCCGACGAGTGTAGCAAAACGAACGTAGGGGTCTTGGTGGCTTCCTCTTTTATATTCGTTTTCGATGCGTATTTGTATCGTGACATCGTAGCTGTGTTTATTTACGATAACGAGGTTGGTAGAAAAGGGCCTTCGTTTGTTATCAGGAGCACATTCCCTTGGATTTTTTGTTGAAATAACACAATGTTGCTTTGTTTGTCAGATAAGATGTGGTTCTTAAGTAGTCGTTATTGATACAGTTTATTTATTTGCCTGCTATAGGAACCAGTATGATAACTTATATGTACCTATACAAGGTATAGCCAACATCTTTATTGCGGATTAAAGTGCATTTGTGTAATACCTTCACGGCCTCTTTTGTAGAAGATGATGGTTAGGTTAGGTTAGGTTAGATTGGCTGTCTGCACGACGATGCAGACATACTCAGACCAGTAAAGGTCCATTGTGATGCCAAGGATCTACCATTAGACCACTCAGGGACTAATAAAACCAACCGTAGCTTTTGATGAAGCGATGGATGCTAATGACGTCTAAGGACGCCAAATCGCTGAGGTCGTCAAGGAAGGGAGCTCCTAGATGGAGCATTCTTTTGCGTGATATAGTAGGACATATGCATAGGAAGTGAAGAATGGTTTCCTCCTCCTCCTCGTCCCTATCTAGCAGAATCCTTAGAGTAGTACCCTGTCTAGCGAGTTCGTCCGCCCTACAGTTTCCTGGAATGTATCTGTGACCTGGCACCCAGCATAGGTGAATGTTGAACTGCTCTGCCATCTCCGCAAGAAACAAACGACAGTCTAAGACGGCCTTTGAAGTAAAAGACTACGATTCCAGGGACTTGATAGCCGCTTGACTGTCAGTGAAAATGCTAATATCGCTGACAGATAATTCATTACATTTAAGCCAAGACAGGGCTTCCTTAATCGCCATGATTTCCACCTGAAAAACGCTACAATGATCAGGGAGGCGGTTGTAGAAGATGATACGAGAGACGAAATTTTGAAAAGCTCTTCCACAGAAATAGGCTTGAATTTCAGCTATGACTTAAATGACTCAGCAAAGGATGTCAATTTCACCGCAACATAAATATTTTAGTGTGGTGTTACTCATATCTTTCGCAGCTGAATACGTGGGACATGTCTTGCGTTCGGTGTGTTATTAAGTTACCCGTTTTAGAAAAAAACCCAAATATGGATTCAGATTGTGTGCCTGAATTCGAAATTGGCTGCGACTATGAAGAATCGTTGAGTGTTGCGGCTATACCTCTGAGGTGTTACAATAGTTTAAGTAGTATTTAAGTCGAGTATTTTAAATCGACTGTGAAACCAAAACAAATATGCCCTCAAGTGCTGATCTCTACTCAGGCTTAGGTTACACTTTGGTATGCACTGTGAAGCCGAAAAATGTCGAAAATGTCGAAATAAAAAAGATTGAATGAGTAAATGTTTTACATACGTATGTATTTCACTTGTGCAATGTTGGTTTTTGACATTTAATAATCTTTTTTTTTTCTTTTTCAGGGGACCATTTTCTATCGTAAGGAGGTGCATTCATCGGGAATCCGGACAGCATTTTGCAGTGAAAATAGTAGACGTTGCTAAGTTTACTGCAAGTCCTGGGTTGAGTACAGCTGGTACGTACAATAATTACAAATACTTTCAAATATTATTAGCAGAAAATTAAATTTCTCCACAGAAGTAGGTATTTGATAGCATCACTCTTATCTTTTTTTAACGAGCGATCGCACTGCGGCAATACCACTCTAGGTAATAGGAGCAGGAACCAACACTATTTTCAGAGCACCGAGTTCAAGGAAACTTTCCTCAGAATTTTTCTTCTTTGAATGCATGTGTTAAGTTTTTCGAGGAAACAGAAAAAGCAGACGTAAACCGAAGTGAAAAACTTCCTGCTACCGGTGGATCAATAAACGAATCCTCCTTCCTTTTTTTTTTTTTTCAAACTTTACCAACGAAAATGTGTGTTTCGTTAAAATCCCTTGAAAAATGTTCGTGCATTAATACATTTTTGAAGGGTTATTTCTCTTAATTATAGCATATCCTGCTGTTTTCTGGCTCATGACACTGATGTCTATTTACAAAGGCTCTCTTTCGGTGGAGAACGTGTCTGACCTCTTCTGCTCTGAATGGTGGACACCCTCCACTGGTCGGTGTATAATGGATGTCATGGCTTTAGTCGACAATAGTAGTAGAATGGAATTTGTTGCTTTGCCGCCCTTTCCTTGAGTTTTTCTTTGTCCAATTAGTAAGCCTCCCATCAATTGTTGTAATCCATTTGGAAATGAGTTGTTGCTTATGTATTTATGCTATTTTGGAATTTGTAGTTGTTCTGGGTCCTTCCGTGAGTACGGGGGAGAATAGGGATGAAGACTTGTGAGAAAAGTAAATTATTTCTTCAGAGTTTAACAATAACTTGTTTTGGAGGAGTAGGATACAAGGAGTTTTGCAGAAGGTTATCATCGCCTAACAAAAGGAGAAACACGAGTCATATATCCGAAGGATATTTTGCAAGGAAAGTATACTTGACCGGAATTTTGAAAACTTAAGTTGTGATACTGGCGTTAAGCTGCTTTACCCTTCGTTAAACATTGGATTTATGTTCGTTCATCCGGGTGAATGGAAGGAAGGGGGATGCAACTTGGTTCATTATTATAATTTTTCTTTAATAATGGAGAAATTGTAGAAGATATTCAAGGATCGTGCAGGAAACCATCCAATCATGCATTGTACAGATTCTTTTAAAGACTCCTTTAACAAAATTATTTTGGCTCTTTTCTTAGATGGGCTTGACTCCCTAAGTGTATGGCAAGTCTGGTCCTTTGATTCATCCTGGGTAATGTTTCAAATTACATTTCTGTGTGCAGATGCAATAACAATATTTTTATTTGACTTTGTAATGTTGAGGGCGGTCATAATATAAAAGAACTATGGACGAGTATGTCATGTGTGAATTCGCATGAGCTTTTTGAGGTATCTCGTCTATTTGTATTCGGTTGAAGGCCTGCTTGTTTTTTCAACAGGTCCTCAATTTTTTTAAATTTTCCAGTACAAAACTGGTATATGCTCTTTCACCTTGGTACTGAATTATGTTCGCTTGTGCCTGCAGGCTGTGGGGCATACTCAATTTTTACAACTGGTGGTTGTACTCCTACGCATGTTGGAGTAATGCGGCATAAAATAACTTCAGTACCATTTAAAACCGGGTGAAATATCTGCGTGACCTAAAAGTCGGAAAAAAAGACTATCTACATATGTAACACGGTCATTCATTTAAATGACCATCATCAACCATCTCAGCTTTTGTCTGTAATAAAATGAATATCACAGATTCCAAAGAGAAGACTAATCCACTAGCTGCAATATTTGCGACAAATTCCTGCTTGGCAGATACTTCTCTTCCTCAACGACACTAAACGCGGTTCAGTATATTTTAGGACAGAAGTAGTAGCTTGAGCTTAAGACCTTAATTGTAACAAATCTGCAGGTCCAAATAGAGTGCCTCTCCTTCTTTTGAAGAGGTGTTCTTATACCCTAGTAAGACCTCTACATACAGTCTTCTACCTGTCGTTATCCACATGAATTTACTCGGATATGTGGGCAATTCTGCATGTCCAGTCAATTCTCAAGAAGGGCGGTAAAATCTGCCAATTACCGACCTCTATCATTTACATCAACAACCTTTCCTCTCTGATCTAATCGATTTCATCATGGACAACAGCGCTCAAGCTATTCATCGCAGCTTTTGCGATCAATCAATCGAACTCAATTTTAAGGGCCGAAACTGCTGCGTTTTGTTTGTGAACAGGGTACTAATTAAAACAAGTATAAATGGTCGCAGCAAATGGCCCGTAAAGGGGCTAGAACAAGCTTCTTACACTGCCACTTTCTCATCCATGTAGTAGTGCCTACAGGTTCTTGGCCCGTTCTCTGATAGAGTTGTTCGTTAGCATCTGTTTACGAAGGTTTGCAGCTTGGGTGTGATAGTGGCATCCACCTTCGAAGTACTGCACCCATAAGCAGTACTGGTTCTACATTGGAGCAGAAATGTCGCAGTTTGGTTCTTATGCTGAAAACATTGTTTCTCCAGACTTAAGACAGCATTCCGAACGTGGCTTTTGATTTCCTGATTCTGCTGCACACATTCAGTTCGGTGCCACCACGGTTAGCCGAGACCTCATTTCCTATATATAGAAGAACACTATATAAAATATCTATCAGTTTGTGACAAACTCACTTAAACTAAAGAGCTTTCATTCTTTACTAATTATCGACCCAGGTATTAGGTACTAGTTGACCAATGCTCGCCGTGCTTCGAGCGCATTTTAATTGGCACTCGTTTATTTACTGAAATATAATTGACAACTAAATGCAATACTGAAACTCAATTACAACTTCCCCACCAGAGCACACAAACCCCTCACACAACACATGCACTACCGTTTGACCACCACAAACACAATTCGTCATACAGGTATAATAGAATAGGAAGCCGAAGACTAGGGATAGAGTACTATCGCCCTTCCGACAGCTAGTCGGGTTTGCTTTTAAAGATTGCAAAGAGACAGCAAAAGGAGAATAAAGAAAAAAAAACGTTACTCCACTAAGTGCAGATTCTAAATTTTGCTAAAGATATTTTGGATTAGATCTCAGCTTCTGGATGGGGGATCACGATAAAGCATATACCATTTATTTATTTTTTTTTTGATTAGACTCTAAGCAATGCAACTACGGAAACACCGTTCAATTTTGTGTAGTAGTTTTTTGCGTGATGTGTGTGGAAACAGTTTTACATTTACAGTTCTATAATATGTAACAGATGTATGTTGATTACCTTGTTCCTTTTTATTAACCGAGACATAAAGGATCATAAATGTTAACCCAGGATATAAGCTATCACTTTTATAAGTTTCATCAAAATCCACGCAGTACTTATCGCATGATGCGTGCGCAGAACGACAAGAACATTCAACCCTCTACAGTTTTGTTATATGTATAGATAAAATAATAAATAGATAAAGATTAACTATAAGACAGAAAAAAAGAACTACTCAATGTAAACTAGCTATTTTATACATATCTAAAATACCAATCCAACTTGTGAAAAGCAAAGTTAATATACAAATGAAATACTTGTATGTATATCTATCTATCTGTCATTAACCACAACAATTGGTGATGAGTGCTCCTTTGAAGAAATGGTACACGCATAGACTCTTGAAATGAGAATAATTTCGCAGTGTACACAGCCGTGAAATATATATTTATATTCACAATAATTTCCAACAAGCCAATCCAGTGAAATTGTTAACTTCCATCATGTAGCCGAATGGGAGTTAAAAGTTATCTTTTTATCCTTTGCCTACAATGGCAAGCTTGAAGTAATTTCCTTAAAAGGTTTCCTGCTACATGCCTATGCGCTACGGATTCTCTAATTCCACATACTCGTTTATAATCCCTACATTATGATACTACATACGAGTGCTGGCCAATTTTACCTCATATTACATAAAGGGAAAGCTCACAAGGATTTCCACTTTAACAACCTTGTACCCTCATAAGCACGTCCGCATCCCTGTGTGAAATTATCACAGCCACAGACAAATTAAACTGGGGCTTATGTGTAATATTCCTTTGGAAGTTTGCATTTCTTAAAAACGGGTAACAGATGTGTGTTTGTTTGTGTGTGGATGCAATATGTTCATCTCTGTAACATTATTATGATCTGAAATCGATATTAAACCCCATGGGTCTCATCATGTAAAACTTATTGCAAGCACCTCGAAGCATATTTTATCCATGTCGGACGTTCATGGATATATACGTAAATCCTAATTTTCCTAAGTAAATTGGAGTGTCATACACGACAAATTGTCATAAATATCTTATTGTATCTTTTTTTTTAATTCAGTATCATATTATATCTGAAATCATGAATGTATTTTCAGATCTCAAACGTGAAGCGACCATCTGCCACATGCTAAAACATCCACACATTGTAGAGCTGCTGGAGACCTACAGCTCGGAGGGGATGCTTTACATGGTCTTTGAGTTGTAAGTACTAATATTTAGGAGATTTTGCTTCAATTGAATTTGCAGATTAAGTGTTTAACAATCCCTTTACTGTATCGAATCTATGGGCTTGGTTTTTTTTCTGAGAGAATTTATTAAGACGACTCACATTTTCGTAAGTGCTCCTTATGCCCGCGGCATTTTCGGAGGAAAAAGTTATTCTGTCGGTAGTATGAGCTGCTACGAAATTTCGTTGCTCCGTTCGTGAATACAGAGACATCCTTCCGAAAAGTAAATTGGATTACAAGTTTCAAAGTTATTATAACTCGACGTGTAGTATTTAAGTTATCTATTTTGAATTTAATTTTTTTTAGTTATTTTATGCTGGAATATACTTGTCGGAAAGTTAATAAAAAAAAAAGAATTAAAAGAAGGATGAAAAATTAAATAAAGTTCCATCAAGCAGGAGGAAAGGAAGTTCTTACGTGATCTTTATATCCTGCTATTGCATTTGATAAAGGATGTGCCATAGCTTTTTGAAATGGAAGTGGATTTGATAGCATAAGGAAATACGTTAGAGGATCATTTTACATTATAAAAAACTTCGCAAGGGGGTAAATGTTAAGCACCTCTACTCATGTCATCAACAAAATTGGACATTTTTTTTATGAAGATGCAGTATCTTTCCAAAATTTGCTTTCAAATTTTACATTTCTTTAACCGTTTCAATACGGTTTTTTTTTATAATACAGAATCTTTTTTGATGTATATTGATTACTTAAGGTCCAAATAGTGTGTGTTTGCCATGCCATCAGGTAGGCGACTCCCCGGTAGGCCTAGAAAGAGATGATTGGGCCACGTCTGACATCTGTCCTGGAGTCGTTTAGGGATTCCTCCTGATGAGTTGGAGTCAATTGCGTAGGATCGAGAAGGATGGAGGGTCCACCTAAGCATCCTACCCCCACAACCCTCATGAAGGATTAGCGGGCCATTGAAAATGCATGTATGTATGTACATACATATGTATGTGTGTATAGTGTATCTTATTGCGCATTTAGAAAAAAGGATATCCTAAGGGCAGAGAAAATGTCCTGGCACAGTAAAGTCCCATCAGTAAATGTCAGTAGGTCACCAAACCAATTAATAGTACTTACTTCCGTATGCCTTGTTTCTTGAAAAAAAAATCCAATAACTAGATGCACAAATCATGTTTGTCTTTTAGTAAAACGACAACACCTTCGGGGACATACATATTACATATGTCTCCCGCCAAAAATGAAAGGGTTAGAGGACTTGAAGCTTACATGCTCATACGTTGCGTACATCAAACAAGGATATTGTAATCTATTTCTGTGGCCTCAAGCGATAAGCACTTACGAGTAAGTCGACATACGAAGAAATTCAGTTTTGACTGCTACGTTAATTAGCAGATTAAACTACATATGTGGTTTAAATATGGTGTTCTAACCGTTATACTTACTGAAGTTATCATCAAAAATCATAATCACTTATCTGGATTGTCAGTCGAACAACACATACAATAAGCACTAAAGTGAACTTACGAGTTTTTCTGCGGAATATAAGCTTATTCTCAGTTAAGTGATTATTGTTGATTATCAATGATACCATATGTCTCAGAAATAGAAAAATGATTTAACACTTCATTTAAAGTTAAGTTTTTATTGACAAACAAGAACAGCTGTAACTGATCCGTTACTCGAGGTAAGGTGTGTTTGCATGTCAACTTTGTACAATAGTATTTGCCAGTGTTATGTTGGGTAAGCGACTATTGCATACAAGTGGGGTGACGAGTTGTTTCACTAAGTACAGTTAAGTTTCTATGTTCCGTACATAATGCCAATAAGCCAATACAGACACTTGTTGACCCACGTGACCCTAGTGATTTGATGGATGCCGATTTTGATTGTGATGATTCTCTCCAAGATCCTGACGTTCAAGCTTCTGCAGGGGAGTCGTTGTCTTCAGAAATAGATGAAGATGTAAGAAATATGGCAAGAGAAATTTAAAGGGATCTATTACAATCCTTTTCATCCATTTCAAACGAACTACTGACAACTAAATATTCTAGAAGAGAATCAAGGAAAAAGCGCAACCCTAGAAAATCATATATAAATTCGAAAGGTTGTGTAGTGCCAGCAAGAATATTCAAACCTTTAAGTCATTTATGTCGTAAAAAATGCAATAACAAATTTCCTGAGATTGCACAGGAACAAATGTTCAAGTCTTATTGGGCACTAGGAACTTATAATCAAAGAATATTATTCGTTGGCAATTTAATGGATATATCAGAAAAAAAAAACACAATCACTAAAAAAACATCCTTATAATCCTCGAAACCGTGAATATAACATTAAATATCATTTAGAAAATATCATTTCGACAATGCCTTAGTGAAACGGAAAGTTTCTTGAAAAGTGTTGCAAGAAAGAAATTGGAACATCCGCAGTCAACTCATGTTGATCATCGAGGATTAGGGGGAGGATCCCACAAATTGAATGAGGAAATTGTCGAAAGAATAAAAGATCACATTAATAGCTTTCCTGCCTATGAAAGTCACTATTCTAGAAGAGATACACGCTGCAAGTACTTTCATTGCAGTTTAACTATATCGCAAATGTATAGATTATATTGTAATAAGTACAAATTCCAAACAGTTGGTCTCACCACATATTCTAAAGTTTTTAAAAGTAAGACGAGACTTAACAAATCTTTTTTTGTAGTTTGTTATTATATTTACATATGTATACCTTTTTCTTCCAGCCATGAATATTAAGTTTAAACAACCTAAGGTAGACACCTGCAAAACATGCGATTCGATGAAAATGAAAATGATATTGCTAAAATGGAGAGTAATATTGATACTCTAAAGAACCTTGAAAATATTCAAGCTCTTCACCATGCCAAAGCAGAATTAGCTTATGAATCGAAACGGTTAGACAAAAGTCTTGCGATTAATGATCCTGAAATGAAAGTCTATACGTTCGATCTACAGCAATGTTTGCCTACCCCACGTTTGAATAATGCATATTCTTTTTATAAAAGGAAACTATGGACATATAA
Source organism: Brachypalpus laphriformis (assembly GCA_945910035.1). Lineage (NCBI taxonomy): Eukaryota > Metazoa > Arthropoda > Insecta > Diptera > Syrphidae > Brachypalpus > Brachypalpus laphriformis. The sequence continues at coordinate 304,020,449 of OX246754.1, read as the reverse complement.
CTTGACGATTCATGATTGTGTGACAGGACGTCCCCATTGCTACGAGTATATGTGGCATGAGGCAATGTCAGGTCGAGGCGGTAATCAAATTGCATCATGCATTTTCAAACACGTGACTGGTCTTCAAAATAGCCCTGCATTAAAACGATTAATATTTGATAGTGATTCATGTGCAGGACAAAACAAAAATTCATTTTTAAGTGTAATGTTTCTAATGGCTTTCCAACTACACTCAAATTTAGAATTGATAGGCCATACATTTTTGGAGCAGGGACACAGGCACGTGGAATGTGATTCAGATCACGCAGTTATAGAACGGCAGAAAAAACGGACCGAAATAAAAATAGATCATCCACATGATTGGTATAATTGCATTAGAGCAGTCGGATCAAAGCGAAAATTCGATATAATTGAAATGGAACAAAATTACTTCTTCGACTTTTCGTTATTTTTAAAAACCAACTTTATGTGGAGAAATCGAATCAGTACATCAGTTATTCTTTGCTGACGATGGAGCCATCATAAGTGAGGATCATACATCCCTGCAACGAGCACTTGATGTGTGGGTGGGCGCTCTGGAGGGAAATGGGTATCGCAGTTGGGTGTCAAATCGCCCAAATCAGAAAAATGTCACATCGCGCAAACATTTTTGGGCGATATGACACTACGACACGTCGCCCAAAAATTACAAAATGACAAAACGCCCAAAAAAGTGCGCGTTTTGTCAGAATTCATTAATAGCTTTGCTTCTGATCGCCCAAAACCAAATCGCCCAAAATGCAGAAAAATGTCAAATCATTTTTAATTTTGGGCCATTTAGCATAATATCAAATCACACAAAAATTGTTCTAAATATGTATAAGCTAAGTACTATAAAAGATTATATCTTAATGTACATTTGAATTGAATAAATTGAAATTGAAATTGAAATTGACATCGGCATTTCATTGGCCTCAGTAACCGAGTGATCCAAAATCGGCAGGCCTGCCGATATTATCTGAGGTCAAATAGGCGAACCCTACAGGCGGATCAGTAGAAATGCGGTGAAGTGGGAGGGTTATGATCCATTGTTTTCGGATCATAACCTCGCTGATAAAAGGAAGAAGAAGAAGAAGATTGATAGGTCTCTGTAATTTTCTGGAAAGCTCTTGTAAATGTCAAAGATTATCGACTTAAAAAAAACACTAGGAAACACATCAAAATTAAATAGTGTGTTGAACAGTAAGAGCACAAATTCTGGAAAAACGGGGGCGACATTTTTTAAACGCACTTTCCTATTTTTCATGTTGTATAGGACTACTTCCAATTCAGGCATTGATAGTAAAGCATCTATTGCAGCATCGGATGCGTTAAGTACCGCGAATTGAAAACTAGACCTGTTGCTTAGCTGAGAGAGAAGAATCTCGAAGTAGCCCGCTACGCGTTCAGCGTTGAGTGTAACCGTCGAGGTTATTCGTGTACAGTGGTTGGATTGTTTTCTTTTACACAGTTGCTTGTATGATTTATTTTGGTTTAAATAAATGGTCCTCAAAAAGCTACTATTCATTTTTCTGAACAGCTTTTAAAAGCTGAAAGATATATTTCGAGATTTCCTACATACCCAGGCAAACCAAACAGCTGAAACATCCACTCTGGTTGCAGACGGGTTTGATATATCAGTTTGAATAATGGTCTGATTAAGTACATCTTATTAGTACAGGGGTTCACTGGTATACCATATTAGAATGGCGGGCGGCCGGGGTCAAGCCTGGTTCTAAAAGTCACTGCATTTCTATCCTATTATAAACATTTACTTGAGATCACAGGGTGTCCATTTTATGATTACTTATCTCCATAACCCTACGTAAAGAGGCTAATTTTAAAATCGGTACCAGAATTAAATAACGGCTTTAAAAATTAATTCTTTAATTTGCTTTAATAATTACCCACATTCAAATTAGTTTATTTGATTGGGTTTATACAATATTTAACGATTCAAATCAGTGCCAATTTAATCACTCCTTAATTAAGTATTCATTATATGTATTTGATTTACATTGTAAAACATTCTGTTTATTTTTTGGGAAAACTAAAAACAATGTTATTTTAATTAATACTTTATCACAGTTGTATCTATTGATTAATTTATTGGCAACTAATGGGAAAGTGTACATGTGACATCCATATTTCGCACATATATTATCCACGTTAATAGTTGTGTAGTTAGGGGTTTTATTTGTACATGAACAGATATTTATAATATGAAGATAAATTATTTTAAAATGGGACACAAAAAGAAGGCACGTGCTGTTCATCGGAAGAAATGCTTTTCGTTGCCCCAAATAAATGTTAATCGATTTGATTACATTTTATTCTCCCCGAACAAATTTCTTTTGAATTCATGTATTTACGGCGTTATTTCCAACTTATATTTATTGTATACGAAACAAATTTTAAAGCTTCAAACATACGAGTATTTCAAAAGAATAATTCTTATTTATTTTTTGAAACTCGTAGAAGCTGTAACTGGATGAATTTGTAAAACTCTACAATGTGACAAGAGAGAGAGAGATACATTCTGGTTTTCGTCAGAATACTTCAGAGTTAATGCTGAATGTCTGCAGAATGTATGTACGTTTGTTCTAGCATAGTCTGCAGGTATCATGCTCTAAAATACGATATGCCTTAGGTTAGCTTAGGCTGAAGTGGCCGCCAGTTCCAACACACTTATACCAGAGATATGTTCCTTGTGATGTCACGTGAGTCATGTAATCCCTACTTTCTCGTTAGAACCATTTTAATTTTTGATGAAGCGTAAGATAGATAGGTAGTTAGTTTATTTCGAGATAAAATACAATAATGGTTGTTACCGCACATTTTACATACAGAGATCTGATACTTATGTTTTTTATTGTATTACTAAAATGCTATACTCCATCGAACAAAATAATTGAAGACCAAAAAGAAAAATGTTGAAGGAAAACTCGATAAAAACCTTCATTGAAAGAAATCGTAAGAGACTTCTAATATCTATGATTGCCTAAATCGTTGTAGTAGAGAGCTCCTAAGTGAAGCTTCCTTCTGCGGGAGAGGCTGGGCATGTACAAAGTACATGATGAATGGCTGCTTCATATTCTTTGTCCATACAGCTTCTAGAAAAATTATTGAAAATACGCCAAGCCTTGTTGCATGCTTGTCTATTAGACAGTGCCCAGTGAGGACACCTATTGAAGCGCCAATATGCAATATGCCAATATGCCTTAAGTTAAAAGAAAATAAAGAACGTATAAAAGTCCTGAAATAAAATAACTCGCAGCACAAACTTCAATTTAAAGTCCATGCCACAGGTTTTCGCTTCCTATTGAAGCTACAAGCAAATGACGAACAAATTGGTTTACGAACACAAATTACGGAAAAATATAGCAACGAATATCAAATTCGACTTGTATGATAATTTAAAGGCGGGTGTTGAAAGAATAGACTACAAGCTTACCGGAGATAAACTAAGCTGACGCGTTTTCGAATTTTGCGAGTAATTAAATGTCATGAAATGTGTACGTGGAACATCTAATAGAATATTCAATGCAAAAAGGGTTGAGGATGACATGTCTCTTTATGCAAATTGCACATGGGCGCTCAAAATTAAACTGGAAACATATGTACATACATATGTATGATGAATGAAATATTCTGTTTTTTATTCAATCTGGTTGTAAATCCGCGATAGCTTAAATCACGTTTACCCATGAACACTCGTTCGTCCTTAAGAAGCATTGTTTAATTTAATATGGAGATGCATTAAACAGTATGCCGTTTTTAAATGTATTCGACATCGCCCCATTAAAGATGTATACATGCTTAATATGCGTAATAATTATTACGAACCTATTAATGTCGTGTTGCAATAATTAAATCGTTAACTAATCCTCTTCTGTCGTTAATATGTAATTGACTGTTTGCGGGGAATTTTCGATAACTATTTCTGCTTCAATACTGTCGTTCCAAGAGGTTTTTGAAGTATTAAATGCTAATTAAATATGAATTGCAACACACAAAAGTACTGCAGTCCATATGAAGCAGACAGTGTAATACCCTTTGACTCTAATTGCCTTTACTGGGTGCCTCTTTTTCTTTTTTTTACTATTCGAGCACTACGAATCAATGTTGAAATTGAGTATTAACTTGAAAGTGTTATAACATACATATTTGTTGAATAGTTGACCCATAAGGGGGGTTCACATTCTCAAATATGCTTGACAAGCATGGTTTGTTTGACTCGAATTTGAAAATGTGAACGCTCCATCAAACAGTTTGACAAAGCATGTTGGATGGATACCAAAATATTTTGATATTTTGCTTGCTTGACACACATGTTTGAGAATATGAACCCATTCTTGTCAAACCAGGAGGAAATTTCATTCTAAAAAAAGTTGTCAACCTGCGCGCATCAAAGAAAAGAAAAAAATAAAGAAAAATGGCTGTAAGCGGAACTGATGTTTGACAGCCTGTTTGACAAATGTGAACGGAAAATGGTTTCAATCCATCAAACATCATCAAGCCATGCTTGTCAAGCATATTTGAGAATGTGAACCCCCCTATACTCGCCTTGCTTCGCCCGCCATAGCCCGTCAAGCAGGTGTAACAGAAAAGGAAACCAAAGAAGAAGAAAACACGAAGACCATCATCCCTTTTCCGTCAGCCAGTCGGCTCTGTTCTAAAAGATTGCGAAGAGATAGCTAAAGAAGAATAAAGAAAAATAAAATTATTACCTCCACTGAGTTTAGATTCAATTTCAACTCAATTTCAAATTATTTCAATATAGGAATGTACAGTAACATTTAATCTTTTATAGTACGAATTAACAATGTAGATATTTAGAATTCAAGTTTTTAAATTATAAAAGATGAATTTAAGATTAATTGTATAAATAAAAACAAATTACATATTATTATATCTGTTATAAGAATTATAACAGAAAGTTTCTAATTTTGAAGAATAGCGCTTTTCGTTTATTAAATTACAATCCATAAAGTAGCAATGGTTTTTAAAAAAAAAAAAATTGTCAATCGGCAGACGGCTTATTGCCATGCTTTTTTGATTTTTCGATCTTTGTAAAGAATTGTAATTAATTTGTGAATTAATAAAATCTAAATCTAATCTAAATCTAAAATCATATTATTTATACATTAAAAAACAAAATAAATGAAAATTAAATTAAACAACAGATAGAGCAAAAAGTATTGAGAAAGTTAAAGTTAAAAATATAAGGTCAAAGTTGCATCGAAAAATGTAGGAGAATTGCATTCTTAAAGTTTGCTGCATTTGAAATACCCCTTAAGTTAACGAAAAATAAATGAGAGGAATTTATATATTTAGAACGCGGTTGAATTAAGGTTCAGGCTCTGGCTGAACGGGCGAACTGTAGTCTGTCAAACAAATATGATGGAGATCTACTATTAATGATTCCATGTAAAAATATGTAGTTTCTAGCGTTGATGTACTTTTTCAGAGTGCAACCTAAGAAGTCTCTAGTGTGTTCAGAAATGTGGTCAAGCCTACGAGTGCCATAAACTTATGGTACCGCATCGTTGTAAGCAACTTGCAGTTTGTGCTGAAACAATCAAGCAAGGTTACCGTACACAACTGCATAATAGGTTATGATTGGTAAGACCAGAGTTTTAATAAGCCTTCGCCTTATCTCAGTTGGGGTAAAATTAGCACTCAACCAAAGTTTGCGTAGATATCAATAGGCACGACCAATAACACTATTGATTTGGTTACATCCCGACAAGTTCCGATTTATTCTAAGTCCGAGGCTGGTAACAGATTCTACAAGTTGCAGTTTACATATGTCGGGCACGAGACCAAGGTCAAAAGTTTTGTTAGAAATGGATATAATTTGACATTTTCCAGGATTTAAGAACAACCCATTTACCAGTGACCAGTTATGTACCTTATGTACAGAACAGAAGCCTGCAGGGACGAAATTGGCAACATAGTAGTAGAATCGCAGTCGGTGTTGAGAATATGGAAGGAACACTTCTGCAGGCTGTTAAACGGCGATGATGATCAATATTCCGCTGTCAGGCAGAATGAGCCATTCAACAGTGACGATGGCAGTCAAGATTCCCGTCAACCCGATCAGAATGAAGTAAGGATAGCGGAATCTAAACTCAAATCCAACAAAGCTGCTGGAGCCGACGGCCTTGCCGCTGAACTTTTCAAGGCAGGAGGAGATGAGTTGGTAAGGAGCATGCACCAGCTCATCTGTAAAATCTGGTCGGACGAAAGTATGCCCGATGAATGGAACCTCAGAAAGGAGACCCTCTGAACTGCGCCAACTACAGAGGTATAAGTCTCCTAACTATCGCATATAAGATCCTGTCTGCCGTACTATGTGAACGCCTAAAACCGATCGTCAACAACCTGATAGGTCCTTATCAGTGCGGTTTCAGGCCGGGAAAGTCCACCATTGACCAAATATTCACACTACGGCAGATCTTGGAAAAAACCCATGAATATAAAATCGATACGCACCACCTTTTCATCGATTTCAAAGTTGCCTATGATAGCGTGTATAGATACGAGTTATACAGAGCCATGTCTAGTCTTGGCATCGCTGCCAAGCTCGTCCGTTTGTGCAGAATGACGCTGCTCGCTGCTCCATCAAAGTCGGTAAGAACATCACCGAACCATTCGATGTCAGGAAAGGTCTTAGACAAGGTGTCGCGCTATCGTGCGATCTCTTTAACATAGTACTTGAGAGAATTGTACGAAACTCCCAAGCCAACCCCGGAGGTACAATCTTCTTCAAGTCTGTACAACTACTCGCTTATGCCGATGACATTGACATAATCGGAAGAACTCAGCGGGCAGTCAATGGGGCATTTACGAGTATTGAGATCGAGGCAGCAAAGATGGGTCTAGCGGTCAATGAAAGCAAAACAAAATATATGCTGTCTACAAAAAAAGACACCCAACATCGGCGTCTTGGGCAGAACGCCACAATACACAGATATAATTTAGAGGTAGTAAAGGATTTTGTCTACTTAGGCTCTATGGTCAGTCGTTGTTTCTATGGGCTAAAACGGCCCATAGAACCTTCCCGCTAAGAAACTCTTCGAATCCACCCCGGACGGGCGGCGCAGTAGAGGACGACCTCGCGGTAGGTGGCGCAAACAAGTGGAGGGGGACCTCAACCAACTTGGCGTGCGCAACTGGAGGCAGCTGTTCTCTCACTGAAACCGAACAAATGTTGTAGCTTCCAGCAGAGGAATTTATGTTTGACTTTGTCAAAGGCCTTAGAAAAGTCAAGCAAGCAGAGAAACGTGACATAACCTTTTTCATAGACTCGTATTATGTCCTCTAATACGTTAACCATAGCCGTGGAACAGCTATGGTTTGGTCTGAATCCAGATTGGAAGGGACTCAATAGGAGACAAGTGTCTCAGTATCTGCTTAGCTATAATTTTCTGCAGGACCTTTGATAAGCACGGTAAAATGCTAATAGGCCTGAAGTTCCTAACAGCAGTTGTATTCAGTTTCTTCGCAATGGGAGTGACTTGCGATTTTCCAGGACTGTGGAAAAGTTGAGCTCATAATTCAAAAATTTATAATATGGTTTAAGTGACTGACTATTAGAGGTCATATTAGCTTAATAAAGCGAATTGGTACCCCATCCTTCCCAGCGGACTTTGACTTAATGGCAGCTGCGGAATGGCGTACGACGATAAAGTAGACTCTAAGACTTGCAACAGCGAAAACCCTGTTCAATTTCGTGCAGTAGTTTTTGCGTGATGCGTGTGTAAACACTCTTTTACTTACGGTTTTAAGGAACCCTTTCATTTCCCAGTGTAGAAAGTGTCCTAAGTGTTGACCCAGAATATAAACTATCACTATGCTAAGTTTCGTCAATATGCGTGTCAATATATCGATATCGTCAATATGTTGTGGCAATAGTATACAACCTTGTCGCACACTTCCTGAAATTCTTCTGACAAACTACTCATGCAGCAAAATGCATTTTGCGTTTTCATAATCTACCTTGACATTAAAAAAAAATGTGTGGATGGTACCCAAAGTTTTATTCTGTATTCCATTTATTTTTTAAAAGCTTTGTCATTATGATATTTATGCTTTCTGACATTTAACATAGGTTTGCGAGAGGTGGAAGACTGTGAAACACATTGTCATGTTTCGAACCATAAACCTCACATAGCACTTACACCACCAATCTTTTCCGGAATACCATTCCTGCTCAAGCAAGTCTTTTAGAAATCACAGGTTGCCCCGGATCTTAGTCACACAAGTCCTTGCAATAAGTGTGTACCCAAAGCCTGCCATAAATTGTCGGCACAGCTGTGTTAAATTCTTCAGAACTCTTGTCAAATTCCATCGCCTCATATCCTTTGAGCGGTCAAGTCATTGCTATCATTTTTTTAATTATTTTGAGCATCGAATAGCTCACACTGATTTTGGAGTTTCTCTTCCTCCACAATGTGGTTTAGAACGGTCCCAAACACCTATATACAGATTTATTTTATTTAAATATTTGTGAAATACAATATAAAATTATGAATAATTAAAGTCAAACCAAAAAGAAAAAAAAAAAATTACGTAACCGATGCTGCATTAATTAAATTGTGGTGAAGTATTGATTCAGTTTTCATGGAAAGCGAAATTAATATCGGATAAGGTCACCTGCGTCTATTAGTCAAAACGCGCAGTATTGGAATATCTGCATTTTTATTCCCGATCACGACCTTAAAAAATTTGATTCTGAGAATTTCACTACCATATGCATTACCCTTCCCGTAGGAACAGTGCATTGTATTGTAGTCCCTTGGAACGAGATGATTGATTTTCTACTTTTAAAATCACAACAAAAAAGAACCATTGGTGTAGCCACTTTCACCACAGCACTGTTATAAATTGGTAGAATTTTTTTCCTTGTAAATGTGTCAAAAGCAAAATGGTCAGCGAATTGAAACAAAAATACTTACGGCAAAATAAAAACCTCAGCATTGTTGCAGAATGTTCAGGATGTGTCCTTCTGTGTAAACAGATGTTGCCAACGCGAAGTGAAAATTTGTTTTCCATCATTTATATTCATCAGAGTTTAAGTAATGGCAAAACTTCTGACAAGGATATTGCATAGAATTTTTCCTTTTGAATGTAACATGGTTTTCCCTTATTTAACAAACAGAAATAAAATAAAATAACTTTTTAAAGATTTCATTATGGGTTAAGAGCTGAATTATTTTTATTTTATTTTTTTTCTATGCTAAGTATGGAAGGATCGGATTTATGTTTTGAGGTCGTCCGCAGGGCAGTAGCAGGATTCGTTTATAGTGAAGCAGTAGCTTGGTAAGTCAAGTTAAAGGGAGAATATTCATTTTTACTCTGATGTTATTTAATTTATTTTAGCCACTACATGCGTCAGATCCTTGAGGCACTGAGATATTGCCACGAAAACGATATCTTGCATCGCGATGTTAGGCCGGCATGTGCCCTTCTGGCTACGGCTGACAATTCGGCTCCGGTTAAATTGGGTGGATTCGGGTCGGCCATACAACTGCCCGGAGGCAGGGATACTATAGAGACTCATGGTGAGTAACGATAAACTAAATATGCAAAAAGTACATTTATTGTGCTTCTGTGAAATTTAATTTGTTTTAAGATATTACTTGTTGGTTTTGTGTATGCCTTTCAATGTGATGTGTATACTGCACAAATTTGAGAAATTATTTTAATAAATGTGTTTATTTATTCCCATTTTTAGTTTAATTCGGTTTGTGAATGGTTTGACCAACGTTATATGAAATTTAAAACTTTAACTATTCCTATTTTTTCTTAAATTTTAATACAAACACATAATATTATATCGAGACCAGCGAAGGAATCATTTCATAGCGCCACGGAAGTTTAAGTTTAAATTTCAGGAAGAGATGCGTTATTGTCGCATAATTTGTTTTTAAAATGTAGTTTTTTGGCATCCCAATAGGTTTCTTCGTAAACTTGCATACCAACTTTTTCTTCAGTTTTTCAGTTTTGGCGATAAAAACACTATTTTCTTAGGTAACATGTACACATTTTGTAGTTTTCTCTATAACTTAAAAGAACTCATATAATATATTCTTTTGGAGATTTGCTTGTAAATTTATACATACTTACTTGAATACTTAGTTAATGGGCTCTAGACTCATGTAGAGTCTCTGCCTGTGACATCCACGTCGGTTCCGGGGACGCTGCTTTGTAGTTACGCAGACCAAGTCTTCTGGTATTCGCCATAACTTGGACTTTATACCAAAAGTTCGGCGGTTTTCGTCGTCTCAAACATGAGGGCTGTAATTGGAAGTTTGTCTTGGCGAGAAAATTGTCGTCCATTTGCTCGTTGCGACCAAGCCAATCTAGTCGACGTATCTTAGGTTTTTGGACTAGATCCACATCTTGGTACAGTTCATAGAGTTCGCGGTTAAATCTCCTCCCTCATTCGCCCTCCTCGCACACGGAACGTAATATCTTGCTTACTCGTGCTTACTTAGGTGACGCTACAGTCCGGAGTGAACCTGGGCCTCAACCAAAAAGCCTCTTCATTTAGCTCGGCCTTTAGCTAATGGTCTCCAGTTGCGCACTCCAAGTTGGTCAAGGTCCCATGGAACTTGTGCACGTTACCTATGGCGAGGAGGCCTCCTACTGGGTCTCTTCCCGGATTAGACCGTGGACCTAATATCCGAAGAAGTATTTTTCCCTCGAAAGAGTTCAATATTCAATATTACATATTTTTTCAATATTTTTCGAGACAACAATACTCTCGGATGTTTGTCAGACGTTCGCGAGAGGTGGGACCATGAAAAAAACATTTTTTGTGTTTTTTGGGATTCGAACCCCACGCGCAGTGATCCGACATACTAACCACTTACGCCACGGCGCCCACGAAGTCCTTTACTACCTCAAAACAATATCTGTATATTGTGGCGTTCTGTCCAAGACGACTATCTTGGGTGTCTTTTTTTTTATAGATAACATACACATAGTTGTGCTTTCATTGACCGTTAAACCCATCTTTGCTGCCTCAATCTCAATACTCGCAAATGCGTCACTGACGGCCCGCTGAGTTCTTCCGACTATGCCAATGTCATCGGCGTAATCAAATAGTTGTACAGACTTGTAAAAGATTGTACCTCCGGTGTTGGCTTAAGGGTTTCGTAGAATTATTTCAAGTATTATGTTAAAGAGATCGCATGATAGCGCGTCACCTTGTCTTTGAACTTTCCTGACATCGAATTGTGTTGCTGTTATAGGTGGTTTCAGCCGTTCACACAACATCACAAAAAAGATATTGTATGCAATAATTGGCGCAGTTGAGGGGTCTCGTTTTTTGTGGTTCTGGCAAACGGTGCTGAGATTCCATTCATCAGGCGTACACTCATCTGACCAAATTTTAGAGATGAGTTGGTATGCTCTCTACCAATTTATCACCAGCTGCCTTGAAAATTTCACCTGGTAAGCCGTCAGGCCCAGCAGCCTTGCAAGATTTTAGTTTCGATATTGCTATCCTCACTTCGCTTTGGTCAGGTGGACGGATATTTTGACTATCATCGTCTATTTTGAATAGTTCATTCTGCCTGATAGCGGGGGTTTAAATATAAATGGGGTTTCTGGTAAGCAAAAGATCTGAGTTGACCGAAGTGGTGCTGTTATTTCACAACTTTGTACTCAAATTTGGGTAGACACATTTTAAATATTTATTTCCAAAAAGCAGTAAGACCGCTGTCTGTTCATTAGATTAATGAACCTCAACATTTTGAAATATAATTGCATAAAATGTTTCTTGTTCTGCTGTTTGCGAATGAATTATAGAAAATTTTAATAATTCATACCGGCTAGTAGTTAACCCGTACAAAAGCATAATATTTCATTCGCGTGCTCTCTAGTCCATGCATACGAGTGCTGTATAACGATAAATTATCGCTCCTTTTTTAGTTTTCAACCATAAAGAGTCTATTACCCGAAAATTATATTTGCTCTCAACCACTTGAAAGTTTAATTGAAAAAGGAAAATTGCAGTTGCTCTGAACTCGTTTACTCTAATTGAGATAAAAACGCAGGAAAATGTATTTCAACCCTGTTAGAGAAAATCCTTTGAAACTCAAGATTAATACCTACATACTTGCTTACGCACGTTAGGAGCGAAAATTGATTTCAAAGGGGTATTTTGTCTTTTTTTAGTATCTACACGTCACATTCACTGTCATGTTACCTGACTGGGGATTAGAAAAAAAAAAAAAAAAAAAAAAACAATATTGTACTCTAAGACAGTGTGATGTAAAAGCACAGGGAAAGCCGTAACCAAACCATTTACTTTATTATCCTTTCCAAACATTGTTTTAACGTAACGCACTGACACCATTCTTTGTTCCTTTCACCACTACATTGGTACACTCATGAGCAAGCAACCCCTTTTGCTTTTTCGCGGAGAGGTAAAAGCCTTAAGCCTCTTCAGCTCGCTCGTCCTGTGTCTGAATAATATGTTGGCTGGGGTATAAGACTGTTTCCTCTTTCATATTTTATGTGACACGACTTCACTGAAAAAGTGATAACCGGAAGAAGAATGGCCCCCTGCTGGTAAATAGCAACGATGATGACGTTGTCTGGTTTCAATGATATGCTCCTTAAAAAGTTTCCAAAGACGAGAGAGAAATCCTTTGAAAACAGACTCTTCGGAGTACATATCTTTACATCTGTTAATTAAGTTTTTGTTCTTAATTTGCTTGTTAAATATTGCATCACTTTTGTTCGCTGGTGATGTCCGTAATAATTTAAGCGGTATTCGTGCATAGACGTTTTATAAATTATCGTATGTTTTTATACTGATTGGCAGCGAAGCGTTACGCATGTAAAAATGCACATGTTTTGGAAATGCATAAGCAATTGAAAACCATTTCCCCCTTAACGCCTACAACCGTTGTATCCTGGTGGCTTGCCGTTACCATTATCTACCTATTGCGTTAGAAGCTGAAAGTCCTTGTTAAAAAACATCATCCATGTTAAAAAAACAGAATCATTTAGTCAAACCTATGTAATTTCATTCTTACAAAATTCGTAGACAAGAGGTTTTTTTTACCTACCTTCTATCTTACTTACTTACGTAGATGGTGCTACGGTCAAGTGTGGACCTGGGCCTCAACCAACATACCTCTCCAGCTAGCACGGTTACGAGCCAGCTGCCTCCAGTTGCGCACGGCAAGTTGGTTGAGGTCCCCCTCCACTTGTTTGCGTCACCTACCGCGAGGTCGTCCTCTACCGCGCCGTCCATCCGCGCTGGATTCGAAGAATTTCTTAGCGGGAACATTGGGCTCCATCCGCTCTAAATAACCCAGCCATCTTAGTCGCTGTATGTGAACTCTTCTGGCTAAGTCGATGTCCTGGTACAGGCCGTACAGTTCGGCATTGAACCTTCTCCTCCACTCACCGTCTATGCAGACGGGATCGCTCGAAGAACTTTTCTCTCGAAATAACCAAGGGCATGCTCATCCGGTTTTGTCAGAGCCCATGCCTCTGCGCCATACAACAGGACTGGGGTGATTAGAGTCTTATTAAGAGTTACCTTATTAGTTTGAGATAGGGCTTTGCTACTCAATTGCCGTTTTAGCCCATAGAAACAACGATTGGCAAGAGTAATTCTTCGTGTGATCTCCCTACTGATGTCATTTGCGGAGTTCACCATAGAGCCTTGGTATACAAAATCCTTTACTACCTCAAAATTATATCTGTATATTGTGGCGGTCTGTCCAAGACGCCGATGTTGGGTGTCCTTTTTTGTAGACAGCATATATTTTGTTTTGCTTTCATTGACCGCTAAACCCATCTATGCTGCCTCGATCTCAATACTCGTAAATGCCCCATGGACTGCCCGCTAAGTTCTTCCGATTATGTCAATGTCATCGGCATAAGCGAGTAGTTGTACAGACTTGTAAAAGATTGTATCTCCGGTGTTTGCTTGTGAGTTTCGTACAACTCTCTCAAGTACTATGTTAAAGAGATCGCATGATAGCGTGTCACCTTGCCTAAGACCTTTTCTGATATCGAACGGTTCGGTGATGTTCTTACCGACTTTGATGGAGCAGTTCTCCATCGTCATTCTGCACAAACGGACGAGCTTGGCAGGTATGGCAAGACTAGATATGGCTCTGTATAACTCGTCGCTATACACGCTATCATAGGCAACTTTGAAATCGATCAAGAGGTGTTGCGTATCGATTTTATATTCATGGGTTTTTTCCAAGATCTGCCGTAGTGTGAATATGGTATTTGGTCAATGGTGGACTTTCCCGGCCTGAAACCGCACTGATAATGATCTATCAGGTTATTGACGATCGGTTTTAGGTGTTCACATATTACGGCAGACAGGATCCTATATGCGATGTTGAGGAGACTTATACCTCTGTAATTGGCGCACTTCAGAGGGTCTCCTTTCTTCAGGATCAGGCAAATGATGCTGAGTTTCCATTCATCGGGCATACTTTCGTCCGACCAGATTTTACAGATGAGCTGGTGCATGCTCCTTACCAACTCATCTCCTCCTGCCTTGAAAAGTTCAGCGACAAGGCCGTCGGCTCCAGCAGCTTTGTTGGATTATAGTTTAGATATCGCTATCCTCACTTCATTCTGATCGAGTTGACGGGAATCTTGACTGCCACCGTCACTGTTGAATGGCTCATTCTGCCTGACAGCGGAATATTGATCATCATCGCCGTTTAACAGTGTGCAGAAGTGTTCCTCCTATATCCTCAGCACCGACTGCGATTCTACTACTATGTTACCATTTTCGTCCCTGCAGGCTTCTGTTCTGGCTTTGAAACCCTGTCATGTTCTTTTTACCTTTTGGTAAAATTGTCGAACATTATTCCTGCAATAAAGTCTCTCAATCTCCTCGATCGAGCGCTTCTCATGCTCTTTTTTCTTCCTCTTTTCCCCTGCGCATGTAGAGCTCGTAAGCAGCTCTAGTCCTTCTATGTAGCGCCGCTTTGTACGCCTCTTGTTTTGCTGCATGTGCTTGCCGGCATTTATCATCAAACCTTTGGTTTCGTTGTGGCGGGCGAGAGAAAACCTATCTCCTATGGCTTATGGTAGGTAATTAACAAAATCCTGTCAAGACTTGACAGAGACGGTGTCAAGGTTTTCGGATATGCGAATGATGTGGCAATGTTAGTATCGGGAACGTATCCTTCAGCGATTAGTGAAATCATGGAACGAACGTTGGACAAGGTAAGCACTTAAGCCCTTAGTTGACACAGCGTTAATGCAAGTACAGCTAAACTGACGTTTTTACCGCCAAAAGCCTTTACGCCTCCATGGCTAAATAACCATTTACTTCCTTTATCTTCCAGCGCTAGGTTTTTGGAAATCAGGCTAGACCCAAGGCTCAATTTGAAGTTAAACATTGAACAACGAGTAGTAGTAGAACCTTTGATAGAAGTAGGGACTTGGACCGAAGATGGTATTTTGGTTTTATACAACGGTATACGTCCAATACTTACGTATGGGTCCCTAGTCAAGTGGCCTGTCCTGAGTAAAGACTAAAACATAAAACTAATAAGCAAAGTGCAAAGAATGGCTACCATGGGTACCACGGGTGCCTGTATGTACTTCTGCATCTTCTGCCGTTAACACTTCTCCCCCAAGGCGAAGTTCTGTCTCCTCTAATATGGATCCTTGTAGTGGGTGAGATCTTGGTAATCCTGAAAGAAAACGGCTTCAACGCAATGGCCTATGCCGACGATGTGGTTATCCTGGTTTCGAGAAAATGTCCTCCAGTCCTAAGTGAAAGACTTAATCTCGCACTACAACTAGTGGATTACTGGGTCAGTAGCAAAGGGCTGGTGAACCCCTCAAAAACGGAGGTAGTTCTTTTCACTAAGAAGAGATCAATCTCTACCGTCAGACCCCATCGGTGGTATTGAACTAAGTATCTCAAGTTCAGTTCGGTATCTGGGCGTAATTCCAGATTCCAAACTAAACTGGAAGAAAAACATTACCGAACGCATCAAAAAAGCAAGCGTAGCTTTCTATTCTTGCAAAAAGGCATTCAGTAATACGTAATGCTTCAAACCAGCTATGGCATACTGGATATACACGGCGGTTGGAAGACCCATTCTCACATATGGTTCACTAGTATGGTGGATGGTACGAGTACTTGAGAAGCAATACCAATTCAAACCTTACCAAAATCCAGAGGGCAGCGTGCATCGAAGTCATGGGATCAATGAGAACAACACCAACAATGGCAACGGAAACCATGCTTAGCTTCTTACGGCTTGATATATTGATATATACTGTAGTATTCTGGCGGCCAAAACCGCTGTAAAACTGAGAGAAGGCCGATTGTGGTCATGGAGCCTTTACGACACACTAACCACTTGCGCCACGGCGCAATTGGGAAAGAGAAGAACTCATAAAGAATTTGAAAAAAACAATTTGTACCAACGCGTCGGACGGTTCAAAAATGGACTGTGGTCGGTGAAGGAATCTTTTCGGAAACACTGAAAATATTAGTTCTTACGCTTTCGTGATTCATCCAGTGTCTTCCAGGCAGAAGTTCTGGCAATACGTTAAGCGTGTCGGATAATAAGACACACAGTCTACAGTCATTGATTATATCGCCATTTTCATTGATAGTCAGGCCGCTATAAAGGCCTTCATTTCAACAACATCGTCTTCCCAGCTGGTGGAACAATGTAGGGAAGAGCTCTCGTCAATAGGTTGACGGACTAAATTCAGTCAGTCAGCTCATAGCGACATAGAGGGGAATGTACGGGCCGACGAGCAGGCGAGGAGGGGGTCTGTTCTTGACATTTCCCTTGCAGAGGTAATCCTCGTTAGTTGAGAACTGTCAAGAGCGAAATCTTTTCACATTTAACTGTGACAAAAAAAAGACTAGCAGTCTAAGCAGATCTGGCCGAACTACAACTGAGCCAGAACATGAAGAAGGGACTCGGGTAGACGCTGTAAGAATCGTAACGATAAACACAGGTCACTGGCCAGTAGGGACGCATGCGTCTGGTCTAGGCGTCGCATTTTACATTTTTTAAAAATGTAAATGAGAAGGAAACTCTTACACTTCCTCTTCGGGCGTCCGGCTATAAGTAAAGTCCGATATCGAGTTCTAGTCAAACCCTATTTTGACAACCTTAAGGAAATTTCAGAGAAAAGTGTAAGCCACAGGATTGATTTGAAACATTTTCCTTTCAGCATCCTATTATTGCAATTAACACTATCTAACAAGCAAGGTAACGTAATTTGTGGTGCTCAAAATGGCACTCAAGTGCTAATTGGGTTGCAGTGTAGTGCTCAGCAGCAACCACTTTTACCTACCTACCTAGAAGGCGAAAGACTGCATGCGTAAATGTCGTTAAAAGCGCATAGATTTACGATTTCTCATATGCTTTTCAACTTTCAGAAGTATCTTAGGCAGCTGAGGTTCTCGATTGTTGGTTGCTCAAATCATAATTGTGCTCCGAAAGGCTGGCTTATTCGAAGCACCACGTGTGTCGTCGAGGACTTCAGGTATAATTTGATTCGTACCCTTTTCTTAAACATGCATTGCAATTGACTCGGAATTCAATTGGTAGATGACAGGTAGGAGTTGCTTTTATTAGAGCCTTCTTACAAGAAAAGCGCAAACTTATGTTACTTACATAAGTACGCACTTATCGGGATCCCGACGCGTGACTAGCCTCACTGATGATGCATTGAAGCCTTTCATCGTCGCAGACCGTGGGAACGCTGCTTTTGAACTTAGTCGCTGCGATTCAAAAATCGTATTGGCTAGATCATTGTTGTACATCAATTTGGACGAGCCAATGTAATCGACTTATCCTTACTTTTTGGACTACATCCCCACTTTGATACAGTCCATAGGGTTTGCGATCGAATCCTGTCTTTCATTTGTCATCCTCGTACCAATATTTCCTCTCGAGTTATATTTTGCCCATAGTTGTCAGGATGTTTAACTGACTTGTTTGGAAAACCGAAATAGCAGCGGTTTCCTATGGTTGTTCTTCGTCGGCTATTCACGAGAATGTAGTTTATGAAGTTAGTGCTTACTCCGAGGTACTCGTATGCAGGTGAACTCCTCCTTAGATAGTTTAAAGTTCTTGTGCTCAATAAAATAGTGATCTTCTGTCAGTTGGATCAGTTTTAACG
Source organism: Brachypalpus laphriformis (assembly GCA_945910035.1). NCBI lineage: Eukaryota > Metazoa > Arthropoda > Insecta > Diptera > Syrphidae > Brachypalpus > Brachypalpus laphriformis. Next base: position 304,002,263 of record OX246754.1, on the reverse strand, counting down.
AAATAAGCCATTGCCATGTAGAGCTCGAGACGTCAAATGCTAAAGTCGATGAAGCGTTGGTGAGTTTCGATTTAAAATTAGTTATATTTTTGCAAGATTTGTTGATATTAAGATCGCAAAACACCATCGATGACCGGCTTTTAGTATCTTCTGGAGCTAAGACATGCTCAAATGAAGTTCGAAAGTCCCCTTTTACATCTACGTCAACACACTAGTAGCTTTTATATGGGTCTATTTTCATATTATGCACTCTTATTTAGTCATTAATGTTCTCCTTAATGGTATGCTCTTGCAGTATTGCATATTGCAGAATATAACTCCCCAGCCGAACATTTCTATTCTGTTGTCTGATTCGCCTGAATTATTGCTCTAGTGAAGGGAATCTTAATTCCCAACTGGATATGAAGGAAATATTAACTGGGAGTATATTAACGTACATAACTTTGCGAACTTAATTCTGTAGGGAGATGCCAGCACTAAGTTGTGTAGCGTTTGTTAGTCGTTTCCTACACCTGTTCTATGTACCTATACGTATACATTGCCACATTAATACATATGCATATATATATATGTGCTGCAAGTAAATTGGCATTTAATTAAAAGTCCACCCCTCCGTCACATTCAGAACGATTTCAAAATTATCGTTTTGGTACAGAAATGTAATGTTAAAATGCCATGGTGTCTGATAAACTGTAATAGTTATTGACGTGAGAGTGTATTGCTCAAGCGAACAGCCGACAAAAGTTTTTTAAAGTTTTTTAAACAAAAAATTCAGATTCCTTTCATCATACTTTAATCTCAATTGCTATACGAGTACCTGCTTGATAAACACATGAAGGCGTTGCTCCATAATTCTGTTTTAATTAGGCCACAGCCATATGTACCCATATACATCCACACCCAGCCTACCCTTGCACAACATTTCCTTTGTGTTTTTTTTTTTTTTTTGTCCTCGTTTTCTTGTAATTTTCAAGGATAAGAACCAGAATTACAGTGTAATACTATAACAATAATTATTAATAAGAAAAGCGTACAGAATACACAAAGCAAACTGTTTATAAAAAAAAAAATTATTTGTGTTTCTTTCTTTCTTTCTCTCCGTACACCCTTGTTGCGTTATTCGCCGTCGTAAATGTTATGTATCCACACAAATACACAGAAATAGATATGGATGTCAAATGCATGATAATGACACCCCGTGGAAAGCTTTATTTAAAAACTGACGACGAGGGTAAGCGCAGTATTTTTGCCCCCATGATATACCTATAGTCTTGTTTTACCTTTGTTATTTGATTTTTTTTATTCTGTTGTTTATTTTTCTTATTGTTTCTTGTTATTGTTAATATTTTGTTGTGATACACTTTCTTTTGTTTATATTCCATTTGGTATGGTAATTTATTTATCATATATCGTGTGATATGAAGCCGAGTATGAAAGTATGAAAAGTTTTGAGTTTTGGTTTACTTTAGAAAATAAGATATATGAACTTGTATGCCAATGCGAACGCACATTTTGCTTGGACAGAATTTTTAGAATTTTTAGAGCGTAATATCGTTAGCACCACTTTAGTATTATAAAAATGTATCATTAACCTTTGATTACATATGGATATCATCTGCCGCTATAAGCCATAATTTCCATTGAATAGAAGAATTTTGAAGAATTTCGAGGTTTATATCTAGTAAGCGTATATAATATAATTTAACACATTTATTCCCTACTAGCAGACCCGTGCTCGACTTCTTGTCAGGCCCGATGCTATCCTGAAAAATCCATACAGATTGGGTTAGTAGTTTTAACGTGATGCGCATTCAAATAAACAGACACGCAGCCAAAATGTATGGCTTTATTATTTAATATGCACTGATGATTAACTTGATTTCAACTTCAAAAACTATAGCTATTGTTTAGCTTAAGTTAAGGTTTGCCCCGTATTTTTATACATAAAAGTCCGAAAAAGTCCGTACTTGGTTTTTATTTATTGCCAAAATTATGTTACTCATATTACCTCCTTAGGACTTCAAACAGGTAAAAAAATATTTTCATATTCTGATTGTTTTTGAACAATAAACCTAAAAACCTTACAGGACCAAACTTGTATGTAAAATTTAAATAAATGCATCAAGTTCTTCGTGAGCCAAGTGTGCTGAAAAGAAAATTTGAATATATTAAACCTCAGCGACTTGTTTCGCAACAAATAAATTTTAAAATTAATTTAGATTTTAGATTAGAATAATTTTTATTTTTTCTTAAATATTTTTATACATGTTTTTACGAAAATCAGTTGGCTTGGTCTTGTCGTATGTCGAATTGACAACAAATAAATATTTAGATACATTACTTTAAAAAATAGCAAATTTAAGTCTCTCAAAAAGATCCGTTCACGATAACTTAAGGCCGTTGTGCAGTACTGGTATAACTTTTGAACGTTACAATCGTTGAGATGCATTAAAACTTGTTCCGACGACAACATGTTAGTCCGGAAATTCTTAAAGCACTGGACATTTTCCGATGAAGTGTGTAAGTGTGTATTTCCTTTCCTCTAGGTTACACGAATTACGAAGCACTGGTAGGTCATTTCTGTGCGGAATGTAACTTAGCCTTAAAAGCCTACCGCGCAGACTAGATACCGTCGTAATTTTCTGAGTGTAGAATTTGCCATCGAAGTAAATTTTAAAATACAGACAGACAGGTAAATCGTACCGGAAATATAAAGTTAAATTTTCTTCGGGAAACAGGAAATTTCTACCCAATCTAGTGCACGAAGAATGACTCGCACTTGCCAACATTTTTTTTCCAGTACAATAGCTTTGACATTTTATTATAGCATTGACTTATTTTAATTTTGACTGGGATACTCGGTGAAAAACTTAGGTCTGCGCATATATTTTTTCTACGAAAATGAAGTATAAACTAAATTCAAAGTATAAACGTTTTAAGGCTGAACACATAAATTCAATATACGAGTAATTGCGGAGTCAAAAATTAAAAATGTTTATAGTCTTAAAATCTTCAAATCTACTATGCCTGTAAATGAAATAAATATAGTTTTGTAAAATTGTCTTGTTCTTCTTCCCATTCCGGCGAGGCTGTGATCTAAATCTGATTTGGTACAGGAACATACATTAATCAGAAAATGGGCCAGGATTTGGCCTGAACGAAAAGGAAATATTTAATGTATATATATACATATATAAACATACACATAAAACCAGGTTAGCCGGTCGCACTCTATTTTTCGTGAGATGGTTTGTTTGACGTGAAGGCTTCTACGAATCTTTGGACTTCTTATGCGATCAAGCTTTGTCACTCCTGCTGTCAGCGAAGTATCTTTATCCCAGCTGCCAGTAGTTTACACTCATATGTAATGCGGTACCCATTCGCCTCCAAAACGTCCAAACCCAAACGTCAAGTGCTCGTTGCAGGGACGTATGATCCTCACTTATGATGGTTCCATCGTCAGCAAAGAATAACTGATAAACTTTGGGGTACATCACTTTACCTTCAAGCAGATAGTCAAGGACTGCAATAAGGAACAAAGGACTTATGACGTTTCTCTGAAGCAGCCCGACTTTGATTGAAAACTCTTCGGTTATTCCAGAGTGCATCTTACCCTTGTCTTTGCTCCATACATGTCCGTAATCATCTATACATAGATGTATGGAACTCCTTGATGTGTTAACGCCACCCATATCAGATCTCGTGGTTGTCTGTCGAATGTCTTTTCAAAGTCAACCTACAATATTCAAATCCTTCAAGAAATCGGGATGTTTTTCTATTATGATCCTTATACTTTGGATTACATCTGTGCCTGATTTAGCCACGACAAACCCGCACTGATCATCAGATAGCCGCACGCAGTCGGCTACCTAATACCCGCTCAACGATCTTCATGGTGTGTGACACCAGCTTGTTCGAACGGTGATTATCACAGTGTCACGTAACTTTCCCTACATTAATTCGGTGTTGGATCACCTCTCAAAAATTTGGAGATGATAATGTTGAGCCATCTGAACCCGATGTTTCTCATCTTTTTCTAGAACACATGGGGCACCTCGTCTGACCCAATCGCTTTTCGAATTTTGGATTATTTGACCGCCTTACTAACTTGTAATATAATGTCGAATATTTCTTCACAGGTAGGGGTGGCTCTTCGAAAGTATAGTCAAGGAAACTGTTCATTCAAAAGTCCTTCCTGCTGTCTCCTCCTATGATATTGATCGTCGCCCATAAGTTTTTGGTTATGAGAATTGTTAATGAATTTTGGCGAACGAATCTTCTGAGCATTTTTCCTTCTTTGGGCGGCTATTTTTGTATGGCGTCCTTGTTCATATTGTTTCTTCGCAGCTCCTGAATAACCTGTTTTGCATTAGCAGTCACCCGTACTCTACGCTTGAACTTGGACGTGCTTCTTCTTCGCTTGACTCGCAATGTCTGCTACTTCGTGGCGGGGTTTTTCATCTGTATTATTATATGGACACTTTGGTCAAGCTTTAAAAACCGCTTTCTTCTCACTTATTACTTCTTGTGTGTTGGTGATGTTCTTTTGAAGCTCCTAGCAGTGATTTTATCGTGATCTTTAAACAAGTTCGATGTAGACAATCCCACATATTTTGTGCTCTGCACTCTTCATCCTTAGCTCTGTTGACGGTGTGAGGAAAGTAATTTTTCATCGCGACAACAAAAGCCTCGCCTTCTTATTTGTCCAGATTGCACCACTTCATTTTCTCAGAGACCCTTGTTTTTTGATTTTCTTCGCTATCTCTATAAAAATTGCTGAGCGATTGCCTCTCCCAGGATCACTTTGCAATATTATACCCGATGCTTCTCGAAACTGTCTACCAAATGGTAGTCAATCTGGGTTTCACTTCCACCAACACTGTAAATGATCAGGTGCCGGCTTTTTTGATGAACATGGTATTTAAGACAATAAGACCGTCTGACATACACATGCTTATGATGTCTTCACCTGGAAAGTTCCCAGTCCTCCATGGCAGTTTTAATAGTCTTCGTTTGACTTGTCGTATGTTCCACAAATACATATAGAGTGCAGTAAATATTGGATTTGTTCAGTTTAGATCATTGCAATAACACTGTATTCACGTTGCCTTTCTGAATTCCGCCTATTATAGAGATTAAGTGAGTCGAAGGATTAACTATATAGTACTGCGGTGGTAAGAGACTTCTAATTGAACCCGTTTAATAGTGTCTGGTCCTCTGCAGTTAACAAGGTGGCTTTCTCAAAGTGAGGCCTCCAAATATCACGGAATATTGGACAGTTCCCTATGAAATGTATATTGTCTTCCCTTTGTGACATATTATACAATGAACATAAATCAAGAAGGTCTTCTCTATGTGGTGTAAATTTTAGTGGAAGTATCTCTCTCCTTACGCGAAGGTGAATCTAACATTATTTGTGTCCTTAAACTAGTTCCCAATAGCCCAGATTAGCCCGTAGATTTTACTAGCTGTACCTAAAGGCGGCACGACGTCTGACACTACCAACTACTCCGCGCATTCCAGTCCAATTCCAAATGACACTGGTAATACTCCGCCAAATTTATCATCTCATCACACCACAGACTTCGTGTATTTACTGCTTATTTAGCAACCTTCCTTCGCAATTGCTCTTCTCCCATCCTGAGTGTGCTGAGAATATAGTCAATGTTCAGTTTGAGTGATTGCAGGAACAGCGGGGTGATACCTGTTTTAATCAAGAGCATAGTACGAGTAGTTAGGTGCGGTTGTAGGTAATCAGAATGTTCTTCGTAGATAGAATCTCTGTAATTTTTTTACTGTATCATAGCACCTATGACCGCATGCTTGTGCCCCGTACAGAAGTATTGACTATGAAACTGCTTCGAATACTCGATATTAAAGGCTGTGATGTATTCTGTGGTTTTGAAAGAAGTTTCCCCATGTTGAGCTAATTGCATTTTCGGGCTGCTGACGTTTTTCAGCCAAATACGGTTCCATACTTATGTTGCTGGGAACTATAACTCTAATGTATTTGTATTGCTTTACGACTTCAACAGCGTAGGCATTAAATGTCCACCTTTTGACCCTCGCCTGTCTACCCCCCTATTCTGAAATCATCACTTTTGATTTGTTCAGGCTTATTTGTAAACTCCACAGGACACAATAATCGTAAAGTCTGTTTATCATGATCTTGCTAATAGGACCGCATCATCAGCATACAGTAGATCCTTAATAATGTTCGATACAGAATTCTCCCTGGATAGTAACCAATGATGTCTTCGATATAAGGGAAAATTACTGACGGGCTGACGAAGCATGCGGACAATCCATCCCCATTCCATGCTGTAGATATTCTTCATAATCATTCGAAAATTATGAGACATTCTATATTGATAGAGCTTGTAGAATAATTTTTGTCGGTCTATGGTATCAGAAGCTGTTCTTAAATCGATAAATAGAAAGCATGTAGCTTCCGTCCTCGTTCTATGAACTTCTCTGCTACGAGTATGTTACGTAAAACAGAGGTATCATCTACCGTTGAATATCCAGGTCCAAATCCACTTAGATGTGCGTTTTCTTGAATCCATTCATTACACCGACAATCATTACACTGGGACGTCAATGTATTTTTAATTAAAGATTATTTATTTGTTAAAATATATAAATTTGTTGTCCACAACCTTCCAATGTTACTTAAGAAATTCTTAAATAGCATAATGCATTACTTGTCGACTTGTCGAAAGATTATCAGTTAGATGTAACAGAGTTACTTAGATAAAAATTGCCCCAAAGTAGAACAGATCCTCGCTTCATTATTTTGAGTAATTTATAATTCTAGTTCTTCGAAAATGTATTCCAACGTTTAACAGCTGATGGCTTCTGAAAGAAACCATCGCATTCGCTCTTAAAAACGTTCAAATAAAAATTGCTTCATCAAACGCTTTACAAGACCATCTCTTTTAAGACACCACTCTTTTTTTCTATTAATTGCACCACGATAACGCAATAAATTCATACTACTACTTTGTTCTCCATTTATGGAAGAATTTATGTACACACATAAGTATTTACACATGATGATTGAACTCTTTGCCAATATTGAACTGTACACTTTTCGCAGGATACAAAACATTGTACGCACATTTTTACTTCACACTCTAAAGAACGATTTGATTAGCTCTTGCAACATATTTTCTTCTTTTTTTTTTTTGTTATTTTTTTTTAGCGCGGCGCTTTTCTTTCTGTATTTTTGTCCTCTACTAACTGATCCGTGCTCGCCTTGCTTCGCCCGTCTGCGACTTATAAGACATAAAAGTATTTCCTTCTAAGACCTTTCTATAGTCCATAGGAACCCATATACTATAATATTGAAAATTTGTAAACTCAATTATAAGGTCCCCAGTGGGGATTTTATTTATTTTTAGTGGGGATCCCCACCAGAGCACACACAAACACACACAAAACCCGTCAAGCAGACATAACAGAAAGGGAAACCGAAGAAGAAAAAAACACGAACAGTACCACCCGCCTTCCGTCAGCCAGTCGCCTCTGCTCTTAAAAATAGCAAAGAGACAACGAAAGGAGCTTAAGGAGAACAAAATTATTATCACCACTGAGTGCAGATTCGAGCTCATGTTCAAGAAAAAATGAATTAAATTCTGAATACTGCAAATGATATTTTTGATTAGATCTGAGCGTATCAATCGATAAAACATATCGTTTTTTTTAAGTTAGACTCCAAATAATGTAACTGCGTACTCTCCATTCAATTTCGTGCAGTAGTTTTCGCGTGATGCGTTTGCAAACAAACATACAGACACGGGTCACTTACGTTTTTATTGTATCTGTATATCATACAACTAAGAAAGTAAACCTACATATATTTATTCACATAAATATGAATCCATGAGGAATAATATTGCCAATGGTGTTGCTTAATCTTAAGCTTAATGCTTAATCGCTAACGAATTTCGCAAAACTGAAAAAAACAGCATGATTCGAAATCAATTGCAAATAGGGACCTTTAGTTCGGAATTCATGAAGAATGTAAAGCAATCTTACGTGATTAGGGGTTCTTCGATAAGTTGACATCGTAATTAAACGAAAATTTCAGTATTGAGTAGCTATGTTGACAGTATTCTAAATCTGCGCATGTACGTGCTAAAAATTACACCCCATTTGCACAACTGAATCGTAACACACAATCTAATCGGACAAATGCCAATGTTGCTAATTTCTACTAGAAAATGTGTCATCAAATGCCTTTATTAAAGAGAATAATTTCTTGGTGTGAGCCTTAGAAAATGCTGTTCGTTAATAATCCTAATTACCCTGGTGAAACTTTAGTAATTTCAAGTATTCTGCTGGATTCCAAGTTTACTTTAGTAGAATATGTAAAGGTGAGAGCATGCACTGCTAGGTCCAAGTGTTTTCAATAGTTTTAGGAACCCTTAAGCTCTATGTCAGGCACATGCATGTGTTATGATATTTCGACATTGTATGTTAAGGAACATTTTAGTTAAATATTTGAGTTTTTCATACCAGATCAATTGGAATGAAAACAATTAACAAAATCGCTTACTGGTTTCAGACTAGGAGAACTGATTCTCTTATAGCCTTTCTTATCAATTTAGTATCAGAAGCCTATATAAGAGAATGCATAAGAATTTCTCTCACACCCAAGTGTGTACCAGGTCTGTTCAAAAACTAAGCGAACTTTTTGTAGGCGGCAACAGAACATGGAAGCGATTTGCTCTTGGCAACACTTAAATTCTTCATATATCCCGAGTAACGTCGTTTTTTGATTGCTTTTTGAGTGTAACGTACTTTTGTGTTCGTGCCGATTTTTGCAATGCTCGCCGTTTTCTTTGATTTCAATGGAGTTGTGCATTTCGTTAAGGTCAAACAGTCAATCGTTAGTACTACGAAGTGGTTTTGAAAAGGTTGTGCGAAAAAATTCGAAAAAAAGAGATCACCGTTGTGGCGTGCCAATACATGGTTTTTTCACCATGACAATGCGCCTGCCCACTCAGCTTTGTCAATTCGCGAATTTTGTGCTAAAAATCAGATGAATGTTCTCCGCAGACATTGCTCCTTACGACTTTGTCTTGTTCCCAAAGTTGAAATCAGTGCTGAAAAGCATTTCAACACTTGATTACATCAAATCGAAAACAAATAGTTTCAGTAAAATATCAATCTTCTATATCAGCCCTGTACTTAAACCTACTTCCACGAGAATTCTAAGTTTTTCATTAAAAAATTAGACAAACGTTAACCACCAAAGGAGATCATTTGAAAGGCGAAGTTAAAATTTCTTGGTGTCTCTAAAAAAGTGTTTGATGAAGGATGATCACCCAGAAGAATGGTTTTTAGTTGTTCTGGCGGACATTGTGCCTATGTTTTCCTACCTTATTTGGCGCAACAGCTCATGAAGGGCTTAGCCTAGCTTCTCGCAACCATTCATATTGTGTGCGTTATATTTTTCGCACGAATGGAAGGGATCTACAGTTTTGTTTTGTTTTTACATATCCCCAACAGTTTATGCAGTGCACGCAAAGATTACCTCATCAACTATTTTTCCAACCTCACCGATATTCATAGGTCAGTTAATTTACACAAAAAATTCATCAATTATACTTCTAAACCTTCCTCTTGAGTCAGTCTATATAATCGTAAAAACTGGAACAAAATCCGTTTAGTAGTTACGGTGAAAGTCGCGCACAGACAGGCAGACAGACGCGGGACTTTGTTTTATAATATGTACCTAATGAATATGTTATATTAATGCAAATCTCTTATCTGCTTTCTTTTTATCGTGAAAGTCCTTCGCATTTTCACGTTGACTCTTCTTATCTTACATCACCTCGCTCTTCTTTTTAATACAAAATACTGACAGCGAATATGCCTGATAGAGCCAAAAATAAATACCTATACAGATCAAAATCTACGAATAAGAGAATTAGAAATATCAAATTAGTTGCGAAATTCTACCGACCACTCCTACCGCATTTGTTCTTCCATCTTATCTCCCATCTCATTTACGTGCTTCTTCTGAGTCAGTGTATAAATCCAGACTTACATACCTTACTCATTCTTTGTTAGTCCTTAAAAATATAACATTATTTTATTTTTGTTTAACTTACAATTACACCTGGGCAAACCAATTCGAAGCTATCACTATTAATACCAACTACATATTTAATTTTAAGTCTGACAAAAGGTTCGCTCTCACTTAAAAAAAAAAAAAAAATACAATGTGTCAAAGCTCATATTAGCATTTAAAGTAGACTGATCACATGGCATGCAAACTTCACTTCACCTTTGCTGCTGCAAAAATTTTAATTAGCAAAGTCACAGTATATGTATCTGCCATCCGTTTCACCGCATCTGCCAACTGTTTATTTTGCGAACCCTTCAATTATGCTGATTATAGTGTTGAAGCACCTTATCCATAAAGTTTTTCTCTAAGAATGAGAGCTGCTTACCCAGTAACGTAGTGCAGAATAAGTGCTATCCCTACCTACTTCATGCACAACCATAAAAACAATTTTTCATCTCATCTCTTTCACAAAAATAAATAAGGAGAAAACTCATAAAAATTGCTACCAGAGGGAGAGGACGATGCAAAAAACACAATAACCCTCTTATTTGTCCTGACAAAAGGCGATTATCCGATCCAGCTATATGCAAATGCAACAAACTAGCTATCGTAGCTAGCGGTAGCTGCCCACAAAAAAAAAAAACTGCACTAAGAGAAGAATTGAAAATCATTTCCTCACCCTCCACCCCAATCCGTTCCCAGTTTTTTTTTCTATTCAGAGACGGGATGCTTTGTCTTCCTTTATTTGTGCTTTCTTTATTTAAACTTAATCCTTTCCTTGGCATGTTTCTTGGGCAGTAATCTGAATTATTTTGTGTGTGTTCGTTCACATGTGCAGGTCGTGTTGGATGTCCACATTACATGTCACCGGAAGTTGTCTCAAGGCGAATCTATGGCAAAGGATGTGATGTCTGGGGCGCGGGAGTTATGTTGCATGTGCTGCTGTCAGGAAGGTTGCCGTTCCTCGGATCTGGAAAACGATTGCAAGACTCGATTGCCCGTGGAAGGATTTCTGTAAGTTGTTCAGCGTAGCTCGTGTGGTATACGCCCCGAGGGTGGTTGTTTCAATGAATTGCTCTTTTACTTTGTCCTCTCTTTCCTCTCGTCTCGTTTCAGTTCGAAGCGCCCGAATGGAAATCGATTTCTTCAACAGCCAAAGATTTGGTTATGAAAATGCTTGCCGCCAATTCACATCACAGACCATCGATAACAGAAGTCCTCGATCATCCATGGATGCGAGTAAGTAACTGGTTTGCATTCGATGGTCTTTTATATATTATTTTCTGCAATTCGCCTTTGTGTTCGGTTGTTTTCCTTTTAAATTGCATCTAGGATCGAGATAAGTTACAGAGACAGCATCTGGCTGATACTGTCGAAGAGCTGAAACGGTACAATGCCCGGAGAAAATTGAAAGGAGCTGTGCAAGCTATTGCTGGTGGTATTGCCATGGATCCCCTGTTCGGCACCGACACTGACTCAAGTAAGTAACAGATGATGATGGGTTCGCCCTCATACTTCTGCATCGTCCCAATATCAATTTTTTAGCAATCTCGGTCGTTTTGTACTTGTCATCTGTCAGGAAAGTACTGGAAATTAATTTCCTTCGTTTTTTCTTTCTATCACATACTTGTTTGCCCTTCTGTGTATAGGGCTCGTGGCATGGCAGAGCAGGCAATTTTCATTTTAGGTTTGCTTAGAGAGCACACTCGGCATACACAAACGAGCGGAAACGCTCAACAGAGAAGAAAGGGAAAAATGGAGTCCTTTTGAGGATTTGACTATTTGCTTCCGGAGAGGAAAGCTATGGATCCGCCGACTTTGCGCAGCCAATATGCGTTGTATTTTAATTGGATATCGAATTATTTGAAGCTGCGCTTGACCTTGTTATTTGTAAAATATCGACCGACTGAGAGGGTGTACGAAGCGTGGATGTTATTATGGAATTGTGAAAGATGAAAGGTGGAATAAGGGCGTAGACATGCATACATACTCGTATATGAAGAGAATGGAAGAATGATTATTAGATATTTGAACTTCTGTCAGGATGATTTGAGCAATACATAAATTTACAGAAAGTTTGATTTCACTTTTCACTGATTGAATATCATTTAAAGTGATTATGGCCATTGGGTTTGTTGCACTGGGTTCAATTACATTTGAAATCATAACCAATTCAGGTCCTTCTGTTAGAACGAGATATTTCCCAGCTTTTTTGTATGTCTTTTCTTGTTATACTTAAGAAACAGCGTATCGTAAATCTAAACAACGTAAATCGAAAATAAAATTATCCAATACTCGTACAGTCCACATGGATTGAAAAAGACTTACTCCGAATAATATTGTGCACGAAATCGGTGAGATGTGCATCTCGGTTGAATAAGAATGACGAAAGAGGGTATTTCGTGAGAAAATTGTGTCAAGGAACGACGTAAATCAAAATTGTAGCGACGTTAATCGAAACTGGGAAGTAAAAAACCGGACAACGTAAATCGAGGTATCCCTGTACATAGAATTTTCCGGTTTTTAAATATGTACAAGTAAAGAACATTTTCTCATCAAAATTTAGGGTCCCCCCTGGTCTGATATATCATCAACGCAGACGATCCTCTTATCCATACTACGGCACCATACAACATAACGGAGAAAAGGGAATGTTTTACAGCCTCTTAGTTCCTTGGTATCTTCATTAAGGCCTTCTTTCTTAACTGATTCCTAAGCCACCAGTGTCAGCGGATCAGCCAATCAGCTCCTTATTTTAGGCGCTCACATACGAGTATTACAGCATTCACGTCGTTCATCCGAGCATATCTCGCAGATGTATTGGCCGATATGTAGGCGAACCCCACAGGCGGATCAGTAGAAATGCGGTGAAGTGGGAGGGTTATGATCCCTTGTTTTCGGATCATAACCTCGCTGATAAAAGGAAGAAGAAGATTGGCCGATGTTTCCTTTTAAGTCTTCCATCCTTCCTAGGTTCACGATCAGATTTCCTGACATCAGGACCTTGGCTTTCGTCGTCGCTATGCAACAGTGACGACAGCTGGTCTCTTTAGATTTCAAATACCTTCTCCGTTCCTTCCATGGCCGGAACTTAATTCTTGAGCTTTGCTAATCTTTTTGCATCAACCCCTCTATAGCATAGGTATGGCTTTTAATTATATTTAACGTCAACGCGGTTTTTTCACAATGTCAAGATTGACTCGTTCCTTCTGTGAAGTAAAACTACGTTCTTTGGGAATACGAGAAAATCAAACAAAATAAGATGTGTTGTGTAGAGAATTCCAGAGGAGCCCATAACACTTCTAAGGTTCTAAGGCTTTAGGCAAAACCACGATGTTCATGTTGCGGGATTCTAAATGCGGGATTCGATACTGCGCAAAACGTAGTGTTCCCGAGTCGACAACCTCATATACCAAAGCCATTGGTCTCTGGACGTTTCTTCTTCTAAATCCTTTTTGGGGTCCATTAAAGAAAACCGCTAAAATTAAAAAAGTAAAGGTCGCCTTAAAGAGGTTGTTGCAACCATAAATTTAAACAAAACAACGTGAAGTGGTTATAATTTTTAAATATTTTCATGTGATCTTCTTCTCTGCAACTACAAGTCGGGGGCTTATGAGCTTGTGTTTTATTACGGGAACTAAAGAATGATAAAAAAAAATTAAAAAATGTCCAGTGCAGTATTTTGTATATTAGTAGAGAACGCATTTCGATTTAATGCCCTTGAAGCAGAGATATAAGTACTTCGTATTGAATTATCCTCAGTTTAGGGCGTTAATAAATATTACAATTCAAGTATTCGAATGTCACCAAACCGCCCTTTATTATCTCTTCTACGATAATATTGAAATGCCCTGCCGTTTCGTATCAGGCATAACTTTGATTGAGTCAGTTGGGAGGGCTTTATTTTCAAATTATTGACTGTCGAAGATTGAGCAGTAGTTGATCGCAATATTTTTTTAATCTTTAGTGCCTATTGGAACGGCATCAGAAACCCTAAACGAATGGGCAGATGAAGAGGCTGGCCTCGAAGCTGTTCAAAGAGTCATCGATTCTTTAGATGATATCTATGCGCTGCAAGATACATTTGTAGATCCTGAGGTGTTGAGAGAAATGTTGCGGGACAACAAACTTCACCAATTACTTCAGGTATGAAAAAAAACGTCGAAGTCCAACTATTTTATTTTAAAACTACATTTCAGAACAAAAATTACAATTTTGCTAAAATTAATCTTAAATCTACTTTCCAGCTTTACGATCGGATTAGTTGTACGGTGATGTCGCCATCTAGAGCGCCACCCGGAGATGCTGTTGCACGTAGTCGTGATGCTATCGATGCCATTTCATCATCATCTGGACACAAATATGCGAGGGAGAAGTCGGAGCTTATGCAGTTGCTCGCGTCTCCACATTTACAGGTAAGTTCTTGATGGCATGGCAAGTTTTAATTAGAAAATACAAAACATGTGAAAAGACTGTCTGTAGGTCCTTCATAAACTATTCATAAATCTCCTTTCGACTGAAATGGAGACACCATTACAACTCACCATTCTAATCGCCCATGATACTCGTACCATATCCATGAAATAACCAACTCCTAAGACATACGGTCGTAATAGAATAAAAAGCAATTTGTAAAAGGAAAATGTTTCATACAAGGATAAGGGATAAAGTGCTAAAGTATATGATTTATGACTTGCGACTTAAAATTATATTATTCTCATGAGTGTTCACTTTATTCGAATACGTTCTGTCCTGCCAGCAATATTTGCTTACATAAATATTGTTAAATATCTAGTATTATGTCATTAACATTCTTTGAAAGAGTCGTATTTTATTTCTTTGCCACAATATGTAATAAAGAGTATACAGCGTGCGTGTGAGGAACAATCCATTTGCCGCAAATATACGTATGGGATATGTGTGATAGGGACATTATACTCTCTCTTGTATGGTGTATCTGTTAAGAAATTACGTACAGATGAAGTGTGAGGCTTTGAAACTGCAAAGCATAAAGGTTAACGTAATGAAATGCTGAACCCCAATGCGCACATTAATGTGACTCTTTTGCATCGCCAGAGCACATATGTAGAAAAAGAAGATGATTTTTATATGAAACATTAACATGTAATGTTCGCTTTGGTAATATTTTGTGTCTGCCGGAAGTCGCAAAGCATAAGTAGAAGAAAAAGTCGAAAGTCGTTTGGAATTGAACGTCCTTATAAATTGTGTGTCTAAAGAGATAAATAAGAAATTATTTTTGAAATGGTTCTTTGAAATATATGGTTATAATATGATTCTATTGGCATTGAGCTCATTGAGAAGTCATTCTGTAGATGCCATTCATCTTCTCGATGTACAATGAACTTTATAAAACTAAATAGCTGATGCCCGCGAGTTTGCCTGCGTCCAGAATAACATTAATTATAAAGGGTCGTTCTCATTCAATAGCTATGTATGATCTAATTTTGACAGCCGACTGTGGCCATATTTGAAAATATTGTACTGTCATTGTGTTCTGTAATAGCTACCATTTTACCATGGAGCGCTACACAATTTAACAACACATCGAAATCGTAAAAATTTATTGCCAAAATTCGAGTTCGAGTTTGACCAAAAAATCATCTTCAGCGAGGAGGCGCATTTTTGGCTGAATGGCTACGTGAACAAAAAAAAATTGTCGATTTTGGAGCAAAGAAAACCCAGGAGAGATTATGCTTACACCTTACCGAAAAGCTCACTGTTTGGTGTGGATTATATACCAACGGCATAATCGGACCTTATTTTTTCAAAGATGAGCGTGGGCGGGCGCTGACTGTCAACGGCGGGCGGATATTGATCGTTTGGGTATTACCGACATGTGGTTTCAACAGGACGGTGCGACGTGCAACACATCGAATGAAGTGTTGGAGATACTGAAGCCGAAACTTCTGAGTCGCGTAATCTCATGAAGAGCCGACGTCAAATCGTGCGATTTGACACTCTTCGACTTTTTTCTTTGGGGTTACGTCTCTGGTTGGTACGTGGGCGCCGTGGCGTAAGTGGTTAGTGTGTCCGATCACTACGCATGAGGTTCCAAGTTCGAATCCCAGAAAATACCAAAAAGTTTTTTCACGGTCCCACCTCTCGCGAGCGTCTGACAAACATCCGAGAGTATTGTTGTCACGAAAAAGCTTTTCAAATCGCCGTTCGGAGTCGGCATTAAACTGTAGGTCCCTTCCATTTGTGTGAAATATATAACGCACACAACATGAGTGGTTGCGAGAAGCTAGGCCCTGGCACTTCAAAGAGCTGTTGCGCCAAATATTTGTATACGTATTTTTTTTTTACTTCTCTGGTTTGGTCTATGCCAATAATCCAACAACAATTGCTGACCTTGAGGGCAACGTTGTTCACGACATTGGCGAGATTGAGGCTAACTTATGTGCCCGAGTCATCCAAAATTGGACCACTCGGATGACCGCCGTCAAGCAAAACCGTGGTGGCCATTTCGACTATATTATTTTTAAAACATAATGGTATCGAATGCTCTTTAACTGGAAATAAAAAGATTTGCTGTATTTAAATGTTACTTGTTTTACTTAAATTCAAAGTTGTATCCCGCTAAATGAATGACCCTTTATATGTGCTTAATATATGCGGCGGACTTAGAACAACTGGAATATGGTATATCACCTTGATTCGCAGGTACTTCAAGGAAAAGAATTTTCGTTGGAATTGGTAATAAAAAATTATTTAAACGTTCAGGTCAATGCAAACGTTACCGCATTAGAACCTTTGGCCCCAGAAGAAATGCAGCCAATGCCGCCGACAAGCATCCAAGCAAATATAACGCCTGAAATGATTCGCCCAATTCATCGCTTACATGCTGCCAAGGCAACAGCAAGGAGCGGATCTTCTCGGATTTTAACAAGCTCAACGGAAAATCAGAGGACAATGATGCTAGAAAGAGGTTTAACCAAACCGAAACAAGTCTTTAAAAAAACCGAGGCCGTGAAAAGAGTTGTGATGTTTCCATCAAAGCAAAAGAAAAATGTGTAACAGCTGCATCATCTGATGAAAGTGTTAGCGATGGTGATTCAGATCAGTCAGCATTTGCGGAAGACGAAAATTGTGAGACAGAAAAGTAGAAAATTTCTAAACATATTTTGACCGAGTATTCTTTCGAAGTGGGAGAATACGTTCTTGTAAAGTTAAGTGGTAATTTAAAAAAAAAAACTTATTATGTTTGGGAAATAATTAGAAAATTTAGCGATTCAACTTACAACATAAGCTTTCTCCGAAGAGCTAATACTTTAATTTGGGTGTTTTTAAAACCCCTAATTGAAGATATTTCTGTAACACTGGAAAACGAAATAGTATTGAAATTACCTGATCCTACGAACCCGGCATTTACATCTCGATGCCGGACAAAAAATTGTTTTAACATTACATTGAATAATTACTGCGTTAAATAATTTCGTGCTTGTACATTCTTTTATTTTTATGAATTGAGGTTTTTTTTTTTTATCTTTTTTTTATTTAACATTTATTTTCATGAATTGCAATTTTTTTCTATGTGGTACAAATTTTATTATTGCTTTGAATTATTTTGTTACTTTTTTTTATAAGTTTTGTTTTTGGAAAATAAAAAAAAAAATATTTAAATAACGTTGATTCTTGTTTTTGGATCAAGAAAGCTTCTATGCCGAAAGTGCACCGGGAATTGACGAATGTACCCCGTAGGTAGGTAGGTAGGTAAAGTGGCGGTCCAAAAAGAACCCAATTAGCGCTTAAAGTGCGCCGTTTTGTTACCACGGACTCGTGTCTACCTGTTGTAGTGGTTAGTTAAAAAAGGGATGTTAAGTTTAAAACCCAGCCCGTGGAGTTCAGGAAGAGGATTAGTTCTCCAATCCTCTTGTTCGCTATCTGTCTCAGATCCTCGAAGAAGGGTTTACCAAGAGTTTGTTGTCTGATCCTCGCCAGGGCCGGACATCTGCAAAGGAAATGACATAGAGATTCTTTCTCATTATTATCCTTGCAGCTCCTACAAAAAGTGTTGTGGGGGATACCAAGCTTGGCCGCATGGTCTCCAACTGGCCAGTGGCCTGTGATAATAGCTACGATTTTGGCAATAACTGGTCTTGGTTTGCCTAGTAACTCTTTTGACCTGGGTTTGTTGAAACTGGGCCACGTCTTCCTAGATATGACACAGCTTGTGAGGTTGTTCCACCCGCGATTGGCTAGCTGGAGGAAGTGCAGGTGAATATAGCCCTTAACGGCACCAAGCGGAATGTCGACTCTTTCTGCTAGAGAGCCGTTAAGTGCCGACCCTCGCCTGGCCAGCTCATCAGCACGCTCATTTCCCTCATGGTTGCTGTGCCCTGGGACCCAGATGAGAGTGATTCTCGAGTGAGTGCTTTGTTGATTCAATTCAAATCGGCATTGCTCTACCAGTTTTGAAGAGATGCAGACCGCATCAATGGCCTTGATGGCAGCCTGGCTATCCGAAAAAATAGCGATATTGTGATTAGATGTTGGAAGATTGTTTAGCAGGCGGCAGGCTTCTCGAACCGCAAGAAGCTCCGCTTGGAAAACGCTAGCAGAGTCTGGGAGACGGAAGGACCTCGAAATATTCAGCTGGTCAGAGAAGATGCCTGCGTCGACTCCGCAGTCCATCTTCGAACCGTCCGTGTATATCCCTATATCATAGTTGCGGGTAACGCTTCCGTTCTTCCATTCTTCTCTGGAAGGGAATTTTGCTAAGAAGGATTTTCTGAAGTTGAGTTTGGGTATTGTGTAGTCGGTCGAGGGCGCAACCAGTTCACTTGGAATCGTCTCCAGGACCTTGCCGTGACCATATGGCCTTGTGGTCCAGCATCCATATTCCCTGAGCCGGACTGCGCTGCGTATAGCTGTGTCTATGATGTGTAGTTCGAGAGGGATCAGATGCAAGATCACACTGAGAGCATCTGTTGGACAAGACCTAATTGCTCCTGTGATACCCACGCACGCCGATCTCTGTACTTTTTTTATTTATATTATTTTTTATTTTATATATGTACCCCGTAACGGGGTGCGTTCAGCGGAACGACTTTTTTTTTTAATTAAAAAAAAAACGAAGGGTCTTATAAGTGCTACGGAAAAAATGTGTAATTTATTTCAAAGATAAAATAACAACGTTTCATACAGCGTTTCAAGTTTCTAAATATGTTGACTAATTTTGGTAATACCAAGCCCTGCATTTTTTGTGCCGAATGTGCCCCAGTTTACCATACAATTTTAACGTCGTATTAAGGGCATTGCTCGTATGTTTTGTCGAGGAGCTCGTAGAAACCATCTCTGGTGGCAGGGTCCTTTTCTTCCGTGTGGGCATGAGCTCATATCAGGCTTATGTTTCGAATTTAGCCTTGATCCGGATTGTCATAATACGCTCACTCACGTGTCGGAAGCTTAAGACTTCTTGCCTAAGTCTGCCACGTATAGCGAATCCGCATCAAAATAATCGCTCCTTGTTGTCTCTGCAGCAATCACCGAAGTAGATCTCACAGTTTTTAATCCTCTTTTTGCCCGGCCCATCCCATCGCACTCCTGGATGCCGGTTATTATCTGCTTTATAGCAGTCTAGGGCCTCTGCTAATTGTTCGGCTGCATGTCTGACTGACATTAAAAATTTCTTACCGATCTGTGATACGAATATGTCGAAGCAGCTTGCACCATGTGCTCACTAAGTTCAACCTCACTAGAGCTGTAGACGCCACCGTTGACTCCATCTAGGAAATTAATCCGCTGCCATCTGGAACAAGAAAAGGTGCTCTAGTGAGAAAGCACTCTTTCCCCTCTCTCGTCTGCTGCCACCAAAAATCCTCCAAACCGGGTTGGTTACCCCTTTCTCGGATCAAGGTACTAGGCACCCAGTGGTCACCACGTGGAGGTTGAGAGTAGGAGTTGGTATGCCTAGGTTAAGTGAAAACGCTTGCATTTTCATATAATCTGGACGTTATTATTGCATTTCTGCAGAAGACTAGTAGGGCTTTGACATCGCCTGACGGGACACTACCATTGCCGAGATGGCTAAGGCGCCGCATTCATCGTTCTTACCTCGGTGATCGCGGTTCGAATCGCGTTTTGGTACATATAATCTGGACGTTATTATTGCATTTCTGCAGAAGACTAGTAGGGCTTTGACATCGCCTGACGGGACACTACCATTGCCGAGATGGCTAAGGCGCCGCATTCATCGTTCTTACCTCGGTGATCGCGGTTCGAATCGCGTTTTGGTACATGCATTTTTTTTTTTTTTTTTTTAATAATTGGGAAATACAAATTAATAAAAATCATATCAACAATCATATGATCAATCAACAACCATAACTATCGCAGTTTCGTCTCCTGCCTTTCGAAAAAGGTTTTCTTTGATCAATTCACCAAAACTAATCATTCTTTACATTTTCATATAATCGCATGTACTACCGTTTGACCACCTTTTTGTTTTCCATGAATTTACTAACCAAAAGATTGATTCAAATTTGAGGATCGAAAATTAATAGGTAAGCTACAAAATGGCATGCTTGTTAAATGAATGAGATCTCGGTTATAAGGTATGAATTAAGCCCTAATTTTTCTTAATGCTTTATTTTTTATTAGTTTTTCTTTTATTAATTGATCAACCAAAAGGAACAAAAATGCCCTATGCAAAGGTTTAACCTTCCCTCCTCCCACTGGGGTATGTGATACCCCACAAAAAATTTCAAACCGTGCCGTTACCATCACAATTTTTTCTCAGCCATAGCATGACTATGTAAATTCAATTCAACATTTTTTGCAGTAGTAGGCGGTGGTTTTGAGCGATTTCAATTTTTTTTTACATATATAATTTTACTTTATCCAGCATTTGAATAAAAAAAAATAAAAACAGAAATACATTGATCTGCATGTGTGAGGTTTGTTTATTCATAAAAAATAAGTTTAAGACGGGGTTTGAAACAAATTATCGAAGGAGTATTGAACAGTAAATCACAAAATGAAACGACAACTAGTTTTGAAGCACGACAACCAACAAATTTAGAAAAATATGTTAGATGCAACTTCTGTGACAGAAAAAAGATAGAAAAACAAAAGCGGGTGTGTGGCATGTCAACAGCCTATGCACGAAGAGCATCGCTCGCTGCATTGTATCGAATACAGTAAATAAAATTTGGTTTTTGGTACATGCATTTCAATACTCCGCTAACAATGGCTTGCAACAAAAAATGCATAATATTTTACATTATTATCTAACATCATTTCGCACAACATACCATATGTGCTATTTTTTTTTATATATACTTATATAACTTTTGAGAAATTTGGCTTTTATTCAACATCTAATTTTTTATGATTTTTTTATTAATCTAATTTTTAAATAACTTTTTTTCTTTAATAAATATATATATTTTTTTAAATGTGTGGATTATTGAACCCTATTTGGGTGTCTTAAAAAAATAAATAACGAATAAAAATTTAATTCAACAGAAACACATCTTTTTTTCTACATTTATAATTGGGGTATGTCACACCCGAGTGTAAGGACCGCGTAAGTAAAACATAAGTGTGAGGACGAAAGGTTAAAAGAGATAATATGCAAATCGTTAGTTGAAAGCCAAATCTTCTCAAATCTTTATTGTTATCTACTCTGTCATTCTTGTCATGGTCGTCTTTGTGAAAGATTATTTGTTCTAAAAAAACAGAGCATTGAAGTAATCGCTGGGAAATTCTGTTACACAACTACAATTGATAGATAGATAATTTATTCATTATAAAATTAATTACATTATTAAGCATGTGCAAATCACACGGTCTTATCGTGTTAAATACCATGTTCATCAAACAAAGCCGACACCTGATCACTTACAGCAGTGGTGGAGATGAAACTCAGATTGACTACTATTTGGTAGGCAGTTTCATGAAGCCTCGGGTAAAAGATTGCAAAGTGATCCTGGGAGAGGCAATCGCTCGACAACACCGTCTCCTGCTAACAGAAATTTTTATGAAAACACCAGAGAAAAGCAAACAAACAAGGGTCTCTGAGAAAATCAAGTGGTACAATCTGGACAAAGAAAAAGGCGAGGCTTTTGTTTTCGTAATGAAAAATTACCTCTCTCACACCATCAACGGAGCTGAGGATGAAGAGTGCAGAGCACAAAATATGTGGGATTCCCTACAGCGAACTTGCTTAAAGAAGGCCAAATCACTGCTAGGAGCTTCAAAAGGCCACCATCAACACGCCAAAGAAACATGGTGGTGGAGTGATGAAGCTAAGAAAGTGATAAATGAGAAGAAAGCGGCTTTCAAAGCTTGGTCAAAGTGCCCCTCTAATAATAGTGACGAAAAAGCTCGCCTCGAAATGGAATACAGATGCTGTAAAAAAAAAGCGAAAAAGAAGTGCGTTCAGCTTCAAGCAGAGAGTACGGAGGGCCTGTATCGGGAGCTGGAGAAAATATTTTCCCCGGTTGCTGATGCAAACCAGGCTATACAGGAGCTGTGAAGACACAATATGAACAAGAGTGCCACTATCTTCAAAATAGCCGCCCAAAGAAGGAAGAATGCTCAGGAGATTCGTTCGCCAAAGTTCATTAGCAATGCTCATGGCCAGCTTCTTGTGGATGACGACAAAATTCTGCAGAGGTGGCGGCAGTATTGTGAAGAGCTTTTGAATGAACAGTTTCCCCGGCTATACTTTCCAAGAGCCACCCCTAACTGTGAACAAATACCCGACATTACAGTCGAAGAAGTTAGTGAGGCGGTCAAATACTCCAAAAAATGAAAAGCGGTTGGGCCAGACGAGATACCCTCTGAGTTCTGGAAAAGATGGGAGACATCGGGTTCAGATGGCTCAGAATTCTCATCTCCAAATTCGTGAGAGGTGATCCAATGCCGAATGAATGGAGGGAAAGTTACCTTCTCCCTGTATACAAAGGGAAGGGTGATACGCGAAACTGTGATAACTACCACCATGAAGATCGTTGAGCGGGTATTAGGTGGCCGACTGCGAAAAATAATACGGCTATCTGATGATCAGTGCGGGTTTGTCTCGGGTAAATCAACCACAGATGCAATCCAAAGTATAAGGATCATAATGGAAAAACATCGTGATTCCTTAAGGGATTTGCATATTGTATTGGTTGACTTTGAAAAGGCATTCGACAGACAACCACGAGATCTAATATGGGTGGCGCTAAGACATCGAGGGGTTCCAGAAACCTATGTACAGATGATTATGGACATGTACGAAGGAGCAAAGCCAAAAGTAAGATGCCCCGCTGGAGTAACCGAAGAGTTCCCAATCAAAGTCTGGGTACACCAGGGAAGCGTTTTAAGTCCTTTGCTCTTTATTACAGTCCTTGATTATCTGCTTGAAGGTAAAGTGATGGACCCCAAGGTACATCAGTTATTCATTGCTGACGATGGAGCCATCATAAGTGAGGATCCCACATCCCTGCAACGAGCACTTGATGTGTGGGTGGACTTTTTGGAGGGAAATCGGTATCGCATTAGTTCAAAAAAGACAGAGTACTTGTGCTGCCCGTTCTCTGATCCACTCAGGCCTATTCCAGACATTTATTTGAATGAAACAGTGCTTCCCAAGTGCGAAAAGATCAAATATCTGGGATCTATGATCAATAGCAAAGCAACTTGTGATGACGACATCAATCATCGTGTAAGCGTAGGGTGGATGAAGTGGCGAGAAAATTCCGCTATCTTTTGTGACAGAAAAATCCCCCCTAAGTTGAAAGGAAGGCTCTACACCGCAGTTGTACGTCCAGCGCTCACATACGGTTCACAATGTTGGACGATGTACAAAAAGTATGAGAGTAAATTAACGGCAGCTGAGATGAAGATGCTTCGCATGACAGCAGGAGTGACAAAGCTTGATCGAATAAGAAGTTCGAAGATCCGTGGAAGCTTTCACATCAAGGAAACCATCGTACAAAAAATAGAGCGTGACCGGCTCAGTTGGTATTGCCACGTTCAAAGAAGAGATCATTTGAACCCAGTTAAAAAGGCAATATCAATGCACGTTCCAAAGACATCGCGATGTGGGAAAGGCAGGCCTATAAACGCCTGAATCAGACAAATGCGACGACATCGGCATTTCATTGGCCTCAGTAACCGAGTGATCCAAAATCGGCAGGCCTGCCGATATTTTCTGAGGTCAAATAGGCGAACCCCTAAACCCAGAAATTCGATATCGTTGTTCAATTTTATTTTTTTTTGACTACAACTGATAGTTTGCAATTTGATTCACCCTAATAGTAATAAAAGTATCCACTTTATTTAAAAACAAAAAAAAAATATAAGTTTGAATACAAAGTAGTACAATTTAAGCAATGTCGTCTGCCGTAGATTGACAACAATTTAATTCATGAATACATTTACAAACAAAGACTATCAATTATAAAAATAATCAGAAGTACATTTGAAAAATAAAACATATACAAGGTGGCGAAAATTAATCATCCAATTTTGTTTTTGAATTACTTTTTTACTAAATAAAAAAAAAAAAGATTTTGAGTGATGGAAATCTCTAGTACAGAAACCTGTAGAGATGAAAATGGAAACCTCGTAATAGGATCACAGTCTGTGCTGAGAATATGGAAAAACTACTTCTGCAGTCTGTATAACGGCGACCAAGACAAAACTCCCGCTGTCAGGCAGAATGAACCATGCAACATAGACGATGATAGTCAAAATTTCCGCCCACCTGACCAAAACGAGGTGAGGATAGCAATATCCAAGCTAAAATCCAACAAGGCTGCTGGACCTGACGGCTTACCGCCCGAACTTTTCAAGGCAGCTGGGCATGAATTGGTAGAGTGCATACACCAACTCATCTCTAAGATTTGGTCAGACGAGTGTATGCCTGATAAATGGAATCGCAGCATCGTTTGCCCGATCCACAAGAAAGGAGACCCCCTCAACTGCGCCAATTATAGAGGCATCAGTCTCCTCAACATCGCATACAAGATCTTTTCTGCGATATTGTGTGAACGCCTGAAACCGTTTATCAACAGCCTGATTGGACCCTATCAGTGCGGTTTCAGGCCAGGAAAGTCCATCATCGATCAAATCTTCACACTTCGGCAGATCCTGGAGAAAACCCAAGAATTCCAAATCGATACTCATCACCTCTTTATGGATTTCAAGGCCGCCTATGACAGCATCTATAGAGAAGAGCTTTATAAAGACATGTCTAGTTTCACATCCCTGCCAAACTTGTCTGTCTGTGCAGGCTGACAATGGAGAACGCTCGCTGCTCCATCAAGGTCGGTAATGACCTCACCGAGACCTTTGATGTCAAAAAAGGCTTTAGACAAGGTGACGCGCTGTCATGTGACTTCTTTAATATTGTACTTGAACGGATTGTGCGGAACTCACAAGGCAACACCGGAGGCACAATCTATTACAAGTCTGTACAACTGCTTGCATACGCCGACGATATAGACATTATCGGAAGAACTCAGCCGGCTGTCACCGATGCGTTTGCAAGCATTGAGGCGGAAGCAGCCAAAATGGGTTTAGCGATAAACGAGGGCAAAACCAAGTGTATGCTGTCAACAAGAAGGGAAACCCAACACCGACGAATTGGACAAAACGTCACAGCGGGCAGCTATAACTTCGAGGTAGTAATGGACTTTGTCTACCTTGGCTCTGCTATAAATTCTACAAACAAGATCAGCGCAGAAATCAATCGAAGAATAACTATTGCCAATCGCTGTTTTTTTGGGCTTATAAGGCAATTCAACAGTAAAGCCCTATCTCGAATAACTAAGGAGACTCTGTATAAGACCCTGATCATCCCAGTCCTGCTTAACGGCGCGGAAATATGGACTTTATTAAAAGAGGATGAAGATATCCTTGGTCGCTTCGAGAGAAAAGTTCTTCGTAAGATTTTCGGTCCTGTTTGTGTTGACGGGTTTTGGAGGAGAAGATTCAATCACGAACTATACGAGCTGTACCGCGACGTCGACCTAGTCAAAAAACTGCATATTGGCTAGGACATGTAGAGCGAATGGACACCAACGCTCCGGCCCGCAGAGTCTTCGAATCTAGCCCCGAGGGACGACGCAGTAGAGCGAATCATCGCCGTAGGTGGCGCGCACGAGTTCAAGGGGACCTCGACCAACTTGGAATGCGCAACTGGAGGCAATTAGCTAAAGACCGAGCTAAATGGAGAGGCTTGTTGGTTGAGGCCCAGGTTCACCCCGAACTGTAGCTCCACCTAAGTAAGTAAGTAAGTAAATCTTTATTTCGACCTTTACAGCCTCCATTGCTTGTCTGTTTGTATACTGCAGCTGTCTAGTTCACAAATGTCAAATATGATTGACGTACGACGCCATTTGCAAAAATGATAACATCTTCCGACAGGGTGATTAATTTTGCTAAAATTTCAAAAATTTTCTTCAATGGTTCTTTTTCTATAATTATATGCAGTAGAACAATAGTCTATTAGGGCACATCAGTTACTACCATTTAAAAGATCCGTTACTTCGCAAGTTTCTAAACGTTCTGCACCCAAATGTGTTCGTCTTATGTCTTTCAGAATCGGGCAGTTACTGACGAAGTGAGCGGTGTCTTCTACTTCTCCTGTATTGCATAACCCACATCTAAATGGGAGATCGTTGCGATGTGGCATACAATTCAACTTTAGAAGTTCTCTTGTTCATAGAATTAATGAAATTTGGTGGATATTAAGGTTTGAGTTCAGGTAGTTAATCTGGTCATGTGCTAAATTGCTATATGGTATATTAGACGCGAGCTTTAATTTTTGGCTGAATTAATGGCGTCGCGTTTCATCGCTAAGCCGACATCAGATACAAAATTAAAAAGATCACTTGTTCATTCTGCGAAATCAGATTCGCTCATTCTTAAATTAATATTATGCTTGGAAGCAGTATTCTCTCACTCTTTGTAAAATTCTGACTTGGTTCTTATAACTTTTTTCGCAAGAATCTTATTGAGTCGTCTATCGTCATCTCCGCTCAAAACCTTAAATATATATTTCATGTTTAGCTTCAGCGTTAATATAAACAATGGTGATATTCCACTCTCAAGCAGTATGTAGTTAGGTGTGTTCGACGGTAAATATAGTAGCTTCTTCATAAAAAATCTAAGCAATTTTTCAACTTCATCATACAACCTGTATCCCCAGACTTCCGCTTCATAGGCCATTACTGAACGCATTACAGCTTTAAATATTTTTACCTGAATTTGGGGTTAGAAATAAGGTCCCTCCCCGTTGAATTCAAAGATTTCTTCGCTTCTACAAGCTTGAGTTCAAGGTGATGTTTTATCGAAAGGTTATGGCTTAGAGTTATACTCAAGTACTTGTAGGACCCCACTACTTCTAAGTTTTCTCCACCGTATGTGCATCGTTCGTTTCTCGAGAAGCGGCCTGTACCTTTACGAAATACTAATACCTTGCTTTTAGAAGTATTTATTTCCAGGCAGTTGGCATGGCAATATCTTTTAGTTTTATTGATCATAAGTTGCAACGAACTTGGTGATTCTACAAGAATTACAATGTCGTCTGCATAAAGCAGTGCCCTTACTAATAGTTGATCTACACATATGCCTGCTGGTAGAATGTCTAATATATCATCCACAAAAAGTGCGAAAGAAGATTCACCCTACTATCCATATACGTACGTGTATGTGCTAAAGTAGTCGTAGAACAAACCAGAGATATATTATTTGACTGACATATGAATGCGTCCGAAATTGATTCTCTCATTCATTTACTTTGACCCTCAATACCTTCTATCCGTATCTAACCACCCATCTCCTGAAATGTATCTATAATGAGACGTCACGTTGTGAACCCAGCCTCTGATTGCAATTAATTTAGACCTGCCCTAATTAGAAAATGCCGTTAATATTTAACCGCCGAAACCACCCCCAGAATTTCACTGCAGACTCATTCACAGTAGTCCCCAGACAGTGGAGAATATTTGAATACTCGAAAGTCGAACAAGAATACCCCTACGTAAGTATTTATGTGTTTTTCTCCACGATAGGTTCAGCTATTTCCCACTCACGGCACGAAACGGCGCTAGTAACACTAGATTTTCATAACCATTGGTTTCAACCAACCCCATGGCCTCTTCCTCCCCCATGCTTGTATGTACATGCACATACGTACATATTATGCAAACAAAAGCCATGTGCTGATGCTGTATTGATGGTGACGATGATGATGCAACACTTGTGTTGCCATTTTCCTCTCCTCCTGTTGATGAGTAGAGTCATCCTCCGTCCGAATAGGCGGTGTGCATTTTTCGGAGGATGCAGCAGCTGTATGCAGTTGTATCTCAAAATAAATAGTCTAGTTCTTTGGACATCCGCAAGAAGCCCAAATACTTCGCTTTTGCGCTCGGGCGAAGGTGGAGGATACACTCCACAAAATACCAGCTGTTGGTGAAACTCCCGACAGCCATCGTCGTCCTTGCTGTCGTCGTCGTTTGCAAGAAAGAGAAAACGATGTGAAGTTTAAAGAATCACGTGCTCGATTTTAATGGAAAGTTTACTTGCAGCTATTCGCGCGGTATTATACTTTTAAATGCAAATTGTACAAGTTGTGTTCCTAAGAACACTATCTCGGGCTGTGCTGTGTGCAAAACGGAAAACAAACTCCAAGGGATTAAAGGACATACACAGAGTGAAAGGGAACTGTTTTCGAAGTAGCCTCTTTATTCGGATTAAAACGATGACCTAGTTCGTGTTTGTTTAGATTTGAGCTCCATTTAATTTTCAGACTGTCCTCCTTTTCACCCCTTATCATCCTTTGGGGGATGGTTATGCGACTCATATCGTAAGGGAGATGGGAGAAAAATCCACACTTTAAAGTGTTGACAAGTAGCTTCTCGGGGACACTTGTAAAATATGTTTGACAACATAGAGAAATAGTGCGCGCCAATTCAATAGTGTGAACGTGAAACCGCGGTTCGTCGCATGATTTGCTGACCCACAAGGTGTCGATGGGAAGGAATGAACGTGCCACTGTCAATCGGATATCCATTAATTCTACCTTCAACTGACTGGCGAATGGAAAAAACCTCTACAGGCCCAGCTTCACCGATCAAACAGTGGATTGGCTCCGAAACAGCGCAGCTCATTCCGCCTTACATCATTCGCTATTACAACAACCTACATCAAAAGGTATGGCTTAAGGGAAGCTCACAAAACGTTCCTCGAGGCATGGCCTCTGGCTTGTTTTGCTGCTGTTGTCATCCTTGCGCATATAGAGTAGAAATAATAACTACGTTATATGTACACAATTCATTCCACTATTCACATGCCGTTCAGAATATTCATTTCCTATGTCTGTCCTTGACCTATGCCAGCAGCTGATTGCATT
This sequence comes from Brachypalpus laphriformis, assembly GCA_945910035.1. Taxonomy (NCBI): domain Eukaryota; kingdom Metazoa; phylum Arthropoda; class Insecta; order Diptera; family Syrphidae; genus Brachypalpus; species Brachypalpus laphriformis. The sequence goes on along the minus strand of OX246754.1, from coordinate 303,972,813 downwards.
GTTGATGGCAAACTGCTGGCTTCTTTTCCAATGCCAGGCAGTGAGCGAGGAAGAGGGTGCGTCGGAAAAGAATTTCTTTATATGTTCCCATTGAAATTTCGTTCAGATTTTATTTTTTTATGTTGACCTGGTTGGCTTTAATTCACGAATCGGCAAGTACCGACTTATATTTTATTCCAGAGGCGATATCATATCCTTTTTCCACGTATTTTCACATTCTCCCATACTCTATTCATTATGCTCAAAAATTAAAACCAAGTGTGTTGACAATCAAACTAATGGATGTTTGGCGCATTGTGCAGAGATAGCATTTGCTTGCAACAAGGCCAGCAAGAATAAGGCTTGTGGTTGGACATTGTAAGCGATGACATTGTATTCATCTGGAGAATGGAAATGGAATTCTGATATCTTTGAAATTGAGATGGAGTATGTGGTGAATACGTGTGGTGGTAGGGTTGACTTGGTCCTTGTTATATCGTAATGAGATTAGATTTTTTTTATTTTTTTTTATTTTGCTCAATTGGAAGGACATTAAGGGGACTCAAATGGTTGGCATCTAGGAAATTGATAAAGACTCTAATGAACATGGAATTTCTTCTTGTTAATTAGAATAGAAATTTCGAAGTGTAGACCGCTCGAAGGACAAAAGTTGTGGTAATTCGGAATTTAGTTCACTGAATTGGTTTCCTTCCGCTTAATTGCTCCCTTCGTGTCTACGTTTCAAAGTAACAATTTTTCTATTTTGCAACCTAGAAATATATCAATAAGTCTAGATTGTAGAAGCTAAACGACTATAGGTTAAAGGGGGTTTTCTGGCTCCGAGCTGTAAAATCGAAAATAATACTATTAGAAAACAGCGAAGGTTAAGAGACTTGAGAGTGGTTTCTTTTCTTTTCCAATCGAAAAAAAAAGTGCCGACAAACTTGAAAACAAAATAATTTAATTTGATTAAACAAATAAAAATGTAATGTAATGATAGGTAGGTTTTCCAATAAGCTTTTAGGAAAAGCAAAAAAAAAGAAAAACCTAAATTGATTAGTTTAAAAGAGTATATTGGATTTCAAAGTATCCTCCTTCAAGATTTATACAGTTTTCCATTAGATAGAACAGGTTTTCGAAACATTTGTTCCACCCTGAAGCCGACACCTCAGTAACACAGTCTTTGAATGCTTCTACAGCCTCTTCTGACGTTGAAAATGTTGACCACAACAAACGATCATTTTTTTCGAAGTGCTTCTAGAACGAGAACGTCACTTGGGTTTGCCACGAAATCTGGCGTCACAAAATCTCGCGCACTTAATCTCGCCCACAGAATGTAAACAAATCTCGCGGAAAATGTTTAAAATTCGAGACGAAGTGAACAGTACTTGGGTAGCCCGCTTCTCGGGTTAAAAGGATTTCACACTTTGGGACATTATTTGAGTCATACACCAGGCGGACTTCGGCCTGACATGCGGTCAATCATGGCGTTCCCAGTCATTTTTCTCAGTTTTCGCTCATTTTGGAATACACAAACAGACGGCTGTCGCTTAAATTCGGGCTCATACGAGTATATCCAGCTTCTGTCGCCTGTAACAGTGCTGTACACATTTTTTGAAGCACTACGATCGAATTTCTTGAGTATTTCTTTGCACCATTTGACACAACCTTTTTTTTGAGCGTTGGTTAGCTTGTGTGGAATCCACCTAGCACAAAGCTTCTTCACAGCTGAATATTCATGTAACATTGATTGAATTCTAGTCTTACTAATGCCCAAGCTTGCTTCTAACATCACACCGTATGTTAGATGCCGAATGGTTTCAATCATGGCGCATCAATGTTTTCTGGAACAACAGCACCTCAGGAAACCTTCACGAAATTTACTGACGATAGCACGATATATACATATATATGCGCAATTCTCTGATAGCTGGACAACTTCCATTATCATTGATTGGGCGTTTATTGGCCTCCAGGACCTCTAAACACACCGCTCAATTAATGTTTATTCTTTTTCCCGCAGACAGAAAGTCGTATTCGGCATCTGTATAGTATTTATATCCACGTGCGAACTCCGTGTACATACCTATATGTAGCCACCTCTATAATGTGAAGTAATTAAAACACAGGCGCTTTACATTTTGGAGGTATCCACATTAGTGGATGGATATATAATATTTGAAAACCACCGAAAATGGTTGGCTGAAATATATATACTATTTTAGGTTAATGTGGCTGTATGTACTTAGTTACAGTCACACTTGACTAGATCCCTTGAGATACCATGGGACTCAACACACGTATGCTAACTATCTTAATGCCTAATTGAAATAGTCGCAGTTTCTTGTGAAGTGTAGGGATGCTTTTGACATACATAACTGCACAAGTACAAAGGAAATGGAAAGTCATTTTTTGCCCCTTTATCCCAACAATTCCTACAGAAACGTTCGAAAAGATGCGAAACATAAATAATGCGTTTTATTTAAATTTTATACAAATATAAAGACAAACGACATTTGAGAGTTCTAACTGTGGAGCTAATAAAATGATTTTTTTACTCTACAAAGACGCAGATGTTAAAATACTGAACGGCACCAATCACTGCCTTGAAGCTAACAGAATTCATTTCAAAATGTTTTTAAACTCAATTCAAATTCCGCGCGTTAAAACTTATAGGTGATAGAGACATTGTGAACTCGATAGTTCCACTTGAATATCGTAGAAATGCCCGTGTATTTCCCTATTCGATTGCTTTTTTTTTTTATATATAAAATGCTCTAGCGAAATAGCCAGTTGCATTCCTTCCCTTCTAAGTTTCACCCGCAAGGACGCATGACGCGTATGCTTCGAATGTACATCAGTTTACCCTCAAGCCCAACTTCGGGCGTACTATCAAATACAGGCATTCGTTTATAAGCCGAACAACACGTTTGTGGAGTGATCTAGGTTCTGTATTTCCTCATCATTACAACCTTTAAACATTTAAAGCCAACGCCAACCGGCATCTCTCTAGATACCAGATGCGGACTGATATGGGAATGCCTCACCAAGATCAACAGATTGCGACGGGGTAATAAAGTAACTTTCAACTGAGTACCAGGAGATGTAGGATTGGATGGGAACGAAGCAGCTGATGCACAAGTAAGAATCGACTCAGACCGTGGACCCCGAACCAGAACCTTTTGTACGATAGGACCACGCAAAACACGGGAAGAACTCAGAAAAGAAAAAAAGAACAAATGGGTCAATCATTGAGATGATAACCCCCAATTGAGACATGAGTAATCATTTTGGGTAAACTAGAATCAGAAAAGAAGCAGAACCTGCCTGAGAGTCAGCCGATTCTGCAAGGGCTTCGCAGAAACACCAGCACATCTACTTATCCAATCCGAAGTATTTATCCGCTAAAAAGACATCACTTAGGTGCCTATCTTCTATCAGAGACGGATCCACCTTAGATACTCCGGTTCACCAAAGCAGGTGGACTAGAGGAAGTGCTCTAAATCAAGTATGTTATCGACTGGTGTGTTAGTTTTGGGGACACAGCGGATGTCGTAGTAGGGTTACCGCTGGAAATGTTGAAAAAAGGTAAAAAAAAAAAAAAAAAAACGCAATACACAAGAAATCAAGGATTAGCAATGTAACCATTACGCACTATTTAGAAACGCTGTGGGACCAGAGATTCTAGATAATGACTTTTGTTGCACCCGCATTGATGAAGAAGAGGAATCACCCTTTCACCTATTATAAAGTTGTGCGCCACTATCCTAAGCAAAAAAAAACAATTCTTGGTAATTACTACCTCGAAGGAATCTTAGATATTGCCAACTCGGATATCAATAGAATCTGGAAGTTAATCAAAAAATCAAAATAGTTCAAGAGTAACGAAAACGACCGGCTCACGTAGTGACACATTGGACCTCATCTGGTTTAAGGGAATCCTACCAATTACGTGGCGTAGCCACGCCTAGCCTAATGTAAACAATTCGATTCGTTGGCTGCCATATTTAAGTAATTTGACCAAATGGAAGAGCTCAGCAAACAGAAATAAAAAGATAAAGAAGATCTGTGGACTGAGAAGCCACAATATTTCCTCAAATGTCGCAAATTCAGCCTTTTACTAAAATATCGTTTCTTCGTCGAATTACAGAATTCCGCATGGAAAAATCACAAAATAAAAAAATCATAATTTAAGAATCCCGCAGCACAGAATTCCACCTGCAGAGCATTGACAAACAGCCCGCGAAAGATTATGGCGGCGGTCGCCCTGAGGACCTGTATGTGAGGCCGAAAGCCATATGTAGTAGTTGTATGAAATCCTTTCAACCCAAGTACTGTTTAATTCGTCTCGAATCTTAATTTATTCAACTTTTGCACATATTTTAGTTCTTTATTTCAAGAAATTGAGAAATTAAATCACTTCAAGATCATTGCTTTTTTGTTTACACACAAAATAGTGAGAGATTGTACTCCCTATAGTTAAGGTCACACACACATGAATAGCATTCCGCTCTGTGTGTATAACATGTTAGGCTTTCAAATTTCTTGTGCACGCATACATACAATCACATTATGTGGGATTCTGTTCGGCAAGATTTTTGTGCTGTGGCATTTTGTACGGCAAGATTTTGAGGTGCGGAATTCTGTGAAGGATTTTGTGAACGGGATTTTTTGGGGCGGGATTTCGTGGCCAATTCCGCGAAAGGCGACCTACGCGCAACAGTAACCCTGTTTTATATTTGCTTACCATCTAAGGATGTTAAGGTTTCTGCTACCACCAACTTCTATTGGATTTAACTTCATCAAATGTATATCGAGTTAAACGGTTGCTCTTTTGAACGACCAAGAATTGTCTGGTTCTTAATATCCTGAAGGAATTTAATAACATATAAATAGACCAACTCATTTTTTTGCAGTTTTCGATTTTTTAGTACTTTTTCAATACTTATCCATTTCAACATCATTTGCTGGCCAAAAGTGCATTCTTGAGTAATAATTTGTGAGCATAGGGACAAATTAAACAAAATAAAAATTAAAAATTTAGTGTGCTCCAACAAAATGTTCTGTAACATCGGAGAATGACTCGTACTATTCAAGGTTTTGTGGGCGCCGTGGCGTAAGTGGTTAGTGTGTCGGATCACTGCGCGTGAGGTTCCAAGTTCGAATCCAGAAAACAAACAAATGTGCCTTCGGATACGGCACTAAACTGTAGGTCCCTTCCTTTCGTGTGAAAAATATAACGCACACAACATGAGTGGTTACGAGAAACTATAACCTGGCACTTAAAGAGCTGTTGCGTCAAGTATTTATTTATTTATTCAAGATTTTGTCACACTTTTATTTTTGACAAATTGGGCTTTGCTTTTGATGTTAATGATTTTGAATTTATCCTAATTGATGCTATACATACGTGCGTATGCGTATGTATTGTGTATCTAGAAAGACAGAGATGTTAGTAAAACATTCCTATCGTGAAGTGAAGTAAAAACAATGATTTCAGCTCTCTTGGAAGCGTGTTTCCGGAAGAACTGGTAGTTGGTTTAATATTCTGCTTCAAGAAGTCCCACACCTTCATCTAATGTCGAATAATTTTATTGAACAACATAGTTTGTTTAGTTATGCATTATGTGGCTTGAATGATTTATGACATTTTGAGTTCCTTGCCTGGTGGAGCGAACAAAGTCAATCTAGAAATGCCTGTACATATTTATGTAGTTCATAAATTGGTGTTAGAGAAACATTCACTTCCTCAATCTTATGGCAATTCTAGTGGATTATTTACTTTCTAGATTGATGCTTCCTTTGGCGATTAGTTTATTGATTTCAGATGAGGGGTTCTTAGTATTCTTTCAGGGATTTTATTTGTTTATTTTCATCTTAATGACACATTGATCTTGTTTTTCATAATTATTGTTTGACTCGAATTTCCATTATACATTATTGCGGGCTTGTTCCAAATACATCTTCCAAAATGTGTAGTGGTTTTGAAACTCACGGGGTATTAGGTTTGCTATTATACTCCGAACTGGTTGAAGAGATATCATTTGTAGTACCCACGGGTGCTCTTCGTCCAATGCTTGGCTTCGGCTCAGAGATAATTTGAACGTGCGCGTCGTCAAAAAGGCACTGATATTATTAAAGAGAGGTAGGCATGACAACAAATGCATCAACACCAGCATTCGGTTTGCCTCAGTGACGAAGTGATCCAAAATCAGGAGGCAGTCTGATCATATCCTGAGGTCAAACAGTCAAATCCCACAAGCGGATCAGTAGAAATACAGTGAAGTGTGAGGGTAACGTTCCCTTGAGTTCAGATTATAACCTTGTCGAAATAGGAAGAAGAAGAAGAAGAAAGTTTTGTCTTGTGAGTAGCTTGATTTTAATCGATCGGTATTCCTCAGAAACGACATCGCGCTGTAGCAAAGGTACATTTCTTTGGAATTTAAGTCTCGACTTTTGAAAAGCGATGATACCACACTGCACCCACGTATCCATGTCATATATCAGCAGCTCTGTCCCTTATCAACCACACTATACACAACTATAGGTACGATGGACACTCGGATTTACCGAATTCGCAGAATATTTTATTTATTTATTTTTATAATCTTCTCTCAGGAAAGGTGAACCTATAACACTGAAACAGCACCCCGAGATGTCTGCAGATGTCTATTGATTCTGCTCTTGAACACCTGGAGATTTTCATCTTCTGAAAATATGTTTCATGGGAGTGAGGTCCAAAGTAGAGAGAGGTAGAAAGATGCTCGCGCGGTTTCTAGGTGAACATGAAAATGGTGTGCTTCCTGAGATTATTCTCCGACGTTCTTCCGAGCATCTTCCATGGAAGTATCTGTAGTATAGGCATAGGTCAGCTACTCACCTTCGATGAGCCAACGGAGATTCCACGTTAGCGCGGGGTCTTTTATTAAGCGAACTGCTCGTCTATGGATGCTGTTGAGTAAGTTTAGAGAATGTTTTGAAGCCGAGCTCCAAACGTTGGGACAATATTCAAGTCCTGGTCTAACTTGTGATTTGTATAAAAGCAAAAGCTGTACTTCTTTGCTCTTAATAAACAGTTCATTTTTATGGATGCTGATTTTGCGATGATATATACATATATGCATATTTTCGTGTCATATTATGCCAGAGTTGGCCGTGAATCCAAGAAGATGCATTGCCTCATTGGATTGGATTATTTGCCCGTCTATTTGGAACTGTGGTAGACTGATTGCTTCTAGAAAAGGTCGTGAATTGGGTTTCCTGTGCTTTGAATTTAACCCAGTTAATCTTGTCCCACTGCAAAATTGTCTGCAGATCTTCATTTAATGACTTGATTTGGTCGCGTCTCTCGAGCCGTAAGGTGCTTGCATTTAAGGCGGTGTTGTTCGAATAACATGCCTTTAGGATACTATTATCGAAATATGCTGTTATTTGTCAGCTCAAGTAGGTCATTAATATGGAGTAGGAAAAGAGCTGGTGAAATTATAGAACCCGTTGGAATTCTACCGTGTTGGATGATACACCGTCGACCTCAACTTGAACTGATCTGTCTTGAAAAAAGGTTTTTATTCATGCGCAGAGCTGCTGCAGTAGTCCATAGGAAGCTAACTTGCTTAATAATGATCCACGCCGTAATACGATCGAAAGGTTTTAAGTTGTTCAGGTCAAAGGCTCTTGTTTCCTCGTGTTGTTCGATGGCTACTATCCATAATGGGCATGAGTGACGCAGCTCAGCAAGTCTTCGTCGGAATTGCGCTTTCGAAAACCATATGCCTAACCCGCATCTCTCCAGATGCATATGTGATTATTTCTGCATTAACGATGGAAAACATCACTTCAGATAGCATTGAAAGTAGGGATATAGAGCGGTAGTTTTGCGGCAGACACTTTTTTCGTTTCTTGGGGGTGGGTTAAATGCAGATATTTTTTCAGCATTACGTCTTACGCGCAAAGAACTTTCCGTGTGTAAGACATGTGAGATGTTAGCTCGGTTCCCAGATTTTTAGCACTATGGTTGGTATTCCGTCCGGTCCAGTTGAGTTTCTGCAGTCCAATTATTTGACGATGCGTCGAATTTCACGAAGTCGAAATTTTATATGTGGCATCAATGATCGCCCTACTGGTATAGTTGGAGGCTCTACCTGTAATCTGACTTTTGGTCCCATGCTAGTTGCACCGGCCCATCTGGAATCAGAGCTCGTCATACTTTCTTTGTTTTAGTTTAATATCTCCACCTGATTTTATATCAAATTCCCTTGCAGTAGCATATGATAAAAACCAACACAGCTCTTAGCGAAAAAGGTTATCGAAAATTCTCAAGCAATTCCCATTTCATACTATAAGTATTTTTATGTTTGGTTTCCATTGTCCCTCAACCATGCCGAAGAGCCTTAGTTTACCGTATTCTTTATTACCACTTTACAACATTACTAAGTGCACTAATAGTTTTCTGCCTATTGGTTCTACCTCCCCCCGAATAACATTTATGAACTGTATCTAGACTCAGAGTGAAACCTAGGTATTTGAAAATTAAAACCACAAATTACAGAATGAGGATGTAACATGAACCTGACCCCTACGGGTTATGTCATGTATAACTCAGTTGAATTAATTAACGCACTACCATCCAACCAACATCATTTTGGCTTCTGATGGGTCTGAAAACACATTACTGGGTTCCCAACACTGGTTAATTAAAATTTAATGTTTGCTGTAACATTTCCGAATCAATTTCATCCAAATGCCGCTAAAAGATATCACTGCTCTGATTGGGACAACGGATGCTGCATGTCGAGGATTTTCCGAGATATTTTTATATTTTTGTTTGTGCACAGCTGACACTAACATCCAGATTGATACTTTCATTAAATAAATTTATTTGTTGTTTGTTTTAGTTTTACAATGTCGTGTGATATCTTTAGCAATTGGCATATATTAAATTAGGAATTCTATTGAAAAACATCCGATTGACAATTTCATTTTAAATTGTCCATAATACAGACGAGGATGAAGACTTTCCGATACTATTGGCCGACAGACAAGCATTTTTCGAATTGCATCGCACTTGATGTTTGGAAGAATTTCACATTTAAATTTCTTTCATTGCCATATCACAAATTGGAACTAAAATTATGATGAAATTTTTAATAGGATCGGGGTTTGCTAAAATTTAAGTTAAACGTTTTTTTTATTTTTTATATTGATGCATTTCTGAACTAACCGTGCCCGGGACCGCCCCTCAGAAGTCAGAACTGTGTGTTAGAAGCCGACCCCCAAAAGTCGGAACCGTATATAAAGAACCGTCACCCAAAAGTCGGAACCGTGTATTAGTAACCGACTCTTTAAAGTCGGAATAAGGCGTGTATGAAATCTACTTGAGCAGACAGAGTCGTTCCCGTAGAATACATGCATCCAGAGGCCATCCAAGAGTTGGACGTTCCCATACCGGAAGGTAGCCTAAGTAATATCATTGAATATATATCTAATAGTAGTATCATTTGAGGAAATCGACACTACCTAAATATTAAGCATTATCAGTATTAGTAATCGATGTTTTACTCCGAAAAGTGAAAAAAAAGGTGTCGTTTTAAGAAATATTTATGTCTTTATAACCGATATTTAATTTGTAGCTTGTAAATAATAAAAAATAAATCTCTAATTAGGGTATAAAACATTAAAATATGTATTAAATATTTTTTTTACAAATGCATATACATCTATGTACATACATGTACCTACATACAAATATATGAACACGAGGAAAAATCATTATGCATCAAAATCCGAAATATAGCAACGTTGCTTATTATATAACCGCATAGAAATAATAAGATGTGACAAAATGTAAATGTATTGCAAAATAACTTGTTTGATAATTAAGTTAAGCACCAAAAAAATACGAAAGGTAAAACCAGACATAATATCTCACAAAACAACATGACCCTCTCATCTCAAAATGATACCCACACCAATACGTATATATTTACGTACATTACCTCGAAGAGAATAAACCGATAATTTAGCGTAAACATTAAGTTCAGCCTTCCTTATAACAAATTGGCCAAGCTCTCTCAAAATTGATCCAGCCTGACCAATTTTACAGAATAACTCGGCAACTATCAATTCAATACTCCTACAGAATACTCCAGAGCTTACAGCACTTGAATTGTTAAGAAGGACCATTGCAAATTATAACTTATCCAACACCTGGACCCGACCAAACAAAAACCACGTCATAAATACATTATCATTACGCGCGCCGTGAAATTTCACTCACAAGACGTAGGTAACTGGAAATTTATCTCAAAACCGTATACCATATACACTTTTGGTATCTGAGTTTATTGGATTAAGAAAACCATTTTTATTATATAGGACTTAAGTTTAAAATTAAATAAAAAATAAATACACTTTGCTCTTTAATATTTATTTTTATAAATTAGAATCTAACAATGCAGATCTCATTTTTTAAAGACTATATCGTCTAAATGACGACCATTTCTTTCAAAGCATTCTTGCAGCCGGACGCTTGCATTCGCAAATATGCGAGAGCAAAGCGTAGGTTCAACGGCCGCAACTTCACGGCGGTTTTTTTTTTTTTTTTTTGTAATGCCTGAATCGTTCGAGGATTACTCGGAAAAATTGCCCTCGACTTCTCCATTGAGACTAGTGGTGTATGGAATGAAATAGAATTCTGTTGTTGTACCCGCGAAACAGCTGAAGTTGCGGCAACTTGAAGACTGTCATAACTCGAAAAAAGCGATTTTGAAGAAAACACGTTTAACGTTTTCAATTGACTACCATCTTGCAGAAAAAAGAAGACATCTTATACTTCTAACGCAGAGAGAATACAAGATATTAATATGAAATCAATTAATTCATTGCACAATATGAAGCATGATAAAACGAATAATTCTGCATCATTAACTCAAAAATAGCGGCTTTTGAGTTAGGACAGTCTTCAAGTAAATGAGCGATATGTACGAGTACGTATATGAAACTTAATAAGCGAAATGAAATGTAAATGAAAATTCTCCAAATAACAGAAATTCTTTTTTCGATGCTGAGGATATTGACTTCAAATCTACTTAGAGACATATAGCGATCCTATTATATCGAAGTGATTATAAGTAACTTCATGCATTAAAATAGCAAACAATTTTTTTGTGTCAAGTATATTTTAACAACAAATCTTTTGAAAAATGAAACAGTGCAGGACTCCTGTAAATCACCAAATACAGAATAAGTAACTACGATTTGTATACCCTTAAGGCAAGAAGTGCACGCACGCAATTTTCGATGGCTCCTTAATCCCCGTCATCACCTTTTTGGAATATTGCTTTCAGTTTCAAGGAACTTAAAGTTCCATAATTCGTTTTAACGCTTACTTTAACCCTTACAGAGCAGTTTTGAAAATCCCTTTTACAATATATGTATGTAGTAGTACACACAAGCCAAAGGTGCAAAGTAAATCCCGTAGGTATTCTTCCGATCACCCCAAGTATGTCTTTTCGCTACACAGCCCCACACTTTCTTTTTTATGAACTATTCTCTCGGTTGTGAATAACTTTTTTTAATTTTTTTTTTTTACTTTTTGTCTATTTGCAGGTATGACTTCAAAGAAATTTCATTTTTACAGCAGCAGGTGTTATTCGCATTTTCACAAAGACACAGAGGAGTGTTTTTGTTGAAGCGTCTGTGACTTGCAAATCTGCACTCATAAGGTAGGAATTCTTACCCTTTTAATAAGGATTAGGGCTGGTGGTGGTTTTATTATCATGCGGTGGAATGCGTTTAATATTCTATCAGCATTAAAGTGTTTTAAGAATCTTTAAATAACCACAGAGGCAAAGCAAAAAAAAAAAAAAAATAGAAAAAAAAACTTATTTTTCTCTGCAGCGTGCAAGGCTGTGTTGAATACTTAACGTAATGAACAATCTACCCTAGAGCTTCTTAAGGAAATGGGTATTCTTTGTTTAAGTATATTCACGTCAAGACGAAAAAGTTGTCGTCTCACTGCAAAGGCAAATAGATATTCAGTTCGAAAGGCTTTCCAACGAGTAGATGAGTATTTGTTTTTTTTTGTATTCAAACTACTAAAGACGGTATGATTAATTAAATGGATTTAGTGTTTTTTGTAATGGCAACTCTCTGGTAAAAGTAAATTTCAGAGAAAATTTCACTATTCATTGGAGTGGAAATATTGCTTGCAAAATGAATCTTTCACTAATTGAAAGATTCACTTTAATAAAAAATAATAATAACAAAACCATACAAAATTCGAACAGATAGATAGATATTTATTTTCGTATTAAATGTACATTATGGTTATCAATATGGCGGACCTCACAATCGCCGTCATATTCCGAGGTAACGAAATATGAGACAGGAAAGACACAAAAAAAAGTTATTTTTCATTCAAGGCCAATAGTATAATACATACACTAAGCCTCCATATCGCGGTGCTTGTACGAGGTTCATCAAAAATTCATCGCAAAATTAAAATGAATGCAAGTTGAACTCTACCTTAAGAATCAGAACTTAAACTTTAAAGTGCTGCTAAATCTCGATAATGCGCCAAGTCATCTTCAGCTCATATGCAATTCTAAGCAAACGTAAATGTTGTGTTTATGCCCCCAAATGCTACATCAATAATTCAGACAATGGACCAATGAGTCATTGTTACATTTAGGAAAATGTATCGATGCCAAACTTTTCGCGTGATGTTAGAAGCTACAGATGGACCAAATAAATCCTCTATTGAAGAGTCTTGGTGTAAATAAAATATTGCGAATGCAATATATAACATCAAACCATCCTGGTGTAATATAAAAAAGAACGACGATGAATGCATTTTGGAAACCATTATGACCAGAATGTGTCGAAGACGATGTGGGCGGCACTCCTGAATGCAGTGCAGAAAACTTGCTTTTACTTGGAAGACGGATTGGAGCGGATGGCTTTCAAGAACCGAAGCTAAGTGATATTGACGAGCTCCTAGAAGCGTACGATACTGAGCTATTAGTCCAAGAACTGATAGACCTAGACTGGTTGAACTGGGTGAAGTTAACTCAGATCCAGAAGGAGAAATTGGCTAACTGATCATCAAAAACATAGAAAAATCGATGTTGAAAGTTAATGAAGCCACTGATATTATAGAATCTATTGATTCCAATTTGGAGAGAAGTTCAACGAGCACAGCAGGTCTACTTAGCGCGATTGTTCCATACAAACTTATGCTGAAAAAAAAGAGCCATACATTTGCATACATTCTCTACGCGGTGTTTTTTTTTTGGAACGCATCCTTTGCGTATGTGAAGGTTTAAGTTACCAAATCCAGTGTCCGAATTACTCCAGAACGTCAGGATTCTTTTTAACCTCAAAAGATGCCGAAATCTTGAAATTTATATAAAAATATATTTATTTATTTTTTTAAATTCTAATTTTATTCAACTATTTTTATAAATGATTTTATTTTTTAAAAAAGTGATAAAGTAATATTCTGTTGGAAAAAAGTAATTAATTTCTGTCGGCCCTGAAGGAAGTGTATATATTGTTCGCTAATAATATTAAATTTGTGCTTTATCTATTTTTATTAAAGGGAAAAAGCAATGACAGAATGAAACGTTATGCAGTGGCCACCAATATTGACCGCAAGCATATCTCATGACAGCGCGGTTTATGGCGAAAATCAAAGCTGGTAGTGTCCGTATGTGCGGCATTGCTTTTATTTGCTGTCAAAATAATTAAGTTTCATGAGGGCTTTGAAACATTACTCAATTACACACGAATGAGTGGTGAGATTAGTCAGTGGAATTTTTATGACGTTATTTTCCATATAGGGTTTAGTTTCACTCAGTTTCCCTTCAATTATTTCCCCCAATGAAATACCCAATTTATTATCCTTATTTGATACGAGATCATCATTTTGCCAAAAAAAGGCAATCATCCTTCAAAGTGTATTGCGCTACCGTTATATATATATCCATTTATTTAAAAGTGGTCAGTATATTATAGATGCGAGTTCTAATTTCCTTTAAGTCCTGGTAGGTACTAAGTGTACATAACTTTATAAAAGAATTCAAAAATAATAATTATAAATTACATTTAAATTAATAATAAGAAACTACATTAAGCTACATTGATACGAGTATGTACGTATATGTATAGCTTCGCAGCACTAGCGACAGCATTTCAGGAAAAAAAAATTGCTTGGTATGTGGGTTGCCATTCTGAGTTACTTGTTTAGCCTAAGTGTAAATAATGTTTGTTTTCCACAATCCCGAAATAATTCCTCTTTTTAAAAAAGGCAACAGAAAAGATGTATCTAATTATAGACCTATATCTTTGCTTTTGCTAAACTGTTAGAGAAACTGATTAAAATCCGCATCCTATCGTTTCTGGATCATAATCACTTTTTCTCAGATAATCAGTTTGGTTTTAGGTCTGGTATGTCAACAGAAGATGCTATTCTAAGGTTATGTAGTATTTTATATGAAGGCACAAACAATAAAACATCAGTTATGGCACTGCTTATTGACATGACGAACGCATTTCACATGGTCGACCATAAGTTGTTACTAAACAAGTTATAAAATGCTTGCTTTAGAGGAGTAATATCTGAATGGTTTAGAAGGTACATAAAAGATAGGAAACAAGAAGTTAATATCAATGGAACCTTCAGTAACTCTCGTGTATTAAGAAATGGCGTCCCGTAGGGCTCTGTGCTTGGACCTCTTCTATTCTTAATCTATATGAATTCTCTATTCACACAGGAATTTAATCGTATATCTACTGCATTTGCTGATGATATAGATTTTATATATCAGTATCAAACCCTTTTTGAATAGTAAAGATTGGAGGAGACTTAGAGACATTGAGACTTTGGTTTGCTGCTCATAAGTTAGTTATCAGTGAGAAAACGAAGCTGATTTCTATAAAAAATATCGAGAAATGCTATAAATGATTTCAATCTATGTTTTCATGCATATGACTGTGAAAGGTTTAGCTGACCCATACACACATGTGGTATTAACAATTTTTCCGATTACAGCCAATGCTCTAATAACTGCTTTAAAATCAAGTTAGTAAACATTTTTAAATATCTTGGAGTTTTAATTTATCATAACTTGAGCTGGAATGATCATATCCGAGCAGTAAAATCCCATATGATGGTTGTGACACATAAACTATACCTCATCAAACCAAATTGTTTTGAGAAAGTTTTAACTCAAATCTACTATGGCCTTGTACACTCAAAGTTGTAATATGGTATCACCAGCTGGGGAGGATCGTACTCTACTACGTTGGAACCTTTATTGGTTGCACAAGAACATTTAATTCGGATCATTTCTAGTTGTAATCGTTTCACTCAAAGCTGGCGCTTGTTCCGTCATAGAAAATAGCGACTTTTTCTCGCCACTTCATCCACCCTAGACTTACAAGATGATTGATGTTGTCATCACAGGTTGCTTCGCTATTAATCATAGATCACAGATATTTGAACTTTTCGCACTTGGTAAGCACTGTTCCATTCAAATAAATATCTGGAATAGGCCTGAGTCGATCAGAGAACGGGAAGCACAAGTACTTTGTCTTTTTTGAACTAATGCGATACCAATTTCAATCCAAAACGTCCGCCCACACATAAAGTGCTCGTTGCAGGAATGTAGGATCCTCACTTATGATGGCTCCATCGTCAGCAAAGAATAATTGATGTACCTCGGGGTCCGTCACTTTACCTTCAAGCAGATAGTCAAGGACTGTAATAAAGAGCAAAGGACTTAAGACGCATCTCTTTGCACCCCGTCTTTGATCGGGAACTCTTCGGTCACTCCAGCGGGGCATCTTACGAGTACTCTTGTCTTTGTTCCCTCGTACATGTCCATCATCATCTGTAGATAGGTTTCTGGAACCTTCTCGTGATTGTCTGTCGAATGTCTTTTCAAAGTCAACAGATACAATAATGTTTTTCCATTATGAACTTTATACTTTAATTTGCCTCTGTGGTCTGGGCGTCTCGGTTGGCCCCAGTGCTTTTCGTTTTTTTTGGAGTATTTGACCGCGACTGTAATTTCGGATATTTCTTAACAGTTCTATTCTATTAAAAGTTGTTCACAATACTGCCGCCACCTCTGCCGAATTTTGTCGTCATCCACAAGCTTGCTATGACCATTGTTAATGATTTTCGAATCAGACCACTGTGTTGGGTCCCGTTTGGTCTCCCTACCACGATCCGTCTTAGCCGAAGGGACTCTTGATTTCTTCACAGTTCTTCCCTGGCTTTGATTCCTTGTGTCAACGCAAGCATATGTTTAAGGGAAATCTGGTTCATCTTCTGGGTAACCACCCAGTGGCCCCCAAAGATTTCCGTTCTTCTGCTGGCTAGTGCCGGACATTGATACAATATATATGCCGCCGTCTCAACTTCCTCCAGGCATCGTTCACAGTTGTCATTCTCCAGAAGACCCATCTTCTTCGGGTGACACTCAAAGTGTTATATTCGTTTGCATCTTTTATACAGCGTCGACTCTTAGTCCTTAACAATCGTACGAAAAATCCCTCCTGCAATCCTACAAAATCCCTCCAGACAGCTCGTTTTTTAATTTTGAGAAAAGATAATAATCGCTGGGAGCCTAGTCAGGGCTGTAGGGTGGGTGATCCAAAATATCGAAGCCGGCCTTATGCAGGGCAGCCAAGGCAATACGACTCTTGTGAACAGACGCGTCGTCGTGCAGAAGGAGGACACATTTAGTTAATGTTCCCCTTCTTTTTTTTTTTTGTGGCTTCTTTCCACCGCTCTAGGATTGAAGCGTATTGTTCTCCGGTTATGGAAACGCCTTTGTCTTTATAATCTATCGACAGAATCTCTTCTGAGTCTCAAAAAACGGTCGCCATGATTTTTCCAGCAGACTGTAACACCTTAAACTTCTTGGGTTGTGGTACGCCTTGTGCATAGAGTCTTGTTAGGACTCAGGCTCATAATGATGAATCTAAGTTTCGTCCCTAGTAACAATTCGATTCAATACTCCATCCTTGTCTTCACTACAGAGGTCCAAAAACGCACAGGAACTTACTCAATTTTCTTCATATTCTACACTTTGTTCCCAATTGAGTTGCTTGGCCGACGAAAGTTCAAAAACTAATGGCTCTTCTTCTTCTTCCTTTTATCAGCGAGTTTATGATCCGAAAACAAGGGATCACAACCCTCCCACTTCACCGCATTTCTACTGATCCGTCTGTGGGGTTGGCGGTTCAAAAACGAATGGCTCGATTAAAATAAAACTTGCTAGGTATACTACTTGTTATACTAATAATGAATTACTGAACTCGTTACGCCTCAGTAAACTATCCTCACTAATGACCTACCTACTCATTCCGCGAACTTAGAAACGCCCCTCTGTAGGTCTCACCATGATAGCTTACATTTAGCTCAAAATGCAGAAATTTCCTAACCAATATTTTCCCACTAAGCACTTGTGAACCACTTAAATGTAGCCAAGCTCTGGTCTGACTCTACTTTTTGTACTTGTAGAGACAGCAGGACGTCCTATGCTTTTTTAATTAGTGCAAGGCAGATACCACCTGACTTGACAATTAACATTTTTGGAATGAAGTTTTTTTTTTTTTTTTTTTTTTTTTTTTTTTTTCTCTAGGGGGTAGTGGAAAAACGCTAATGCGCACGGGAAACAGTCCCGCTCTGTTTCTAGTAGTGTGAGACTCACTACTCACTAAAAAACCACCTTTAACCCCTTCTTTCTACTTGACACCATCCACTCCGGAACCGCTTATCGCATTACTTCAGAGTGGTGTCGTTTTCTTTCCCCTCTGGGGACCGGCTTTTTCATATTCAGCTCCTGGTGCGGGTTTATACATTCTTGCCGGTAAGGCTTTTATCTACTTTATGTAATTTGTGAGGGAATGTTGGCGTCTTCCTCTCTCTTTTTGGATCTTAGTACCGTCTCGATAAAGGAAGATATTCTATTCCATGTGTCGGTACTCGAGATCATCTTGCTTATAGCATTTTCCGGGGAAAAATCGCCTATTTCCGACTCCAGTCTACTCCTCTGCTCTGTCCATCTGCTACAGGCGAAAAAGGTGTGGAAAGCGTCGTCTTCCGCTGAGTCTCCATATTGGCAGGCTGCGCTCTCTACTTTACCCATTTTGTGGAGGTATCGGTTGAAATACCCATGTCCGGTTAGGAATTGAGTGACAAAGTAGTTCACTTCGCCGTGTTCCCGCTCTGTCCAAGCCGTGACGTCTGTAATCAGCCTCGCTGTCCACCTCCCCCTCGTTTCAGCGCTCCACCTTCTCTGCCAAGCCTGCTTGGTAAGCTCTTTCGCTTCAGCGACTGCCAGTTGAGCCCCTACTTCCGCCTTCTTGTCGTGGGCGTACTTCCTCTCTGTCGCTAGGAGGTCGATGGGGGTCACACCCGCAACTACGAGGACGGCTGGTTCCGACACTGTGCGATAGGAGCTTGCAACTCGGAGAGCTCCTCGCCTTTGTACTGCGGCAATTTGCTTTCTGTACTTCTCCTGTCTAAGTGCGTCTGCCCAGATCTCACACCCAGAATGAAGTTTAAGCGCTATTAGGTCACGTTTTGTAAACTTCATCGCAAAGTCCTTTTCGCTACTTTTGTGTAAAGATTAATCAGAATTGCTGTTGCCTTGTTGATGGCCTGCTAACAGTAGGTCTCCAGTAGCAATATGTCCCCTTGCTCTTCACATTCTCTAAATCGAACTGAGCAAATTGAAATTTATTTACCCCGAAATTGGAAACTTCACGCTTTCAGTGCTTTGATATAACCCACAACTTCCGAATATCACACTTTTTGTTCACAAATCAGAATGAGGAACATACGACTACAAGTACGGCTCAAACAATGGAGTTCCACGATTGCTGCCGACATGTACGAAACAAAAGCGAAACCCACCTCACATCGACATCATTTGAAAAACGTTCCAGCCCCTACCCACTTACATTGCCAAAACTGAAGCAGAACCGAATTACGTTTCAATGTTCGTTTGTATTTGGTTTGTGGCTAAGTGTTTTGTTCCATCCAGGTCCAGGTAGATAGGTGAGTCTGATTCGATGTAAATTGCACGCGTCATTGTTAATACCCAGAGGCGGTATATCAGTGGAACTCATATTTAATTCAAAAGTTATGTTTTCCGGGCGTATATGCGGTTAATATTTCAGTCTTTCATATACGTACTCGCCTACAACATACAGCTGTCTACATCTGCTAATGCTTTTACGAAACAATGCCAGCTAAGGGAAAAGTTTTGTTTAACAATTATTGGCACAACGGAAAAGTTAAACTTCCTTTTTGGTTTTTAAATCAATTTGTCGAATTGAAAGGCAGAGAATTGGAGTGTAATGCTGGGACTAAGGCACTGGGGGGAGTCAGAGCCCAAAGGCTTAGCGGGTTTATTTTTTTTAGCGTGGTATTAATTACATCTGAAGTTTTTTAATTGTGTCACGAAAATCATTTGTGGGGAATTTTTTTTTGTTAATAGATATACGCATTATGCGAGGTAGGAGTGCTTTAACACTTTTATTGCCGAGGGCGGTTTTGCCTTTTTTTGAAAGACAAGTGACTGGTGACAAGCGATATTTTTAAAAAGACTGGCGGCATTTTCTGGTATTTTGATGTTTTAGAAATGGGAACTAATTTGTTATATTAAGGTCTTTTTTTTAATGTGGATTTTAATATCTATTCAACTTCAGTCCCTTTCCGAAATATGAATCCTTTCTATGTTTAATAAAACCTTTGAACTTCATCTGACAGTAAGTATAAGAAATTCCAGACAAATCTTCACAAATAAAAATTGGAACCAGTCGCAAGATATTTTGTTAGCATTGATTTTTTATTTTTTTTTTATTATTATTATAAAAAAATCAAGATTGTGCATTAAGAATCAAGTTCTCATTATATACTTATGTAAACACTAGCTGACCCGTGAGCTAAAAGAGCTGTAGTTAATAATCGGTATAAAAAGAGCTCTTACGAGTTTAAACTTAGGAGTTATTGGTGCAAATGCAGACGAGATGTAGAGTTGACGTATATCGCAGTGGATTCTTTTGACTACATATGTAATGCATGTCTGTTCCGCATGATAATGCAACAGTTAATATATATGTATGCCTACATTTTTGAACTCGTCTTCAAAAGGAACCAACTGCCACATTAGATTTAGATGTGGTAAAGAATGACTATCGGTTATACTTTTTGAAATAACTATTACTTTTGATTAAGTTGAGTTTAAGGATAACACAGTCCTGCAAATTAATAACTTTTTTTTTCCCTTCTCGGTTTCTAAAGCCGATTGTGGGGGATTGGGACCTCCTATTTACAAATCTGAACTCGTTTTTTTGTTCTATCACGTCAGGATTTTTCACGATACAACATTTCGGTAATTATTATATAATTAAATATTATTATAATTAAATAAGTGTGTAGTTCATGTTTTTTTTTTTTTTTTTTTCAATATACTGCATACATAAAAATTAGTATATTATAACATTAAAAGGCTTGTGAAGCCTTGTCTTTTTTCATTGGAGCTTCTGTGGTGCGATTTCCTCTTGTGATTATCGCGCTTTAACATCCAGCAGCAGTCTGCCATCATGCTTGTATTTCATTTTCCCCAATACCTACGTTCCATTTCTTTTATATCCTGATGAAATCTTTCAGCTTGCTCTTCACTTACAGCTCTCAAGTTATTAGCAAAGTAGCTTAAATGAGAATGAAGAAAGTGAAGTTTGAAGCTCATCAGACAACCTAATCTTTGAAAAATTTGAGGCGTATTATTTATCATTTCTTCATAATTTGGGCCCTTATGGATTCCCAAGAAGTTCCTAATTACTTCTTTTAACGAAACCCATGCTGCCAATTCTGTAGGATTCAGTTTCCTATCGAGTTTTCAGTTTCAGTTTTCTTATATCGGGAACAACGAAAATGCCTTCTTTCAGTTTAACTTCAAATAAAGATGGGAATACTCGTTGTAAATGCTTAAATCCATCGCCTTGTTTATTTAAATCGTTTTCAAATTGTTTTATAATACCAAGTCTTACGTGCAGAGTTGAAAATAAAACTTGTTCGAGTGGCCTAAGTTTTGCCCAAATATATTTTTATTTCCTGGACTCAAATTCGTTCAAGCCGGGCTTTCTTTTCTCGTATAATATTGCATCCTGTTCCTGCTGTCTCATTGTGACGTGATGGATTTTTTTCACTATTTGTCTCGTAATCAGCACACTAAAATCTATAGGAAACGCTTCTCAAAATTAAAAATGGAAATACCTTGTAGGACAATGTAATTTATTTAAAATCGACCGTTTATAGATTCGTTCTAAGTCTTTATTTAGCCTTGCAACATAGTGTGCATAAATATACCTGAGCTTCATCTGTATACAGGTAAACAGATACATCAAGACACACAACAGACATATCGCTAACGAAGAAGATAGAACAAAAGCGGATCTAAAATAGAGCCTTGCGGTACACCAGAATGAAAAGCTAGAGATCGGGAGCTCCCACAATTGATATTGACTTGTTGGTGTCTTTCATTCAAATAATTGAGCTTGAGAAGAACTAATCTTTCACTGAAATTGTATTGTTACTTCAATTGTACTATTAAACGATTATAATCGACACAATCAAACACTTTTGAAAACCCATTTCCATTTTAAATGCATTTTTATTGGTAAATTCAAGATGTCTTGCGTGCTAACAAAAAAACGCTTAAAACTAGTTTAATTAACTTACCTATCTTATTCTAACTTACTGGCCCTACTTTTGAAAACCCATCAAATATAGAATGGACACATTATTCTTATCGAATTTTTCTCTTAAATTGTATCAAATCTTAGCCATTGCTGTAGTACAACTGTATTTTGCTCAAAAGCCCGACTGATGAGGAGAACAAAATTTGAACGTTATCAGTAAAATCTGTGGCCACAAGCCATACACATAATGAGGGTATCAAGCCCTCTGTACATACAGGGTGTTCCGCGAACACGGGTAGGGTCAGCTTATTTTTGCTAGTTGGGTAAAATTCATCTAAACTGATCTAGTGCTTAAAATCATAGAAGGTAGATACATATGTATGTACATATACATACATATGTACATTAAAAAGATACATTTCATTATTTTACCCAAAGCTTAACAAAGAACTAGCTATCGTGCAAGGTGACAAATTAATACCTCTGGTACTGAACGGCGGTTACGCTTTAACAATGCTTTCAGTTGTCCGTAAGTTTTAAGCTAGAACCCTAAACATTTTATTTTGTCCGGTTGAATATGAAATATCAAAACCCCATAGAAAATGACGTCCTGTCTGAGTAGTTACACGTCATATTATCAATCCTGCACTACTTAAAGATTTCTGGTGTATTTCCCGTAAAAAGGATTTCGATTTTCGTTCTTGTTGTTGCTGCCTTCAACATGAAGAAAAAAGTAGGCGAGTCAACTAAACTTGAAATCCATAACGATAATCCAAAACTAAAGTTGCATAGAAATAATATTTCATTCAGGACTAAAAAACTCAGCTACTTTAGCCTTCTCAACCTTAACTTTTGAATCTTCGGCATACGACTGTCCTCATTGTAAACTCCCCGAACAGTTTCCTTGCATATTTCTGCACCTTACATTAGTTATTCCGAAGGTAATAGCAGTCAAACTATAGTAAACACAAGACTAAAAATGATACGGAAGTTGTTAGATGGTGTAGGTGTAAAAGTCAACAGACAACGCTTTACTTCACAACTCAGATGTGTCAGCACAACCTCAACCTATTAAATGACTAACAAGAGGAAGGTAATAAATCGATGAGGTACAGGTATGTTCCTAACCCAAAAGTATGATATACTAACGAAAATTGTACAGGGGCCCACTTATATTACTCCTTACATGTTAAAGGATAACCTGAAGTAACGGAATATAAAACATCCATTTGCTCAATGAAATCAAAATTTGTTGGGAACATAATTTTATACTTCAACTCTTACTCACATAAAAACCAACATTGGGTGGCATTTGCTTAATTTACCTAAAACTTCCTCTCTTTTAGTTTAAACGCTTATCGAAATCAAGTTTATCTGAGGAGTGAAACATGTTTGCGTCTTGAGAAAAGTACTTCATTGTATCCGTCACTTGAAAGTGGTATCTATGTGATAATATGGACAAAATTGAAAGTTCTTTATATAATTGAATTGCGTCTGTATAGTAAAATCCACCTCATAGCCTCACTGTTTTAAAGTATAGATCCACATTAATACGAGTATACCCCACGGAATGGGACTCATGCATAAAGTCGTAAATATACGCATTAGACCAAATGAACCAGAATGAACTGTTATACGTTTATCCAAAGCTTACAGTCCACATATTGGAAAGCTTTTCATTACTGTAAGCTCTTATTTAGATGGTTTCGTTAGGAGGAAAACTACATCTTTATTCCATGATTTATCGCTATCATCTAACCGCCAGTTATTGCGCATGCCACGCTCCAAAAGTGCAAGCTAACTCCGAATCATGAAGCATCCTAGTTCTCACAAATTCCTGAGGGAAGTCTCTTCTTCTCATTTTTCTTTTAATAAAACGGCCATTCTGTTCCACAGTTGCTATAGAAATGTAAGCTTTATCCCCACCATCACCACCCTTAGCAACCCAGATGTATCCTTCACTGCAGCAGCCATAGCTACCATCATGATTTCTCCAGTTTCCGTTCCGTTTCGCATGTCATCTGTCCTTGCACAATCTCAGTGTGGGCAATAATCAGCTACACAAGCCCGCACTTGTCTCCCTGTGTGTACATCACCGTTTTTGTTCTTCCATAATTCAACAAATATATGGACCAAATCCTGCCAGTACATCGCGAGCCCTTGACTTGAAAGGGTACACCCCAGGAACACCACAAGGATTACCGAGAGAGAGTACAACCTACACAAATAAAACTCAAAGAGAACCCATAAAAATCGGGCCACCATATTACAATGTAGTTGAAAGCAACAAATCCTTGTCCTCCTTAAAACAGGAACACGTTAACCATACGGAATCTTTTTTGCGTTTTAATTTAATAAATGCCGCAGTTCAGTTCTCAACATTTTGCCTTCGGATTTTTCTCCTTCAGTCATTCCTAAGTTTGTGTATATGTGACTTTTATGAAACGATGAAATTTACTGTGTTACTGTTAAGTGTTAAAAATAAATTCCTGGACGGGAGAGCATACTTTAGATGAAATTTTTTCGAAACGCGCTTGTTATACACACACGCGTTCCATACGTATCTACCTACAATACTCCCAGCAAAAATCTCGAATCCGCAGTAACAAACATATTTTCATTTATTTTCTGAAAAAAAAAAAAAAAATAATAATAAAAAATTGTTCGTAGCCTGTCAACATCACACACTCTTCGAACAGCTCAATTTTCAACACCACTCACCGGAGAGTGGGAGGATATCAGAAAACTTTTTTTCGCAAAAAAGTCGTTCTTGCCAAAATGGAACTTTGTGTTTGTGTTTAAAAATTGATAAATTTCCTTTTCGTTGCTCGAGAGTGATGTTTATACGAGTACAACACATATAAAGGAGAAAAAAATAAAAAGGAAAAATCGTAAAGTTTGGAGAAGTTTTTCCTGCTGTAAGTGTATTGTGTGCATTTTTTTTTTGTCTGTTTTTCCCTGGATCTATTAAAGCCAACAATTTTATCTCTGCATAAGGATCTGCATTACGATAATTTTCACTTCTTTATCACACGCCTTTTCTCTCTTTCTGGTTCTATGAGTACTGGGTCCTTTTTGTGGTATTAAGTGATGATGAATCTGTGGGGATGTATTGAGGATTTTATTTCCCTTATTTTCCCCGTACCTTTTTTAAGGGTCGCTTCGGTGGTGATGATGCTGCTGATCGGAATTAGTAACAAGTTTAAACCTTGGAAGTAATGTGTTCTTCGAGACTAAAAGTCACATCATTGCGGTGGGCATACGTTTGCGGAAAAGTTTCTGCATATATTTCAAGGGATTACGGAGTTAGTTTTTGACTTTTAATAGGATTTTTATTCGTATACGAGTATAATAAATTGTCCTTTTTGAGTTGACTTTTGATTTGAAATACAGCACATGGCCTGTAATCAATTTTTCATGGCTGACCTACTATTTGATTTGAAAGTTCGTGAAAAATACATAAAGTCGACATGTTTTAAAAAAAGGGACTATAAATTGAAACGCGTGGCAGATTTTTCTTTTAATATCATTTTTACGCTGTGATAATAAAATTAAAATTATGGTCTAAAGTGAATTCATATAGTCATTCATAGTTGATGAGTAATTACGTGTTGCAGTGAATAATTAAAATGAGACGTGCTCATTTTAATTATGAGCCCTGAGCTCTGTATTTTAAAATGCAAAACTTTAGTTCACTTAAATGTTGACCAACAAATAAATTTAAATTCTACTCGACTACAATTACAAGAAATGTATCGAACCGTACCGACTTTAGTAGTAAAAATAAAAGGAAGTTTTAGATATGTACAGATTTTGACGGGGTGAAATTAAATTTTTTAAATTATCAAATTAGAAGTTGGTTTAAAAATTACTTCCTCGTTTCCACGTTTATGTCTGATTATTCAAACTGGTGGTAAATTAAACTGTAGTTGCATTTGGAAGTCTCGAGGTTTGTTTTCTTTTATGTAATCAGAAATAACAAGAATTTTAGTGACCTACATGCATGCATGCCAACAAAATTCTTCGTATTACTAAATTAAATTGAATCTGTGTTGTTGCCAAAAAAAAATAAAAATATGAGAAAATGGTGACAGATATACAAAATTCCTTTTGAAGTTGATAGCATCTTGTAAACACATTTTATGATGTTTTCCCGGAAAGCTTCGACTTAAAAGGATTTTTTTGGAGCTCCGAAATAAACAGTTAATACATATAGAAGTTTGAAACCATAAAATGAATTGTAGAAGCGAATATTTTTTGGGGGGGGGGAAACAGAGAAGTTACAAGTTGGTCTTTTTGTTTGGTCGTTATTTACCGCAGAATAGTCTAATCCTAGAAGCTTTAAATTTTTAAAGTCTACAATTTTTTTTGTCAAAGATTTCTTCTATTACACATTTACTTACATATTACACAAATGAATGAAAATTATATACATAAGAATACATATTTGTATAAGAATGCTTTTAGAAATTAATGAATTATTTCGTTCCCGGAATTTTTTAGTTCTCTGCAAATTATTTCTTCTATCGTGAATTTCCATCGGAATTAATTTTCCGCGGAATCTGAAAATGGCTTTCGAAATTATAATCGAATGTCTTGACAGTACCCAATCGCGATTTTTTGGTTGTAATTACAGGTTTTTGAAAATATCTGTTTTAACAATTCTGTCGATTTACTTAAAAGCCGAAGAACGAGATAAAAGTAAACAGAGATTCATAAGAAGTTTAAAAGACATCTCCAACCCCTTGGAGTTATTATGGCGCTGTAAGTAGAGTGGCCGCCGTGGCGTAAGTGGGCGTGGGTGTGTCGGATCACTGCGAGTTCGAATCCCAGAAAAACACAAAAAAGTTTTTTTCACGGTCACACCTCTCGCGAGCGTCTGACAAACATCCGAGAGTATTGTTGTCACGAAAAAGCTTCTCAAATCACCGTACGGATACGGCACTAAACTATAGGTCCCTTCCATTTGTTTAGAAAATAAAACGCACACAATATGAGTGGTTGCGAGAAGCTAGGTCCTGGCACTTAAAGAGCTGTTGCGCCAAATATATATATAAGTACGGGGTGAGCCAAGGAGGTTTGACGTAATTCCAATGGCTTTAGCTTCACCCCTGTACTGGCTAAAGTTTTTGCAGTATACCCTCCTTATCATGTGCCCTTTCCTTGGGAAGTTTGAACGGTTTATCATCGCCTCATTTAACTACGAGGAGATGTTGAGTGATCACCGGATCATCCATCGTGAACTCAATCCTTATTTTACAGGAAGGTAACTCAAATCTCGTGGTATTCGGTAAACCTTACACTGATTCACTCATGCAACATTTCTCGATTAAGGCTTCTTCGAAAGGGAAAATCATGTATTCGTCTCATGTATTTTCGTGTTTTCTATTTTCGAACAGTTTTTTTTTCTCTCATATTTTTATGCAAAAAGTTACCCACTCTCACTCAAATAATGATTTAATTGGAGGCCCAAGACTGTTCAGCTCCATCTCTAGAAATTTCAAAAACTTTTTTATTTCCTCATTGCTTGTATTGGTAGCGAAACCATTGACAATGTCCCTATTTCTGCCAAGTAAACTGATAATCGTCTTAAAGTGTTTTTGATTAGTTAAGTTAGACCTTATTTCAATTAAATAAATGTTTGTTTTAGTATATTTAAATAAGAACAATCAAAATGTGCATGCATTTAAGATCTTTTTAGCTTTAAAACTACACGTTCTTTGCGGTTAGGGCACATCAATCCCGTGACGTCTCTTCTTTCTCTTTTCGCTTAAAAAGAAAAAAAAACTTAACAAAACCTGCATAAGAAAACGCAACGCCGACTAACAACATATCCATGAATTGCTGCTTTTGTTTTGGATTTCCCCAACACATAAGCTGAGGAAAAAATCCGGCGGAGATCGCGTTGAAATTCCGGTGGGAATGTTTTTCACGTTATAAATTTTTTTCCCTCT